>BTHU01000004.1:77789729-78989729 GCA_036184795.1 Tokudaia tokunoshimensis
AGAAAAACAATGGAGACACCTAAAGACTCAAAAATCTTACACTTCATCTAAAACATGTATCACTGCACAGCAGATTTCAGAGAGTCCTAAGGAAGACAAAAATAAAAATAAAAAAATACGTGACATTGCCACTTCGTTGCTCTTATGAAACAACAAGATGCATTCCCCTACTGTGCTTGGCTCAATCCACACTGGGGCCAATACTTGTACATGGTGTACAAACACAATCTAAAGAGTCCTTACATCGAAGGCATTTGTTGCTGGTGAGTCATGTCTGCCTGTCTGGTCATAGTATTCCATTGTGGAAAAACAAAGGGTTGGTCTGTCCTCTTGCGATACGGTAAAATCATCTACCTAAGTTGAGTTTTCTTTCTGTATAGGGTCATCTTTAAGGGTACTATCTGCCTAACCTTGGCCACCTGATTCCTGTCGCCTTTGTGAATATAGATTCTTTTACCTATCTACACCTATTTCCTCAAACTGGAATACACTAAATTGACTTTTCCCTATAGCTCCTGAGTCAGAAGAAATATCAGTCAAGACACCTCTAGACTGTGAGACCATACGCTCTGAGCCCTACCAGCCCTTAGCCAGCCGGCTCGTCACTGAGCGACATCAGAGTCGCCTGTCTCCATTTGCTTTTTGTTCCAGAGAAATCTAACCCAGGGATATAGCTTTATCATACCACATGGGCAGAGAGAAACAGGGGACTTTCAGATTCTTGATGATTGGAAGTTCAGACAATGTAGGGAATTCACAGATAACACCCATACTGAGTAGCCCAGCTGCTCTCACCCAAATAAACTCTAACAAGACCCAGTGGGTGAGCCCAGGTAACATAAGCTCTACTTCCTGCCAGCTGCCTCCGGGAGGCTCTGGTTTATTTTCACCTGTCTGCCTCAAGACAAGCTGTCTTTCCACGCAGGTGTTTGAATTCCAGGTTCAAAAGAAGTTTAAAAGCGAGGACTTACCTCATTTACCTAAAGATTCTAGGAGGGAAGTCCTATGGCTCTGGCGATGGAATAGAAGGCAGGAAGCTACCACACCAGCTCCTACCTCCTACCGGGATGGGGAGCCACGGCCTTATCACGTCTGAGCTCTCATCAGAGTGAAGATAAATGCATATGACAATAATTTAAAATCATTTTGTAGGATGTTAAGCAATAAGCCACCAACCGGGAATTCCCTAAGTCACTTCCCCCTCCTCTGATTGGCTGCCTGGACCTTTAAAAAAATAAAATAAAGGATTACAAACATTGGCTCATTTGCATTTGGCCAACTCACACGTTAGTGTTCAAACAAAACAGGTCTGACCAGGTTATGCCTGTGTCTCAAGAACAGAGACAACCTGCTAATGGATGAGGAATTGATTTGGTGGTGACTGTACTTTTCAGGTTAGAGGCAGTTTCAGGTGAAAAGTACCTCACTCCCCAAAGATGCTGTGAGGAAAAGGGGGATATAAAAAGGCCGAGTCCCCGTCAAGCAAATGAAGGAAGAAGGCTGGAAGTGCTCTTAAACACCTGCCTCATTTTCTAACCTGTATTTAGTCCTCTGCTATGTCATCAAGATCTTTGCCCTGGCTGTGCAGGTACCCAGTGTGAAAGGAGCTTCTAGCCCATTCTGTCTCTGGGCATCATGATGGACTCTTTGTAGTGACTCTTGACAATTTCAGAGGCTTTCTCTCAACCCCAGGTAAGCTCCTTAAAGGAGGGGGATGGTCCTGGAAGGGAGGGGCCACTATGAAATGTCTTTGGGCAACAACAATCCTCCTCCTCAGCAAGGCAAGGGCTGGTTGGCCAGCTCATCTTCAATTCCCCTTGACACTTACCGGATGCATCTGTCTTTCTGTTTATCAGCCCTCCCTGCAGGAAAGGAAAAGCGAAAACCCAAATGCCAACAGTCTGAGTGAGCTGTGAACTGCTGAGAGGATCTATGCATTTCACAGATCCCCACCCCCTGGGCTAAGGGGCACAGGGAGTTTCCTATTCTTGCTTCACTGGGTTCCATGTGTTTCTCCACCTGGACAGGTGAGCAACTACCCTGGCCAGGAAAAATACAATCCCCTAACCATTAACTTTCCCTTTTGGATCTTCCTGGACACCAGCCTTCTATGAGCAAAGCATCTGGGCAGGTTCATTGAACTCAGTGAGCCTCCTTTCCCTTTGCTGGAAGACAGGAAGGAGTTTGGCAAAGAGAAGATTTTGTGATCACAACTCAGAAGTTCCTTCTGTGGAAAAAAAAATGTGTGTGTGTGTGTGTGTGTGTTTGATATATATGTAAAAGTTCATGAAAGGAACAAGACCCAAATGGTTGTTGTGCTGCTAACTGGGACAGGAGCCAGCCAGCTGCAATATTCTTTTGTACTTGTTGCTTGGTTTAAGCTCCATGAATTCAGAGAAGTTTCAGGTGCAAAAGATAGCGGTGAGGCAGGGGTGGGTTTGGAAGGGTCGTGAAAGAAAGTAGGTCTTTAAAGGAGGTATTGGTGTCCTTAATGTCATAGGGTTTAGGGTGGCTCTGTAATGCTGCTCTACTTCTCTAACCTCCAGCAAATAAACCCACCTCCCCTCCAGTTCAACCTTATCTAGCTGCCAAAGGCTCTGTTAACATGCAAATATGTGCCCTGGGCCTTATAAAACAGTAAATGTCATCACTGCCCATTATCATATTAGCCCCAATTAGTTTATCAGCTCCAGATCTGAGAGCGAGGCCCCAGGGAACAGCCAGCTGGAGTTTTGCTGGAGAGATGAATCAAACTGCTCTAACTCCACCCACCACTGGATGTTCCAGGGGGAGAAGGGAGGGAGGAGGAGGGCTCTAGGGAAGCAGCCTTAACCTTCCCCACACTTTTGCATGATCTTCACCTGAAACAGCAGAGACTGGAAAGGGGTGTGGTGTGTATAGTCCTAAGGTACGAACATCAAATACAAATACCTCAAATTTGTGGCTCCCTAGCCCAGGTCCAGCCACTCTTAGTTATAGGCCTTTTAATATCAAGATGAGGCCATCTATTCCTGTCCCACTCCTTTTACAATCACTCTAATAAGCTATACGACAATCTGGGGCATTGGTGGAGGTAGGATGTCACCTTACAGCCACAGCCACTGTGGATGTTTATATACACATACCTCCACAGGTGTATACATTAATACACATATTAATATATGTGTATACATATAGACATTTATTAATATGTATTACCTAATAAAGTGTCTTATAACTAGTGAGTCTATATTAAATATTGATTGTTTTCTTTACTTGGGACTAAACTTACCCTTCTAGACGAAAAACAATAGCTAAAATAGTACCTCCCGTCCCCTCTCAGGAGGGAGAGAAAGAGAGAGAGAGAGAGAGAGAGAGAGAGAGAGAGAGAGAGAAGATTCCTAGGCATTTGTTCATGGAGAAACTCCTCCAGATGAAGTTATTTACCTGATAGTCAACTTCAACAAGACAGTGCTGGTAGATAGGTAGGTAGATAGATAGATAGATAGATAGATAGATAGATAGAGAGAGTAAACACAAATAAAAAATTAATAGTAACTATGGAAACATCAAACACAGCAGATACTTAACACAGATACAGAGTAGGTTCCTGAAGAATCGGGCAGGGTGTCATCATCACAGATTTCTATCATTCACTCTATGTTTCTAAGATTCTCTGGAAGATGGATAAGGAGGAAATAGAACCAGGAACTATATTAAGGTCTCATAAGAAACACAAATACTCTGAATAGAAAGCTGCCAAGCATCAGACATGTACAAAGACACGGAGACTCTGAGTCAAGTCCTGAGGGAAGATGTCTCAGTAAAGTGCCTACTGTACAACCATGAGAGCTTTAGTTTAGATGCACTGCACCCAAGTAAAACGCCAGGCATGGCAGCATGCACCTGCAATCCTAGCACTAGGGATGACAAGAGGTTCCCCTGGCTTACTGATCAGCCAGTCCTGCTGAGTCAGTGAGAGTTCCTGTCTCGAAACCTAAGGTGGAGAGCAAGTGACTGAAGAAAATGTCAGTCTCTGGCTGCTATGTGCACACGCACTCAAGTGTATCTACACAGGCCTCTCTCTCTCTCTCTCTCTCTCTCTCTCTCTCTCTCTCACACACACACACACACACACACACACACACACACACACACACACACATACACGGCAGGTAGAGCAGACAGGATTATTTATACTTCCCCAGAGTTCCTGAGTTCGTTGGTTCATCTACTAAAAGATCATGAAAGTAAAGAGGCAAAGGGACCTAACTGCTAAACCAAGGCCAAAACAAAGAGTCTCTCTGAGATTGTCAAGCCTTAAGGGGTCCAAGGCTCAGACAAAGCCCCAATGCCATTACAAGGCCAATGACGGTGATATCCTTGCTTTGCACAAAGGCAGATGCTCACCTGCTTTACACTTCAGTCCCTAACTAGAAGCCTGTAGTCATCTTTGAAAGCAAATGTGTGTTTATGTGTATTTCTGTCTTTTCTCATTCTCTCCTGATGATACGGATCTACCCGAGTGCAGAATGGGGTAAGTCTGTAACAAGAGACACAAAAGTTTAACACAAGCAAGAAATTCTCTCTGCCTCTGCCTCTGTCTCTCTGTCTGTCTGTCTGTCTGTCTCTCTCTGTCTCTCTGTCTCTCTCTCTGTCTCTCTCTCTCTCTCTCTCTCTCTCTCTCTCTCTCTCTCTCTCTCTCTGTCTCTGTCTCTCCTCTCCCTCCCTATAAAACTCACAGGGGACAGAAAGTCAGTCATTTATTAGCCTAGTTATAGCCAAATAAGAAACTAGACTTCATACATATGATATATGTAAAGTCTCTAGAAACACAAATACTCTGAATAGAAACCTGCTTTGTCTTCCCTACAGGTCAGATGGTAAGAAGCGTCTCACCTCTTACCATCCTCCTTAAATTCTGAACATTAAGGATTAGATTTCTGACTCTGATGATCTCTCAGAACCTGAAAGTGGCATTCTGTTTCTTGGGGAGGTCATAGGTTGACTGTTGTTCTCACATTTGCATGGAGCACTCTGTGACTATTGCCATCACATCTGTACACCCACGGGCTGCTGTGCAAACCCTCCAAATTGCTGAGGTAAGAGACAGCCTCACAGTGGAGTAAGGAGAACCCAGTGATACTGAAAAGAGCTCAGTGTGGCAAGAGACAGATGGAGAGACACAGACAGACAGACAGCTTTCTTCATCGTTTCTCCAGCCCTACTTAAACACGAAAGAAAAAAACAGAATTACCCTAATTTCCTACTCGGAACCCCTCTATTCCTGCCCAGCACAGTTTGCTCTGCCTTGCCTCTTCTACAGCATATTATCTTGCTATTCCTTCTCTGGCTTTATCTTCCCTCATGACCAGCTTCACACTCTGTCCCAACTCCACCGTGGGGACAGGCACTCTGCTTCTTGAATCAAAGTACTCCCAGACTCTCTGGTCTAATTCTCAGTCTCAGAAAAGGCCAGAAGACCAAGCAAAAGTTGACCTCTGCCAGAAAAATTTTCTGTAACCAGAATTTTCTATATAGGGAAAAGCTTTTCAAAATTAGAGCAGACTTTCCCACCTTCTGTGTGACTCTTTATAACAGACAAATTAAAATTGAATACATCTAAGGCATACAACACGATGCCTTGGTATGCCTTGTGAAATGAATAAATCAAACTAATTAACATATGCATTACCACAACCACTTAGCGTTTTTTGGACAGTGAGAACAGTTGTAATTTGTTCTTAGCAGTTTTCAAACACACAATATCTTGTTTTAACTCCCGTTATTCTGTTGTACAATTATCAGTTGCTTTCATAGATTATTTTTGCTTAAGATTGCCATTTCCACTATCACGGAACCCTAAATAAAAAAAATTAATGAAAGGATGGCTATAGCATATGGCTAAACTCCAGCCCAGCCAGGGCTACAGAGTGAGATCTTGTCTCAGACAAGTAAAAGCGAGAGAATGACTGGAAAAGCAAACTAAAACTGGACACCAATGTAAACAAGTCTAAACTGTGGTGACAGACCTGGATCTTAGGGGCCAGTCTTCAGTCCCTGTGGTTCAATATCAAATACTGGAAAAGTTGAACGTTCAGAATAAAAATTGAGGGGAAACCCCACTGCAAAAGTAGGGATTTCGTGGTGTCCAGGAAGTCATGAGGGTCTTTTGACTCAAAGGTCACCCTGCTGCTCAGCAGGCTTGGTGGCATTGGATAGGCTAAATGCCATGTGAGATGTCTCTGACATCTGGAAACAAAATTGAGGAACAGAGCAAAGGGGGCTGTGACAGTGATCCCAGCAAGGACTGACCGACCAAGAACAGCAAGGAAACTGAGCCAGGAGAGAAGGTCACCATCCAGTGGCCGTCACTCCTCACAAGCAACTTACGGACTCTCAGAGTGACCACCCAGACAGACATTCCTAAAAGCATCTTCCAGATAAAACTAGGACTGTCCATGCCCTTGGACTAAATGCATCTTGAAACTCCTAAGAGTGATATCAGAAAGTAGACAGGCACATCTATGGGGACTATGCAAAATGCTCATTTGTATAAATAAGTTATCCATTCAGGCTATTCAAAACATTTGCACCTGTGTGCTGGTAGGAGGCAGGAAAGAAACCTCTGGAATTATTTCTGAATAATTTCATATTTAGGGGAAATCCAGATGAAATCTCCCTGCTGATGTTGGGACATGTCTCTGATTTTTTTTTCTCTCTTCTCTCCCCACCCCAACTCTTGGTAATCACATGTTAGTTCAGGGTTTGAAATTAGTCAGTCTCCTGCTCTGCGCAGACTATATGCCAAACACTCCTATTTTGACAGCTAACTTTTTTCATGACATTGACCCAGGGAGGTTTGATATGAGTCATGATTTGGAGACTAATAGCTCTGAAATTCTGAAAACTATATATATTAATATATGAGTGTGTGCATATATATATATGTGTGTGTGTGTGTATATATATATATATATATATATATATATATTGTAGGTGGATATACAGTAAAACAGAAATAAGGAACTTGGCTACAAACAGAACCAAATCTGCATAGTCAGTGCATGTGAAAACTTCTGTTGGGAGCACAACTCCAACAAGAGGGACCAGTCACAGTCTGCACAAAACCCCTTACAGTAGAAATCACGAAGGCCCTGAGCTCTGGTATTCAGAAAAGAATGGCCTAAGATAGGCAGGGGACATGGCTCACTCAGTAACATACCTACCCACAAGCATGAGTGTCTTGGTTCAGAGCCCCACTAAGAATCAGGCATGGTGCCATGTACCTATAACACTATCCCTGGGGACGAAGAGACAGGAAGATCCCTGAAGCTCACTGCTCAGCCAGTCTAGCTAATTGTTGATGCACAGGCTCAGTGAGAGATCCTGTCAGAGCAGTAAGGTGCAGAGTCATAGAAGACAACCCTGAAAATTGACCTCTAACCTCCACATGCGTATTACATGGACATATACATGGTCTAAAGGTAATAAAAGAATGCTGTAAGAAGAGGAAAGGAAGGAGCCACTCCAACAAGAAGAAACTCCAGACAGACAAGTCCTACTCGCTGTGGACTCCTTTCCACCAACACTGAAAGCCAATGTTGATGGACTTTTCCTATCAACCAAAAAATTTCAAAGCCTTCTTTATGGCCCTCAGCCTCATTGGCCTGTAGCTCTTCAAAAGTTTCTAGAACCACGAGAGCAGAAAACCTCAGGGAATCCAACCTTCAATCTCAAGGTTGTATGGTCATGGTGAGGGAGGGGTGCCCCTGTCAGATGCCTTACTTTTGCTTATCCATTTTTTTTTCTCCCAGCTTATCGGGTCAAGTGAACTTGAGGATGGAAGACCAAGCTAGGAAACACACACTGCATGCTAGGAGGAGGGACGAAGCTCTGTGAACTTGAGCCTTGGCTGGGGGTAGCATTCTTTTTAGAATCAAGTAAGATGAGCCTAGAAAGCCACAAAAATCATACCAGTGAAGGTGTAACTGCCAAACATCCAGAGTTCCACGAGTCACGATGGAGTCCAGAGTCTCTCTCAGAGGAGAGCCCTGCCTCCACTCACTGTATCCCCTTCTCCCTCAGGGCTTCCACCATGAACAGGCCACAGGGCAGAACTGCTGGAAAAGATGGTGACCCAGAGAGAGGGGGGAGATTGGGGGCTTATAATCAACCCCAATGACTGCAAAGACAACTTAGTAAAATGTCTTACCATCTTAGTCACAGTTGTACCTGGGCTTCTCTCTCCCTCTCCCCCCCTCCCCCCGGCACACACAAGCACATGCACACACAGCACATATGCCCTATTCTGGACTTCCTTGTATCTGCGACCTTCTCAAAACAACTTCCAATTCATTCTCCTCGTCAAAACCATTGCTGGTTCTCTATCCCAGGCTCATATTCCTCAGACGAGAACATGCCCATCTCAGATGACACACAAGATGATTTCAAGTGCAGATCATCATTTTTAAGCTATGTGATTTTGATGTGAAAAAAAAATAATAAGTGAGTCAATTGAAAGTAAACTCTTAAGTTCTGTAACCCCAGGAAGAATGGAAACAGTGAAAACAGTAGCAAAGGAACAGAAAAGGTTGAAATGCGGGGAGAACTGACTTAAAGATGGGCACACCACACTGCTAGCATGATGGCAGATAGCAAATTCTCAGTACTGTGTCCTGCCAAGGGAGAGACTTCCTCTTGCACTGCATAGTCTCTACTTAAACTCGTAGGTTGAAGTCTCTAAGCCTCCAACCTCAGAGGGTACACCCCAACACCAGATATGTGTTTTATATATAAGCACCCTGCACCTCCCTGTCCCCTTTTGTCCTGTTGTGACCCAGACAGGATGCCGATGAGCCAAACAACTCCTCCCCATCTTCCCATTCAGCCCTCCCCAACTGCCTTCATTCAGAATCTGAATTTCCTGGGATCCTTTGTCCTTGGAAACATGTAATATTCAACATTTAACAAAAGCTTCTGGGCTTTCTGTCCTTCGCCTAAGGTGAAAAGTCTGTATCTACTGTGTCAGATACAGACTGTGATGAAGTAAACTTTCTGCTTCGGCCCCAAGGGGGCTGCTTTGGATTATTGCTTTTCCCTGCCAGCCTGGCAAATCCAGCCCGAGTCTTCTTTGTGGTCTTGTCTCAGAAAGGCCCAGCATTACTCCACTCAAGTAGCAGGGCATCCAAACCTACTTGTTGAATCATATCCCATGGCACCAGCTCCAGGGTTGAGATTAATCATTAGTGTTAGCCAAAGACCCTGCCCTCCGCCTTCCTTCCTTCCTTCCTTTTTTTTTTCTTTCTTTCTCAGTTTGTTTCCCTCCACCCCCCAAAACAAGGTTTCTCTGTGTAGCCCTGGCTGTTCCAGTACTCACTTTATAGACCAAGCTGGTACGGAACTCACAGACATCTGTCTTCCTATGCCTCCTGAGTTGCTCATCTTTTAGAATTTGTTTCCCCTTTACATCTCTTAGATCCCCCACAGTGTCCTGTTGGTATATAATATAGATTCTGTTGGGTTTAATTCATTCCTGGGGTTCATACAGTTCTTAAACAGCAGGCAAAGCTTGAGGTCAAGTTCAGGGTCCCCCTTAAAGCTGCTTTTAGCACATCGAGATCTCTCTTCAAGCTGCAGACTAAGGAGATAGCTCCAACCCCCATGGGGAGCCAAGCCCATAGAAGCACTGTAGCCATGTAGTGAATACAGAAAAGAGAGTCACGGAGAACTTCTGGACAGGGGGAGGCCAGAATCATTGAAAAAAATGCAAGGCTGTACTTCAGCCTTCAGTCCACGCCCCTCTTTTCTTGCTCACCCTACCCTCCTCTTGAGAACCTCTGTCAAGCTCAGCAGGAAGGCCACTTTAGGGTGGCCAGCTCATTCTAGATGCTGCCCCATTTTAACACTGAATGTCCCATAGAACTCCACATTCCCAGCCAAATTCGCAAAGTTGGCCAACCTGGGTGCATGTCACACTGACATTTTTCAGCCTGATCGTCTCTCATAGCCCTGCATCCTTAGACTAGAGGCCATCTCTGAGCCTCTGTTTTCCCATCTGAAAATGGACTTGATAACACTCCTCACTCCCAACACTTCTTCGGGGAACAGAGAGGAAGCATGCTAGGGGACTCAGCATGTACCCCGAATGCCTGCATTGATTAGCACCTGTGGGTGATACACTGAGAGCCCTGTGGGGAGGAAGAGTTGCTGCTGGATCAAAGAACCCACTTGCTGGTTAATGCTGGCCGAGCAACCATCTCTCTGGGTGGCCAACATGTGGCAGGAAAGAAGAGTCATGCTTGCAGCACGCTGGGCACCAAACCCTCACTTTACCCAGCTGTATTATTTTGATCAAGTGCTTACACACCAGATACTGATTTATTAGCATGCAGTTTATTACCTAATCCTCAAAAAGGCTCTAGAAAGTACCGCTATAATCCCACATTTTCAGTATGAGAACACTGAGGCTGAGAAAATATTAGGTGACTTTCCCAAGGTCACACGGCTAGAAAGGCCAGATGGGAGCCAGCTGAGGCTGACCTCAGGACCTCTCTCCTTAAACACCTTCTAACCATGCACAAGGAACTCTCCCCTAGCTTCAGTGGGAGCAGACAGGGGCTCTCCCCTCCAAACAAAGGGAATTGGTGTTTGCCTCCACACTGGGCAACCTGATCGGTCTTATAAGGCCTGAGAACTAGCAGGCAAGCCTTTGCGTGCTGGGAGATGGCTTACCCTGAAGCCCTGCTGGCTTTCCCAGAACCATGAGTTAATATTTACATAATCTTATTACATCGTTTTCCAGCTTCATGGTGAGGAGAAAACCCAGAACCCACTTGGGTGAATATTGTCATGGTAGCATGGACAGCCTGTTTGTCAGCCCACAGTAAACACACAGACTAATTACAGAAGGAGAGGTTCTTACCTTGGAAACAGACTAGGTTTGTATCTGACTCCACTATTTACTAATTATATCACTTTGGACAATTTGAGACTCAATATAATCATCTTTAAAATGAATATAAATTGGCCCTGTCATCATTGCCATCATCATCATCTCTGGTGCCACTTAAATGTGCAAAATCCCTTGAATACTTTATGCAGAGGTTACGTTTTCCAGTGTGTGTGTGAGTGTGTGAGTGTGTGTGTGTGTGTGTGTGTGTGTGTGTGTGTATGTACAGGTACACATATACATGGCACATATGTAGAAGTCAGAGGACAACCTCTGGTGTCCATCCCCAGGAACCTCCCATCTATTTGAGGCAATGTTTCTTTCTGGCCTGAGACACCATCATCACAGGCAGGTAGAGCTGGCCCATTAGCTTTCCAGAGTCCTTCTCCACCTTCCCCCTCCTTCACTCCCCTCCCCCTCCCTCTCCCTCCCCTTTCCAACCTCCCACCCCACCTCCATCCTCTTTCCTCCCCCTCCCCCTCCCACCTGCCCCCTCTTCCACCCCCTTCTCTCTACCCCTCCCCCTCCCCCTCCCCTTCTCACCTTTCTCCTCTTCCCTCCCCCTCCTCTGTCCCACCTTCCACCTCCCAGCACTGAAATTACAGACATGTACCATCATACCCAGACATTTACAATGTTTTCTAGGGATTCAGACTTATGTTCTCACACTTCCAAGGCAAGTACCTTACAGCCTACAGTGGCTACCTTTATTCTTACTTTATACCTAAGGAAACCCAGACTGGGAAACTGGGCCAAGGCTATATGTGGTAGAGCAAGGTCTAGAATACAGACTGTCTAACCTGAAAGCCTTGCCCATGGTTGGTGTGTTCTCTCTCACAGGCAAAGCCCTCAGTAAGGCTGCCCATGTTGGCAAGACTAGCCCCCATCCTCTGCTCCACAGTCCTCAAGCCCCTGCTTTTCAAGGGCTTTGGTAGAAGGGAAGGGGCTGTTCTGAGGAGCACCCTCACCAAGGCGGCATCCCTTCCTCCCTGACCCACACTGCCCTTCCAGGTGATGGCAAGTGACTCACCAGTCTGGATGTGCACACTGGAGCATGAGAATGACTCAGGAACACAGGGGTACTGAGGAAGAAGTATCTAACTGCAGAACAAAGTCAGGCAGCCACTTGTGGCCAAGATAATTACAAGCTGGAGCTGCTACAAGAAGGCCAAGGGCTGTCTAGTTTACAAGGTCATAAATCACAGCCTCAAAGACTTCCAGGAGGTCCAGAGATTCCACCAGGTACTGTGGATCCAAGTAAAATTTGAAAAACAAATAACCCAAAACCAAACATGTCACTTGAGCTTTCAATCACCCTGCAAGGGTCTCCATGTGATTCCTCCAGAGTCATACCTGTTAAGTCCACATCACTGGCCCTTGATTGCCCAGAATTCTCCAAATGGGTAAAGAGAGTATGAGGTTAGAGGGTGGTAGACTTGTCAAATATGTACAAATAGACATTGCCAGTTAAGCAATGGAAGTCCTGATTTGTCTCACTGTCCTGTGACAGGTCGAATATGGCTCATTTTTTTCTAAAAAAAAAAAAAGAAAGAAAGAGAGAGAGAGAGAGAGAGAGAGAGAGAGAGAGAGAGAGAGAGAGAGAGAGAGAAAGAAAGAAAGAAAGAAAGAAAGAAAGAAAGAAAGAAAGAAAGAGAGAAAAGAAAAAAAGAAAAAGAAAAGCTTTTATTCTCTTGTATCCAGCCTTTGCGGCAGCAGCTTCTAACTGCAGGTCACACTCGTATGCTCTAGGTAGCATTTTGGTCTACAGTAAGATAAGTCTCTTTATATTCCAGATTGGTCATTTATGACAATGAGACATTGGCCAAGTGACCCTGTTGTCTACCTTCTCTTTCTGAAGCTCTTGGCCATCAGTCCTACACAATTTCTATTGATAGCAATCTTCCCAGAGTAGAGGAAACTTGACCTCTGATCTTCTGGGAAATAGATAGATGATAGATAGACATAGATGATAAATAGATATGATAGATAGATAGATAGATAGATAGATAGATAGATAGATAGATAATAGATAGATGATAGATAGATAGATAGATAGATAGATAGATAGATAGATAGAGGATAGATAGATAGATAGATAGATAGATAGATAGATAGATAGATAGATAATAGATAGATAGATAGATAGATAGATAGATAGATAGATAGAGGATAGATAGATAGATAGATAGATAGATAGATAGATAGATAGATAGATATGATAGATTTAGAGTTATTATTTATACAATTAAATAATATTTGTATATTATGTGTATGTGTGTGCATGATTGCATTATGTGCTTGTGTGTGCAGCTGCTTATGGAGTCCAGAAGAGGGTGTCAGATCCCCTGGACCTGGTGTTATGGGCAGTTGTGAGAATCCTGATGTGTGTTGGATCCAAACTCTGGTCCTCTGTAAGATCTACAAATACTCTGAGCCATCTCTCCAGCCCTATAAAACTTTAAATATTTATTTTATTTTAAATTATGTGTTGATATGCATGGCAAGGTGCATATGTGAATTCAGGTGAGTCCAGAAGAGGGAATCTGATCCCTTTGAGCTAGAATCACAGTGGATGTAAGCTACTTTATGTAGGAAATAGGGAAGAAGCTCGGCGCCTCTGCAAGAGCAGGGTGTGCTTCTAACTGCTGGGCCACCTCTCCAGTCCATTTTGAGAATTTTTTTTTTTAAATGAAGCCAGTGGGACCGGGAACCAACTTCCATCTGGGTCCCTAGTTCTTACCTCAGAGAGGGGGTAGCAGCTGTATTGTCAGTCATGGTGATATAGAACTATTCTAGTTAGTGGGTGTTTTGTTTTGAAAACAAGGATGGGGTCGTCTGAAAAGAGGGAACTTCAATTGAGAAAAGACCTCCATCAAATTGACCCATGACATGTGTATGGGTTGGGGTTTTTTTGTTTTTTGTTTTGTTTTGTTTTGTTTTTTGATTAATGATTAATGTGGGAGGGCCTTTGCCCCTAAGCAAGTGGTCCTTAGTTGTAGGAGAGAGCAGACTGAGCAAGCCAGGAAGGGCAATTCAATAAGTACACTCCTCCATGCCTTCTGCATCAGCACCTGCCTCCGGGTCCTTGCCTTGAGCTCCTGCCCTTATTCTCCTCCATGGTGGACAGTAAGCAAATAAAGTAAAATAAATCCTCTCCTCCCCAAGTTGCTTTTGATCAGTGTTTTAATATAAACCCTAACCAAATCAAATATTTTTCCAACAGCCTCTTGAAGGTTTCCGAGGCAACGGAGTCCCTTTCCTCCTCTCTCTGCTCCAAGAGTGTGCTCCCTCACTCCAGCAGTGAGCCCTTTCCATGGAAGGGCTATTTGGTTACCAAATGCTTTGCATTTAGTAACACCAAAGGCCTGTGACACCTGGTCATGTGATCAGACATGAGCCCAGCCACAGCTTGAAAGTGACAGAGACACACACTCTTTTAAGCTAATGCCTGGCCTTCATCATGCTCTCTAAGTACCACCCTTCCAAACACAAACTTCCTCTAAGAACAAAATCATAAAGGACACAATACTGTGTGCTTGAAGTCCAGTGTCCCCATTCTGTCTGCACTGCAGGTTAGGAATTATGGAGAGTCTGTTTAATCCTCAACACAAGTCTTCTCTACATCTCAGGACTTGATTCCCTCCATTTTATCATAAAACCATTCTTCAAATGATCTTACCTCCTGATGTCATGAAGAACTAGATGCATAAGACAGAGAGCACTGAGATGCAGTTGGCCAAGTATCCCATAGCCACTCAAGGAAGGAACTGTTGAAATCCCCAACAAAACTAGTAGCATGAATGGTTAGTTCAGACATGGGCAGTCATTATTTTACAATCTTTATGGGAAAAAATTGGTAGAATCTGCCACAATTTCAGATACTCATATCCTTTGACTCAGCAGCTCCAGTTCTTAGAATGTCTCCTGCAGGTATATGTACAAAAGGCCACACAAATATGTGACCAAAAAAATGAAAGTAAGTTCAGTCTCCTTCAATAGGTGAGTGTTTAAATAAACCGTGGACCATTTACAAAGCAATGAAGCAATATTGAGAAGGTAGATCTGGACTGGGAATATAGATCATTGGTAGAGTGCTTGCCCGCCCTGTGTGGCATGACCTGAGTGCCATCTATGTACAGAAAAAGGAAAAGGGAGGGGACAGTGGTAATGGAGGAAGAGGAGGGAGTGGCTATAGTGGTTCTAAATGCTGAGACAAAAAAATTTCATCTAAACAAATAAGTGCTATAAAAAAAGGCTAGTGATTACATTTAAAATATATATGTATATGTATGTATATTTATATGTAATATATACATATATATCACATATATACACATACATACATACATACATGCATACACACAGATAGATAAATATTTGCACACACACACATATATTCCTTTTGGGTGTGTCTGAAAGAGTATAGACCAGCTAGTTATTGTTTCTAGGGAGTAAGAATGAGGAAGGTCACATTCTTCAATTTTGCCACAAATGAAAATTTGTGTGTATGTGTATGTGTGTGTGTGTGTATACACACACACAGAGAGAGAGAGAGAGAGAGAACCAAAATATCCCAATACAAGAGATCTGTCCACTCCCATCCCAGTCATCTCTCTAGGAGAACCCTCCAGGAAAGCAATGTAGAATCTCAAATGAATATGTACTCAGATCTCTGCAGTTTATGGAACAGTTTCACAACAGAAACCTCACTGAAGTCCTACTACTCCATGGATATTATGGATATTATCTCCATGATAGTATGTATCTCCATGGTAGAGATAAGGAAACAGAACATCAGAGATGAAAAGATTTTTGTCTCCATGGTCATGGTGGGTAGCTGGTAGAGCCAGGTCCAGAAGCCCAAGCTTTCCATTCCATCGCCAGGTACCTTTTCCAGCCCTCTCAGCTAATATCTACACTATTTCTTCTCTGATTAGAATCATTACTTCTCCAAGCTATGTGGAACCCAGAATATCAAAGAGTAGTTGAGAAAGCTGAGAGGAGAGGGGAAGATATCAGTGAGACAAAGAGAAGTGAAGGACATGGTGGAGAAGGGAGGAAAGAAAGGGTTGAGAAGACACAGAATTGGCATCTTAACTTCTAATTAAAGATGGAAGCCATCAGCAAGCCAGGAAAACAAGACCCCAACATATGCCTCCTTCCCTCTGTTGACTTAGCACTGGCTATTTAATGTCATCCTGTTCTAAGCTCTATGTGAGCTGACCCTAAACTCCAATATGGTGGTAGCTATACCACTCTTGTCTTGTTATGTCATATGAATACCTGCCTAGAGTCCCTTAAGGAAGATGTACTCAGAGCACCAGGTAGGAACGCAGAAAAGCTCAGAGTTCTTCCTAGAATGTGAATCTTCATGTTTAACACCCACCAGTGGCTTCCTTGCCTCTTAGAATGAAAACTAATCTCTATGGTATAATGCAGAGGACCTTTGGCATCTAGCCACATCTCCAGTCTTTTCTCCAAGTATTTCTCACCCAGAATAGTGCCTTCTTTTAGTGCCTGGAAACTAATAAGATAGACTCAGTTTGCCCTACAATATTCTTGTAACACAGATTACTTCTGTAATGAAATTCCTGTGGGATTTTCCCCACATTCCAAGCAAGCAGTGCTGCAGAAGACTGTGTGTCTTCTGCACACAGCAGTGTGTCTTCTAATCACACAGAGATAGTATCAGACCTCACAGGTTAAGTACCCAGTTCCACAAAACTTCTGTGGATTATAAGTTCCAGGATATCTGCTTCAGACAGGGGTACATTAGGGTTCCCAAATACTTGCTGCTTGAGTTGTAATTAACTTTCTGGAGCAACTTACATACCTCAAGGAGATACTTATGTTTACCAGTTTATTATAATAGATATTTAAATGATGCAGGTTGACAGCCAGATGATAGGGCAAGGTCTAGAAGGCCAGCACACAGGCTTCCATTCCCATGGAACTCAGTTATACCATCTTCAACATATGGATGCCTTCTTGTTCATCTTCCTGGAAACCCAGAGCTCAGATCCTGCTGGGTTTTTCTGGAAGCATCATTAACTCAGCATGATTGACTAAATCACTGGCCATTGTTGATTAGCTCAACTTTTAGCCCCTGTCTCATCCTCAGAGGTGCAGATCAGGACTGAACTACAACTCTCTAACCATGTAGCTAGTTTTTCTTTTCTTTCTTATATGCTGCACTTGAATAATTATTTGTTTCTTTGCTTGCTTGCTTGCTTGCTTGCTTATATGGAGGGTTGTGTGTGCATGCCTCTGTGTATGTGTGTAGATCAGAGGACAACTTGCAGGAGTCAGTTCTCTCCTTCCATCATTTGGGTCCTAGGGATCCAACTCAGAACACCAGGCATAGCAGCAATCACATTTACTCACTGAGCCATCTCACCAACCCCTGTTTTTTCCATTGTCAATGTTGCACTGTAAAGGAACCTAGTAGTGGGCATCCATTAGTCAATTCACTATCATAACTATCATTTCAGACATAACACTTTGGAGAGTCTGAGACATGTAAGATTTGAATGCCAAGAAATTGGTTGAAACCTAAATCTACACCTCAAAATATAACACTCCCACAAACAGGCATGCTATTCTCCCTGAAACTATTATAGTGCACTCTGTATATGCCCAGAATATGTTCATTAATCTTCATTACTCATTCTTCTGGTATTCATCCTTTAGATCACAGCCCAAACACAGCATCCTCTGGGAACCTTTCCTGATTAACTATCTTACCACAAATCAGTACACACACACACACACACACACACACACACACACACACTGGCTTGTTGAATTCTCTTTACTTGATTTTTCCTCTCTTAAGCTCTTACAGCATTTCATTACAATGTCTTATTTGTCGCTCTCTTGGGATTAAACCAGCAGAGTGGCTGGTGCATCCTAAGAATCTGTAAACATGTACTTAATGAATGAGGCATGCTATGGATGCCACCTCCTCAGTAGAAGACACGTATCAGACAATGACAGCCTCACCAGCTTGTTGCATGTCACATATAGATCCTGCTATCTTCATTTTCATGGCTAGTGCTTCACTGTCATATCTGAGAAAATCTTAAGCCTTGAATGACAGGCACATTATGAAAGGCGGTGACCATTGGGAGATGAACTGGGTGATATTTTTGACTAATTCTAACCACAACTCCTTAAGGGTAGAAACAGAACACCCTCAGGTTTACAAGGTGGTAATAGAACCAAAAGGCTAAGAGGAAGATCAAAAGGTCATTGAATCAATGCCTCTGCCTCTAGGCAAAACTGGCCCAGTCACAGACAAGTGGGAGTTTCCTTGCATTATTAGTAAGAACAATATTATTAGTAATATTAGTAGCGGTATAATAATGGTTCTACTAAAAATAAACACAGGGAAGATGGCATCAACCTCATAGGTCACCCTTTCCAACACTCAGTAGGATGCAGGAGCTCTTCTCAATAGTATCAATGAGCTTGCTCAGCCAGAGCTCTTCTCTTGAACAATAGGCTCTCTATTAGATGGCAAAGACAATGAGGACAGCCAGGCTCTGAAGGAGTTCTCCCACAGCAGCTGGGGGCCACACAACATCACTGAGTTACAATCAGACATCTCTGTCTTTTATAAGCAGCTCAACTTTTCCCTGGGCAGAAGGCTTTCTGTTTTCTAAATGTTTACCCCTCATGGTATCATTTGATCCCCACATCAACATGTTCGTTCAAGAACTGGAAGATGCCAGGACTGATACAGGCTACAGATCAGTGTCCCAGCATTCTCAGACTTGAGTGTTTGAGCTATGATGAAGCAAACAGATGTCCAGTGGCCAATTGAATACTCTCCCTGACTTATATTTAGCTTTCTCAGTGTGGAGAGAAGATAGGGGATGGAAAAATTGGGTCATGCATCCATAAACAATGTCTTTACTAGATATGGAAGACCTAATACAATCCAAGCACTGACCCAGGGTCTGGGACAATAGCAAGTGAATGAACAGATCATCAAAAGAGAAACCACAACAGCCCTGCCCTCATGAAGCTGGCGTTCTAATGCTGTAGTATTTAATAGTCACCCGAAACGGCATGGCTTTAGATTACCTAGGAACCTGGAATTACACAGTTAATCACAGAGAAAAGTATACCTCCTCTGATCTCTTTCATTCTTTACACACTTCAAAGGAAGTCTCCATTTGCAGACAGACATCTCATGTTCATAGAAGGAACTGGAGTTCCAATATGAGAAGTTAATTCCCATGCTGATTTTAGCATAGGTATATATATATATATTGCTGCTTATTTTCTATTATTGGTAGTGATATGATTGCTTTATAAATGCATAAATATTCCTTTTCACTGAAATATAGTAATTGCACATATTGGTGGGGTATGAAGTAGAAACCTGTATACAGTGAGTAATGATCAAATCAGAGGAGCGAGCTTTTCCATCTCCTTTAACACCTACCAATTCTTTGCTTGGAGCCTTTTATTGACTCTTCAAGCTCTTTATACAATGTAAAATAGAGCGTCATGAACTATAGTCACCGTGCTTCGCCATAGAACACCAGAACTCTTTCTCTAGTGAGTGAGTCATTTTAAAGGAAGACCTAAGAGGCTAATCAAGCAGGTGGTAAATGTACCAAATAACCAAAAGGAGGTTTGGGGAACTTGAACAGGATGGTACCATCATACTGAGAGGTGCCAAGGGCCAGTCTACATTTATGTCTGAAGACTTAGATATACTAAAGTCACCTTTTCTTGGGCTTTTAAGAACCTGGGGTCTGGGGAGATGGCTCAGTGGGGAATAGGCTTATCCACAGAAGCAAGAAAACTTGACTTTGGCTCCCCAAGACACACACAAAAATCAGGGCATGTCTGATTGTGCTCTCAGTGTGATCTGGGTGCTAGCAAGGCAGAGATAGATCCTTGGAGCTTGCTGGCCTAATTTAGCTAATTGATAACCTGTGGGTTCCATAGAGACCCTGTCTCAAAAAATAAGGTGGGGAGAAATAGAGGAAGAAACATAACAACATTTCTGCACAAGTAGGCATGTATCTACATACTTGGGAATATGTACACAAACACACACATTAATTAAGAACCAGATTGAGACAACCCATAGGCTCACTGCTTAAGGTTTTACTTATCAATAATCTTCAGCACTCTGCCCACTGAGCTCAAGTCTCCAGAAGAGAAGCTCCAAAGCTAAGCCTGACCTAAGACTACAAATTCACATCCTTATCTCAATCACAAGAGGCAAAGTTCACTTGCAAGAAGCTCCCTCAAATTTAATGACCCTGCATTCCCAGAAGCCAGCAACCTGTTCTTCGTGAAGAAAACAAAAAACAAAAAACCAAAGAGGCCGTTCCATGGAACCCAGCTGTTCACAGGGTGATGAAGCCCATGGAGGTTCTAAAACACCTGAGAACCTCACCAAATTACAGCTGCCTTGTTGCTGCAGACCACCAGAAACAGCCTCCTTAAGGTAGGGTCTGGAAAGCTGCCTTCTGTCCTCCTTTGGGGAACATACGGTTTTGCTTACTGGAATGGGGAAGCCAATGATCTTGATTGGAGACACCATGTCAACAGGCTTACTGTTTGAACCAAGTTACAAGCCACAGCTGTAAGGTCGAGTGGGCGTCTACATGCACTTGGAGCTGAATGAACCTGGGCACAGATCCTGTGCTCACCATCAGGAGGAAATGGTTGAGTGGCCTCAGGCAAGTTGCTTCCCTACTTTGTAGATCAGTTGCCCCAGCTATAAAATGGGAAAATAATACTATCTACACATCATCAGGATGTTTGAGGGATTCCATAGTAGAATGTATCAAAGGGTGACTGACTTGGTATAAACAAAGGAAACACCGTCTGTGACTAAGGTGGGATTGGGTACACTTTGGTAACTAAGGACTCAAAGAAGTTTACAGACAAGAGGAAAGAGGTGAGAGACTAGGGGGAGGATGAGAACACCATCTTGTATCTCTAGATCATATTTACCTTCTTCCCTTCAACACATGAGGTTCCCACACCAGAGAGCAGAGCTCAGATCAATTTCTCACTCACCCACTCTCTGACATCTATCTGCCCTGGAGATTCTGCCAATTTGCTGAGTTACCCATGGTGTGTAGCAGCTGCTCACCAAATAAAATAAGCTAGGAGATCTGGGAGGAAGTTTTATAGAGACAGTCTAGGCCATCATCATAATAAAGGGGTGTCAGAAGACCCTACATTTCTCTGACACAGAGGATACTCTGGTCTTCCTATTCTAGCACACTGCTTTTCTTCCTCTGGGGGCAGGGGCTGTCTCCTTGTGGAGGATGACTAGGTAGATCACTAATTATTGGTTTCCTTTTTCAGCAAATCCTTGCTGAGAGGCTACTGGATGCACGTCCTGTGTTTATGAAATACACTGTGTGCTGGGTACATTCTGGTTTACCCAGTTGGTTCCACAGATGAGAAGCCAGCATTAAGGAAGAGCTGGTGACTCAACCTCTGAGTGGCATGGCCAGGGTTCAGATCCAAGTGTTCTGATTCTTACCACCTGGCCCCAATTCCCATACTCCCTTGTAAAATGCAGAGTCAAAAGTTCCCATAAGGAGGTCCATCCCTTGACCTACACCTGCTGTCTGAGCTGATGTCTATAGCTGGTCATTGTTTAACTAGTTGATAGACTACAATAGTTTAGGAGCCCCCCAGAAATACAGTTGGGTTGTGCAAGAAGGGTGGTGCTCCTCAGATTACAAAGTGTACACCAGTCATCTAGAAATCTTGTTAAAAGATGCAGATTGAAGGAAGTTGGGGGGATAGAGCTTGGGATTCTGCTTTAGATCAAGCTTTTATGTTACACACTCGATGCTGGTCCTAGAGCATTGCCTGAATAGTACAAAGATCTCTCAGAAGTCAATGTGTATGAAGTCAATAACCCACACTTCTGCTTTCCTGCCACGTCAGCTGGAGCCCATTGCTTACACCTGCTGTGCAAGGTTACCATCTGGTTTGAATAAGTTCCCACATATTAAGTACTTTGTCCCATCTCATTTGCCACATAGTGGGCACTCAAAAACACTTCCACCTTCCAACAAACCATGAGACCAAAATGTCTCTGACCATGGTCAGCATAACACAGGGCACATTGCAGCAGCTGCTGGGAAGAAGGAGAGGGAGGCACTTTGGGGCCATACCAGCCTCCTTTGCATCCCATCATGTGAGCTCCTAGCTGGCAATCATTTGGGTACTTTTTCTTCCACTTGTAAACGCTTTGGGGGGGCGGGTGGTCAGGTTTTATCTACAATATTCTGAAAAGACAGGCAGTAATAAATTGATAAAGTATCTGTACTGGGCCCAGATGATAGCATCAGCAAGGAGGCGGGGACACCTATCAGTGAATTCCCAGAGACATAAATTAAAAGCCCCTTGAGGGTATGAGCTTGGTAAGATATTATGGAAAACCCAGGCGGGGGCAGGAGCTGTGCTGGGCTCCTCCTCTGTGGCTGAGAGGGAACTTGTCTCCATACTCTTAGCACCCTCTCAGTTTTCCTTGTCACTCAGCATCTTCCCTCCAGTGGCAATCATTCATAGCAGGGCATGAACGGCTGTCAGCACCTGGATGGAAGTCTGGGATTTTGATTTCTCCAGAATTCAAGTCTCTGACTGAAAGCAAACCACTCCCATGAGAGCATTTTGGACACTGGCCATGGGAAAGGGACATTGAAGGGACAGTTCTGTTGTTTTCGGGTCAGGGGGATTCCAACTCTGGGACTCAGCAGCAAAGTAACCAGGAACAGGACAGCAAACTCTCCGCTTGTAAAGTGGGGTTAATCCCATGAACATAAGTCAGTATATGAAATTGGGGGATAATAGACAGGAAGTTTCTGGGCTTGCCTAACACTGACAAACCCTCCATTAATGACCAGGATTATGAGCTGAAGAGCCCCTTCTCCTGACCTCCTAGGAGAAGCTGGCCACTCCCTTTGACCTCATCCTGTCTGTCTTCTTACCATGTTGGCCTAGACTACACACAGGTATACTGTCTGTCTTTTCAGCATTAATCCAGTAAAGGTAGGCAGCTGACTGACCTATCTGAGGTTTCCAAGTCCTGTACAAAGCAGCATGGACAACTCGCCCTGTTTGCTCCTTGGGGTTGAGTCTTGGCTGAAAGCAAAGGGTCCCAGCAGATAAAAGTCATTGGCTGCCAACAGCCAGGTCCTGCAGCCGCCAGGGACTGGCATGCTTTCTCCCCAGTGAACAACCTAGTTTGATCCTGGGGCTTTTCCTGGCATGCCAGGTCCTGGCATGTGTGGGCAGGGACTCACTAAGCTCTGGGTTGAGCATTTTCTCAATTGTTTCTTTCTCTTTTTCTTATCTCCGGCTGGTTAGTGATTAACTGCACTCTGAAAGTTTCCCAGCCTCCTCAGAGCTCCCCAGGAGCACAGGTGGCCACTGGGTTAAGAGAACCTGACTCAGACTCGGTTCTCTTTGTAAGACTAGGAGGATTTGAGACACAACCCTGGGGATCACACCCTTTGGGGCAGGCTGAGGCCCAGAAGCTTTGCACAGTGCTGAGTGGCAGAGGTTGCTGGGAAGGATGCAAGGATGCGGGTCCTTGTGCAGTAGGGTGAGCTGAGGGATGACGACCAGGGTGTGGAAGAGACAGCCCAACCTCTGGGAGATACATGCAAACCCTGACCTTGGGTAGCTTCTATCAGGTCGTTGCTCCTTTTGCAGGCGGCTCCTGAAGGTGGGGAGCAGCCACTTGGTACCAAGGTCCACCCCCAGTGAGCCACAAAAGACAACTCGTTTTCTCAAAAAGGTTTTGCTTTCTTCCTGTTTGTTCTCTTGCTTTCAGGAAAGAAGACAAGCCCTGACCAGGATGGAGAAGACCCTCTGTGACCCTCCTCTTCAACCTGGACTTGGGTCATAGGACTCATACCCACTTGGCTCCTTTTCAGCTCAGGGTCTTAACCCTGGCTGTTCTCTCTCTCTACCTCATCTGTCTCCCCTTTACTGGAGGACACCCCCCTCATCCTCCCATGTTTTACCCTCAAGCTCCCCAGGCTGGAAAGGCAGCCCCTAATGCCCAGCTCCACTCCCCGTAGTACCTGTTTGTGCACTAAAAATATTAGGAGTCCCTTTGCTTGATAATTTAATGTATAAAGTTTAAGCTCCCTCAGGAAAGGGCTTTGTGATGGTCATAGCTGCAGCTACAGAGGCTGTAGGATTGATGAATGAATGAATGAATGAACAACCTTCCTTGCATGCTCAAAGGGGTTCATTGCAAGAAGAACTATAATTCTAAATCAGAGATCCACAACTATAGCCCTTTGCCCAAATATAGGCTGCTGTCTCTTTTTTACAGCTAATGAGCTAAAAATATATTTTACATTTTAAGTGATTGAAAAAATCAAAAGAATAATATTAGTAATTGTGAAAATCATATAAAATTCAAATTCTAGCTTCCGTACCTAAAGTTATACAGACACAAAAACAGCGTGTGACTGTGTGTTCTCTGTGGTTGGGTTCTGGACAGGCATTGTCCAGTCTGGGAAGCTGAGAATATTCCCTCCAGCCCCTTTCCAGCAAATGTTTGCCAAGCTGTAAATAATGCTAACAAAGGAGGCAGAGATGGAATCCACTCGGATACAAATTTGGATGAGGACAGGAAAGGACAAGCAAGTCAAACAGAAGGAAGACATTTTATTGTGTCTCTATTGCATAGTATGGATTGTGTTTCACGTTTTACCTAGTCCATCATCTCTGGATACAACTTTAAGTAGAAGCCAAATTGTTAGTTTTGAACTTTCCATCCCTAAACTCAGTGCTTCATTTGGGCAGCTGCTATCTGTGGACAATCTCTCTGTCTCTGTCTCTGTCTCTGTCTCTGCCTCTGTCTCTGTCTCTGCCTCTGCCTCTCTCTTCTTTAATGACTGCTCCTCCGACTCTGGCATAACCTGTTCCATGCACATCTGTGTACAGAGAACAAGGTTTACTTGTTTATCTTATTCCTTTAAAATCCTGCTACATGACAGCAGAATTGAGCAGGACCTTTTCTCTGTGTTAGTCTGACCACCACCCACACCACCCAGCACAGAATCCGGCACTTAAGAGGACCTCAGTAAATATTTGTTATGACTGACTTAGACAGTTGACCACAAAGAAACCTTAACTCAGTTAAATAATGTCTTATGACAAAAGGCCCCTGTGGTGGTGAAAAGGTTGAAGGCTGGAGAAGAGGCAATGAGATGGAGCAAAGGAGAGAGTGAGAGGAAAGGGTTAACCAAAACCTTGACGATATGGAAACACCACGAGGAAACATGACACGTGATAAACTAATTTTTGAACAGTTTAGAGTGGGGCTCAGCAGTGAGCACTTGCTGCTCTCGTAGAGGACCAGAGTTTGTTTCCTAGCATTCACATCAGGCATCTCACAGCTACTTGTATCTCCAGTTCCATGGGATCCAACACCTTCATCTGGCCTTCTCGAGTACCTGTATGTGCACATACACACACACACACACACACACACACACACACACACACACACATACACACACACACATACACACACATACACACATACACACACACACATACACACACACACACATACACACACACACACATACACACACACACACACATACACACACACACACACACATACACACACACACACACACATAAATATTTAAAAAAAACATTTCTTAAAGAATGTATTTGAATGGGGGTCCTCTATGTAGGTGAGTAAAACTGCTCCCAGAAGTCACAGGTTATTTAATGAGAATCCTGGAGCCCGGAGTGGGCTACCTCCCTGTGATGACTGATCTTCATTGTGAATATGACAAACCTGGAAAGAGGGAGCCTCAATTGAAGAATTGTCTCCATCAGACTGGCCTGTGGGCCCAGCTGAGGGGCATTGGTTTCTTGATTGCTAATTGAAGTAAGAGGGCCCAGCTCATTGTGGGTGGCATCATCCCCTAAGCAGGTGAGCTTGGCCTATGTAACAATGGTAACAGAACTGGAGCCTTCGAGCAAGCCAGTAAGCAAGGTCTCGTTATGGCCTCTGCTTCAGCTCCTGCCTCTAGGTTCATGCCACAACCTGCTCTGGCTTTCCTGGATGATGAACTATAACCTATAAGCCAGTGGTTCTCAATCTGCGGATCTGGACTCTAGGGGAGGGACTGAATGACAGTTTCACAGGGGTTGCCTAAGACCATGGGAAAACGCAGATATTTACATTACAATTCATAACAGTAGCAAAATTATAGTTATGAAGTAGTAATAAATATTATTTTATGGGTGAGGGTCACCACAGCATAAGGAACTGTCTTAAAGGGTTGCATCATCAGAGAGGTAGAGAACCTCTGATATAAGCTAAAATAAACTCTTCTTCCCTAACTTGCTTTTGATCACGGTGCTTATCACAGCGGCCTATTGTTCTGAGGGGCCTCTGAGCTCCCCAGAACAATACTGCTTGTAGCCACTGCTCTTGGTTGCCCACCATAACTACAGAATAAGACTCTGTTGCTGAAAACACCCCTCTTTCTGGTTATAGGATGTAGAAATATCAAGCAGGCATGGAGTTTATTACCTGCTGGCTAGCCCTCATAGCGCAAGAACGTGATATGCATGTTTCCGGGAACAAAAGGAAGTTATCAACAATCAAACTTATCTATGGTCTTGGCGTGCTATAGTGCTGACCCAAAAGGCAAGATCTGCAATAGTTGTAAGTTTGTTAAGAACTTTCTGATTGGATTTGAAACCTGTTCCACAGGAAGATCTCTTGTCTGGTTACTGTAAACCCAGTCAAAACCTGTGGCTGGAGAGGTCATGGGTCCTAGCGTGGAAGCTACTGTTGTTGCTTTGGTCCATGCACATGATGAGCTCACCAGATTGTCTTCTAAATAATTATGTTTATGCCCAATGGTTAGTGCCATTGTCAGCTTTGATCAGAGAAGCTTCTGTTTGCAGCAGGAGTGTTTACTACAGAGACTCAGCCTGGTCAAAGTGATAAGAATAAGTGACTGTTGAATACTCAGCCATAAGTGAGACATCTCCCTGACCCTTTCCAGAGCCTGGAGAACATCATAGAAGGAGCCGGAAAGAATGTAAGAACCAGGGGAAAGTGAAGGGTGCTGTGGAGAGCTGACCTCTGGTCATGACACAGCTATTGCAGTCTTGAGCTCAGTGCCTGTGATCACCTGCACAGGCTCGAGCCTCTCAGCATTCTGTCATGGACAGGGAGGGGCTCACAGACTATGAGAATTTATAGAGTATTAATGGTCACTAAGGGGAGGGACTTAAACAACCCTTCCCCAAGGATCTACAGGAAGGTCATGGTTGCTGTGAAGGAAGACATCTTTTTTTCAGTGGTGTAAGCACTGGTAAAATGTTCATATGGAATTCCTCATTCATACTGCTGAAGCAACCCTAATGGAACACCACACACACACACACACACACACACACACCAACATGAACATACAAGGGGACTAATTGATATGAGGAAGGGGATCAGGAGAAGTAGGAGGGATACAAGAAAGGGTAATGGAAGATGAATATATACAATACATTACATACATATATGAAACCTCCATAATGAAACCCATTGTAATATAATTAATATATGCTAATCAAAAATATTTTTAAAGACCCATAAGTGTGAGAGGGTGTCTGAAGAGTAAGTAACTGGCCACAGACACGCCCTTACCACTGTACTCCGTCTTCTTGCCCAGTGCCTGTCCTGGGAAGCAGAAACCCCCTTTCATCCCAGAATAAGCTGCAGCTCATCCTATCACTCACTGTTCTAGGCTCTTCTGTTTCTGTCACTGGCTTTTCCACCACTGTTCTAGGTTCAAGGAAAAGCAAGTCATGGAATAATGGCGGATGAGAGTGGACAAGGGGCAATGGGAAGGAGGGGTTGCACTTGAAAACTGCACTGCCCCTGAGAGCTCATCAAGAATGGACAAGGAAAAAACATTTTCATCCGCAGCCATCTAGGACTGAAGGCTATGCCCTCAGAGGGAGAATATATTACTATAAAGAGGCCCTGGCTTCCATCCCCAGCAAGGGTGGGTGGTGTCAGTGAAGAAGAGAGGGAACAAAGAGAAGAGGAAGAGAGAAGGAGACAGACAGACAGACAGACAGACAGAGCTCACCTGGTATTTCTTTTAACTGGTGGTGACTCTCACGTTCAGGGCTGGTTGGAAGAATAGGACAGGTTATTTTATAAAGGGGAGATAAGCATAAGCACTAGATCAGAAAATTGAGAGATAAGATGGGTTGGGTGGGCAGTGATTCTCTTCAGAAATGTAGCCAATACGTCAGTGAAGACAGCCTGGGGAGACTGGGCCGGCTCTTCCCAGCTCCATTTCACTTGTCTTTGATGAAGGCATTGTCAGTCGACTTTGTATTTCTCTGTGCCTTCCCCACATTTGTACTTCCAATGGCAGATACCAATAACTCCTGGGAGAGGTCAAGGCTGGAGGTTAAGCAAAGATTCTGGTCACCGATTGCTTTTTCCAAGTCCCAAGAGGAACCTGGGAAAGAAAGGTCGATGGCAGATATGTAGAAAAAGCAAGCAGGAGAGAGACGGCTCAGTGATTAAGAGTACAGACTGCTCTTTCAGAGGACCTGGGTTCAATTCCCAGCACCCACATGGTGGCTCACAACCATCTGCAACTCCGGTCCTCAGGGTCCAAAACCTTCTTCTACTAACCTTTGCAAGCACCAGGCATACATGCAAACAAAAATCAATACGCATAAAGTTTTTTTTTAAAAAAAAAAAAGGGAAGCAGATCAATTTTCAGAATCCACAATAGGAAAACAATTCAATTGGATGAATGACCCTGACCTCTAGATGTGATTGGCCACCTCCCCAAGGGTAAAGCAGGACTTTCTAATACCTGTGCTTCTGGCTGGTAAAGTGCCTTGTGCCTTCCAAGTACCTGAGCAGCCATTTTGGGGATGGCCAAATGAATGAAGAACAAATGTTAAGGAACTTACTCTGTTTTATTATTCAAATGAAAATTGCTTAATCGAGGTAAGCTCCCTGCGAAAATAAAAATATATTCTTACAATGTGAATGCATGGCTTCCAAAATGCATTTTTAAAGCGATTTTAATAGTGAGCATCATAAGCCCAGTATGATGGTACACACCTGCAATCTTAGCACTCAAGGAGGTAGAAATGAAAGGACCTGAGGTTCAAGGTCATTTCTACCTGTGTATCAAGTTTAAGGCTAGCCTGGGATAGAAGAGACTCTCAGAAGAAAAAGAAAAAAAAAGAAAAAAAATGGTTAAACAACTTTAAAGAGACACTTAACCTAACTGGCAATCAGAGAATGAAAACTAATGCAAGAGAGGCTACGACTCTCCTTCCGACTGACAAAATTATAAAATTTGACAATAATGAACATTAGCCAGGATGTGCTGAAGAAGACATTCTAACTCTCTGATGGTTCAGAAGACCAGATTCTTATAAACAATTTAGAGAGTGATTTGTTACTACTTAGTAATGAGGACAGTGCCCATGACCCCAAGAATCTGCCAACAGATGCAAGCCCTAGGAAACTTCATCCAAGACTCAATGTGATGGTACAGAGGTAGTCATCACTTCACAGTTCAGAAAGTGAACAACCAGAAACAACTTAAACACCTCTATAAGAGAATGGAGATGGTAACACTGTTTGCACACATTTTTCATTTAATAAGCTTCCTTGAGACTGTGTTTAAGAGAAAACAGGAAGCAGAATTCCTGGACCCAGCTTGAGGGAGTCTGAGAAGGTGTCCAGGGAACCCAGCCCTTCCGTGAGCACTCCGTGTCAGATGCCAGAGCCTATGGTCTTTGAGTCACACACTATGTCATCGTCCACTCCGACCTCAGACTGGAGATGGGTTTATGAAACTAGGTAAGTCGCATGTACTCCCTGGTTACTCAGCACTTACTAGATAGAGAGTTCTGAACTGCAAGTTCAGCACCAAACAAACCCAAAGGGAGAGAGCAGAACCCTACTAGCCACGCTGATTTAGGGAATGATAGCCAAGAAAGCCTTCTGATTCTCTGATGACAATGTCTCGGGGTGTTCACCATGGAGAGAATGGGTAGGAAGTAGATCTCAGACCAAAGAAGTCCAAATCACACATACCTGATCCTCTTCTTGGATCCATGCCTGCTCCTAGACCTTTGTTGCTGGAATTTGGCTTAAACCTAACAGAGGTATTAGTTTCCTTTCCTGTTGATATGATAAAATATGCTGTCAAAAGCAATTTATGGGAGAAAGGGTTTTATTTTGGCTCACAGTTCAAAGGGAAGTCCATCCAGGTGTGGAAGACAACCCATGAGACAGTTGGTCACACTGCACACAGTCAGGAAGCAGAGAACAATGAACACTGGGCTCAGCTAGCACTCTCCTTTCTATGGAGTCTGGGACATTAGCCTATGGAATGGTACCAGTTACATTCAAGGTGGGTCTTCCCACCCTCACAGATAATCCCTCACAAATCTGCCTAGAGGCTAATCTAATGTAGACAATCCCTCACAGGTATCTCCTAGATGATTTTAGATGCTGTGATGCTGGCAATATCAACCATCACAGGTACCAAACTTCATCTTCATCAACACTTAGCACTGAGTCCAAAAATCAAACAAACAAGATATTGATGGGCTAGATGACAGAGGTCTGGGTCAGTATCTCCACAATGACCAAGATTCCTGAGGAAAAAATGGTACCAAATCAAGAGGGTTTTTTGTTTGTTTGTTTGTTTGTTTGTTTAAATCTTAACCTTTAGTCTATACTATTTTTCTTTGTCTGCTAAGGCACAGGATTATTTGTAGAGAAATTAGTCAAGTTTTACCTAAGCCTTACCTGAGCAAATATAGAAGCTAAACAATTAATTAATAATAGTGTGAGCTTCACAGGCAAGATTTCTAGCATGTATGTATTGTCTTACTGATGACATGAGAATCCCATTATCTCTCTTCAGTTGTGAGATGGTCTCTAAGTGTAATAGAACATGTGGCAACCTAGAAACTGAAGGAGCTAGAAGTGGCAATCAATAGAGTTCTAGACAAAGCAGTGCTAGTGACATCTAGGAATAGTGTATTCTGTATAGTAGGCTTTTTTTTAACCATCCATTTGCTGGACAGTACACTCTTGCAAGGAAGTGAAAAATGGTAAGAAAATAGAGCCAACCTCTAGGTAAGGAGCCATTGGCCTACAGAAGTGATACTTTCTATGGGGCCACCAGCTGTAGCTCCAGTAGGAGACTGATGGAGGAAGTAAGAATCCAGGGAACTTCTCTGCTCTTACTTTCCCCTAAACATGCCTTCAGCAGCCACCACTTCCCCTCCATGGCTCCAGCTTCTTCCACAACTGTCCGTGAGGAACACTGATAACATTTCCTATTATCTTTTCTTAGGAATCTGCAAATGCTGTTGACTCTCTACTGTTGCTAACTTTGCAATATCTCATCAACAATTTGGCTTTTTGGAGCTCCTCCATCCAGTGTTGGCACCATTCATTCCTGCATTAAATTCCCTTTGTTGAAAACACTTGAATTCTCTCTATTCTGCTCTCTTGGCTGGGTTCCCATTGATACAGGAGGTGGCTGGCCTTTACTTTCTACTCCATTCAGTAATTATCAACTTCTGTTGTCCATCCTAATCATCAAGAAGTGTGCCCATTTGGATGACTGTTTATTTCATGTGAACATGGTAGCTCTCAGACATGGACAAAGCAAGGCATTTTTCAGAAAATAAAAGAATAGATCTAGAGAATCTAAATGACATTCCTCAGTTGCATGACCATGGAACAGAAGCCAGATGGCAGGTGTCTTGTGGCTGGCATGAATTTCCCTATGGCACTCTGTCTCTCCCCCCTCCCCTAGGCCTTACCACCAGAAGATATTCTTTCTGGGTCACAGTAAAAAATTCATTTGGGTCTCATTTGCCCTTGATGAAAAGGTGCTATAACCATGCAAATTGAACATCCAAAGGAGGTTGACGGAGTCTGCATTTCTATTTTTGGTCTTTATAAGAACATTTTGCATTTGAGGCAAGCAGGCATTGTGAGCCTTCCACGAATCCTAGAGTCAGAATTACGTTAGGGGGCAAGAAAGGGGTATGGTGTGCACCTTCCTCCATTTAGGCTTCTGTAAGGAGAAATTATAGATGAAGCTTATGAAAAATAGAAATTTACTTCTTATGGATCTGGAAGCCATGAAGTGAGATACAGTGCTAGCAAATTTTGTGTCCAGAGGGAACCCACTTCGTCATTCATAGATGGCCACCATCTTTTCACTTACGTCTCCACAAAGTGAAAGGGGTGAGGGAGATCCGTGGGGATTCTTGTATAAGGATACTAATCCCACTCATTAAGGTTCTGTCCTCAAGACCTAATTGCCTACCAAAGGTCCTATTTCCTGATAGCATCATCACATTAAGAGTTAGGATTGCAATATATAAATTTGTGAACTGCAGACACAAATGTTCAGTCTACTGCAAGGATATTCTTCGGGGAAATACCCACAAATCTCTGGGCATCTTTGAAATTGAAAATCTTGGACACAGAACTTGGAAAGATGCATTTTTAGTGAATGGCCTGGGTGGTTCTTCTAAGAACAGACTTTCAGGTCTCCTTTTCCATAAGACAGAAAACAGTTATCCACATTTACAGAATAGAAGAACAAAGAAAAGAAATATGGTTTGTAGCCTGTCACATAGTGTATGACTTCTTAAACGGTTTCCCCTTGTGGCTCAATTGTTATATAGGTATATAAAGTATATATACAAGATAGAAGTTACTGATAAGAAATCATGAAGAAATGTATTCTTTAAAAAAAAATAAACTTTGGTATGTACGTAATTACCACTACTGAAGATTAATGCAAATCTGCATACTAATGAGATGGCCATGCTTATTTTATAAAATTTAATCTGCAGCTGAATATTTGATACTGCAGGACATAAAGCATCTTTAACAGTTTTCTGAGCTGATCAATATTTTTTTTTGTTTTGTAGTCATCAGCGTCAAGACTGCTACTTCACATAAATACATACCACAAAATGATGGACACATGTTCAGGGCCGTATTAGAAACTTCTGGGCGTTCTATCTTAATCGTGAGCCAGTAATTTTTTTAATGAAATGAAAGAAGGCATATCAAACAGAAAATTTTAAGATCAATATTCTTATACAATCCAAAGACAAGCTAATTTGATATGTACAAGGGGAGGGATGACTAGGAAAAATTTAGTCTTTGTTTTTCCTAATTAAAATCATTATATCTCCACAAAATCTTCTATGTACAGTAAGAACACTAAAATTCATAACAGATAACTATCTCAATTCTGAACTGAGCTGTATTGGGCAGTGTTAGCAGGAGGTGGAAGTTAGTGTGGTGGAGGGAGGACCCGGAATGGGAGTTAGCAAGGAGGGAAGGGAGGACCTGGGGAGAAAGGAAAATGACTATGATGGGGTGCACTGTACAAAATTCCTAAATAACGAATAAAAATATTATGTTGGGGGAAAATGCTCACTTTGTGTTTGCAAGCAAGGCTGCAGTGAAGTGACCAGATGCCACACCGGTCAGCACTTCGAGGAACACCTCAGACTTGTTACACATTGAATGCTGAGTTAGATTTCAGTCACCGTGTATTTACAAACCTTTACTGTTACAAATATTTCATGACCTTCGCATTCAATTACACAACTTTATATGGTGCCACGACCCACAGATTAAAGAGCTGTGGTAAAAGGCATAGACCATCTGGTTCCCACACCCAGTAAGAAGTATTACTGATTGACTAGTATCTCATGATGTGCCTGCTTTTGTCCTGCTGGTACGTGGCTACATATGCTCTCCATGGCCATACTGTGGAATACTTAGTAATTATCATTCAAGAGAGGAGAAATCTGAGACTAACTAAATTACTATCATTGAGTCATTCAGCTACGATCCAGCTTCTAATCAACGTCCCACTTTCTACTTCACTCCAAAGTTGGCCTCCTCTCTGCTCATCCCATCCAGAAGGAAATCCTTTGGATCACCAAGTGATCACAGGGACATGGGGAGGCTGTGTAGAGAAGTCTCTCGCATGCTCCTCAGAGGATCTTTCCCCCTGCTTGTTCTTAAATGAAGCATGCTTAAAGCTCCAGAGAGGGTCAGGATACCCTAGCCCCTACCCCAAACCTCCAGGTGACAGAAGGGGAATCCTGGCACACAAAGACCTCAGGATTGTCCCCTGTCTTTCCCAGGTGCTATTGGATGCTCTTTGGCCCCTGCATTTGCTTCAGAACCTTCTGCTTTTGCCCCTGAGAAGCCAGTCAGAGAACCTAAAGCAACACACGCCTGCATTGCTTCTCTGAGAGGCCCCAAGGGAGGCAGTCCATCTGCCAGGCTTATCAGAAATGTGTAAAAATCGAATAACATAGATGGGCGGGTGTACGAGTGCACGGTGCCTGACATCTGTGTGGTCTTGCGTCACCCGAGAGCTGCCTTCTCTGTTTGTCTTATGCATTGCTTCACATATCTGGTTGTTGTTCTGCTGACAGTGCTGTTTGGAGCCACCACGCTAACAAAAGACCAGAAACAGACTGGTTGAGGCAGGAGCCAGGAGGAGACTCAGATGGCTGAGTGCAAGGGGGGTAGAGGAGGGCTGCAGTTCCTAGGAAAGTGCTCGAGCTCACAGTTTCATGGTTCTCTTTTTCTTTCCCAAAGTTGTTGGCCATCCCAATCTGCCTCTCCTGATTTTATGTGCATATTCCAATAGGCATTTGCTACATACACAAGGGCAGCCTGGATAGCCTCAGGAGCATTAAGAGCTGAGTTCAAATCCCACCTCAACTATTACTGTGTTGCTTTTGGCATGTTAAATAATCTCTCTGGGCCTCGGGTTCACTTACCAGCAACAGGAAGACAACAACAGTCTAGTCTGAAGAAAAAAAGTAAATTTATATAAAACAACTACCATAGGACCTAGATCATAGATCTTTCCTGGGTGATTGTTGTGTTCTAGGAACTGACCAAAACACAGGGAACTTTCTGATAAAAAGAACTCAGAAGAGCCACCCTCTAAGAGGAGGCTATAAACTAGCAATAAAGACAGATAATAATCAAATAGAAGCATCTGGCAATATTCTGTCATTTAGTGGGCAAGTGTTGTGAAGATAAAGAAGAAGGGAGTGGCAGAGAGTAGCAGAGGAGAAGGGACCACTGTGCTACACAGCAGTCAGAGAATTGGAGATGGGAGATGAGAGATGCAGAGGGGAAGGGACCACTCACTGTGTTATATACAGTGGTCAGAGAATTGGAGATGGGAGATGAAAGCAATGGGCACCTGTTAGGAGGGATGCTCTGGACAGGAGGTGCAGGGAGTGTAAAGCCCCTCCCATCCCCCAGAGGCTAGCCATCTTCTATTTTAGGAAACAGTATGGAGGTCTAGATGGCTTGAACTCAAGAGACAAATAGTAAAGAGGCTAGGTGTGGTGAGCCACAGTTTAATCTCAGCAAAGGCAGGCAGATCTGTGTGAGTGGAGACCAGCTTGGCCTAGAGAATGAGTTCAAGGCCAACCAAGGCTACATAGTGAAATGCTGTCTCAAAAGAGAGAGAGAGAGAGGAAAGGAGGGAGGGAAGGAAGGAGGGAGGGAAGAAGGAAGGAAGGACGGAAGGAAGGAAGGAAGGAAGGAAGGAAGGAAGGAAGGAAGGAAGGAGAGAACAGATAGAACTAAAATCCGTCACTCAAATTTTCATATTCTAGATAGAACTTTGACAAATACAAAGACAGAGAATCTTCTTGATGAACCTTGAACTGCAGGTCCAGCAAAGGAGAAAAATATCTAAATAAGAATAGCAAATGTCATAAAAGAAATGTGGGTAAGTATTACAAAAGTCATACTGTCCCTTATAGCCATTTATGAGACCAGACCATCATAAAGTTCAAGAAAGTAATGAGTCATGAACTGAGAGAAAACAACTGTGAATTAGAGGAGCCAGACAGACAAAAGTTCCAGATCCAGAGCATGAGCCAGTGTGTGGAAGGTCCTGGTGCAAAACAATGGTAATAGCAATTCTAGAATTCTAGCACTTAAAGTACCGATAGCCAAAAAGAAATGCTCAACAGGTAGGTTTAATAACAAAATCAAAACAAGTAGGAAGAGAACTGGGGAATCGAAGCTACCTAGAATGGAGCAGAGAGAAGGGATGATGGGAAATACAAAGATGAGAAAGATACAGAGTGAACACAAGCTTTTATAGGAGTTCTAGAAGAGTTTAGAAAAACAATAGCGAAATAGTCTTGTCCCGATGTGGACTAAACTCAAGAAAAAGCCTTATTTATAATAGCCAGAAGCTGGAAAGAACCCAGATGTCCCTCAACGGAGGAATGGATTCAGAAGATGTGGTATATTTACACAATGGAATACTACTCTGCAATTAAAAACAATGAATTCACGAAATTCCTAGGCAAATGGTCAGAACTGGAAAATTTCATCCTTAGTGAGGTAACCCAATCACAAAAGAACACACATGGTATGCAGTCACTGATAAGGGGATATTAACCCAGAATCTCGGAATACCCTAGACACAATTCGCATATCAATAGATTTCCAAGAAGATGGAAGGACTGAATGTAGGGGAATGCCAGGACAGAGAAGCGAGAGGGGGTTGAATGGGGAAAAGAGGGAAGGAAGGGGGCTTATGGGACTTTCGGGGAGGGAGGAAACAGGAAAGGGGAAACGATTTGGGATGTAAATAAAAAAACTTAGAAAATAAAAAAAAAAGAAAGAAAGAAATGTTGTACAGGATTATCCTCCAAGGCAAACTGCCACTGTCTTCAGGAACTCAGCCTTGTCTGCTTGCAAATGCTTGTTGACTGTTGACACTCCTTCATGGAAGGAGGGCAGAGAGGGTCATGGGCCCTCTCCCAAGTATCCAGTCACTCCTCTCAACCAGTTGTATACAGTTCTGTCCTGATTGCGTAAGGCCTCAGGGAGGGGCTAGAATCCTGTAACCAAAGATGGACTTGCTGAGGGGTGGCATGGGGGAGTCATTCTGGATGCAGACCTCCCAGAGGCTGCTTCAAGGCCATCCATGCGCCTGCCTGTTTGCGCTTTGCCCACTCTCTGTAAGGCAGCCTAATAAACTTGTTTTCCCCAGCCAGGACCTTCAGAGGAGGGATAGACATTGTTTAAGTCTTCCCCTAAAAGAATGTTAGCAACAATACTGAAAGAAAAAAATATATAATAGAGATTTTAAAAATCAGAATTTGGTTCTTTAAAATAACTGATAAAGGGTCCGCTGAAACAAATCAAAGAGCTTGTTGTCAGCTTCCAGTACCTCCCAATCCCCGGGACCCACATGGTAGGAGGAGAGAGCCAAATCCTAAAGGCTGTGCTCTGACTTCCATGTGTGTGCCTGGTGTGCCCTTTATAAATTAATAAATAAATATAATAAAAAATTTAATAACTACTAAAAGCAATGAATCTGTTCAGACAAAACAGGACAGAAAAGGGGAATGACCCTGCTATTAGTGTCAGCCAAGGAAGAGTGGCACTCTTGTATCTGTTGGAGACGTTTGCAGAACGTGGTGAGGGCATCACTAAAGACTATCAATAAACTTCAAAATGCAGATGGATATAAACCTCAAGGAAATGTTACTTACCAAGATTAGCACAAGAAAGAAAAAAAAAACCCTGGAAAATCTGAAATTTAAAATAAACTTGTCACCGAATGTTAAGCTTAACCAGATATTATTAAATGTTTAAAGATTTAATGTCAATCTTGTGCAAAATTTTCCAAAAAGTAGAAAAAGTGGATAATACTCCCTTCTTTATTTTGTGAAACTAGAATAATATCAATACTATAATCCAGTAAAGAATAGGGTGGGGAGAGGGGGGAGTCACAGGGCAATTCTACGTGTAAACGTATGTGTAAACAGCTAAGCAAAGTATTTATAAATGAATTCTAGCAATATGTAAAAGAAAACTCCACAATGTACAAATCTGCCTTGTTCCAGGATGCTAGGACACGTGATTCCATTAATGTCCTGTTATTGGAAAACAGGTCAACAGCAACATAACATCCATCACCAGACCCATGATTTTTCAACTTTTTGATGGTGTGAAAGTGATGCACACTTAGCAGGAACTGCACTTTGAATCTTGGCCTTTCCCTGGGTGAGCAGTATGCAGCAAAACACTGAAGACTCCGGGCAGCAGCCTTGAGCCTCAGCTCCCAGTCACCCCAGGATCACCAGGGAGCAGCTGACAACCCCCAGGATTCCATGCTCCTGGCCACAGAGCTCAGTGATTCCATGGATCAAACACATTTTAGACTTGTGTCATTTCCCACTGACAAGGGATTTATCAGGGAGCAGCCCACTGTGGGTCTAGGAGCATAAGCAAGTAGTCAGCTCAATACATGCGGAGAAAAATAACACTTGCCAAAATTCAACATATGTTTATTATGCAAAAATATTGGGCATTAGGAAAAATGAGGCATGTTAATAATCTGCTATTCAGTGCCCACAGTAAAATCCTGAACAATGTGTTCAAAGGAGGAACTTTGAACATGTTCCCTCTGAGACGTGGGTGGAGGCTAGCTCTCTCCAGCCTATTCAGCAGCATCTACAGGGTTAGACAAGAACAAGAAATAAAGACATAAGGCAGGCTGGGAAGATGACTCGGTGAGAAAGAGTGCCTACTGTACAAACATGATTCAAACGAGTTTGAATCCTCGTGTTAAAAAAAAAAAAGCTGGTTTAGAGTGGATTAACATTTACTGCTTCAGATTTGTCTGTGGCCTCTGTAACTCCAGCAATGTGAGAAATGGAGACAGAAAGACTGCTGGGCTAGCCAGCAGCCAGACTAGATCAGGTTCCCTAAGAGACCATGCCTCAATGAACTAAGGTGGAGAGTAATAGACAGGGAACCCAAAGTCTTCCTCTGGTCTCCATATGTGCATGGGTGTTCACACCTGCACACATGTGTGTACACACCACACCCATACCTCCACATACACATACATAATAAAAGAAAGAAAAAAGAAATACATAAGAATTGTTTTTATTTGTGAATTATATTCTTTTTTCCTCAATAATTAAAAAAAATGTTTTAAGCAGTTACCTCATTTCCTTCCTCCCGTCCCTCCCTCCAGCTGCTCCAGCTGTGCCCTGTCCCTTCAGTCCCTCCCTTTTCTTCCCTACTCCCTCTCAGATTCATTACCTGTTTTACTTTTATTATTATTATTATTGTTATTATTATTATTATGGCATTCATATACATATACTCATACATATACATATGACATACATATACATAAATACATAAATGTAATCTGCTGAGTTCATTTCCTCTTGCTCATATGCATATGATTTCAGTGTTGACCATTTAGTATTGAACAACCATAATGGGGGCTTATTCCTGGGGAAGAGTAATCCTCCCTCTCTTGTGGCAGTTGGTAGTTATCTGTAGTCTTTTGTTCAGGGGTGTGGCCCTATGACATTTCCTCCTTCCCTGCTAGCATGCCTATTCAGGTTGTCATTGTTGGGGTCTCCTTTGGGCAGCCATATTGTTGAGGTGTCTCAGGAAAAGCCTTCCTGTTATTTTTAAGAGACACAATCTCACAGCAGACTTCCTGGTCCTCTGGCTCTTATAATCTTTCTGTCCCATCTCCCATGATGTTCCCTGAGCCTTGGGTGTGGGAGCTGTGCTGGAGACATATTCACTGGGGCTGGCCACCATACCATCATTTTTTTTCTGTATCTTGGCCACAGAAAACCACAGCTGGTTTTCTATGCTAGCTTCTGCTGAAAAGGGAAGTTTCTTTGATGAGTGGTAAGATCTACACTTATCAGACAAAGAGGGCTCTTTAACAAGGCCCAGCCTTGGGACACAGGTCTGTAGGTTAAGCCTGTAGGTGTACCTAGCGATGTCAGTTGGATGAAGAGGTCATATTCTTACCCTCATCAAAATCCATGGACAATTTTTATAATCCAAAAGTTTCCCAAGGGCAGGGAGGATGGTTCCACAGGTAAGGGGATTTGCTGCAAAGCCTGATAAATGGAATTCAATCACCAGAACCTGCATGGTGTAAAGAAAGAACCAATTCTTACAAGCTGTTCTCTGACCTCCGGACATGAATCTCTCTCTCTCTCTCTCTCTCTCTCTCTCTCTCTCTCTCTCTCTCTCTCTCTCTCTCTCTCTCTCTCTCTGTCTCTCTCTCTCTCTCTCTCTCTCTCTCTCTCACACACACACACACACACACACATAAAATAAGTGTAAAGTAATTTTCACAATGTTTCTGGGTGCAAAGTCAATAAAGAAAAATGAACGAATGCTTATAAACCAACCACAAACATTTATAAAGAAAAAACATTTTTAATATATATAAAAAAAGAAGGGAAGTTTTTAAGAAGCTGCATACGTGGCTCCTGTCCAGAACACTGAGCATTCTCAAGAGGAAGTGAAAAGGACCAGGGTCAAAAGATGAAAACTCCTGCTGTTGGTTAAAACACTCCCTATTTTAAATGCTAATTCTCTTTCATTGGAGCTGTGTATCCAATAAGAGCTCAGACAAGACATGTGTGTCTCCACCATATGTGTGTCTAAGTGTGGCAGCCACAGGTTCAGGTTGGGTGTCTTCCTTGATCACTTTCTGCCTTATTATATAATTCTTTATTTTTATACGTGTAAATATTTTTTAATTTATTCTTCTCTCATACAACACATCCTAACCAGTTGCCCCTCCCTCTCCTCCTCCCAGCTTCCCCCGCTCCACTTTCCCCCCAAACCACTTCTCTGGTTGCCTTCAGAAAAGAGCAGTCCTCCCAGGGATATCGACCTAACACAGCATAACAACTTACAATAAGACGAGGCATAAACCCTCAGATCAGGGGCGGATGAGAGAGGCAACCCCATAGCAGGAAAAGGTCCCCAGAGTAGGCAAGAGTTGGAAACACCCGGCTCCCACTATTAGGAGTCCCACAAGAACACCAAGCCTCACAACTCTGGCCTACACAGACCCATGCGGATGCTGGGGTTGTTGTTTCAGTGTCTGTGAGCCCCTGTGAGCCCTGCCTAGTTAATTCTGTGAGCCATGTTCTCATGGTGTCCTTGAGCCCTTCTGGCTCCTAAAATCCTTCCTCTCCCTCTCCCATGGAGTTCCTCTGAGCTCCACCTAATGTTTGGCTGTGGGTCTCTGCGTCTGCTCTAAATCTTTATTTCATTTTATTTTTTTTACTTATTTTGTCTTATTTTTTGAGACTAGAGTATAATATTGTTTGGCCCTCCAAACTCCTTGCTGTCTTTCAAATTCTTGTCCCCTTTTTACTTTAATTGTTGTTACACCTGTGAATTCCGAAATATGTAAACACAACAGACTCATTCTGCCTAATGTTACTAATATGTATGTATTCTTTTGAGACATTCTCTCAATGAACCTGGGAAACTGGCTACCCTTGCTGGCCAGCAAGTCCCTAGAAACTCCGTCTCCCCAGTGCTGAGAAGGTCATCATACCAAGACTTCTACCTGGGTGCTGAAGATCTGAATTCAGACCCTGAATGCTTGCTTATATGGTAAGCATTTGACCAACTGAGACAGAGCTATCTCCCACTTCGTAATAAGATATTGAAAGCACGTAACCACTTTCTTACATTCAAATAGAATTACCAAGATTCAAGACAAGCCGTGACCTTTTAGACGGAGAAGCAGAGCTGGAGGACCTGCTCTGCTGGCTGTGGAGTCTTGCTGTTAAACTGTAGTGATTAAGACTGTCATTTTCATTCAGGGACAGATAAACGGAGACAGTCGTCACTCGTGTTTTCCAAAAGCATCTTCCCCTCCCCGGCACATGGCAGCCAGCACATCTCCGCCCTCAGCAGATGGGTGGATGGAGCTCCCTGACTGGTTATGACAAATGAACTGTAAGAGGAAGGGAATGATGGATGATGTTTTCATGATGAGTCAATGAAGCCCATGGACCATTTCCAGTCTGTGGCCTGTATGGAGAGCTCTCCCAACAGTGCTGACTCCACCTTGGAAAGGAGATGTGCCATGATACATCTCCTGGAATCTGCCAAGGGGAAAATTAGTTTGTCCATGAAATGTGGAGGTTCATTGTTACCTCGCAGAAAAGCATAGTCTCTTCCTTTATATACAGCATGCAGACAGACTGAGGGATCACAGCAGCAACCAGGGAGAGATCCGCCCATGTGTGCCCAACTGAGTTTTCAAGAAAAGGTGAAACTGAGGAATGGTGGAGAGACCGTAGCTCGGTTGCTGCTCAAAATTCATTTGAAAGGGAAATAGAACCTGTTCTATCTGCCATACACCGCGATCAACTTGGAGGTGAATTATTAACATACACATTTTTAAAGAGAATTTGGGCAAATTCTTCACAACTCTGGAAAAGATTCCTTAGAGAAGAGATAAAAAAATCATTATCCAAAAAGGAAAACAATATACATAATATAATGGTACACATAATATTACATTCCACAAGAGAAAAACATTTCAATAAAAGGAAATAGCAAAGGGAAGACCAACTTTCTAATGGTAATTACATGCAGATGATGGGGTTTCCGGCTGAATTATCTTCATAATTTTGCTTAGCCTGGTTTTTTTTTCCCCAATCTTCCACAATAACAGGTCCCTTCTATAATACAAAAGAAGGAAACGAGTTGTCGGCTTTCATCTGTGTTTATATCAAGAACAGGCAGCCCGAAGTTAAATGTGGAGAATAAGAACATTCCAGACCCGTCTGCCTGGGTGCTGTCCCAGGTGGGAGTGCTCATGGTGGGACCTCAGACTGCGTGGCAGGTGCATGGACGAGGACTGAGTAGCATGCAGGTGCATCCAGCAGTCACTATGACTCCGTGGCTTTTTTCCATCCAGGTACTAGCACATCATCAAGGAAGCCATACTTGGCTTTTCAAACCTATTTTAGAGTCATGATTCTTCTTCTTGGAAAGAGGTGTCCTTAGGGAGCTTCCTTCTTTTAGTCTCTTCTATTTCTGGTCCCTTTAAAAGAACATATTTATTTTTTATTACTGTGTGTGTGTGTGTGTGTGTGTGTGTGTGTACTCAGCCACAGATAAGTTAATGGTATATGTGCCATGACACAAGTGTAGAGATCAGAGGACATTTTTGTGGACACTTTTCTACCTTTACATGGATCCTGGGGATTGAACTCAGGTTGCCAGGCTTGTATAACAAGACTTCCAGGGTGGGCCTGTATAGCAACTGTCCTCATCATCCCCATTACTGTTTATTAGACACCGCAGCCAGACAGTGTGGCCGACCAGGTACATTGCTTACTTCATCTATTTAATACTCTCCACAACCTTGGGGCAGATATTGAATTTTCCCTCTTTTAAATATGAGGAAATAAAGACTCAGCAGGCACTAGATAGTTTGCCCAAGGGTCATATGCTAAAAGAGGGAGGTGTAGATCTGGGAATCCAGTGTGTCAGACTGGAAATCTCTGTGCTACTTGTGTACTGGCAACTTCAGCACTGGCAACCAGTGACTAGTCATCTGCATCTCACACACTTCCACTTCAATATCATAGCCTTCTGCAGCAAAACAGGAACCTGGATTTTTTTAAAGCCCATTTTTAATCTGACCTCTGTGTTCCTCGTTTCTGTTTTGGTTTTTAGTGCCAAGGGACCCCAGATCTTCCCACATGCTAAGCAAGAACCCTTCTGCCACGTTATGCCCCTAGCCTACAGCATCCATTTCTGCATTTGAGACACTGTCTCCCACAAGATGGGGCTGGAATAGTCAGTCCTCACTGCAACATGCTAAGTCCCTTTGTAGCAGGGTGACCTGTGGAGCATTATACTTAGACCCCAGCTCAGGGAGGCCCTTTGTACACGAGCTGCCTCTTTGTGCTATGGTCCCCTTGTCCCCTGAGATACCTGTTCCTCCTCTGCTTGCCCCTAAGCAGACACCGATCCACACGTTCACGTTCTGAGTGGCCTGTAGGTGTGACTTGGAAGCTTCCAAGTCTCCAAGCCCTGAGCCTGCTCATCACCCCTGGGCCACCATGTCACAACCGGAGAATGATAAGATGCTGACTGGTGCTCTGGTCCGAAACTCTGACAAGTTCCTCCGTCAGAGCCTACAAATGGGAGAAAGTGTCATAAGCAACTTCACAGCAGGAATGCTAAAAGATCTGCTCTGAAGTTAGGTAAAGCAGGGTGTGATGTTGGCTCTGCGCCTCCCAGCTGTGTAACCGTAGGCGAGTTATTTACCTTCTCTGATTTACCCTATCAGACCTGTAATACAGTAATAACTGAACCCGATGTGTCAGCAGATATCTGCAATCCAAGTACTGTGAAAACTGAGGCAGGGGGGATTTTCCTGTGTTCCAGGAAAACCTGAGTTATATAGACAGCTCCTGTCTCAAAAAAAGGCAGTAAGACCTATTTCATGGTGTTGTTCGGATTGTGTGACTTAATGGTACTAACTGATTAAAACAGAGACTGCTCCACAAGAAGCACTAAATAAGTGATTATTATTATCGTTATTAACTGCAAAATGTCTACTGTGAGATGTGAGATTGTTTGGCAAGTTAATAAGCCATTACTTTAAATGACTTTTTTCTCCTCGACTGGATCACTTGGCTGTTGCATGGCTTTGAACATATTCATCTGCTATTGGAACCTCAGCCATTGCAGCATGCCCCAGTTTGCACAGACGCCGGTGCTCGGCAAGCCGGGGCCAGGAAGCTTAAGAAGGTGCGCTATCTCATCACAGAGCATGAGACATTGGGAAAAGCCATTTAAAGACAATTGAGATGTTTACATGCAAAGAAATTTGGCAAGAAGACAGAATCCAGAGAGCTACCTTGCTCTGACCTCAGTTTCCCATCTACAAGAGAAGATTGCCGTCGCTCTCTCTGCATTCTTTGCCTGCAAAGGAGCTACTTGATTCTGCCAGGATAGTCTTAACAGCCAGCCCTGGGCATGCGTCCACAAGGCCAACTTCTGCAAGGCCAGGCAGCACCTGCCATGGGGCAGAGTTTTGCAGGGTTCACACAAGCCTCCCATCTAGGGCACATCCCCACTACCCCTGCAGCTTCCAAACACCCGACAGTTCCCATATCTCCCTGATGACACTGCATGCAGCCACTGAAGACATCTTTAGTGAGGACCTCAGTCCTCACAAACATACCCCCTTCAAGCAGGTGCCCTGTCTGTCTGCATCACTAACTTACCCAGAGTGTTCTGAAAGAACGTTCTTTACTTTCCTACCGCTATGGACATTCTCTTGCACTTTAGGGGAAAGCAAAGGGTGTGTGTGTGTGTGTGTGTGTGTGTGTGTGTGTGTGTGTGTGTGTGTGTGTGTGTGTGTGTGTGTGTGTGTGTCTTGGCTCTGTTAAAACTTGGCATTTTTCCAAAGCAAAACCTTGCTTTAGGGTTAGGAAGACATTGCCATCTAGTGGCTGCATGCAGAAATAACCAGACTGCAACCAAAGAGTCCCTAAAGCTTGAATCCAATTCACTGACTTCCCCAAAGTCAAAAGATGGTTTCAAACTGTCAAGACTGGAACACTCAGACCTACTGGTCTCCCCGCCCCCAGCAGGGGAACCCCATCCCCTGGCCTAAAATGCAGCTTGGACTGAGGCTAGCAGGACCAGAATTACTTCCATCTCTTGTGCCCCCTCCTGCTTTTTATCAGCGTTGTGGGAGGCAGAAGAGAAATATCAGAGATCTCTCCTGGCAACGGGCTAAAGGCTTTTCTGAGATAAAGAGGAGGCAGATAAGGAACCAGGGGGAGAGAGCAGTCATTGATTGGGGAGGTGAAATTTCTCTCTTGTGTTCCCAGTCCAGGGATGGTGGCTCATGCTTTAATTCTCAAGCAAATAATGGAAGACATTTTCAGTTTGTGAAGCTTTTTTTTTCTCTAAAATACTGATTTTTGTCTCCCCCCCCTTTAGCCTAACTCACTGTACAAAATAATGGGTGTCATTAAGATGTTTTCAAACGTATTAATGTGCTTTGGTCATTCACCTGCCCTGTTAGCCTTCTCCCCTCTCCTAACCCCAGTCTTTCCGCCAATGGTTAGGATTAGTGATCTCAAACAAGTAAGTTCAGAAAGGAAAACCCATCACTTATGCAAAGTATGACAATCCATTCTTGTGTAAATGGAGCCAAGGATCACAGACACCTTCGGTTCCAGGGCTTGTATTTGCATATCGCTTTGCAGTTCACTACACGCTTTAATGTATTTAAAATTCTTTAATCTTTACAAATATCCCCATGGTCGGAATCATTAGTCATTAGCAATAAGGAAATAGAGCCTGGGAGACATTGAGCAATTTTCCTGAAGTCACACAGCTATGGCAGCACTGGCTTCTCTTGCTGTCCCGACAATGCGCCAAGTGCTTCTGAGGAAACTCTATGGCTTCTCCCCCAGGGAGCAGCTAGAGAGTCAGTCACCCCTAGTTATTCCTGCCTGACACCTACAGCACCCCAGTCTCCCTACAGCCACTACTTCAGCTATTTGCCTGACTACACACAACACATCAGAAAGCCCTATGGCCCTGGCCATCGTTTACAATTGGCTTAGAGACAGCTCTCAAATGCTACCATCTATTTTTTTGAGAGATCGGCACAGCAGGGGCTCCTCAGCCAGGCTCCTCAGTCAGTGGTGTATGAAGGCCACCAGCCTGGATCTGTTGTACCACTGAGAGGGCTTTCTGTGGACTTGTTCTCTCACCCCCTACCTGATCGTGCTTTGGTAAATGTCCTGATAAGGTTTCTCGTGTTCCCTAGTGTTTATAAATACCAGCTATTCTCCTGGAGCCTCTGCCCTCTGAACATCATGACCTAAAACTTGTGCTCACATACTATACTCTTCTGCATCTAACCTCCCTCTGTGAAGGGATAATTCAGCCTCTAAGTACCACCTCTAGGCTGATGATTCCCAAACTGAGACCCACAGTCCATCTCTCCCCCTGTACACCACACTCACAACGGCTTCTCCTCAGCATCTGCAACATGAAAATTGGCATGTCCACACCCGAACTCATGATGGACCAACTGGTTCACAAATTTTCCCATCCCAGTAAGTGGTAATTCGATCCTCTTCCTTCCATACTCCGAATCACGGTATTCATCCCTGAGTTCTTCCATCTTACCACCCAAGGCCAGCCTAGCTGAGAAACTCGCCTGCTTCAGTAGTAAATTTAGAACGTGCTTCTTCCTAGCTACCCTTCTCTGGTCTATTCCAATAGCCTCTGACCTGGTCTCCAGTATGGCAACCAGAGTCATATTCTAGAGATGTAACTCAGAGCAAAGCACACCCTTGCTCAGACCCTGCAAGAGGCTCCCACCCTGCTCTGTGATCTGGGACCCCTATTACCACCCAAACTGCCACCTTCCCTCACTAGAAATGTCAGGAATTAAGAACACAGATTTTGTTTATTCCTTGCAATAGCCTATTATTTATGCAAGGTCTGGAGTACAGGAGGCACATGGGGAATCTTAACAAAACCTTTTACCTGGTTCATTCATCCACAGCACCTGTTCAAAGCCTGACCCAACTCCCTCCTTCTGCTTTTTCAATCAGCAGTTCTTGCTCAGTGCTCCATGGCAAAGAATTCCCATGAGCCCAGGGGCTTCTCCCTATCTCTCCCTACTCCCCAACTCCAGCACAAGCCTATCTATAGGTGTGCCATCCAGCACACCTTCTCTCCAACATGTGATTTCCCAATGACCAGGACATCATCACATTAGCTGTTCTGCCCTTCCCCACCCTCCATGGTGCCAGGCAGCAGAGCCAACCAGGAACCCGGAACACCTGGCCCCGATGAGGTACCAGGTGTGCTCAGGTACCAGCCAAGTCCACGGGAGTGAGAAGCTGACAGTTCTAGACTCCTGCCGTCTGCTCTGGTCCCACCTATAAGTGGACAGGAAGGAGAAACTAAAACAAGAGGGAAAGGGGGAGGTTTTCAGAAGAAGTGAGGAACATCAATTGCAGGGGTGGGCTGGATTTGCCTTGGAGAAGAGAACCCTTATTGGGGGAGAATAAGAATTCTAAAGACACCCCTGCCCCTCACACCTGCCATGTTATTGGGTAATTCAGTCTAATCCATTTAGGTGGATGATAATTCCTTACCAAAATAAAAACAGGCCCTGGGGTAGCAAATCTTATCCAATAAGGGGCTAAATTTTTTGGGTTTACACCTACGTGGGGTCTTTACTTACAAAAACAGGAGGAGCTTGAATATGGCCTCAGACTATATTTTTCTGAGCTTTAGTCTAGAATTTTTTTAAATGATGGAGAAATGTAAATACTGCTGTCTAAATTCCAACATGTATTTGTAACTAATCCACCCAAACCTAGGGAAATATCCTCCCAGTCTTTGAAAACTTGCCCTTAAGTCAGCAAAGAAGTTACTTGCATCATTGACAATGCAGAGCTTTGTTATCACGGTTTCTTCCTACTCAGTAACAGAAAGGAGGATTCAGATCCACACGCTCTTAACAATAATAAAAAAGTGTATGCATTCACATTCTACAATAACACATTGGCTACTCATGGATCTAAAGATCCCAATGGGGCAAAAGCCAGCAAAAGTGCTGGGGGTCAGTCAACTATAGAGGAATTATAGTAAAGAGGATTGTCTATTTCAGTGTCATCAGCAAATTATCTTTAACACTCTCTGTCCATCAACCAACACCTAGCAACAGGTTTCTGAATACGGCTTTCTTTCTTCATGCAGTTACAACTACTCCAAGACCTGGACCAGGAAATAGAAGGTTTTGTGTCTTTAAGAACAACTTCTGTGTCATGGCAACACTGAATCTTTTTTCATCCTTCGATCCCTGTCCTGTCTACTTGACAGTTTGGGAAAGGCCCCAAAGGCACACAGCTGGGTTCCAGGGTCACCCTCAAGGGGACCCCCAGGCAAGAGCCATGAATGAGGTCCTCAGCTCCTGTTCTCTCTTTTCGAACCTGAAAGGTGGAGGCCCACATCAAGTGCTTACCAACTGCTTCTGAAAGACAAGTCCTCTTTTCAAATCATGTTCTAATGAATGTGACATAGGAAATCCTGGCAACATGACTGATCTGATTACATAAAAGTTTTTAAACATTGGCCGATAAATCCACGAAGTTAAATTAATTGGCACAATATCTGAACTTTAAAAGATATATAAATCCAGTTTCAAATGTCAAGCCAAGTTTCACTTGCTCCTGAAGACTACAATTTCTGGTAGTGACAGAGAATCAGGCCGGTCTAAAAGTGACTTTGTCTCCTTAGAAAACCATATCCTAGTTTGGGGGCAATCAAACATCTTGATGCTTTTAGTATATCCACACAGTCAAGGACAGTCCTGTAACTGTGACTACTAGACTTGTGTACGGTTCTAGAACTTCCTCGTACTTCCCTCTGGTTCGGAGCCCTGTTTGCATTGCTCCTGAGGTTGCCAGGCTGTGTGCTATTAAAGGCAGCGACTGTGTTTGGGTCTTACTCACTCAGTGAGTGACACACTGCAAAACATAACATGGAGAGTCTTGCATTGCACAGGGAAGAGACATGTTCCTCATGACTATTTGGGTAGAACTCATCATGCCCAAACAATACACAGAAAACTACGAGTGCCTGGACCATTCTTGGTCAGAGAAAGAAGCACATTAGAGTTTGAATTTGAAATGTTCCACCCTCCGTTTCATGTTCTGACTGCAAGTTCCCACCTGGTAGCATAGCTTAATGATATTTCAGAAAGTTTAGGGGGTGGGCCCTAGCAGAAGATAGGTCACTAGGTAGAGGTGTGGTGTGTGTATGTGAGTGTGTGTGTGTGTAGTGCATATACATATACATGCATATATTTACGTATTTACTATATGCAGTTATGTATGTGTATATATGTATGTGTGTATGTGTATGTACATATACACATATATGTATATATGTATATGTAAGTATATACATACATAGCACTGACCCCTTTCCAATTTGCTTTCCTCTTCCTGTCTGCCATGAAGATTCCCTCTGCCATAGAACTCTTCCCAAGCATATGGAACCAGGTGACCATAGACTGACAACAACCTTTCGCCTCCTTAAGTTGTTCTCTCAAGTATTTTGGTCACAATGATGTCAAGTTACTAGGCAGGAAGAACAGTGCCCCTGTCAGCCTGAGAGTTATGTTCAGATCTGAGCTCATTCTGCATGGCCTTGAGCACACTTCTTGCTCTCTGCCTCCTGAATCCTTCCCTCCCTTCTGCACTCTCCACTGGCATCCATGTTTTATGCTGTTATCCCCTCTGATGCTGGTTTGGGGAGCCATCTCTAAGCTCTTCCAATGGTATCCCCTCCATCAGAGTCTGAACAACAATGAATTCTTACAAAATGTCTCTTACCACACCCCCAAATTACTTGCAAACCCTTCAGTTCCCCCACCAAGACAACCTGCAGGTTCGTTTAGAGAATACACAATACTTCAGAAGATGCTCCCTGGCTGGTCTCGGTAACACCCATGGGTCTTCTTTTTGTTAGGACCACGATGGCCTTTCAGCTCCTCCCTTATGCAAATCCCATCCCTACCTCTGAGCCTTAACTTCTGTTTGACCTTCCCTCTGTCCCTTCCTCTTCATTTCTCTGGCTCAGGATCTCCCTCATTTGACAGACAGAAATGTGTGACCTCTAGAGAACTGTCTCTGACTCTCCATACCAGGACAAGTGATCTCCTTAAAATGTCCTTACAGTACATTAGACAGTAATCTCAAATATATTTAATAAGTCACTTGTAGAATTGTGTGTTCAATATTTGTCATCATGAGGTAAACTGGAAGATCCAAGAGGCCAAGGACATATGCCTGTGCGTGTGGCATTTCAGTCTCCTAGCAGCCAATACAGACGCATGCGTGTATTGAGTGAATGATGCAGAAGCTGGATCTCACCAACTGTTTCCTCATTTACAAAGGTCAAGAACTCCCACTTCACAAGACTGCCGGAGGACTGAAGCAGATAGCCTGCGTGAAAGCCCTTGAATTGTGTCTTGCCTACAGTAGACAATAAATGTTTGTTGAATGACTGACTATAAGCACGATAGCTTCTAAGATGCCACCTTTTGAAATGGATCCAGCATGAGGGCTGGGTCAGTAATTAGCACTTGTGAAGATTTCTTTATTAGGTGATTAATGCAACTTAAACCTTGGGTGTTGAGGCTAAGGTATTATTAAGGTAAGTGTTGATTGGCATCTGCTGGGTATAGGCAGGTGCCTCATGCCAGACCAGGACACACAGAAGTGCTGTCCTGGGGGATGGGTTCACTGTGGTCTTGACAGGCAGATAAAATGGAATTATCTGGAAAACGCAAGGGGAACTATGGTGCTTCTAGGTTGCTAAGTTCCAGATTTGGCCCAGGACTCAGCAGTTTTACCTTTTGATAGTTTGTTTCACTCTTTCTTTAAAATGTAATAGTAAAGCCAGGTGGTAGGGGTGGGGGGTGGGGGGGAGGAGGCAGCAGTGGCTGTGGTGGCGGTGGCACATGCCTTTAATCCCAGCACTCAGATATAGAGGCAGGAGGATCTCTGAGTTTGAGGCCAGCCTGGTCTATAGAGCGAGTTCCTGGACGCCCAAAGCTACAGAGAGAATCTGTGTCTCAAAATAAAAACAAAATAAATAAACAAAAAAGTCACAGTAAATAAACCAAGCTAAGAGGCTGGCTTAGTAGGTCCAAGTGTTTGCTGTGCAAGTGTGAGAGCCTGAGTTCAAATCTCCAGCATCCATGTAAAAGGGCGGACATGACAGCTCACCTGCCTGGTATCTCTAGTGTCTTGTGGGAAGTAGAGACCACTGGGACTTGCTGGCTAACAACCTTGCTTCAAGTCCAGTGAGGAAGTAAGGCAGAGGGAATTGGACGTCTTGGGGCTGGAGAGATGGCTCAGCAGGTAAGAGCACTGACTGTTCTTTGGAAGGTCCTGAGTTCAAATCCCAGCAACCACATGGGAATTGGACATCTTCCTCTGGCCTCCATGGGCATATGCCCACATACATCATCAATGTGGTATATGATAGATCACTTACATACATGCAAAGGAATAAACAGTATGCTCAGTCAAAATTAAGGAATAAACTAAATAAGACAAGAAGACATAACTGGTCAGTACAGGAGGTGGGAGGCTAGAAGTTGTAGGATGACAAAGATGGGGAAGCTTGAGTGGACAATCGAGCACCCAGACTGAGCCGCCAGCAATCAGGTTGGAGGTCTCAGGAAAATATGTCAACAGAGAAAAACAAAGAACATAGGAGAAATGGCTAGAGGAATGATGGTGATGGGTAAGTAGAAAACCAAGCAAAGAAGCGAGGAGTGATGAGGTTAGGGACAGGAAGTTGAGGAGGATGAGGGAGAGCAAAGGGAATACAAGGTAACTTTTATGACAAATGATGTTATCAACTACGTGGAGGAGGGGCAGAGTGGGCCTGATGTGAGGAAGATCCTGTGAGTGAATACACTCTTATTTCTAATGGCAACATACTCAAGACATACTGGATAAGGAATACAAAATGCCAGAGGAGTCATGTAAGCACAGTACTGAGAAGTATAGCAATGACTCTAACAACAGCCGGAGGAATTAGAACTAAGGCCTGGGAGGTTTATCTCAGACTATATTGCTATTTGAAGGCTTGAGCTACACATGTGTGTTTATTTGATTAAAATATAATAAGGTAGGAGTCTGAAAGTTAGCTCAGTCAGTAAATGCCTTGGAAGTGGGAGGACCTCATCTCAGTTCCCAGAACCCGAGCTAAAAACCCAGGTATATGGGCATGCGCTGTACGTTATCCTAATTCCAGCCCTCAAGAAGTGGAGTCAGGAGAACCCTGATCCTCAGCCTAGCTACTGTGTGAGTTCCAAGCCAGTGAAAAATCCTGTCTGAAAACAGAAAGGGGAGAAGGGAGAGCAAGGGAGAGAGCATGTGAGGAATGACACCCGAGTTGTCCTTTGCCTTCTACATTCACATGTGCACTGCACACACATAAACATACATACATGCATGCACATCCACAAAAATATACCACCATAAAGCAAATTTAATAGAAACCAAGACTAAGTAAGGCATGTTTACATTTGAGTGATTTATTGTTTTTCTCTATTTTACGAATTTAAAAAAAAAACCCTCATCTTTATCTTTTCATATGAGAGAAAAATTAGCTTCTCATAAACCGAAAGGAAACAGCAGCTGCAAGAGCACAATTGGGAAGAATGTTCTAGAAAGAATATGCAGAAAGGAAAGAGGATTTCCTTGGTGGTGGATTGGGTACAAGTGATGAGCCATCTTTTAGAATGTCACACAGTGGTCGCTCAGGAAACTGCACAACTTCCCCTGTGCCCTTAGCACCAGCATCACACTGTTCTGAGTCACTTGTGCCTTCCTTACATTAGCCTCCCTCATATCCCAGTTCCGAGTGAGTGACTTTACATATGTTGTACACGTACACATAAAACCTCTATTGTAACTATATATACTATGTATTACCTATAATAACAGTGTTCTGTGTTATTCAAGAAATTCATTTTGTGCCTTATTGCCAGTATCCATGCCCAGAACCTCTTCAGCCTACTGCACTGAACCACTGAGCCATTAACAATAGTTCCCTGGCTCCTCCACACGGCCCTAGACTTCCCTGAGTGCCTTATGGAAGTATTTTGCCTTTGTACTTTGTACTCTATCTATCTATCTATCTATCTATCTATCTATCTATCTATCTATCTATCATCTATCTATCTACCTACCTGTCTATCTACCTATCTATCTATCATCTATCATCTATCTATCTACCTACCTGTCTAGCTATCTTACAATACACAATGTCTTCATGTGTTAAAGTTCCCCTCCTTTGGGATATCAGTCCTTTTATACTACATATCACAGTCCTCTGTAGACACTCAGTTTTAGCTATGGAGAGTAGTGCTGTTGGGAACACAGGTACACGAGCCTCTCTCCGAGACCCCGCTTTCCACGTGAATGGGGTGATGAGGATATACACCCAGAAGGAGAACTGCTGGATTATACATACACTAGCCTGTTTCTAACATGTGAGGAGCCACCACACTGCTTCTCACAGTAGCCATACTGTTTTCACTCCCTGCTAACAATGCTCCCATGTTCTAACTCCCTCATATGCTCAACAACACTTTTTGTTTTCTGGGGTAGGTGGTTTAAAGGTAGTATCTCGAGCATGTTTGGGGGGGGGTCTGCTTGGGCTGGTTTGACTCATGTTCCACACTGCCAAGCTGTTCCCTGAGACCCTGAGCTCATTACACCTTCTGTCTTTAAAAGGAGAATGAAAGTCAAGTTGCAGGGTTGTTTTAAGGATCCGCTGAGGCAGAGCAGAGCAGCACATCTTAAATGCCTAGTAAATGCCAGCTGTTTTCATTATTTGAGCTCATCGAGTGTCTGAGGACACAGAAACCACCTCTGACAATCAGTTTTGGCATGTGTATTACTGATTAGCATACTCGACTAATTTTTCATTTTTAACTCATAATTTACATTTTTGTTGTAAACATAGTCAATGGTACTGAAAGATTTGCCAAAAGCACCTCCAACAAAATGACATCTCCCCATGACCCTGCCCATGAGTAGTCTACCGTTACCCCCCAGGCCTGCTTCTAGGGGGTAACATATTCACCTCTTCTAGCTTTCCCTCTGATATTCACATCTACATTTTGCTTAAAGTTGTAGATCTTTGCTTTTATCACTTGACACATCAGTTTTAAACATCAGCAGAAATAAAGATCAGCTCCCATAATTCCTCAAGGCTTTGGCTTAATGTGCTAATCAACCCTTGCATTCCCAGGACAGTATGTACGGTTCCCTTTCCACCCTGGAGTCAATTTATCTAGCACAACTGTGTTCCCTGTCCTGAAGGCTGGTATCTGTCCTTCCAAGAGTTAGCCACTGCCTTTGCCACTGTCCTACCCGATTTTCCCTGTGACTTTTACAGTTTTGCTTTTGTTTTTAGAAATGTGATAGTTTGCCTGTTGTATACACTTTGCTACTTTCCAGACATATCATCCAGAGAGATTTCCTTTCATTTCTTCTCCTGGTGCTGTTCCGTCTGGGACTGTCTATCTCTTGTCTCCCTGGAAGCTCTCTTGCTGTCCCTCTGGCTGTGTCCCTGTATTGTATGATGTCCGTATTTCCCAATCTCCAGTCTTCTATGTTCTTGATTTGTGTCCTGGTTCTGTGGAAATGTGTTTCCCAATAACTCCAGGGGTTGGGTGCACAAGAGGTAAAATTTTAGTCTCTATATCCCTAGCAATATTTTAATTCTCATTCCATTGCAGGGCATCAAAGGAGCTGACTGTGGAATTTCAGCTAACCATTTTTCTCTAGGAACGTTCAAGACATTGTGTCTTTGTTTTTGTTGCTGCTGCTGTCACTGCTGCTGCGGCTGTTGTTGTTATCGTTTAGTTTTTTTATTTTTGTTATTCTTTAGCATCCAATGTTACTGCAGAGAAGCTCAACACTGTTCTTAGATCAAGACATCTGAATGTGACTTTTTTTTAAAGCTTTGGGACATCCTAGTTCTAAAAGTTCAAAAGGATAATTCTCTCTCCCTCTCTCTCTCTCTCTCTCTCTCTCTCTCTCTCTCTCTCTGTGTGTGTGTGTGTGTGTGTGTGTGTTCCTGTGTGTGTGCACATGTGTGTGTATATACCTCTCTCTGTCCCTGTATGGCTGTCTTTCTCTCTCTCTCTCTCTCTCTCTCAATCTGTGCATGTGCATGTATGTGTGTCTATGTCTCTCTGTGTGTCTGTTATTCTATCTCTCTGTCTCTGTCTCTCTCGCCACTATGTGTGTGTACATGCACACACATGTATGTATACATTTGTGTCTTTCTCCCTCTCTTTCCCCACTCTGTGTGTGTGCGCACACATATATGTACACATTTGTGTCTGTCTCCCTCTCTCCCCACTCTGTGTGTGTGTGTATACACATATACATACACATTTGTGTCTGTCTCCCTCTCTCTCCCTACTCTGTGTGTGTGTGTGTGTGTGTGTGTGCGTGTGTATACACACATATGCACATGTTTGGGTCTGTCTCCCTCGTCTTCTCTCCTCCCCCCCCCCCGCCCCATTCTAGACATCATTTCTTGATCTGGAAACCGATTCTGGGGAGTCTTCAGGCCATCCTTTCCTCCTGGGTTGAGTCTCTGCTGTCTCTGAAACCTAAAGTTTTACTGTTTCAGTAGTTCTTCTAACTTTCACTCCATTTTGATTTGACTCTCCAGTTCTTTCCTCTTACCTGAGGGACCAACTTCTGTAGCAACTTACATTTTTTAGGTTTTTAATATCTTTATCTCCCAGAAGGGTTATAACTGAATGTTTCTGAACTTGAACTAAACGTTTATTTCCCTTCTTTCTTCTTTCTCTTTATTTGATTCTCTTTCATGGTGGATGTTTCTTCTAAAGAGAACCTAGGTTTGGTCACTAAGACTGAGACATCAATCAATGGCAGAAGCTCTGTGCTGTGGTGAAGTCAGCTCAGGCAGTCTGGGGGCGGGTGAATTTCTCCCTCAGGAGATCCCACAAATAAGGTGTCAGCTATTTTCTCTAGGATAAGTCAGTTTCTCCAGAAAGAACCCTTCTAGGCCTCTGCCTAAGGCAGGGTATAGGGCTGATGCAAGCTCTGTCCTAGTATTCTGGGAAGAGAGCTGGAGTCTTGTCCGTAGCCCTGCCCACAGAGAGCTGGAGTCTTGTCCATAGCCCCGCCCACAGAGAGCTGGAGTCTTGTCCATAGCCCCGCCCACAGAGAGCTGGAGTCTTGTCCATAGCCCCGCCCACAGAGAGCTGGAGTCTTGTCCGTAGCCCCGCCCACAGAGAGCTGGAGTCTTGTCCGTAGCCCCGCCCACAGAGAGCTGGAGTCTTGTCCGTAGCCCCGCCCACAGAGAGCTGGAGTCTTGTCCGTAGCCCCGCCCACAGAGAGCTGGAGTCTTGTCCGTAGCCCCGCCCACAGAGAGCTGGAGTCTTGTCCGTAGCCCCGCCCACAGAGAGCTGGAGTCTTGTCCGTAGCCCCGCCCACAGAGAGCTGGAGTCTTGTCCGTAGCCCCGCCCACAGAGAGCCGGAGTCTTGTCCGTAGCCCCGCCCACAGAGAGCCGGAGTCTTGTCCGTAGCCCCGCCCACAGAGAGCCGGAGTCTTGTCCGTAGCCCCGCCCACAGAGAGCTGGAGTCTTGTCCGTAGCCCCGCCCACAGAGAGCCGGAGTCTTGTCCGTAGCCCCGCCCACAGAGAGCTGGAGTCTTGTCTGTAGCCCCGCCCACAGAGAGCTGGAGTCTTGTCCATAGCCCCGCCCACAGAGAGCTGGAGTCTTGTCCGTAGCCCCGCCCACAGAGAGCTGGAGTCTTGTCCATAGCCCCGCCCACAGAGAGCTGGAGTCTTGTCCGTAGCCCCGCCCACAGAGAGCTGGAGTCTTGTCCGTAGCCCCGCCCACAGAGAGCTGGAGTCTTGTTCGTAGCCCCGCCCACAGAGAGCTGGAGTCTTGTCCGTAGCCCCGCCCACAGAGAGCTGGAGTCTTGTCCGTAGCCCCGCCCACAGAGAGCAGGAGTCTTGTCCGTAGCCCCGCCCACAGAGAGCTGGAGTCTTGTCCGTAGCCCCGCCTACAGAGAGCTGGAGTCTTGTCCGTAGCCCCGCCCACAGAGAGCTGAATCTTGTTCATACCCATCTTCACTTGTGGATGACATCTCACCCTGTGCCCTGCTGCTTCTATATCTGTCACCCAGAGGACAACTTAGTATCCTAGCTATTGAGGATGGGAAACGGATCCTTAACGTCCAAATTTATGTATACTAAATTTGAGCACATCCCCATCTGTTGCGGCCTGACAGATGCCCTCACCATCGCCTCACCTTGGCTTTCCTGTTTCTTCAGTAAACTGGCTTGATTCTTACTGGCACCAACTCTATGCTAACCTCACCCCAAGTCTCACAGCTACTGCTTCCTCCACTCCAGATATTTTCCAACTCCCAAAATTCATTAAAATTCTTTATTCAATGATGTTCCCTCCTTTTCTTTCCCCTTGGTCTTGGTTTCTTTTCTTTTAATTTTTTTAACTAGAATAAAAGTCATATGGAATGTACCATAGTAATTATTTTATAATGTAAATTCTGAGCAATTAATCCATTCCCAATACCATACAAGGTTCACCTCCATTTAGTTCCCCCCCAAAAATCTCATTAATCCCAAAAGGAAACCTTGTACTTATTAAGAAACAAACAAACAAACAAACATAAGAAACCTGGCCACTTTCAGTCTTCCCTTCGATACCTGGAAAGGACAAGTCTGCTCCCTGTCTCTGAATATTTCCTTTTGGGGGATTTTCTATAAAACAATTTAGGGACATTTCGCATGTGTCTTTCCACTTAGCATTATACCTTGAACAACATCTATGTTGCAGTATTTATCAATATCTCCTTCTTTACTGTAGCTGAAAAACAACTCATTAAATTATGTATACTTTTGTGGTGGTTTGTATATGCTTGGCCCAGGGGAAGTGACACTATTAGGAGGTGTGGCCTTGTTGGAGGAAGTGTGTCACTGTTGGGGTGGGCTGTCTGTGAGACATTCTTCTCCTCACTGCTTTCAGATCAAGATGTAGAACTTTGGCTCCTTCTCCAGCACCAGGTCTGCCTGGACACTGCCATGCTTTCTGCCTTGATGATAATGGACTGAACCTCTGAACCTGTAAGCCAGCCCCAATTAAATGATGTCCCTATTAAAGTTGCCTTGGTCATGGTGTATCTTCTCAGCAATGGAAACCCTAAGACAACTTTTATCATCAGTTCATCATGTAGATATATCTCTGGTCCTTATTTGATCCTATCATGAGGAGTTGGAGTTGAGAGAGAGACATAGTCAATAATGTAAACAATCAGTCTGATGTGTTCAGCCAAAACAGTAGTGCTGCCTAGTATTGGCATGAACTCCATCCTGCCAACTAGACAGAAACCTGAGTTTTGTTTTTACTTCTTCTCAAGAAACTAGCTCTATGTCAATTATTCATCAAAAGGATGGAGTCAGCTGGGCGGTGGTGGCGCATGCCTTCAATCCCAGCACATGGGAGGCAGAGGCAGGTGGATTTCTAAATTCGAGGCCAGCCTGGTCTACAAAGTGAGTTCCAGGACAGCCAGGGCTACACAGAGAAACCCTGTCTCAAAAAACCAAAAAAAAAAAAAAGGATGGAGTCCTTCCCTGGCCACCTAAACAAAACAAAATAAGCAAATAAAAAAGTGTCTGGAAGGCATCCCTAATTGTTTGGAATGTCATAAGTGTCTTCATGTTAGATAAGTAGGTTTTAACTCCAGGAATATTTAAAATTAAGTATAAGCTTCTAAAGTTTTTCAAATTCATAAACTATGTTTTGTATTGAAGAATGAATCATAGTATTCTAAGACCATAGGACTCATTGCACACAATCTCATACTTCACACTCTAAAATTATAACCTAGCAATTTGTTTTTCTTAATACAGGCTATCTCTCGATATGTGGAGCTGGGTGGCCCAGAGCTCACCGTGTAGTTCAAGCTGTTCTCAAACTCAGAAGTGATCTGTCTGCCTGCCTCTGCCTCCTGAGTGCTGAGATGAAAAGTGTGCTTTATCTAGCAACTTAGAGATATGAGCGAGGTCCCGGGCGCAGAACGACTCTGAAGAGACGAGTGCACACTCACATCTTAGTGCTTCTTCCCATGATAGTCTGTGTAGATACATGATCTACATAGAGATACAGAAAAGATGCTGAGATGCTACTGTGTTAAATCACTAAAATGATTAATTGTCCAAGTCGATGTTGCCTAGAATATCAAGGCATCTATCTTAGACTGTTTAAAATGTTAAATTTGAAACACGTAGTTCTATGAAGTCCCGTCAGCAAGGCTATTGGAAAGTTAATGGAAGATACAGGCCCTAGCACCAGTGTCAGGCACATTTGCATTTTAATTCAGCCACCATGCCTTTCAGTACCCTTGGGCATACTGCTAACTACCTTTGTCCTGATCTTGGAAAAGAGAAAGTCTTTCCTCCACAGCTTTCTTGGGATTCCAGGCCTGTGGAGAGTCTGGATTTCCTCATAGCCATAGGTGAGTGTGGGTAGGCCAGGTAGCCTAGCCCTATAGACCAGGCTGGAAAACCAGAGGAGCTTGTTCTCTCTCAAGACAACAAAGACACCAGCCACTGGCCAGTAAAGCCAAAAAAGACTGCATTCTGGGAGATGCACTCTGGGTTTCTAGTGCCCTGCCTGTGCTCCTTATGGCCTGAGAGGCTAGCTCCTTGGCCTGTGGTATCAAGTGCCAATGGCAGATGAGAGTCCCTTCATTGAACAGGGATCTTAGTCCCACCTCCTGGTCTTACTTACAGGTAATCACTGCACCAGGCTTTGCAGAAAAACAAAAAACAGAAGAGATCAATAGGCAGAGGCCGAGGAGGGAGGCAGGGTGCAACAAGACAAGTTAGTCAGCATACTTGTCGGGTGGCGGAGGGAAGGCTTCTTAGGAAAAACAAGTATTGACAATGTGGCTCGGACAGGAACTGTAAAAGCCTTCCATGTCCTGTCATAGTCGTCATCCCCAGTGTGAACATCATCAGACCATAACTATCATCATCAACTCAAACAAACTGAGTGACATGCTGCTCCTCACACCCAGCACGCCTATTCCTGTAACTGTCACACACCCTCGCTGTCGGTATGATCGTGAGTTCAGGCAGTCCCTAAGGAAATGGCGATCTGTGCATTTCACTGTGGTCCTCTGTACATGGAGAAAAAACTCAGACCACGACCAGCCTGCTAGGAATGCCTGTCACCATCATCATTATTAGCTAGACCGTATTAATAAATGATTACTATGTACCAGCACTGCTCATAGATTGAATCTAACCATATTGATAAGTTCTTAACATCCTCAAATTACAAATGAAAAGGAAAGATTTGAAGAAGAAAATAAGCTTCCTGAGAGCTCACAGCTACAGGCTAGCAGACCTGGCATCTAAGCCCGAGTCATCTGGCTTTGTCACCCACCAGGGCACTGTGTCATAGCTAGCCCCACCTCCATAGCCTTCCCCTGAACTCTGTATTGGGGAAGATACAACAAAATCTATGTAGGGCAAGAAGGTAATATTAAAACTGATACGTGCTTCTCATCATTTTCCATCTCTAGTTTAGAACATATGTACCTGTGTGACAGAGCACTATACAGTTGTTAGTATAGTGTTCATGGGTAGAACTCACTCATTTTCTAGTAAAAGTACATAGTCAAAAAGGCTAGGAGAACACACTGCTCTTAACAAAACTAACTAGCCAACACCACAGCTAGGCAGATGAAAAGTTATATAAACTAGACCTAGGGAATACACTCAATACGCACCATCCAGAGTCATGGTGTTAGATTCCAAAGAATGAAAGTCCCCATTGCTGCAAGTGATGAGAAATTACAATATATCTTTTGTTAAGGTCCCTCTTTAAGTTGATTTAGCAAAATGAGCTCGCCAGCCTATGTTTGATAGGGTGACTCTTTTACTGATTATAACAAGATGACCCATATCAGAAATGATAAGGACATGCTAGCTGTCTGTTACATTTTTAACTGAAGTGATATAATTTTGTTCTTTTCCCTGATCTCTTTGAAAACTCCCTTAATTTCTTCCTTTAAAAAGTAGATGTGGGGCTGAGGAAATGGTGCAGTCGGTAAGGTGCTTGCTGTACAAGCTTTGAGGAGCTGAGTTTGGATCCTCAGCACACAGTAAAAAGTTGTGTATGATGTCATATGCTTGTAACCCTAGAACTAGGAAGTGGGGACAGGAGGATCCCTAAGGCTCACTGGTCAGGCAATCCAACCAGTTAATGAGTTCCAGGTTCAATGAGAGACCATTTCTCAAAAAACAAACAAGCAAACAAGCAAAAAAAGGTAATGATGAATGATTGACATGATGCCTCTGACCGCACACCCTAGTGCACACATATGAGCACACATACACACAGACACCAGAGTTGACACAGATACGCTAGTTTTATGTCCACTTGACACAAGCTAGAGTCACTGAAGGGGAGGGAGCCTCAGTTTGGGGAATGCCTCAATAAAATCAAGATATAGGAAGTCCTGTGTGGCACTTTCTTTTCTTTTCTTTTCTTTTCTTTTTTTTCTTCTCTTTTCTCTTCTTTTCTTTTCTTTTTTTGGTTTTTTGAGACAGGGTTTCTCTGTGATGGCCCTAGCTATCCTGGAACTCACTTTTTAGACCAGGCTGGCCTTGAACAGTGCATTTTCTTAATTAGTGATTGATATGGAAGGGTCACCACATTGTAGGTGGTGCCATGCCTGGGCAGGTGGTCCTGGGTTCTATAAGAAAGCAGGCTGAGCAAGTTATGGGGAACAAGTCAGTAAGCAGTACTCCTCTGTGGCCTATGCATGAGCTCACTCTTACTCTAGTTCCTGTCCTGACTCCAGAGTTCCTGTCCTGACTTCCTTCAAAAATGGACTACAATGTGCAAGTGTAAGCCAAATACACCCTTTCCTCCCCAAGTAGTTTTGGTCATGGTGTTTCAACACAGCAGTGGAAACCCTAGCAAAGACATACATGATGAATAAGGGTTTTCTTGTTGTTTCGCCTTTAAAGAATGCTTGTCTTTTGCAGATACACGGTGCAATACTGCAATGACTTTATGTCAGGGGGTAGAGAAGAACATGAGAAGCAGAACCAGCAAGAGGGAACCTGGAAGACAGATATTTAAAGCACATGGTGTTACTCAACCAACCTCTGTCTATATGTTAAGTATTATAATAGTTTGAAATGAAAATATCCTTTTTTATTTTTGAGATATAATGTAATTACACTTCTCCCTTCCTTCTCCTTCCTCCAGACCTTCCCATACACCCCTCCTTGCTCACTTTCAAATTCATAGTCTCTTTTGTCATCAATTTTTATTGAATGCATGTATATTTATGTATATACATGTATATTCCTGAACACAACCTGCTTGGTCTGTATAATGTTACTTGTATGTGTGTTTTCAGGCCGGATCATTTGATACTGGATAATTAACTGGTGTGTTCTTCCCTGGGGAAGACTATTTCTTTCACCTTAGCATTCATTAGCTGTGGGAAGTTCTTTGTGTAGGGTTGAGGTCTTGTGGGCTTTTCCTGGCCTAAATTAGCATATCTATTGTTGTCCTTATTCAGCTCCTGTGTAGGCGATCACGTTGGTGAGACTTTATGGGTGTATCATCTGACATTGCTAGGAGACACCATCTTATAGCAAGCTCTGTGGGCCTCTGGCTCATAATCTTTCTGCCCCCTCTTCCATGATGTTCCCTCAGGGTTACATACTGGACTGTTTTGTAGACAGGACAAAGCAAAAACAAAAAAAGGCAATGAAACAACTTGACGTTTTTCTTGATGAGCCTTTATCTCATTGATAAAGAAGGAATCCACGTGGGCTCACGGAAGTTCTTGTGTGTCTTTTCCCATCTGCATATCAGAAACTGCATATCAAAGCAAACACGATTATGCTGTTTGCTATCATGATAGAATGAACCTTCATCTGCAAATACAATTGAGAAAGGGAAAATAAATCATTACTGTACACCAGAAAAACCTGGGAAAGGAACACATATGTAAATGTAAGTAACAGGACTTCCAAAGTGTATAATCTCTCCCTCTCCTATGGTGGAGACTGAACACTCCAAATCCATCTGGAATCCAACTGCCATCACTCAGGAAGCCATGAATCCATTTGAGGGATATGGAACGCATCTCAAGGACAACAGTGAAAGGAGACCAGAGTGTCCACATGGGCCATGGTGATGGCTCTGCCTTCACTATTCCATCCTGGGGTAATTCATCTGTGGACTGGTGGAATACTGCAGACGTGGGAGGTAAGAGCAGTTACAATGGCCCATAGCTACTGAAAAGGCAGGAACTCACTCCCCGAAGGGACACCCACCTGTTGGCCACAGCACCACTCCAAGAAATAAGAGCCACCTAGCCAAGAGGCCTCAGGGAAGAGTCCTTCCTGGGTGCAGCCTCTGAGCTCCCTCCAACCTTTTGTGCTCTGAGTAAGAATTTCCACACCCAGAACCCAGTTCCAGTTACACCCCAAGATAGCATCAAAATGATAGGTAAGTGTAGACCCAACTTTCTGGCCCGGCAGCCAAAGAACACAGTGCCACAGGGGAGAAAATGGGCTGATTCAGATCTGCCCTGGCCATGACGTCTTCTCAAAGGCCAGCTGAAGGGAGCTGGGAACCCTGTTCAGCACCTATCAGATTATGCTACCAAGAAAGAGCTGGGAGAAGCCCAGGGCTGCTCATTGTGACACAGCCTTTCCCTGGAAGAGAAAGGATGAGGCACTTCTCCATGACGTTTGAGATGAGCCCAGCTGATGAGAGAACCCAGGGCCCCTGGGTCTCCACAATGAAAGATCAATCCTAAAGTTACAAGTCAGAACTAGTGTCACCCCCTCCCAGGTAAAGGCAACAAGAGAAGTTTGGGGTAGGGGACAGATGCAGTGACGTCCATGATCAAAATTCCAAGTTGGCCCCAATAAGCATGTAATCTCAAAGAAAAGACGGCGTCTGAGCACCATGCATTTGAATTGAACCTAATGATGGTTAAATTAGCACCCTGGATTCTTTTCTTCATTTTTGGATACCATTGGCATCTTTTCATATGCATTCTGTCCATGAACATTGTTTGAAACAGCTGAACATCATCAAATGTAGTGACTATACCACCAGTATTTCTAAATGCCTGATATTTTTAAAAGGTATCATGGGCCAGGAAGATATCTATGTTGGCAAAATCCTTGCCTTGTAGCAAAGACCTGAATTCTATCCCCTGAACACACATAAGAAAGTCAAGCATGATGTGCTAGTGAAGGCCAAAGGAAAGTTGTTATTCCTTGAGAGGCCCCTTTTATCTGAGAGAATGTTTTTCACTGGGACCTGGGCCTCATCAAGTAGGGCTAGGCTGACTGGCCAGGAAGCAGGGAGACCCACCAGTCTCCATCCCCTCAGAGCTGAGATTACAAGTATATACCATCATGACCGGCTTTCTTATGTGGGTTTGAGGATGGAAGCATTCTGCCAACTGAGCTATCTCCACAATACCTTTTAGCACTGTAATTGTTTAAAGACACTGGGAAAAGAATAGTATAAGTGATAAAGTCCCTCAACTTGATAATGTTCAACCACTTAAAATGATATTCATAGAATGCATATAAAAAGATGCTTATGATATCAAAAAATGAAAAAAATCAGGATGCCAAATTCAACATTCCTTAGGTTCAATTCAAATTTCTTTTTAAAAACATTTTTTTTACTAGACTATTTAGCTGGTCTTCATATGGGTCCCCTAACAATTGGAGTAGGCTGGAGGGTTGAGGGCAGGCTGTCTTAGACTCTAGTATACCATTGAATCCACTTTCCCTATCTGGTCTACCTGGTCTGGCCTCAGTGGGAGAAGATGTGCTTAGTCCTGATGTGACTTGATGCCCCAGGGCTGAGAGGTACCCAAAGGGGGTTTCCCCTGGAGAAGTGGAAGGGGGAATGGGGGGAGGGGTTTGTGAGGGTGGGACTGAGAGGAGAGGAGGAAGCAGGGCTGCAACAGGGATATAAAGTGAATAATTAATTAATTAATAAAAAAGAGAAGGTTTAGCTGGGTGGTGGTGGTACACATCTTTAACCTGCCCCCCCAAAAAAACACACAAAAACAAACAAAAAGGTTTATATATCTTATATGAACCAATGAAAAACGAAAGACACCACATCATAATACAGATGTCCAGAAGTGATCCCACTTCAACAACACCTAGACAATCATGTGCATAAAGACATTTGCCAGCAAACCTTGGTGCCATGACTCCAATCACTGGAACCCACATGGTGGGAAGAGAAGACACACCACGGCATGCACACATCCACACACAAACCCAAAATAAATTTTAAAATGTAATTAAGAAAAAAATAGAACCTAGAAACTAAAAGCCATACTCATAAAGTAAAACATAAATGACTAGGGATGGGGTGGACGGGGAATGAAGCAAGGTTGCTTAATGGGTAGGGAGTTTTAGTTTGGGATGTTGGAAAGTCTCAAGTGATTGACAGTGCTAACTGCACAACAGTGTAAATATAGTGTGTCACTAACACACATACTCAAACATGGTTAAAATGCTGGATCATTTATATTTACCACAAAAAAAAACACTCTGAAAATAACTAGAAAGAAATAATGTAAACTCAAAAGTTTACATTACTGTGTTTGGAGAAGTGTGTGTGTGTGTGTGTGTGTGTATCTGTGTCTGTCTCTGTGTTTGTGTGTGTATGTCTGTGTCTGTGTGTGTGTGTATATGTGTGTGTGTGTGTGTGTGTGTATCTGTGTCTGTCTCTGTGTGTTTGTGTGTGTATGTCTGTGTCTCTCTGTGTGTGTATATATATGTATACACACTTACATGTATGTATGTGTATGTGGGTATCTCTGTGTGAATGTGTGTGCTATTGTTACTTGTTTTGTATACCAGGTCTTACTACGCAGCCCAGGCTGGTCTCAATTCACCATCCTCCTGTCTCAACTTTTTCAGTGCTATGATGACAGAGATGTGCCTTCATGATCAGCCTGTGTGATTTTTCTCCCTATATTTTTCTGCATATTCTAGAATGTGTACAGTAAATATATTTAATTGATCATAAAAAATTCAGTAAACTATCGTGTTTCTCATGGATCCTCAGCAGATTCCAGGAGCGGGTTGGCAAGTCTGTCTAGCCAATGGGTAAGCCGGGAGCTGATTGGCAACTCAGGCTAGCCAATGGGTGAGCCGTGCATTCCGCAAGAAGACCATGTCTCCATAAACAGGGTGGAGCGAGTAAAGGAAGACATATAACACCAACCTCTGGAGTTCACGTGCACTCCACACTCATGCACCCACACAAACACACTCATACATACACAGATATAAAATTCCCAGAAGATCCTATAGTCAGCCCACAAACTTCTCCCACTTTCTGCCTATCAATATTAGGACCCTGGGACACTGAAACTCTTGACGCATTAAAGGCTTGTTTAGACTCAGGAGATGGGACACCCTGAGGTAGGAAAGTTTGAATCTTCTATTTTGTTAACTTTTAGGCAAGTTTTTAATGGTCTAATATTCCTCCTGTTCATTTCTATCGTTTACAATACTAAACTGCCTAAAGCACCCGTGTCTCCCACGCTCTGGTTGTTTTTCACTTCCAATGAGACAACTGAGTATGCAGAGGACTGTGTGGAAGTGCTGGGGTGGTCACTCTGAATGGGACAGTGAAGCATTCCGCGAGGGGGATTATATGCGACCTTCCATAGTCTTCCTCCATGCCCATGCCCAGCCCACTTGAACTCACCCAGATTATGACCTAAGTGACCTTTGTACTCCTGAAGAATGGAAGAATCCCGCAGAGAATGTCATCCTCAAGACATCTTCATAAGCCCTCTGCTAAGTCCACTGAAACAAAGGAAAGCCCTTCTGGAATCCAGCGCCTCGTAATTAAGAAACAACGCCTCATTAGTAATAAAGAGGATGTGGAGTGCTGTGAGGGCTCGGCTGAGCTCTGGCTGAGAGCAGAGAACCAGCTTGGTCAGTGGAGGAGACAAATAGATACCATGAGTCAGTGCAGTCTACCCTGAAAGCTCTCAGCTACAGAGGACCTTCTGCAACCGGCACACAGCTGCCGTCCAAGCTTGCTCTGTGGACATCTTGCCACACTAGAACTCCATAGAAAGAAGCAACTTCAGGGCAGGCAAGATGACTCAGATGGTAAGATGCTTTCCATACAAGCATGAGAACCTGAGTTCAACCCTTAGAACCCATGTAAAGAGCAAGGGGTAGTGGCAGGCACTTGTAATCCCAGAGCTCAGTGACCAGTCTGCCTAGTTTACTTGTCGAGATCCAGGTCAGGTCAGAGACCCTATCTCAGAAAATAAGGCAGATAACATTCCTGAGGAAGAACACTGGAATTGACTTCTGACACACACACACACACACACACACACACACACACAAACACGGGTGGGGGCAGAAAGGAAGGAAAGAAAGGAAGAAAGGGAGGGGAGGGAGAAGAAGAAGAGGAGGAGGAGAGGAAGAAGAGGAGGAGGAGGGAGGAGAAGAAGGAGGAGGAGGAGGAGGAGGAGGAGGAGGAGGAGGAGGAGGAGGAAAAGTAACTGCAGAGAATCCATAGCAAAAGGCTTTAAATTGGTACAAAAAATGAGTTTCCTCACAAATGCCAACTCTGGCTGAAGCTCAGGGGACATTATGTTGAGAAAGATCAGAGTTCACAATCATAAGAAGAGACAGTGACTTCTACCTTCTTAAGACACAGGGACAGAAGGTGTCAGAATCTGGGTCAAGCATGCATTTGCCACACCTGGTCCAAACTGCCAGGCATGTTTCTTTTCCAAAGACATCAGTCTAGAGCAAAATGAGCAGGAAGGTGAGGGTTGCTCAGAGCAAATCTAGCTCCCCCAAGTACCTCCCTCCCAGCCCTAGCACTAAGTAATGTGTTCTCTCTAGCAAGCTTATGACAACAGTTGGAGAGATGCACATTTCAACAGGGATAAATTGTTGAGGGAAAGAAAAGAGAAGGGATTCCGCCACCCTCGAGCCCACAGGTGGTTCTGAACATCGACTCTAAGAAAACACACTGCCAATTCCAGCAGCTCAGACTCTTTCCTTCCTCCCTTACAAAGACTCAGCATCTAAGGGAATCAAGGGGAGAGCCCTACAGCCGGCTTAAGCTAAAAGCATCATAAATGAACTCAGGAGAAGCCATATACGCTTTGTCCAGGCTTGTAAAGTACCTACAGAAAACTCTTTGTCCCCACATCTCCACCCTTGCTACCTCAAAACTAAGCTCTGGAAAGAAAGGGCAGAGAAAGAGAGACCAAAACAATGCAAGACAGACCTTATGATATCACTTTCCAATGACTCAATTTGGTTCTGTCCTGCATTATAGGGAAATGTGAAAAAGCAAAAATTGGGTCTTTGGAGGCCTTTTCCAGGATCCAGAAACCTAGTACATATGCAGGTACATCGGGACAGAAGAAGGAAGACACTGCAAAACCAAAATAAGGACAGCCAGAGGCCATCTTTCTTCCTCATCAAGCAAGAACTTTGGACACAAAGCAGAATTCAGGGCTAGAAGATGATTCCATTGGTAGAGAAGCCGCCATGCAAGTGTGAGGGTCTGCCTTCAGATCTCCAGAATCTACTTTAAAAATGAGACATGGTACCGCAGTCTATAAATTCTAGTTCTGGGGTAGGCAGAAACAAGTGGACCCTTCGAACTCATTTTCCAGTCAGCCTAGCCAGTCAGCAGTGCTGGGTTCAGTGAGAAGCTGTGTTTCAGAAAATAAGATGGAGATTGACAGAAGAAAGCACCTGACATGGATTTCTGGACTCTACACACATGTACACATACACACATGTACATATACACACATGTACACTCCTACACATTCACATACGTGTATACATACACACACGTACACATAGACACACATGTACATACACATATGTATACATATAGACATACACATGTACATATACACAGACATGCATAAGAACATGTACACACAAGTGCACATAAAATAAGTACATATACACCTGCTCCCCAACACACACACACACACACACACACACACACAGAGTAAAATTTCAGACCAAGTTCTCTTCATTGTTTGGGATCACACCATGCTTGACACAAAGGGGAAACGCAAGTTCACCACTGTATCAACCCTAGCAGGGCCAGGTCCTGACCCCCACTCTATAGCAATGTCTGTTTTGTTGCATGTGTTCACATTTTTCTGAGAACATGCCACAAGGCCATTTGTCAACTGTTTCTGCTCTGTCCTGGACTGAATGTGTTCAACAGCTGCGAATGCAAACCTCCAACTTCCTTCAGTCACATCTCTGCCCTGAACACAGTGATGATAGCTGATAAATAATAAGCAAATGGGTGGAACAGGAGCTGACTCTGACACCTCAAACCATGAGGTCCACCTGGAGACCTCCTTGATAGCCCAAGCACAGGTAATAGGGACAAAAGAGCAATCTTCCCAATCTCTCAACACAGGCAGCTACTTCCATCAAGCTTACCATAGCTAACAGAGATCCTGTTACCTCAGACATGGACCTATTTATCCAGTAAAGATGTAGTGCCTCGGCCACCCCAGCTTCTACCATGCCAGCCTAACCACTCCCTCCTCCCTCTATCCACCAAGAGAATGTAGTACATAGTACAACTGACCATAAAGGCATTAGAGCAAGCCAGTAGAAGGTTATATCACAGCAGCCACTTTTGCCTGAAAACCTTCACGAGTTACTTAGCTTTTCCATGAATCCATTTCCCAAACTGTAATAGAGGATATTAAAACCTACCTTGTTAATATTCTACTACCTGCCCTAGAACTTGAGTGCCACAGAGAGCTCTGTCAGGCAGCTTGACAGGAGGGCACTGCATTCATGGTGGTCTAGTTATACAGCAGTCTAGGTATAGAGTGCCCCCTAGAGTTGTTGGGTGGTAATTACATGTAGCAGCCCTCCCATGAGAACAGGTTTTCTTTCTTTTTTTTTTTTTTATGTATATGGTTATTGTGCCTGCATGTATGTCTGTCCACCCTGCGTGTGCCTGGTACCAGCAGACACCAAAGAGGCATCAGATCCACTAGAACTAGAGTTACACAGTTGTGAGCCGTCCTGTGGGTACTGCAGAAAGAACCCCAGTCCTCTTGAAGGATGGTTAAGTTTTCTTAACTGCTGAGCCGTCTCTTTACTCCCAAGAACAGGGTCTTTGTGTGGACTGTTCCTGGAGCTACCTAAGCACTTAGCATAGTGCATGATCACAATAGAAATTCAATAAATATGGTTGGGGGCTAAATAAGGTTCTCATAAAGAACTGACTAACAAACAGTAGCTGTGATTATCACCGATGTCCCAGTGAGAATGCGGACAGTCTTTGCCCCTGCCTGTCTTTTGCAAAGCCATGAATAATAAACTTGATCAAGTCTCCAGCATCAGATCAGTGTGGCTTCTGACAGTCTGGTCTAGTCCCTTATTCCCCTCAGTCCAAAATGACCCCAATCTGACCCCAAAATCTCTTCAGAACACTAAGGCCATCATCTATCTGCCACCGGGGTCACTTGCCTCTTCAGGTCAGGGTCAGGATTTTCTTGGTCCTACCTTTTGTTGGCTCTGTCATTTGGCACAGAGTCCCCTATTCAGGAGCCTACTTCTTTACAAAGACCATGTTCCTTCTTGGAAATGGTACCAACCTGAAGACAAGGGGCTCCAACACCTTTGCCAACAGGGACATTGCATAATGACAACACCATGTTCCAGGCGAAGGAACATAGTTTCGGAGAGGAGAGTAGCAATTCTTCCCCTACATTCAGAGAGGCTGAGACAATTGTCAAGCTGCGTCTCTTTTGAAGGGACAGATTAGGTTTTGAAGATCAGACAGCCCTGGCCTCAGCCAGAAGGTGCCTCTCCATTACCACTCCCACAGGTACAATCTCCTTTGGGGGACAATAGGTGGCTGCCACTTTTGTGTAATACGAACAGTCCGGAAGGAACCCACCCTAGAAATACAGCCTCCTGAAATGCCTGGGATTCCACCATCTCTGATTCACTCCTCTGGGCTCAGCACCACCCACTCTGCTCACCTTGAAAGCCATAGAATCTCCTGGGAGGAGCGCAGGGGAAGTCACTACCATCTGCAGTGAAGTAACTCCCCAGCGGTTCTATTGCTTCTTGATAGGAGAACTATTTGTGTACTTGGAATCAACTTTGAAGTCAAGCTTTGTTAGCGTCCCAGGTTTGTTACAGCCAGCACTGTCTACACCCTCCAAAGACAGCTGGCTCTGAAACTGTTTATCTCCATGTGTTAATCACCAAAGGATTAAAATTAGAGACAGCATAAACACAGAGCCTGCCTCATGCCCTACATTCAATAGACATGCAAAGCTCAGGTCTCCCTTCCACAGATGGAAACAAGAGTCTTGGCTACCAAGAGAGGGCCAGGCCCCTCCTCTCTGGAGAAAAGAAAGCCAAAGGACTATGGTTTCCTCTCTCCTCCCTGGTAGAGTGTGGGTATTCCTCCTCCAAGCCAGCCCTTTGGATACATGGTTCCTTCTCTGATGACCAAGAAGAAAATAAGAAAGAGCCAAGCACACAGCTTAAGTAACTGCTCTGGGCACCTGGACCTGGGTTCCCCAGGCTCTGGGTGATTCTGAGACCCTGAAGAGACTCTTGCTCACCGTGGACTCCTCTTTGCTTTCCATTTCTGCCAGTTCCCTTCAGAAGACCAGTCCTGACCTGTACGCTGTGTTTCAAGAGGCTGACCCCTCTGGCTGCATTGCTAGCCTCTTTTGGTCTTCTGGCTTCCAGTTAGAGCCAGTGGAAGGTCCCAGCCGAGGCCAGAGATGCATAAAAAGATGTAGAAACACCAGAATTCTGTCTTTCCTTCCCTCCCTCCTTCTTGAGCCAGGTTTGGCCATTGATGCTTCTGCTGACTCCTGCCTGTGTTTGTGCACCTCTTACCAAAATTACCCTCTTCATATCTCCCCCAACCTGATCTTTATAAGGACCAAATAAGATCGCTGCAGTTTGCTCGCAAATGTCTACCACTGGATGAAATACTCATGGGGAAACGCTTCCCTAAAGAAGCTGTTACATCCCCATCAAAATGGGCCAGAGCCTCATCAACCATCTTCAGTCCAGTCTTCAGACCCAGCTTTACCAGGCATCCAGATCTGCTCTCCGCATCTACAGCTGTGTACCTGCCACCTGTGTGTGTGTGTGTGTATGTGTGTGTGTGTGTGTGTGTATGTGTGTGTTGGGGGGGGGAGTTAAGGATAATTTGCTTTCCACCTAGTCTCATGGGATAGCTTTCAGTCCTCTCTATACAGTGAGATCTTCTTCTAGGAGTTTCCCTAACTTGACCAAGTCAAGAATGTTTTATCAAAGATGGGACAGACTCCCAAAGACAGGTGAAAAATAAACAGAACAAAGCTTGTCCCCTTTTCTTGTCCAACTCACACTTCAAATGAAAACACCCTGTGTGCTTCCATGGGGTTCTCCACATGATGCCTCCCCAAAGGAAAAAAATCCCACAAAACCAAAAATAAACAAAAAAAAAAAATCTAGAGCTAAAATAGCCCATAGGATAAAATATGAAGAAGTTCCTGTTTCAGTATAGGGAACTAGAGGCCCAGGAATTAACAGGGACTTTCTCAAAGTGACAGAACCTAGACCCAAACTCCTGGCATCAGACGTAGCAACCTTCGCATCACTTGGAGGAACTGGACTGTCTAGCCTCCTCTTACTGATCAGAGCCCTTCTTCCCCTGAATACTCCGATCTGTTCTCTTCATTAGACTGTCAGCATTATGAGGGCCGAAGCCAAACTCCTGCTCCTGTGATTGGAACAAATTCTGAGTATACCTCTCTGTGTTCTCAGACATCAAGGTGCACTTGCTTCCTTCCCCCCAGTCTTCTTCGTGTATGAGCATCAATTAGGAGACGTTCAAAATCACAAGCACCTGGAGAAAAAGTACTGAGGGCTATTCTTGTGCAAATCCTGAGGTGGCACAGGTAGGGTGGCATTGAGTAAAAATTACTCCTGAGATTGTGTAGAGGAGAAATCTGGTCAAGTGAATGAGGATAAAGGGCACCTCGAGAAAGGAATGGCCACAGATGGCTCCCAGAGCACCTAGGTTGATCTGATTTCCTGAAGGCTAACTGCTATTCAGAGAAGACTAGTTATCTATGGCTGTCTCCATGGTTATCACATACTGCCTACCTACATCATCTCAGTTGCTCTGTATGACCCTTGTACAGGACACAAACCGTGCTGCCAGACTGACAGGAGGGTAAAATGAGACATCGGAAGCTTGAGACACTTAGACGTGCTCACCCCACTTCCACATCTCCTCAGGATGACCTTCTAAGAGGAATATGGGCTTTCTTCAAATACCCATTTGTGATGTCTCCTGACATCCCCTGTCCCTGGACTTCCACAATTACAGCTCAAAGTTAAAAAGAAGGAAACGGAAATGGTGGCAAATGTGGAGTTCAGGTCCAGTGTGCCCTGAGAAGTGGTTTTGGGATGAGAGGAAAGCTGGAGCTGGGGGAATGGGATGACTCCAAGCCTCAGACCCCGGCCTACCCCTCTGCCAGTTTCTATCCTATTGACCATAAAACGCTATCTGAACCCACAATGATATATTATACAGAAGGCCTTCAGGTCATTAGAGCATTTAAGCTGCTCAGTAACCTCAAGGTAAAGGAAGATTATGATCACCATTTTTAGATGATGAAACAAACTACCCCAGAGGTTAAGTCACTTGCCTAGGGTCACACAGCTAGGAAAGGAGGAGGAGGATTCATACTCAAGCCTTCTTGGATCAGTTCTCATTCACCTACAGTAGGTCTTGGCTTCAAGACCCATGAGGGGTGTGGGTTGGATGAAGCTAGATGGCCTTGGCACTGACCCAGACTGTTCTGAACCACAACCTCAGCTTCCACCACTGAGTTTTATGGGATGACTTAATTACTCTTTGTTAACACCCAGCAAGATGACTCTCAGGCTCAGGACACACCTGGTAGTTCTGCCCTCTGGCTGCCCAGGGGCATTCTGGGAATAGAATAGGCAGCCCTTGTCCTTGGAGGACGAATGCAAGCCTCTGCTGGCAATAGGAAGTTGTAAGGCACGTGGATAGATCACTGAACAGAGTTGAGGCTAAGTCAGAAGAGCCAAGGATAAGTGTGCACCCAGCACCTTATACCATGGAAGCCAATACTGAAAGGTCTTGTGGGTGTTAGAAGGTATGGAGGACATAGAGAGGGGGAAAGGACAAAAGATAAAATTTACAACTCCTGCGGCAGTCAGGCCAGGTCAGAGAAAGGGTGGTGTTTGCACTCATATCCCAGCAACATAATTTTCTGGCCCTGCCCTGTCTGAGCCTGCTCATCTTCACAGGGGCACTGGGAAGATCCAAAACTGTATGCAAACACAGCTTCCAGTCCTTACCATATCCCCGAATACTCAGTATTGCGCATTGCCCAGCTCCTTTCATCTTGAGCGCTCAGCGAGGTAGAAGCTCTTTTATCTGTATTTTATGATGAGGAAACTGTCTCAGAGAAGGTGAGTAAGTTGCCCAAGGCACACAGCCAAGAAGCACATGCACTGGTGCTGGGATAATAACCAGCAACTAGCAGGAGCAGTCCCAGCTTTCCCTGTGAGCACACTCAAGGCAGATGGAAGGGTTTGCAGTTGTTTAAATGACGAGAGATTTCAAGCGCACAAAGTAGCTCATGACAGAGGTGTCCGCGTGATGCTCAGCCTAGGGAAGAAGCCTAAGTTTGAAGTCTGAATCCCTCCCCTACCTCCCAGAGAGAGTCCATCATCCACTGACCCAGGAAAGCTTGGGACTCCAGAGACAGATCAAGTCCACACATTTTCCTTAAGAGAATGTGGGCAGGGAGCAGGAGTTCAGACCTGAGTCCCCTACATGCATACATTGTCTCTTTAAATACTATCAGCAGAGGTGCAAAATTATTATACAACTTGCTCAAGCTGTATTTTACAAGTCCACAGGAGCCCAGTGCGTAGGCGGCAGAGTCAGGATTTAAAATTCACCTTCCAAGTCCAAGTCCAGAGCAAATGGCCTCTAGCCTGGGAAGAATATCCTGACGCTGTTTATTTAGACTCACTTCTTTTCACTCTCTATGGGATGAATCTTTCTTCATGTGCCTTCCAAAAGCCGGTTCAATACAAAGAGATCTGGGACCTCACTGCATATAGTTCTGGAAGGATATAGCTCCCTGGTAGACTCAGCAGTTTGGGGTCCTGGCAAGGGTATGATTTGGAGAAGCTGCCTGAAGCCTTCGAATTCTCTTCCTTAGGGTGCCCTGTCTGCACCCTTCCAGCCCTCTGACCTACATTCTCAGGAACCTAGTCCCATCCAAAGCACCCACTGATATGTATTCTCCCTTCTCCACCCACAAGCACACACCTTCAGCTAACTGACCACTCTTGACAGCCCATGAAAAGACTACTATAATCCAGCCAAGTTTATTGTTTAATTGACAAAAGATCCTTAGAGTAGCTCTTAGGGAGTGATTAGTATTAATAATGGAAACTTCAGGTGCTGGAATATGTCAGGGAAAGAATGATTTATAGAGAAGGAAATCTTTTCTTATTCCCCAGGGATGCCACACTGATATCTTTGTTAAGGCTAAAAATCTTGGAATATGCAATGCGTTTAGATTAGCATTCAAGGAACCCTGGGATCCATGTCCACTCGGTCGTTTGGAGACATGAAAGGAGAGTGAATAGCGACGTGACATGCTGGGGACCAAAGTACCGCCTCTTTTGACTAGGAATTACAGAAACAACAAATATCAAACAAATATTTGCACCATCTCTCCACCTGAGCTTCATTTCCCTGCCTGCCTGTTGGGTAGGCTAGGGAATGGCATGCCTCTTTCGTCTCCTTCTTGCTTTGTCTTAATGTCTTGTTCAATTGTTCTAGATGACCAACACCTACAACAAGGAGGAAGGCCATCCAGCCTGCATCAGATATTTGGTGACTAATAAACCAACACTGCCTTTATTAAGCCACTGAAATCTTAGAGCTACTTATTACTGCATCATAGAGGTGCACATCCTGACTAATACACTATGAACAGTACAATCAGCATAGTGTGTATACTACATGGGACTGTTGGTTGTAATTTCTTATTTCTGTAAACCAGTAACCAGGAAAAAAAATGACATTTTTTTTCAGACACCCTGATATGTGTGATTCTAGAACAAAATTAGGTTTTTCCAGGTTAATGCCCTTGACTAAGCCTCAATAGCTTAGAAATGTGGATGTTCATGGGGCACTTTAGCAACCAGATTCTCCAATCCAGCCAGTCTCCAGCTTCATGGCCACTAAAAAGACCTTGTGGTAATGGAATCAGGTCAGCAACTTCCTGGGGTCCAGATCTCAGTTGCAGTGGGATGACCTGAAAATAACACAATGACATCCTCTGGGTCTCCATTTCTGCATTTCTCCCAACAGATCTGTGAGCTCCCACTGTCCTGAGCTGACTTCCTGTCTGCATGAAGCATCTCCAGAGGTACCTGCTTCCTTCCCAAGCTCACACCCCTTTTAGAGGTAACATAGAACCGTGTTAAAATGGCATAGAGCCTTCCAAACACTCAAAACCAGCACAAGGCAACATATCTGAGACCTCATCAGTGTGTGTGTGTGTGTGTGTGTGTGTGTGTGTGTGTGTGTGTGTGTGTGTTAAGGGAGGGTCAGGTGAATTTTTGCTAAATCATAACTTGTCTTAAACAAGTTATAATAACAAAAAGTTCATGCCAATTGCTCTCATAATTGAAGGAGTAGAGGAGGCAAAATAAAGTCTCTACTCTAAGGTGGTCCTGCCAGGAGAGACAGGTGACTAATAAATCAACATGTAGAGATCCCCCGGACTCTCACCAGAGCCCAAGCATCTAATGCCAGCTTTGAGAGTCACTTCCTGAACCACTGGGGACCTATCTGAATACTGAAGTGCATCCAACTATTCAGAACAGGGGAGTGTCTGGCAGATTCTTACAGCATTTAAGACTGTGAACGATGTGTTTGAAATGAAATCTAATGATCAGTATTCATTTTTATGGCATGGTTTATAAAAATATAGGTCCTTGTAAAGAACCATAACCAACCAACAGCCTGTTAAGTGCCTAGAGCTTTTATTTCAGAGCTAACAATCGAGTTCCTCACATGGCCCCATTAATGATGCCCCACATGACCTTGAACCCCCAGCTTAAACTTCTTGTGCCTCATTTTCTCCATCTGTAAAAGGGAGATAATAACACTATCCACCAGACCACATTGGCAACATTCGTGGAGATCTGCAGATCAAAGGTACTCTTCGCAGACTATGCTTACCATCATTAATGTTATTGTTATTGTTGTTGTTGTTTATTGGAGAGACAACATCACATCCCAGGAAGTAGATGTGACTCCTAGCACTGACTCAGTACCAGGGATGAATGAGGAGGCACATTTTGTACTGCAGAAGCAGAAGCTATTAATGTGAACGCCTCCCCCTTTCATCGACATCACAAGGTAGCACATTCCTGGACTCCCCACGTGTCAGGAGCCATCCTCCATGGAGATTGGTCACTCCGAAAGCACAGCCAATACATAGTAAATACCTGTCTTTGGGAGAAGGAGGCCAGTGAGGAAGACCCATCATTTCATTGGTAATGTGGTCCCCATGGTCACATAGCCAATCATCAACCCTGGGATTATAGCCAGGAAGCTTTAGAGTCAAGTCCTGGCTTCTCTACCTTATGACCTTAAGCATCCGCAGTCATTTTTCAGGTTCATCATTTCCTGACTATAAACTAAGGATACTATTTTAGTGACTGTAAAATAGTGATCTCTGAAGCCAGCCCAAGGCCTCCTACTCCTGATATAATTACTCTTTTAAAAAAATCACAGCAGAGGTCAGACATCGTGGCACAAATGTTGGTAATATCAGCACTCAGGCCAGAAGCAGAAGGATCACAAGATTTAGGACAACTTGAGCTATATAGTGTGAGCATGTCTTTAAAAAACAAAACAAATAAGCAAAGCCAAATAGAGCAGAGAGCACTAGGGAGATGGCTTGGCAGGCAAAATGCTTGCTATGCAAGGAGGAGGACAGGAGCTCAAGTCCTCAGATCTCATGGAAGCATTAGACAGGCACATTAGCCTCCTGTGGAGATGATGCGACATCTCAGAGCAAGCTGACCAGCCAGCCAGCCTGACTGGAGACTGCCTCAATGAACACTATTGGGCATATCCCAGGAAGACTCTCCACATCCATGTTGGTCCTCTACATGCATTCACACACTCATACATGTGCAACCATACACACATGTATGCCCACACATGCAAACACACATACACATACACATTTCTAAATGAAGGTCGGTATGGGATTTTGCCTAAACCAGGTCTTGCCTGACACATTTTCCACAGTTTAACGACACTATCAGTCACTTGTTGGCCCTTTGCCACACTCAAGCAGTAATGTTCTAAGTCTGGGACAAGGAAACGTACTGAACTTGTTTTGGAATTTACCAGCAAACTGAAGACTCAAAATAGAAACCCAGATTCTATGTACAGGTAAACACCCATTTTGGTTTTCAAAGTGTACTCATACGGGAACTTTGCCTGCCTTTGTGTGGCCTATATAGGAAAGATCACTTACCTGGGTGGATGAATTTGAAAAAAAAACCAAACAAACCAACAACAAAGACAGTCTCCACCGCGTGCTTGCAGCTCCATGGGCTCGTGGCTTTTAAGCTGATTGTCCTCTGCAGGTGGAACAGCAATTTGCTAGAGACCCAGGTTTGATAAAAAGGAGCATGGGCTGGGTTTCTGCTTCCAAGGGGGAACACAGAACAAAATCTACAGAGCCCTAGGGTTCCCCAGAGTCCCTGTGTATGCTTCCATACCTCCATCAACTGGTTTTTGCTTGCTTTATATGATGTTGGCTCTCCTTGAAAATTTTTGTTTAAACAAAACAAGACATTAAAATGCTTGAGAAACACCAGGCGTCTGTAATAACGTAGAACCAAATAAAAAGGAACACTTGCTTGGAGAGATGTAGAAAGTCGCTTGCCCCTGTGTGTGAAAGTTGTACCTTGTCAGGAGAGGAGAAAGATCCTCGAGATGGGAAGATGTGGGATGGGGAGGATGTGGCAGTGTGGGTGTTCATGCATCATGGTTTATCCTGCCACAGACAACACTGCCAATGGAGAGGAGTAGAGGGAACATGGGTAGAAGGAACCATTAGTGTCTGCCAGTCAACTCTCTCTAAAGTCAGCAAAGCACCACACAGTGGGACTAAGGTTAACTCAGAGTAGAGTATGTAAAGATATATATCAAAAGCCTTCACCCCCATCCAAAATGAATGTCCCCTACAGCCTAGCAAGTCCATTTCTTGGGGGTTATCTTGAGATAATCAGACAAGTAAACAAAGAATATCTACAAAGAAGTCTGTGAACAATCCTTTAAGGTAAAAATAACTGGAAATAATCTCCAGGTCCTACCACAGGGAACAGATATGAAAAAACTATGTTCTCACAATAGAATATTATGTAACCATAATGTAGAAGGATATTGAGATTTCTGATTAAATGAGAATTAAGTTACTAATCAACAAAAGAGACAGTATAATCTTGTATTGTTGTATATGTGTATATAATATAATTATATTATATATAAGTATATATGTGATTATATTATATATGTGTGTATATATTTATATATTTACATGTGTATATACATATAGAATATTGTATATTCTTATACTTATATTGTATATACTTATACTTACATGTAGTTACACCACAGTATCTGTGGGGCACTGATTCCAAGTCCCCCTTACATACCAACATTCATGGCTGCTGATGTCCCTTATATAAAATAGCATATTTGCACATGTCCTAGATTACTGACAATTAATAATATAATATAAATGTTAAATGAGTAGTTGTTACATTGTGTTGTTTAAGGACTAACGACAAAGAAATTTTGTACATATTTAGTATAGACTTGTTCTTCTAATGTTTTCTATCCACGGTCAGTTAAATCCACAGAACATTCAAGTACAGAGCTGTCTAAGGCATAGAATTTAAACACATACAAGGTATATAAGTGTGTGATTCCACTCCCCCAATGTGGAATGCTAACTGTTTTCTCTATATGTTTTAAATGTTCTACAAAGTAATATATGGATAGTGAAAGCATGGTTCAATATTGAGAGCATTTGCTGTGGTCATGAGGACTGGATTAGGGCTCTCAGTACCCACATAACAAGCTAAGCACCCCAAGCCAGCAGTAACCCTAGCTCTAGAAGATCCCTGGTGTTTGTCAGCTTCTAGCCTAGCCAAGAAAACAAGCCCTAGGCTCAAGGAAAGTCACTGTCTCAGAGGAATAAACAGAGAATGATAAGGATACCTGACACTCTGTCCTAGCTCTGCACACGTGTGTGTGCACACGTGTGCGCACACACACACACACACCATCACCACCACCACACACATACACCACCACCACCACACACACACATACCACCACACAGACACCACCACCAACACACACATACACACACTCACACAGTCACACCACCAACAACAACATACACACACACACTCACACATGCACACCACCAACAACAACATACACACACACACTCACACGCACACGACCACCACCAACATACACTCACACACACACACATCACCAACACCAACACACACACACATACCACCACACACACACACACACACACACACACCACCACCACCACCATACACATACCAACATACACACACACACACACACACACCACCACCACCACCACCATACACATACCACCATACACACACATACACACACCACCACCACCACCACCACCACCACACACATACCAACATACACACACCAACACCACCAACATACACACACACACCACCACCACCACCACCACACACACACACAAGTACATGAACAAATAAATAAATAAATAAACAAGTTTTTTTAAAAAAAACAATTATTACTTTGTGATTTTAAAAGAAACAGGTAATAAGAAAGGTTTTCAGTGGTTTGGAGGAAATAGAAGAAGATTTTTAGACAGGACCCATAGGCCCCGCCTCAGGGGACACAGTCACTGGGCATGACTCAGCCTTCTTCGCAGCAAACAAAAGTGTGTTTAAGGATTCAGGGCTTTTCTTTCTGCAAAGATGCAGATGCACTCCTTGCCCTCTGTCCCACTAAGACCATCTGGACACCGCAGGCACTAGGCAGAGAGCAGTCGCCAGAACACTGTGGGAGAGCAATGCGGAGAGGCTAGGGCCTGGGCCCCAACAGGGCTGGTGCTGCGCTGGGCTTCTTGTTATTTTCATATTCACTAGACTTGCATGGAGCTTGTGTTCCTGCCTGAGGAATGCAAATGAACACAGGCAATGAGAATTGGCTTTCTTTGGCCCAGGACCAGGAAAAAGACTTGGTAGAAAAAGAAGAGCTTAGATCATCACTGGTTAGCTCAAGCCAAATATTACAGGAAAAACAAAACACCTGTCCCTTACTCTAACCAGTAAAAACGAAATGGAAACAATCTAGACTCCCACTTTGCCAGGCTATAGGAGGCTTTTAACACTTTTGCCAGATTGAAGTCAGAGCGGGCCAAACAACGATCAGGTCCTTCCAGTTCTGCTGAATGGCAACATTCCCACCCCCTATACATAAACTGTGTCACCTCTTCCAGAAGGATCAGGGTGCTGGTCACTCCCCATACCATGTATCAGAAGAAGCTCTGGGAGAGGCAGAAGTGATGAGGTCACCTCCCATTGCTTCAGTGTCAGAGAGGGACATATGACCGACAGTAACAGGTACGCCATTCTCCCAGCTAGGGTCATAGCAGAAAAAGCTAAATGAGGAGCCAGAAACCTTGCTTCTCCCACAGACCCCAGCCCCACCAGGTGTCAGGAGGTACCAATTGGAGAACTTGGACTCATACCCCAACTCCAGCACCCACCCCTTTCCCTTGTGAGGCCATAGTCCAAATAATCTGGCTGACTCAGAAGGCTTACAGAAGATCCAGAATGTTCTAACATAGCCAAGATGTTTGGTGCAAAATAACTTAACACATACCAAGAATCACAAGTTTAACTCTAATGTAGCAAATGTTACAATTACCTACAGATTTTCAAAGCAGGGAACGCATTGGGGAGATGACTCCATCGGCAAAGAAAATGTGCTAGGAAAGCAAGAGGTTCTGTGTTTAAGTTTCCTGGACCCATGCAGAATCTATGCCTGTCTACCTGGGCCTGTAATCCCAACACTAGGGCCTGGAGACAGGCAGTCCCCAGAGCTCACTAGTCAGTCAGCGGGAAGAGCAAGCTCCTAGCTCAGTGAAAGACTCCGACACAAAGCATAAGGTGAGGGGGTGTGGTAAAGGAAAATACCCACTGTCCTCTGGCCTCAGCATGTGCTAGCATGGACACACAAAACCCCCCTACATGTGTGTAACACACACTCACACACACATGCACACATGCATGCACACACTCACTCACACATATACACACGTAGACACACACATATACACAGGCACACACATGTATACGCACACATATACACACACATACTCGTGCACACACGCACATGTGCACGCGCGCGCGCACACACACACACACACACACTATGAAAGTAGGACAAAGGGCTTATTAGGAAGAAGAGGTTCAGTAGGAAGGAGATAAGAGAGAATAAAGGGAGACACAATTAAAGCAGCGTGTGTGTGTGTGTGTGTGTGTGAGCATGTGAGTGTGTGTGAGAGAGTAATTGTGAAAGAATAAATTAAAATTGTAATATTAATGAATGAGTTCAACAGCTGAATAGAGAAGCCAGAGAAGAAGTAAAACAAATCAGTGATCACAGAAGTACAGAAATTACCCCAGTCTGAAAATCAGAGACATAATGGACTGGATTTTTTTTTAAAAAAAATTATCATTATTATTATAATTTTACCTATTCACTTTACATCCTACTCACTGTCCCCCTCTCAGTCCCCTTTCCACAACCCCTCCCCTCCTTCTCTTCTGAGCAGGTTGGGGGCTCCCTAGGTATCCCCCATCCTAGCATGTCAAGCCTCTGTGAAGCTAGATGCATCCTCTCCCACTAGGCCAGACAAGACAGCCCAGCATCATCTCACATATAGGCAACAGCTTTGGGGATAGCCCATACTCCAGTTGTTTAGGATGAAGACCAAGCTGCACATCAGTTACATATGTGCAGGAAGGCCTAGGTCCAGTCCGTGTATATTCTTTAGTTGGTGGTTCAATCTCTGAGAGTCCCAAGGGTCCAGGTTAGTTGACTCTGTTGGTCTTCCTGTGGAGTTCCTTATCCCCGTAGGGGATGCAATCCTTCCTCCTATTCTTCCATAAGAGTCCCCAAGCTCCATCCACTGTTTGGCTGTGGGTGTCTGCATTTGTCTGAGTCAGCTGCTGGGTGGAGCCTCTCAGAGGACAGCCATGCTAGACTCCTGTCTGCAAGTATAACAGAGTATTATTAATAATGTTAGGGATAGGTGCTTGCCCATGGAATGGGTCTCAAGTTGGGCCGGTAATTGGCTGGCCATTCCCTCAGTCTCTGCTTCCTCCCCTGTGCCTGTATTTCTTGTAGACAGGATAAATTTTAGGTTGAGAGTGTTATGGGTGGGTTGGTGTCACTATCACTTAATGGACTGGATTTTAAAAACCAACAGTTGTTCAATCTGTAACATGCTCGATGTACAAACTCAAGGACCTCAGTTTGATCCCCAGAACCCATGTAAAAAGGGAACATGGTAGCATGCACTTATAATACCCACACTTGGGAAACAGAAACAGGCAAATCCTAAGGCTAGCCAGCTTAACCTCATCAGAGTGCCCCAGGTCCCAGTGAGAGACTCCATCTCAAAAAGAAGGTGAACTGAACCTGAAATAACAATAACACATGGAAGACCTGTACAACTATAATGAAAAACCTCCCATTCATGGAATTGAGGTTCCAGGAGGAGAGGAGAAGAGAAATACTAGCTAAGGAATGATGAAGTATTTCAGGAGAAAGAACTTCCCACATTCATAAAAGTCATAAACAGCCAAGTTCAAGGTTTAAGAAGCTCTCTTAGTTAGGGTTTTTATATTGAGATGAAACACCATGACCATAACAGAAGTTGGGGAGGAAAGGGTTTGTTCCACTTACACTTCCACAGCACTGTTCATCACTGAAGGAAGTCAGGACAGGAACTCAAACAGGGCAGGAATCGGAGGCAGGAGCTGACGCAGAGGCCATGGAGGGATGCTGCTTACTAGCTTGCTCCTCATGGCTTGTTCTATAGAACCCAGGGCCACCAGCCCAGGGATAGCACCCACAATGGGATGGACCCTCCCCCATCAATCACTTATTAAGGAAACTCCCTACAGGCTTGCCTACAGCCCTATCTTATGGAAGTATTTTGTTAATTGAAATTCCTTCCTCTCAGATGGCTTTAGCTTGTGTCAAGTTGACATAAAACTATCCAGCACAGAAAGTGAGCAAGACAAACTTGAAGAAATCAGTTCCAAGACAGGAGAGTCAAACCTCTGTAAACTAAAGAGAAGGACTGTAAGCACAGCTATGGAGAAGCAACACCTCCCATCTTAGAGAAAAGCCATTCAAATGGTAGTGGATTTCTCCTGAGCAACTATGAAGTCAAGATGGAGTAGTATGAAGGTTGTTCAAATGCAGAGAAGAGAAAACTGTAGTACCAGAATCCAACATTCAATAGAAACTGCCTTCAGGAACGAATAAGAAGGCAGACATACACATGGTGGAAAACAAAGACAGCCTTCAGCGAAGACTCACCCTAGGAATGGGCAGAGTAATGTTTGGGAGAAGCAATAAAATTAGGATATTGGGGGAGGAGGAGACAGATTAAGAACAAAACCATGAGTAAAATCAGTCACCGGTTCCATTCTTCTTGAGGTTTCTAGATTACACTAGATGGTAGATACAAAATTAGAGCACTGTCTCGTGTGATGCTGGATGTATTTAGAGGAAATGTTTAAGGAAATTGTATTACAAATGAAGGAGGTAAAAGTCTATAAAGAGAAATAAGTTTCTATATTCCACTTGAACTGGTCATCCTAAATAAAGAGTAGACTGTGAAAAAGTTAAGTAAATATAAGATAACATCTTCAACAACTACTAAGAGATCTATCAAAGAGATTCATTCACACTGAATAAGTCAATATTATTCTAAACATGTTCTGGAAGCTCACAAGAAGATAAAGAAAATATTAAAATACAGAATTTGGCTGGGGGTGTGTTCAGTTGATAGAGTACTTGCCTAGTATACACAATACTCCGGGTTTGATCTACAGCATCACAAAAAACAATGTGTGATAGTTTATGCCTGGAAACTCAGTACTTAAGAAGTAAAGGCAGGGGGAGTAGAAGTTCAAGGTTGCTCTTGGCCTCATAACAAGTTCAAAACTACCCTAGGATACATGAGACCCTACCTCAAAAATAATAAATAAAATAAAATAAATAAAATAACATATTTAAGGTCGAACACATCATTATTAACATTGCATATAAATGGTCTGCATGCCAAGCTTAATAGAGATTCTCAGAGTGAATTTAAAAAATATGACTCCATTATGTGCTGTATTAGCTCTAATATAATGATGTAAAGATATAGATTATGAGTCTAAAAAATGAGAAATATGTGTCACATATTTAATCAAAAGAAAGTGGGGGGAGGCATAGGAATGCCAGATAAATACATTTCAGAGCAAAGAAAAGTAGCAAGTGCAAGAAAATATGCACATTGATTAAAATGTGATTCCATCAGGAAAATAGAGCAACTTTGAACAATCATACACCAAATGACTGAGCTGACAAATACCAGAACTCAAAATCAAAAGAACTTGGAAGACATAAGCAACTCCACACTTGTATGTATAGCAGGAAACTTTAATAGCCAACCCCCCCCTCCCAACAACTGATAGAACAGCTAGAAAGAAAATCAGTAAGAATAGACACCAACATATCTACATAGACTGCTCTATCTGGCCATGGCCAAATAGGTTATATAACAACTATCAAGACTGACTAGACCATTAAGCAAAAATCACAAATCTCCAAAAGGGTCACAAATCCACACATAACATTTTACCCCTGCTGTGGTTTAGATGTGGTTTTCTTCTCCTGTTCCACCCTTACCACCACTTCTGGCTCTATGCAGGAAGTTTGGTCCCCAGTGTCACAATATGTAGAGTAGGTGGACCTTTAAACAGTGTAGCCTAGTTTAAAGTGATTTAGCCTTTGGGGTACTGGCCTCAGAAGATAGTATTGTGGTTCCCATGGTATCTTGGTTATTTCCCTAGAGAGGGAGGATCACTACATAAAAGATTAGAATAGTTGGTCTCACTCTGACTTCCTGTCTTCACATGTAGATTCTTTCATGAGTGTTCCTACCCATGACACTATCTGCCATGACATCCTGTAGTAAGGGTAGGGCCAGCAAGATCCTGAAGGTTTTGTGCCTTCAAAACCAGGAGATAAATAAGCCTCTTATCTTTTATGAAGAACCAAGCCTTGGGTACTTCATTCAAACATCAGAAAACTGACTAATACAGTTGCTAAGAATAACACTCAGTCTTTATCTACTCTTTCAGAGGCGTCACTGCCACCACTGCTACGCATAGATAAATCATGCCTCTGTGCTTCCCAGATCCTTCCAGAACCCTGACTATTGCCACTCTTGGCACTAACCCTTCATACCTTCAGTTTCTTCATAGTACCCTCTTCAAAACAGAGTGTATTTGGAAAGGCCTCACTGAAACATCCTAAATCTTCCAACCCTCTCACCCGTAAGGGGGCTAAGATTGAGTCTTTGTTGGGAAATTAAGACTCAGAACGTCAAAGAGACTCTAAAGAGAACATCCAAAACAGCTAACCTTCTGCCTACTAGAGAGCCTATGCCAGCTCTCCATACACACAACAGACCCACTCACTGACCTCCTAAGCACTTTCAGTGGGAGGCTTCAGCTACCCTTAAGAACCAGGCCTGGTTTTCCATCTTCTCCCGAGCACCACCCTAGTGCAGGACTCACTTCTCACACATAAAGACTCTTGAGTGTAATAACTCACCAGTTAACATGAACTCTGAAAGTTCCACATTATCATACCCGATGATCTTGCTAGAGTGAATTCTTATCTTCAGGTCAGGTTGTTTTCACTAGAAATGAATCAAAGTTGGGCATAGGACCAACTTTGCTACCTCAGGAGGAGCAAGTGAGGACAGGTGAAACACACACACATGCCCTCACGTGATAGCTGTTCCCAGCAATCTGAAATGGAAAGATGGGTGAATTATTCACACACTGAAAGGAGCTTCAGAACACCCAAACCACCCAACACTTGGAGCGTCAAAATGAAGGAAAAGGGATGCCCCATGGGAAGGTGGCCACTAGCTTCAGCGCCATGCTGGATTGGCTAGGATCCTGGCTCAGCCACATCTTACTGTGAACCTTTGTGAGAGCTGCTCTCTCCACATTCAACTTGTTTGAACCATAAGAATGTGATGACAAAGCCAGAGTCATGAGGGTTCTCCAACCACCACTCCAGGATTTCAGGGTGACTCTCAGAGCCAAAGTCCGGGGACACAGAAAGAGCCTGAAGAGCAGGGTACAGAATGAGAAATCACAGGAGACTCCACTCCTGCAGAGGGAGAGCATTCCTAAGTCAGAACAGGAACACTGCCCTGGATTCTCAGAGGAGGGGAAAGATGTTAGAATCCCAAGAGTCTAGCTGAGCAAGCAGGTCACAACCAAGTTCAACAAAGACAAAAGCCACGATCGTCTAACAATAGAAAGGCAGACTCATTTTAAAACCCCATACATGTACCAAGAACAAAAGCATAGTGGCAGGTGAGTGATTCTAGGTGAGCCCTCCCCACGGATCATCTCCACAGAGAAGCTACCAACAGAATGCCAGGTTAAAGACATGAAGACCACAGCACAGGCTTCCCTCAGGCTTACCGGGTATCAGTACGGTTCACATCCAAGCTCTGCCATGACTAGCTGTGTGACCTTAGGCAAGTGGCTTGACTGATCTGTGTCATAGTTACCTAGCAGAGAAATGGGGAGAGTTTGAGCTTGGCTGAATAGGAGCATTGTAGGAATTAAATGTTATAGTATCTCTGGGATTCTTGCAACACTATTCAGAGCACGGAACTCAGCGTCCGCTGGGCATTAGCTACAATCACGGTTATTACAAATATTAGCACTAATGCCCTTCTCCAGTGGCTGCCAAGGAAACCACCTAAGAAATGGTCCTTTCTGATTTTTAATGGGGCACAGGGAGTAAAGGTAAAATGCATCAAGATGTGGGGGAAAAAAGTGAACCAAAACATAAAAGTAAGTGTGCTCATTAGAGTCAACAGGACCCTTTCATGGCTGCAACATCAGAAGAGACACGAAGGCCACTGTCTACACCGCTCCTTGATCTGCGTTATCATTTCCAACATGGACAATGAATCCTATATTTCAGATTTATTTTCCCCATGCACATAAAAGACACTCTCAATCCTAGCACATAATTGGTCCCCAGCAACTATTGGGGGTGGTTCCTTTCCCTTATGCTGCTTGCAAAACTCAATTCTAGCTTCAATACTGTGGTTCTGGGTACGTCGAAGGTAATACGAACCTCCCTTAGTACCTATAAGCACTTTTCCCTATCCCATACCAAATCCTAAACAATATTCCATCAGAGGAAAAAGCTAATACACCACTGACCTCTCGGGATGGGAAACCTGAACCCAGGGTCTGACTCCTGCCATGGCTGTCTGTGTTCCTCCTTCTGCTCTTCAGTTCTCTCACTTATAAGGGATAATCATTTACATCTATTTTTCTACTTTAGTTCTATGGATTAAATCACACAAAAAACCAGCCTCAATTGAGCATGCGACACGTAGTGAAGGGCCCACGCATTATAGTTGCCGTGTCATTGTAGGCTTACCGCAACCCTACATCTTAGTCTTTCAGCCTGAAACTAAGGCCCAGAGAGGTCACTCCACCAACTCAAAATCTCCCAGCTATACCCTGTGGTGCTCTTGGCCAAATGAATAGGTGTCAGCCTGCTGGAGAAGCTTTGGCTGCCCCTTGAGGAGAGAAACTCCAGCAAGCTTCAGCCCTGCCTGTAGCTCTCCTTCCTTCTCCGGGAGTCTGAGAAGTGCCTGGCTCTCAGGAAGCCCTACACACAGTGTGGAGCTACTTCTCCTCTGGGCATCGGTGCCCAGCTTCACTCTCAGGTCCTCAACTGGGCCAGTTTCACAAGCAGACTGTTGGCAGGCCCCGTGGTCTCTGTTACTAGAGACTGAACGGCCAGTGAAAGGGATCCATTGTCTGGCCTCTGAATGAAGAATACCCCATTTAGAGAAAGAATTTGCCAGGTTTCTCACAGAGAAAGAAGACAACAGCGGTGGAGAGAGAACAATGCTGACCATTCACCAGATTTTTGCTTAACATCAAAGCCCAGTGACCAACCAGGTTAAGGGCCGCACAGCACAGAGCAAGCCAAGGCCACGCTGGTATGCAGAAAGAGAAACTTTGGAGGAAGAGTTGCCCCAACCCTGCCACAGTCTGCCTCAGCCAACTTAACATCTGGAGAAAATGAGAGGAGACAGGCTCAGGATTCTACCATCAGTCTCAGAAGAATGTCAGATCCTCGGGTCTCCTGTAGTTAGCCAGTTCTCAAGATGTGTCTGTGCATGAAAATGGGCTAGGTGTCTGACAATACAGACAGTGGGGTCTTGTTGCCAGGATTCTGATTTCATGGGAACAGACCACAGTCCGGGCACTGGGACTGTTTCAAAACTCGTCAGGTGATTTTAAGGTGCAGCCAAGACAGAGAAGCACTGAGCCCAGGGGTAAGAACTGGGTTTTGTCCACAGCTACATCCAGAACTGAGCGCTAAGGTCAGCATGTATTTGACACCAGTAAATACTGGAGTCCAGGAGTTTGTGGACTGACCCCCCCCCCAAGAGAGCTCATCAGCCCCAGCTTCCCCCATGGCAACTGTTTATATTTTTATTATCTATCTGAACTGGGTAAAAGATTTCAGGGTTTTTTCCTTTCCTTTCCTTTCCTTTCCTTTCCTTTCCTTTCCTTTCCTTTCCTTTCCTTTCCTTTCCTTCCCTTCCCTTCCCTTCTCTCCCTTCCCTTCCCTTTTCTTTTCTTTTCTTTCCTTTTTTTAAAAGAGATATCTCCTTTAAGCCCTTTTTTAAAAACCACTGAACCATGAGGCTTCTAAAATTCTTTCCAACTTAAAAAGCACCGACTCCAAGATCATAAATCCCTCTAGCTCTTTGAGAGCCATGGTGTTTCTCCGATAAATAATCAGGACCTGCAAGTTCTAGGAAAGGCCTCTGAAGTCTGCTCACAAGTTGAAGGCTCCGATCATATGTTTAGCCCCATCTTGGGTCCTGGACTGAGGTCCCTGCTTAGCTGTCCATGCTCCCAGAATGCCATGCGTTGTTTTCTATCAAGCTGCCATCATTCCCTTAGCAAACACAACGTTCCCCCAAGTTTCTGCTGCTTTTTATAAGCTAGTACCTTCCAAGTCATTATGTCTAGTTGCTCTGTCTCCTGAATTTCATACTCTGCCATCTAACTTCCCACTGGGAATCTCACCTTGATTTCCCTCAGGCACCTCAAATTCAAACTGTCCTAGCAATGAACTCATTACCTCTCCACACCCAAACCTGCTCCTCCTCCCCTCCTCTCCTCTCCCCTCCCCTCCCCTCCCCTCCCTATCCGGATGAGCAGTATCACAGCCACCCAGTTGCCCAAGCTGGGAGACTCCAGAAGCATCTTTGACCTCTCCCTCGCCTCACGCCCCACCCTCCAGGAGCCTCGCAAGCACCCTTGGTTTCATCTTTAGAGTCTCTACTAGAGAGAATCTAAAAATTAGGTCTAAAGATCGTCATGGAAAGCAAGTTTGTGTCCTTTAGGAAGACAATAAGATAGTTCACTAGGTGACACATGCTTCTCTACCTCAAGTTATTCCCTGAACCTCCCTCCCCCTCTTCCCCTTCTTTCAGAGGGCATTGGCAATGTGGCACGTCCTATTTTGGACAGCTCCTGTCCCAAATGCCTAAACATATGGGGGGATTTTGTTGTTGTTGGTTTGGTTGGGTTTTTTGTTTGTTTGTTTTAGGGATTTTTGCTTTTTGCCCTTTATGCCTTGCTCTCCCAAGTAAATACCTTCCCCTTCTCTATGTGGCTGCTGTCTGTTTATTCTTCACCATTCACACAACCCAGGGTTTTAAATCCCACTCTCTTGTAGCGCATGCTTGACCAAGGAGCTTCTCACACGATAAATAGCATTTGTTACATGCTTGACACTTTCCTGAGCATCTGGCACCTTGTAACTTATTGGCTGTCCATTAAAAGCACATATTTGGATACCTTGTCATCTCAAACACCCTTTGACCATATTTTTAACTGAGGACCCTTAAAAATCTTACCCCCAAACTGTTGTATCAAAAATGAGAGTCTGGGGCCTGGAGAGATTGCTCAGTGATTACAGCTCTTCTTCTCAAACTTTGATTCCCAACACAAGAATTAGATGTCTCATAATTGCTTGTAACTCCAGCTTTGTAGAATCAGACACCCTTTTTCTGGCCTCTGCCGGCTCTGCACTCATGTACACAAACCTATACACTGACACATATATACACATAATTGATTTTTTTTTAATTTTTGAGAAAAATAGAAACTGATCACAGACATTGGAGGGAAGAGAGTTCTTTTGTCAATGGTTCTCCATGCATAACCTTCAGGAGAAAAGACTACCGTTACTGCAAAGAAGAGGGATTATAAAGCAGCATCTAAAGATACCGGGTAGTTATCTTCTTGTTGTTATTGACTGGCAACAATGCCTTCTCGCCCAGTGCACTTAGGAAAACCCAGAACCATGTCTAGCCCAGCAGATTTGGTATAGCATCTTAATAAATGAAGAGTGCCATATCACTTCCAGATGCCTGAAGCTTATTCAGCAAAACATCCAATAGTCTCAATGTCTATGTCCCTAAGCAGTCTACAAAATGTAATTTCACATATCAGCATCAGGGCTTTCCTCTGGTAGGTCAGTATTAGAATGGGTGAGGATGACCTTTGTTAACTAAAGTTGTTTTCCAGGCCCTAGCCAAGGGTACAGTTGAGCACTCATCATTCACCTTGTGACAGTTCTGTTCCCTGCACCATGACAGATCAGGTGACATTATTGCTTTCACTGTCCTCATTGCCAACACCTTCTCCCCTGCCCCATCTATCAGATTTCAAATTAGCCATGGTTTAAAGGAATGTGGGGAAACTGCTGAGTTACACCTAAAGTTAAACGAATAAGCTGGGCTGGTGGTACAGGGCATATCGCCCCAGCTACTTGGGAGGCTGAGGCAGGAAGATTAAACCTAGAAGCCTGCCTGGACTATGGAGTGTTCAGCATCAACCTGGGCAACTTAGTGAGAGTATGTTCCAAAGTTAAAGGAAATAAAGGAGAGGATATTTCTCAGTGGTAGAGCTCTTGCTTGATATTTGCAAAGCCTTCATACTGGAGAGGGGAAACTTTCCTCTTAATGAAATGACTGTTCTATATGGCATGGAAATTTGAAGCTCCACTATAGGGTTCTTAGAAAGTCTCTTCACATTTTCTTCATTCATTTAGCACTTAAAAAGCTCTTGTTATATTCCAAAAGATCGAGACTGTCTGCTAAGACCAAAAGATGGAGAAACATGGTCCCCATCTTCAAAGTACCCCAATTATAAAGACAACTAAATAGAATAATGGGACTATTCTTATTTGATGGCCCTTGATGATGGTATCTACCAAGCACACTGCTATGGTTTTAACTTTAGATGTCTCCCTAATGCAGCATTCCTACCTTAACAAAAGAGATGCCTACACAAGTTTATTCCCTGGTGTACACTCCGTCCCAATAAAGAAATGAAGTAGTGTCCCTGGTTTCCCCTACATTTGTGGAGAAGAAGTGGGTAGAAATGGTTAAGTCCTGGGTCATGAACAGCTAAATCAGCAAACCAGATGTCACTGGAGGAAATGGCATGGGAGCCAGTTGCTGAAGCATCTATTAAAGACAGTCCCTTGGTCCTGTCCCCATAACAAAGAAGGTAGACTGGAAAAGGCATGCCAGCCACATGCAAAGGAAGGAGACATAAGAACCCAGAGACTCTGGATCTGTATACGGTTCTGAAAGGCCACGGTATGTGCGTGTTTGTGAGGAGTGGGGATGGCTCCTGAATCTGGAAAAAAAAGAAGTTTAGCACATAAATTACACTAAATGCTTGTCTTAGTTTGCTTTCTATGGCTGTGATAAAACTCCATAGCTAAAGGCAGGTCCGGAAGGAAAGGATTTACTTGACTCATACATTCTGATCACCGTCCATCATGACAGGAAGTCAGGGCAGGAACTGGAGGCAGAAACTGAAGCAGAAGCCATGGAGGTTTCTTATGGCTTGTTTCGCCTGACTTATTCAGCCTACTTTTGTATACACCCCAGGACCACCCGCTGAGGAATGGCACTGGCATGGTGGACCACGTTCTTTTACATCTACATTAATCAAGAAAATACCCCTATAGTTCAATTTGGTAGGGGTATTTCTAATTAAAATTTTACCTCCTCAGATGACTCCAGATTATATCAAGTTGACCTCATCCACTGCCTACCTCTCCCCCCCCAAAAAAACTAACCAGCACAATACTTGAATATGATAGTATAGATTCCTGGTTAGGTTTCATAAAGTACTTTGTCACACCCATATGTAGTCAGCGAGCCAAATCAACTTGCTACACGGGGAAAGAAAGAAATCGCTGGCATTGTGCAATTCCCATTTGCCAAACTTTGCTGAAAGTGTTCCACATGTAACAGCTCATTTAACAGTCTCAACAGCTCACACACCTAAGGACACTGAGGCAAGGAGAGAGCTCGTAGCTTTCCAAAGGACCTACTGTGAGACACACATGTGGATTTACAACAAACACCTAGATTTAGAACACCTAGATTTTAATCTTGTTTTTTCTCGTACCAACATTGTGCATTGGGGACCATGCCTTCAATGCATGAGCTCTTTTGGGACATTTAAAAACTCGTAACACAAATAAACAAAGATAAGAGATAAGAAAGGGGCTAGGGAGGATCTCAGTGGTAGCGTGCGGCTGACTGACATGTTTATTTGTTATGACAACATATCTGGCATAAACAACTTAAGGAAAGAGAAGTTTATTTTTGCCTCAATGTTTGAGGTAAACTGTGTCCATTAAGGCAAGGAAGTCACAGGATCAGGAGCAGGAGGCAGCAGTCACAAAGCCTCTAAACAGAGAGAGACAGGTGAAGGCCAGTGATCAACCCCCTTTCTCCTCCTTATTCATCCTGGGACCCCAGACAATAGGATCACAGCACCTAGGGTGAATCTTCTCTCTTCAGTGAAACACCATCACACACACATTCAGAGGTGTTTTCCTGGCAATTCTAAAGTTCAGCAAGTTATCAATCAAGATTAACTATCAAACTTATCAAGTGTGAGACTCTGGGTATAAGGCTAGTACCAAAATAAACAGATTACATGACTTACTCTTTGGTGTCCTTGGAATGGATATTGGTGAGTTAGAAAGGACTGGAGCTGACAATCGGTAGGATAGGAAATGAGGGGAAGAGAAGAGAAGCAGAAATCAGTGAAAGGGAATGAAGTCCTGAGGTGGAAGTCAAGGACAAAAGGCAGAGCCATTGCTTTGATTCCTATGGAAGACTTCCTATGCTGAAGTCCAAAGATAGAGGCTTCATCTCCCAAAATAACCTTTGACTGAGACCATAGGCAAGTGGACCAAGGCCAGCATTCCACAAGCAAGATGCGAAGGTACCAGTCAAGGGGTGAGGGAATGAGCTAGCTGACCAGAAGTTGAGCAGGAAACAGAAGTCAAAAACAAGGGCAAACATGCCCCCTCCACCTGCCATAGATGACAGCAAGGAGACAGGACCAGGCTCCAGGCAGGAAGAGCTCCGAGAGCAGCCTGTGTTGACCACTGAATGAACAGCTAATGCAAGTGGAAGATGTTACAAGAGTTTATCAAAACATCCGTATGATCATTTTATCCCTGTGTCTTGAAGTTTTCTGCAATATGCAGAATAGTCACTCTAACATCTAGAAACATATCCACTGTTGCCTTACTGGCCATTAAATTTTTCTTCACAAGGGTCAGTAAGATGACTCGGTAGGTCAAGACATCTGTTGCCATTGCCTGATGAGACAAATTTAATCCTCAGAACCCATACAGTGAGAAAGAACCCACTACTGCAAGCTGTTCTCTAGTCTCTAGACTGGCACAATGGGATGTATATGCCCCACACATAAAATAAATTAAATGTAATAAAGTTAAAATAACTTGACTATTGACAAATAGATGCTATCTTTCTGCTCCCTGTTATCCATCCCTGGAGCACCCTAGACTGTCACATAATCCAGCAATTAAAGGTTACAGTTCAAGCAGGAAACGTTCCCGAATCCCCAGGGTAAATTCTGATTGCTTAATATTACACAAGTAGTATTTATTAAATATTTTGGATATCATTCCTACTTACAAAAATAATCCTGTACTTGGGTCTGACATCATGTCAAATTAATAATATAATTACTATATTATCGTTCCATCCACCCAGTACAGTGAAAATATCTAAGGAGAGGCCAGAAAGGTCAAACTGTGTCTTAAGAACCAAAACCCAACAGAACAAAATCTTCAGCATGTGTCTTTGCAGAGTTCAGGGCTTTTAGCCTCCTGGGGAAAGTCCCATGGTCTACTTAACACCGCATAAGACAAAAACCTAATAAAGTTATGTTACATCCACTGGCGGCTAGAGATGGCGCAGCCTCACAATGGGCTTCTAGCAATGGGAGAGACACTTGGGGTTGTGTTCATTGGAAGCAGTTACTGGCTTTTAGTGGAAATACAATGGACAGGCTCATGAAGAGAAAAGCAGTCCTATCCAAATGCCTATAGTATCAACCCCAATAAAGAAACATAAGCAACCAATCCTAACAGACAAGCCATTCTGTGAGCTAAGCCACCAACTGCCTGGGTTTTATACAATGCTTAGAGTTAAACAATTGAACAGAAGTTATCAGGGAAATACCTAAGAATCTAAGCAAAAGAGAGTTTATAGATGGGACGTTCTGCTTTTAGAATTCTACTTAGCAGTCCAAATGTAGCACAAAACCAAGGATCCTACACCGGAGTCGAGCAAATGGATTCTATATTACAAATGCAATACCTTCAAGAGCTGCCCCTCCCCCCAAAAAAACATACTTACTAAACACTACAGTAACCCTAGGCAAGTGCTACAGATCACAGAGACTGAACTGGCATGTAAAGAGTTAAGGGCTTGCTCCTGTTTTTGTTTTTTCAATGTGCAGTGTACCTCCTAATCCTCGTGGTTTCATTCCTTACCAGCCAGCAAGTATTGTCTGAACCCATACACTCCTCTCTTAAGCTTCCTTTACAGTCCCTCTGCTTCAGAAATAGCAGAGACTAGAGTATTATGTTCGCCCTCAACATTTCCCTAAAGTGAAGCAAAGGATCACTTGTCCCTGACCACAGGGCTGAGAGCTGACAAAGTAAATGCACAGCCTAGAATGCTAATCCATCGTTCAGCCAAAACTATAAAATATTTTCCCAGCATTAATCCGGATTCCCACAGTAGGACTGTGGGAGCTGAACTGGCTTAAACCCCTCAGACAAATGGTAGACAGGAGCTGCCGATCTGTTGGGTAGAAGAACAAGATGAGGGATGAAACAACATACATTGGATAGGAGTGGCATCTGAAGGCTGCCCCAAGTCGCTGATCCATGAGGCACTCAGAGGCTGGATCTTCACTCAGCAATGTCTCCTTTTAAATGTTTAATTTTTTACTGATTTATATAATAGCAGCCATCCCTGAGTGCCAGCACCTGAGTGGTTTTCTTTATCTTCACAGAAGTAGGGTTTATCATCGCCCTCCACAGGGCAGATAAGGAAAGTAAGGAAGTTCTGCTCCAGCCCCAGACCACACTGCTAGAAAGTGATGGAACAGGTTTCCAGCCCTGACCTCTTGTCCACAGAGATTAGCACTCTGCCCTCTGGGAAGGGAGGAGCGTGAGTGAGTCCCTGACTTCCCACTAGGTGAAGCCTAGGAATCCATTGTATCCTGGTCCATGGTATTTAGAGGCTGACCCAGAGATGTGGGGGTTGAAAAAGCTACTCCTGAATGTGCCATCAAGTTCTTAAAGTTCACTGTGTCCCCATATCACTAACTGATAAAGAAGGTATTCAGAATTTCAAAGGTGGAGAGGACAAATGTAGATGGATGAAAGAGTGGATTCGAGTGGATTCTCAGAGAAGGAAGCCATTGACAGCTGGGGAAAAAGAATGTATTTTGGAGAAAGGGAGACAAGCACAGGAAAGAACATTGTAAACAGGAAATTGCATACTCAAAAGCCTAGCCTCCAACATCACCACTTCCTGCGCAAGAAAGGAAAGGAAAGAACCACCCTCCTGCCTCCTCGTGCCTACTGCTGACTTAAAGACCAGGTCTCACTCTCCCTATGAAACTGACCAGTGCAGCATCATACTGAATCTCTGGAGGAATTCTTATGTAGGGCATTAACATCCAGAATGATAGAAGAGTTTGGAGCTGACCACCATGGTGTAAAGATTTTGGCTCAGGCCAGGAACCCCAAGGGGATGTGTGCAGGTGCCTGGATCAAAAGAAGCTGGCCCTCTGCACCTTTGAATCGAGGTTGTTATACAATTGAAATGTACATAGCTCTCTAGGGGGTCAGCTTACACAGGATCTTTTAATCGCTCCAAGCTGGCACTCAAACCAATCCACTTATTCATTCGAATTCTAAAATTTCTCCCATGAGAGAGCTTCCTCGGAAATCTCTAGACAAACCCTAGGCTCTGTTTGAGATGAGTCACTGAGACTCTCCAGGAAGCTCCTTTGGGTTGGGCCAGGCCTGTCCTCAGCCAGGAATGCTGAAAGCAGATACAGGGTGAGTGTCCTGGACCTAAAACAAGCTAAGAAATTGCAGGGGTCAGAGAGAGGAGAGGGTGGAAGTGACACCTGAGGGTGCCTGGGGCATCAAAGGATGGAGTTACTGAGGTGTTCATTAACAGTAATCAGCAGACAAGATTCCTCAAGGATATTCTCAAGGGGATACGATTAACAATATCCCTGATTCTTTGTAGCCCTGAAAGTTTCAAATAGATGTATAGACTTCCAAGATTATTTTGGTCATGGCTCTTCTGGCGCAGTAACAGAAATGCAACTCAAATGAGCCGTGAAAAACTGTATGTAGGGGGATTATTGGCTCAACTCACTGAAGACTGTAAGGGGATTCAGGCATAACCGGGTCTAGGATCTCAAGCAATCAATAAGGAGTTGACTCCACTCACCAGTTCTGCTTTACTAAATGTGGCCTCACTTCTGAGCAGTCTTCTACCACATGGTGTACCCCCAGAAACCCAGCACAGTCTGTCCATCCTGTTGACACGAGGCACAACATTGTCATCTATAAAGGTCATATTTGGGAAGCATGCAAATGTGCTATCCTTCCCTCTCCACTCCCCCCACCCCCCCACCCCCGCCCAACCAAAGCATCATCACCTATTAAGTAAATTTCCAATTTTTTGTTAGGCCATATTTATAGCTCTCTTTTGTCACCTGCGGCCTGCAGTCTGAGGGTTGGACACTTCTGTACCTTCCCAGCTTCAAATCCAGAAGAAAGAGAAATTCTTTATAATTACTCCAAGAAAGAACCCAAGATTGCCCTCATAGTCTGGTAGCTGAATTTCAAACCTCACAGAAAGTCACTGCTGTCTTGATGCCCCCAGATCTCAGTGGAGCTTGTGTCATTTTACATGTTTAAGAAATGCATATTGGGTGGGTGACACATATGCTTGCTGTGGCTTGGGAAAAGTACAGCCTCTGGGTGACAGGCAACCATATTCCAGTCTAAGAAACCCTGCCTGCCTGCGGTGCTTGCTGCTTTTTTGATTTGCTTTCCAAAGTTCCTACTATGTACAGTGACCAAAGACACACTGCATAGAGCACTTGTATTAATCATGCCTACTCTGTCATTATATAGCATGTAAGAAAGGAAAGGTCGTCTTCTAAATGTGGTCCTACTTCATTCACATGGTCAAGTCACTATTTGCAGGGTGACAAATGAATGGAAAAGGCACCATCTCCAAGATGGGAATAGAGGCCTAAAACACAAGACACAGACTCAGTTTGCAGAAGCTTCAGTCCAACAGAGCAAAACACTTTCACGGAGTCATTGTATCTATGAGGACAATGGCAAAGGAAAGAAAGAAGCAGGAAAAACTAAAGCAGGGTTCATTCGCCAAGGCCAGGGGTGGGGGAAGTCCCAAACAATAGGTGGAAGTCAGAAGATTTGCTGTCACCTTCTTATTAAAGTTCTCAACAGGAGGTCCCGCCTACCTACAGATCCTACACCTCCCTTATTTTCTCCATAGTTCTTTTCTTGCTATAACTTGTTTTATGAACTTATATTTCCTCGTTGTTTATTTGTCTCTGTCCGAATGTTAGTCCAAGAGAGCAGAAATTTGTGTTCTTTGTTCAGTGTCCCAACAAGGCAAGTGTCCATCATGATTAGCACCCAAAAACTACTTGTTGAATGGGGAGACAGTGTTCCAGGCAGGGGGATTAGTGTAAGCAAATAACCTAGGGACAAAGTATAGAGAATGCAGGAACCAAAAGAAGCCCTGTGGTGCTGTAACACAGAGGGAGGAAAGAATGGAACTGTCCATTCCCTAGATTCACAGTACACTGTGTCGGGCACCATTCTAGACAGAAAGCACACCTATGCTGAGAACTCAAAGGTCAGAATGCATCAATAGTATCCAATCAGTAACTATTTTGTATAAAAAGGTAGTCAAAGCCAATTTGTAAATGTATAATTATCCCAGTTACTTCTATAAGTTCACAGTTAGTCAATATATGCCTGCTGTGAACTAAACTGTACTTCTCAAAAAAAAATTATGCTGAAGTCCTAACTGCCTGAGTGGTGATATTTTGATTGGAGACTTGAGGCAATTGTATTTATGGGAAGTCATATGGATGGGGCCCTTGCAATGGGATCAGAACCCTAACAAACAGAGCTCAGAAAATGTTCTCCATTCCTACATTCCTCCCCCCATTCCTCCATCCATCCATTCCTCATCCCTCCATCCATCCCTCATCCATCCACCCCTCACCCATCCCTCCCTCCCTCCTCATTCATCTCTCCCTCCTTCATCCATCCTTCCCTCCCTCATCCATCCTTCCTTCCCTCATTCATCCCTCCCTCATCCATCCATCCCTCATCCATCCATCCCTCCCTCATCCACTTCTCCCTTATCTATCCATCCTTCCATCCCTCATCCATCTATCCCTCACCCATCCCTCCCTCATCCATCCATACATCCATCCATCCATCCATCCATCCTCATCACTTTACTGCTCTCCAATCTCCTCTGCTCCCACATCAGCCTCCTGCTCCATCTAGATGCTTGTTTTCTAAAGGAGACCATGACCAAGAATCATCAGGGCCAATCCTGAACATTATCCCAGAGAAAAAGATGTATGTCCTTCCTTCCCATCTCAAAAGGAGAACTCTCATGGTCTCTTTGAGGTATATGACCCTCAAGGACACTACCAGTCCTTAGCCCAGGAAAGGTCAGAGAAGTAACTAGATCAGGAAAGAGTATCTGCATGCATGAGTGCAAGCATACATGCACACATGTGTACAACATGCATGTGTGTGTGCATGTGGAGGTCAGCAGTTATGTGGCAGTCTGTGGTAGCCAGTTATCTCTTTATACCATGTGGATTCCAAGGATCAAACTGGAGCTGTCGATCTTGGAAGCAAGTGGCTTTACCTACTGAGCCACCTTGCCTTCCCCAGTGGTGACTTTCGTAATAGGAAAATGAATGGTTCTTATCAAAGGAAGAAAAGAAAATGCTGAACTCTTCCTCGTTACCAAGGGGTACTTGTCTCTGGGTCAAAAAATAGACCTTAAGGTCAAGACTCAAGTCCTTATTGTTGAAAATGATGATTCCACATGTACGTTTTCCTGTTCCCTGTGAAATCCACATGCTTCCCAGCTTTCAGACTTTAGTGCACATGCGACTGCCACTGGGAGACCTGCCTGACTGCCTGTCAGACATCCTCATGCTGCCCACCACTTACCCTGCAACAAGAGCAGAGCAACTGCCCCGTGTGTATTATCGTCACATCTTGAAGAATTGAGCGCTGTCGTTACCTCTTACACTAATCTGCTAAGGCAGCCATACCTGAGGACCACAAATTAGGTGTCCTAAGTTGTAGTAACTCAGTCATTCACAGGCTGAAGTTGAAGTCTAAAGTCAAAGTGCAGGCTGCTTGTTCCTTCTGAGGGTTATGATGAAGCATTTGTGCAGCTCCAAGGGCCTGTGGCTCGTGAGTGTCTACCTCCTTTGTCATCACATCCTCTCTCTTCTGTCGGTATTCTCTACATCCAAATTTTTCTGTTTTCTGAAGACACCATTCATTTTAGCTTGGAATTTTCTGTTTTAATCTTAACTTGGTCAAAGACCCTGTATTAGTTTCTTTTCTTGTTACTGTGACCAAATATCTGTCAAGAAACAACTTAAAACAAGGTTCGTTCTGGCTTTCAGTTCAAAGGGATACCATCTGCTGTGGAGAGGAAGTCATAGCAGTCGGAGTGTGAGGCAGCTACTCACTGACCACCACCATTCTTCCTCCTAGTGCACACACAAGAATCAATCTCTCTCTCTCTCTCTCTCTCTCTCTCTCTCTCTCTCTCTCTCTCTCTCTGTGTGTGTGTGTGTGTGTGTGTGTGTGTGTGTGTGTGTGTGTGTGTGTTTGAGAAACTGCCCCTAGAGCTTAGGCTAACCCATAAAACCTCAGTGGATATTAAATCCAGGCAGACTTGGGCTTGGCACAGCCTGTGCCACGTATTAGCCTCATGAAGTTAGATAGATGCCTTAGCCACATGCGAGTCTTTGTCTTCTTACTCTCAAATGGGATCATGACTATTGAATCAGCTGGTAAGTGGCTCAAGTGCCACAAGAAAGCAGAGGAAACACTGAAGCAGGTGACCAGGAAGCGTCACTGGAGGAAATCCTGGGCAGGTCGGACCTGGGTCTGACTTCCAGCTCTACTTCACAACCATCTTGGAAAGTGGATTGCGGTCAGGAGACATCAGAGCTCATCCCCAGTGCCTCAGTTCCCCCAGTAAAGCTTCTTCTCCTAAAGGTTCCACAATTTTCCAAACCAACACCCCCAAATGGGGACCAAGTTTTTAAGCACATGAACCTGGGGGGGGGCATTTTACCCTCAAACTGCAGCAGACCCTATTTCCAAATAAAGTCACATTTAGAGGAACCAAAGGCTAGAACTCCAACATTTTTAGGGGATACACTCTACTTATAGAACCTCCTTTTATTTTCTCACAAGAATAGATTAAGTCTAAAGGAATTCCTGTAACCTGTCAGGGTCACACAGTCAATAAACAGTCTGGATTCTAAGGCCTGGGCTCTTAATTTTTTCTGCTTTTTATATTGGCCTTTGAAAAACTCAACTCTCTTTAGGACACTAAACAAGATTTTTTTGTTCATGAAGTTCACATATAATTTTGCATCATTGGTCTCAACCACAGCATCGTTAAGAATAAATGTGGATCACACTTATTTCTGTATCCCTAGGCCACCCTGCAGGGATTCAGTATATGCATAATTCTTAGATGGACAGAGAGGAACCAAAGTCAGGCCAAAGCTGACCACTGTTCTCTATAGATATCATTTGTGAACCTGAAAAGGTTCATTCTGAAGAGTTAGAAACATCTCTTTTGCTTCTCCGGTTTATTCATACATTCTTTTTTTATATGTAATCAGTCCCTCCTAGGAGTGGAGCACAATGCTAAGCAATAAGTATGCAGAGAGAACTCAGACAGAGCCCACACCCTCCGCTCTGAGAGCTTATAACCTGGCCAACAAGACAGATGAGTCAGTAAATCATTGTAGTACAGCATCATGAGATGCACTCTCATTTCTCAGGTAAACTTGTTCTGGTGTCAGGAGTCCTCAGAAAAATCATGAAATGGGGTATTCTAAGAGTTGCATGACCTCTTAAGGCAAAGAGACGCTATAGACAGGGTACACCATAAAACAGCAACTGCTCTTTAAGGGTAGTGTATAATTACACTACCAGCAAACTCTCCCTTCTTGTGTGTGTGTGTGTGTGTGTGTGTGTGTGTGTGTGTGTGTGTGTGAGAGAGAGAGAGAGAGAGAGAGAGAGAGAGAGAGAGAGAGAGACAGAGAGAGACAGAGAGAGAGAGAGAGACAGAGAGGGAGAGAGACAGAAAGAGAGAGAGAGAGAGAGAGAGAGAGAGAGAGAGAGAGAGAGAGAGAGAGAGAGAAACTGCCCCTAGAGTTTAGGCTCAGCCACAAAACCTCAGTGGATATTAAATCCAGGCAGACTTGGGCTTGGCACAGCCTGTGCCACGTATTAGCCTCATGAAGTTAGATAGATGCCTTAGCCACATGCGAGTCTTTGTCTCCTTACTCTCAAATGGGATCATGACTATTGAAACAGCTGGTAAGTGGCTCAAGTGCCACAAGAAAGCAAAGGAAACACTGAAGCAGGTGACCAGGAAGTGTCACTGGAGGAAATCCTGGGCAGGTCGGACCTGGGTCTGACTTCCAGCTCTATTTTATAACTATCTTGGGAAGATCCTGTATATCACTAAACCTCGGTTTCCTCCTTGTCCAGTGAGGACATAATCACAGAGACAGGACAGGTTTTCAATCACCTGACCCAGTCCCTGCCCAGCACATAAATCTGAGTATGTTTTCTATTCTACAAGAGTCTTTCATTCTCCCTATCACTGTTTCCCATCTTCTTGCCTAGAATTCCTAGCTTGGCCCTAACCATTTCTTTGTCTTCCTACTAGAGTGAGCTATACATTTGCAAATGCAGGCGTTCAGCTCAGTGATGTGAAGCAAATCCATAATACTGCAAGCCAGCACTGCCATCTGCCCCTGAAACATTTCCAATATTCCAAACTGAAAGCCTGCACCTATTTAAAAAAAAAAATGTCTCGTTGTCCCAGCCCACCAATTACCATTCTGCCCTCTGTTTTATGAATCTGCCCATTGTCAGTATCTCCTGTCAGGGGAATTGCCTCATGTTTGTGTTTTTTGACTAGTGTTTTTCGCTTAGCATAATGTCCTCAGGTTTGTTCATGTTATAGCAAGCATCTTAGCTGTTCATTCTCTTGACTGTCTTTTTACGCTCAAGTCCATTCTTCCCTCCTTCCTCCACTGCAGGTCGCCTTCCCACAAATGAAAATATGAAGACACAATAAGAGAACAACCAGTGACCAGCATAGAAAAGCATAGAAAAGGAACACAGACCATTTTCCTGGTTGCAAAAACTAATGCATAATCTTTCCTATAGGGCATTTGGTAACATCTCAAAAGCCCTCTGAAGTCCCACATGGCCACCTCAGGCTCCTGGGGAAGGATGTGTTTAATACAGGAAATAACTTTGTGGGTGCTTCAGCCCATGGGAAAGGGCAGGGCTGACACAAGAGGCAGCTTCTAACCAATGTGTGTTCCCAGCAACACTATCACCTCATAGCCATAAATCTACATTGCCCATTGTCTTCTATCTTTCTCTGGATCCCAAGCTGAAAACAACCTACTGCTCTCTCATTTGGAACATAAATCTTTCCTTAATCCTATTCATTCAAAAAAGAAAAAGTGTTGTGGGTTTTAAAGCCACTCCTTCAAGCTAACATGCTTGGCCTGGCCTCCCCGAACCCCTCGGAGACTCTTGCCCATCACTTGTGAGCTGGCTCGGCTTCTGAGGTTCACATTGTACTCTGCACAGTGATGAGGGCCCTGTCCTGCTGTACCCCAGAGGCCACTATTAAAAAGACCACGCAACAATGTTCATGACAGTAGAAAGCTGGAAACAACCAAACATCTATCGCAAAGAAAGTATTCAAACAAGCAGCAGTTACATGCATGGACAGGATAGGAGGGAAGTTGTTAAAATCAGACTGGAAGACAAAAGGCACAGAAAGGTGTTCAGAGCATGTGCGTTTGCATGCATGATTCTTACATGCATGTGTGTATGTGTGGCATGTATATGTGTTCATGAATGTATACATGGTAGCATATGCATGTGTGTACATATAGTGGTCAGTGGTTGATGTCAGGTGTCTTCCTCAATCGCTCTCCATTTTATTTCCAACAAGAATCACTGTGTGACCCTAGCCAGCTTGGGATTAGCTGTAGGGACACAGGCTGACCTTGAACTCACAGAGATCAGCCTTCCACTTACTTCCTAGTGCTAAGATTAAAGGCATGTAGCACCCAGTCCAGGTGTTTTCACTTTATTTTTCAACTGAACCTGGAGTTCACTAATTTAGTGAGACTGGCAGGCCAGTAAATCCCAGCCTCCTTCTCCTCCTCTCTGGTGCTAGGATCACAAATGATTTGGGCTGGAGTTGGTAGTGTACACTTTTAATGCTAGTACTTCAAAGGCAGAAGCAGGCAGATCTCAAGGCCAGCCTGATCTTCATAGTGGGACAGTCAAGGCTATGTAGAGAGATTCTGTCTCAAAAAACAAACAAATAAGTAAACAAAAACAAATGTACTTTGGGGATTGCAGGTCTGAGTGTTGTCTACCCTGAATACATATTTATTTGTATATTACATTCCTAATAGTGCTGTAACAATTATCACAGATTTGTTGCTTTACAACAATAGATATTTATTGTCTCATAGCCTGGATGCCAGAGATTCCAAATCAAGATCTCTGTGTGGCCATGCTCTCTAAAAGGATTGGAGGGAGAGTCTATGCATGGCCTCTTTTTTTAAATATAAATTTAATAGTTTTAAATCGCAATGGATAACATTTGTTAAGAATTAACCATCCCACATATGATGCTAAGCACCTTAAAAGGATGGAATGAATGTAGAGTATATGATTGCTATTTTCTTTTTTATCATTATTATTATTATTTTATTTTTTCACTTATTCACTTTACATCCCACTCACTGCCCCTCTCCTGGTCACCCCTTCACACAATCCTTCCTCTATCTCCCTCCCCTTCTCCTCTGAACAGGTGGGCTCCCCCCTGGACATTCCTCAAGTCTCTGCAGGGCTAGGTGCTTCCTCTTCCACTGAGGCCAGAGAAAGCAGCCCAGCTAGAAGAACATATCCCATGTACAAGCATCAGCTTTTGGGATAGCCCCGGCTCCAGTTATTCAGGATCCATATGAACCGCCAACCATGGCCTCTTTTAGTTGGTTACTAGAGACGGCAGTGTGACTCTGTGCTGCCATTCTCCCTTCACCTTCTCTTTTGTGCATCTCTGAACTCCTTCTGCTTCTCTTACAGGGAGCCATGCACTGATTCAGGGCCTGTCCCAGCTCTCCAGGTAACTCAGGATGAGCAAGCCCTGCCTTCTCAAGACCCTTTTAAAGGCATCACTCATTGTGGACCATCCAATGGTCATAGGCTTTGGAGAATTAGAACTCAGATGTCTCTTTAGGGGAGAAGGTTTTATCCTATTACACACAATAGTCGACAGAAAAGTCTTATGTTTTCATAAGTCTTTCATAGTCTTATGTGTTACTTTAGCTCCATTGCCCAGTGGCTGGCTTCTGTCAGACCCAAAGTAAATACTTATTGGAGAGATAAACAAGCCCCCCAGAGAAAACACCATGTTCATGTTGAGGAGCCATCGTGACACCTCTTCCTTCTTAATTTGCTGGGTTTGTTACAAGTTTCAGGTGTTATTAAAAGGCATTTCCTTCTTGTCTTTTTTTTCTACCTGTACTCAAATACTCATCCCCACAAAGCTAAGAAACTGAAACCTTCCCCCAGTGCAATGGTTAGAGTGGAGACAGTTCCTGGCTATGTGCTGGCCATGTTGAGGCTGACTGAGTGAAGAAGTGTCCCGCCCCTGTCCTTTGCTCTGTTCTGCCTGTGCTCACCCCCAAAGCAATATTAAACCCAAGACTCTGAGAAGGGGACTCTGTCATCTCATCCTCTCTCTTCTTTCATATGAAACATGGGTAAGCCACACCCAGAAGCTGGGTATCCAAGACGAGCTGCATTACCTGAACTCCTGCTTAAAAGTCCTTGCACGAGACACACAACACTTAATCCCATTTGACAACACTGAACTTCCCCAGTGGCCAGTTTAGAACAGCAAAGACATGTTCCAACACCTTATCTGACATATACCAATACCTTATCTGATACATGCACACACGTGTAAACATATGCACAGAAACTTTGCTGGTAGATCGTGTCCTCAGCACCCTTCTCATCACAAGTATCTATGATGCTCAGTCGACTCAGGCCTGTGAGACAGTAGCCCTTTGCCATTCTTCATTTAGCTTATGGTGGGGCTATCCATGAGCACAGAAACGCATTGACTTCCTAATGTATGCAGCAGGTTACAATCCAAGCGTGGATTCAAGAAATGTGTAAGAAAGGCACAAGACAAAGCCAGGCAGCCTGAGTAAGGCCTCTAGATGGTGATGCAGTCAGTATATTGATTGGTCACCCAATACCTAATGCTCACTCTCTATGGATGAGTCATGAAGCTCTCCTATGGGCATCTTGTTCACATCAGAACCAGGGTTTCATGTGGCACAAGTACCGAGTCGACCGATTCAAAAACCCCCTGTGTACACTGAATAAAGGCAACATTTCGTGCGTGAGTCGTGCTTACCCTTCTAAGATACTCAGCCTGGAAGAGAGAGCTCGGGTTAGATTTCTACCTATATTCCTACCTATGGCTAGAGATTTGCAACCCAGGTATGAATCCAGGAATGAACCAAACAGACAGGGGACCACTCCCAGCCTAGGCCTTTCCAACAGGGAGCATCCATATATCAATTTACCAATAGCCTGGAGATGTTCGATATACCAAGAAATAATATATAAGCAGATAAGTGTCCAGTAGTGGGAAACACTATGAGGAGACTAAAGTAAAATAGTGATGCTGGGGATAAAGGAAGCAAAACCATATTATACGATTCCTAGGAGTACCATTATGCATGGGGTGAACAACATGGTCACCTTGACAGAGGGTGTCCACCCTGTGAAAGAAAGAAGGAATAGACATGATATATACACATCACAATGAGAGAAGGCACTGCTGTGTGTGGTTGGCCTCACACAAGGGCTCTAGAGAACATACATGATTTTCTTGGGGCCATGCCTGAGAAACTAGGGACACAAGGGTGTGAGGAATTCTGGCCAGCGTGCTAGACCTGCCACAAGTAGGTAGTGTGAGGATCACGCTGGTGAAAAAGGCACAGTCCCTGTTCTTGATAATGATGATGGTCCCTCGTGGAATTTCCCCGAGTGGATCTGGTAGAAACTCTAGCTGGGTAGTATGCTCACGGCTGACACTAGAAAAAAAAAGCTGCCCAAAGAAATGTAGGACGTCATAGGCTGAGCAAAATGAAACAGATTCCTTCTCTGGAAGACTTCTCAGAAGTTTTAATAGGCTAATATGCTTTGTGAGTGCCAAGTAGAAATTGTGGGTGGTAGTTTCTACCCACACAGTTGCCCAAGGAAAGTGTTCTTTGAACAGTAGCTGGGGCTGTTGCTCCCTGAGTGGGGAGCGAGAGAGTAGAGTAGACAGAACCGGAACAGAACGCACAGTTAGATAAAGCTGTGAAGGGGCAAAGCCGGTTGAGGAAGAGAGCTGTGTGGAGCATCCCAAAGGCAAACAGACCTCCACAACTGCCTAAGTCCCAGCTGCTGTGGAGTAAGCCTGCCCATGGCCACCCCCAAAGGCCTGGCTTCACCCAAGCTCCAGTGGCAATCTATGAGTCAGCCTCCCTCAGGGCCAAGTTTAGCCCTGACTGTCTAGCTAAAGTGGTTGTCTGACCTCCCTAAGCCTCCACTTACTCTTCTATAAAAATGGGGATGAATATATTGCCCTCCCTCTCTAGGTGGCACGAGGCTGGATAATTACTATTTGGCAGGGTGCTGAGGTGCTGACAAGCTCTGTCTGACACATTTCTCCTCTGCTCCTTGGGACGCGGAGCCTCACCTCCCTAAGAGTCCACAGGCCTGTCACAGGTAGCACGCTCAGGCCATATCAACGGCACCAGGGAGCAGGCGTCTCTCTAGGGCGCTCTGTCTCTCCGGCTCTCCCTCCCTTATGAACCTCCGGTGAGAGTCGGAGTCTTGCCTAACCCTCTTGCTGACAGCTGGCCATTGTGGAGGTGCAGGAGGCAGCTGGAGACTGCCATTCCAGGACCCTGCTACACCTGGGAGGCTGCTTAGGGCCGGGCCATCCAGAGGAGGTGCCACCTGCTTGGAAGCAGTCATGCAGTGTCCATCTCCCTGAGGAGGAGGGGCCCATGCCCATCCAGCCAGGGCCTTCACAGGGCAGGGACATGACATCAGATCGCCTGAGTCCAGTTCAGCCTGGCGGGACAAATGAACTGAGGTAAGCGCTGTTTGCGTATGTGTGAATGTGCTGAGAGAAGAGGGGACTGTGAGGGACTGTCACTCGGTGAGCACAGACAAATTGGTCCCATTCCTTCCCTAGGGAGGAAAAGAAGAGTTTCCCCAGCAAATGCTAAGGGAACTCAGAGGCTCTTACACATTCAACTGAGTTCGTCAGTCCATGTCCACCCCTAAAGGGTGGCCCCTCCTCAGAGAGCGTATATGGTGGCCTTTTCTGACTAACTTTTCTCCCTCCAGCCTAACAGTGGGATTCATTTCAACTGACCTCAACAGGATGGGAACCATCATGGGGTTAGCAAAGATGTACAGTTCAGGACACACTTGCAATTGGGCTCGAGTCTCTTGGAGACAGTTCTGTGAGTGGTTCAGAAATGGAAGGATGTAAAACGAATCTGTTGGGACTCGCATGGCGTTGAAATGTGGGCACATTCAGGTGCCGAATGGGGTTCCAGTGCTGCACTCTGCCATTCCCATATGGTTGGCTTTTCCCTGTGATTCCATGTCTGTAGGCACACACTGGGTTTCTTTGTACGTGTGTGCCTCCTGCTTGGCCCCAGAGCATCCGCTTAGAGAGTGTGCCTCTGCTTCCTTCCGTGGCTAAGTCAATGCTGTACACTGCACATGATACAGCTGAGACCTAAAAGGGTGTCTAGTCAGACCTCCAGGTCTGAATTTGCAGGTCATTTTAAATCCAAGATGTCTTCATTCCTGGAAACTGTAGGGACAGGAGATGGATTCAATGAGAGGACACCTGCCTCATTTAAAATCCGTGGCTGTCTGTGGCCCTAGCATGCTACCAAGTGACCTGTCACTGTCAAAGGAGCCATGTGAAGAATCTCCGGCATGTCGTTAACCTCGTTCCAACATGTAATTAGCCCAAAAGGCCTCCCCACTGCCTCCATTCAGCATTACATCATAAAGAATTAGATACTTTACTGTTCAGAGGATACCGAGAAGACTTGAAAGAGTTAATTATGGCTCACCGGAGTCTGTCCCCAAGATCCCAAGACCCAGACATTAAACTGTTTATTTTCAAATGTCAATCTTCAAATCAACGTGTGAGGCAGCTTCCTCCATGGAATATCTGAAACTGTCACTGGCTAAGGAGGTGGGCTGGAGGAAGTAACTTGATTGCGCCACCTTTTGGTGGTGGCTGTGATCTTTTCTGGGGTCTTAACTGCACAGCTCTGGAAATAATAGGAAGGCTGGAAATCTACTTGCCCTCTTGGCTCTGTGGAGTGAATCCACCTAGAGTCGTGTATAATCTCTGAGCTAGAGAGAGCCAACTGTGTGGCCAGAGTTCAAAGGGAGTTCAGCTCTAATCTGGATGTGACCATCTGAACCAATCTAACCATGCAGGCTCTGAGGACATTATTATCACTCAAGTGTAATTACAGATAAAATAGTTTTATTAATCAGCTTCCTAAGGGGACTGCGTTTATCTGATGGCTGGTGTGAGTAATGTGGGCGTTGGGATGGGGAGGAGTCTATGCCAGAATGGTTGTGTTTGTGTGGAGGATGCGAGGTGTTGGGAGCAACAGATACGGGAGAGAGTGTGGCTGGAGATCTATCTAGGTGCTCATGGGTCTAGGTGAGAGGAGTCAGTGTATGTGAGGCAGCACAAAGGTGAATGTATGTGTGTGCTCAGGCGGTGCGGCTGGTCATGAGTGCATGCCTGCTTTTTCATTACTTTTTTGTTGGCCGTGACACTCCGCCCCCCCCCAAAAAGATGTCCATATTAGTATGTAGCTAGAGTTACAGGGCCCTCAATTTGTAAATTACGCCTACAGGTGACCTCTTTGGTCACAAACTGTCAATCAGTTTTTCAGATCTTTTCTCCAGACCTTTCTTGGCTTATTAAGTATCAATCATTTTAACCCAATTTGCCAGTTGTGAAGGATCCCAGAAGGGCAGAGCTCCTCCTGAGTACCTCCTGACCAGGGTTTGACCAGACCTAAAGTCAACCCCACTCTGTTCTGAGATGCAAACTTTGTGGGCACAGGTCCTAAAGATATCTCAATAAGTCTACCAGTCTGCCTCAGTGGTACTGCATGGGATGGGTAATACTCCGAGACTAGGCTCTGCCAGCAGCGAGGCCAAGAGCTAAAGCAACTGCCTAGAGATTCTGGCATATAAACAGAGCAAGCCTGGTCACCTCTGACCTTCCTTCCCCATCCATTCAAAACACTGGGTGCCTGGACCTGCTCTCTTAACACATGGCCTATAGCTCCTGGCCAATTATACAACTCAACACTCAATTTGGCTGGAATGCTTGACTTTAATTACACCCCCCCACCCAACTCAGAGGTCCTTGTGCAAAATCTGCCCTCTGGCTTGCACATTGCCCAAAGTGCAGCTGCAACCTGGAGTGGACACAGCCGGAGAACCGAAAAAGTCAAACGACTGCTTCCTGTAGAGACAGGTGGCTTCCATCTCCCGTAGGCAGGTGCAGAAAGGTGAGATTGCAGAAGTCCCACCCATGGGACTGTTAGAAAGATGTAAATAAGTAGTGACATCTGGGATTAGTGTGGCCAAATGGCAAGTCTTTCAGATACTCTATAGTGACCTATTGTGGTTAATGGACTTTGTGTTCCCAAAAGGGCACACTGGCAACCAGAAGAGGGAAGAAAAGGGTAGATAGAGAAACAAATATTTTATAAAACTCCTGCTCTGGTTAAGTTAAATAAGGACCACTGACCAAATATGATCACCTTCTCTTAACCATGACCACATGGGCAGGAGATTGTCTACCCACATTGAAAATGCATATATCTGTGCTGTTCCAACTGAGCTAGTAGACAGTCAAAACTGTTTCTATCATGGTGATTAGCAAACCTGGAGCTATGGGCTGATATTCCTTATGACAATAACAGTCGATTGAACATTGAGTATGTGTCAGGTATTGGGCTCAGTGCCCCCTATACTATAACAGTTCATTCTAATTCTTTAGATTTATCTATATGAGTCTCTTGCATGCATGTATGTATGTGTACCACGTGTGTGCCTGGTGCCACGGAGGTCAGAAGAAGACATCAGAAACTCTGGAACTGGAGTTACAGATAGTTGTGGGCCATTATGTGGATGCTAGGACTGTACCCAGGTTGCAAGAGCAGCAAGTGCTTTTAACTTCTGAATCATCTCTCCAGCCTCCATTTCCTTCAATTGTCGTCAAAACCCCATGAAATAATAATTTCTTTTCAGACAAGGAAACTGAGGTTCAAAGAGATCCAAAAATTCGTTTGTCAGGTTGGTAACGCTGACCACTGAACTCTTAGCCTCAAAGCCTTCGGTTCTTTCTATTCCTAGTTTCTCCTCAAGTGCCCTGCCATCTGGCTTCTACTCTTGGCAAGACCACAGCTGCCTATCTAACAGCCCCACCTCCAGAGAATGATCAGCCCAGCCCATATCTCACTGGTTCCCACAAGCCGGAGGGATAGCCATCCTTCAAAACGGAACCAAAGCCTACCCACTCCCTTTCCCCCATTGAGAAGGAATTAAAACATGGTTCATAGGGAGGGATGCCGGTGACAGTGACATGTGGGATTCTGAGGACACCTGGCTTTACTTGAACTCTAGTTTCTCAGAGATAGCATCCAAAGATGTGGATTCTGGGCTTCCTACTTGGGGCCAGCCACACCCCAGACAAGAACTCCCTAGGTTTATGAGTTCAAAATACAAACGTGTCCATGTTGAGGGGAACTTGTCTGGTGAGGCCAGTTGGCCACTCGAAGGTAAGAGCCCTCCAGATTTATCAGTAGCAGGAACCCTCGGTCTCCACTTAGGCCATAAGGCAAACTCTGTGATAAGAAGATGCCAGAAAACTTCAGGATAGCTTTATAAAGCAACACAACGCCTGCTTCCTTGCACAAGTCAGCACTCCCACTCAGCCCCTAAACAGAACCAACCTTAGGAAATTTCAGGGAACAATCCAAATCTTTGAACTTTATTCATTCCTTTTATTTGAGACAGGGTTTCACTATGTAGCCCAGGCTGACCTCAAACTGGTGGGCCACCGGCTTCAGCCTCCCGAGTGCTGGTTTGGCTTATGCCATCATGACAAGACCTTTGAACATGTTACTGGCAAACACATACAACGGTGGGGAAAAAATAAGAGGAGGTTAGTAAGAAAATAGTATTTCAAAATTGGTAAAAGAAACAATTGAATTTAAAAAAAAAAACCCTCCATAATGAGCATCGGTTGATGTGCAAAAACCCCACGGGAGTAAGACCAGAACCCAGCATTCTGGGACATTGTGACCCACTGTAAGCTTGCTGCCTCACACGTGTTTTCCTCTAAAGACTCATGAAATCTGAGGTCCTTCAGAATTACGATCTTCTCCGACTGGCAAGACCCACCTTTTTGTTCATAGAGGTGCAGGATTGAAAAACTCACCCAGTACTTCCTGCGCCAGCCCTCTGTGACTCGGAAGTACTAGAGTTAGCCACACCCCTTCTCTCCCCCTTTGTACTGGTGTAAACAAGAGCGCCTGTTAAGCCCCGACTGAGCACAGTGGTCAGTGGCCTGGGCTCTGAGCTAAGCGATCTTATGGAGGAAATTCTGGCTCCGCTGCTTAGTCGATGACCTTACACAGATCACAGAAACTCGGCGAGCCTCAGATTCCTCTTCCATAAAGTACGTATAACAACAATCCCCACTGCTACGATGGTTAAGCCTGAGGCATAATAACAATCCATTTTTAGCAGGTCATCACAGCCCTTCATTGTCCAGTCAGAATATCGAATCCCACCGTGCCTCCCCTTCTCTCACATCTGACAATCCCCGGGGTCAAAATTAACTGTGGAATTATACAGTGCCCTCAACTGTTCCCCAAAGGGTTCATCCACAAACTCCTTTTCTCCTGAAGCCATAACTAGGTCTTGCTCATTTTTGTATTCACTTTTTATAAATAACATATGCTCATTTATTATATTTTTCGAAGTTTTAAAATTACTATAGCTACCAAATTCAGACACTAATGATTATGAAATCCAGATAAACTACATTTTTAACATAGTGTCCAAACCCCAAGGTGATTATTTAAGTTGATAGGCGTGATAAAACACATACTCAGTAACATCTTTCTTAAGTGTTATTTTATTTTTTTTAATTAGCATGCAAGATTTAGCAGGTTTCCCCGTGGTATTTTCATTCATACCCAGGTTTGATTGTTCTGGGCCAGGGTCTGTTCTTCCCGGAACTTCCCGGGTTGCCATCTGCACCCTACCCCAAGCTCTCCCACTCCCAGCATTCAATTACCCCTCCCACACCATCACTTAAGACCTCTTTTTTTTCCTTCTTGTGGCCCCCTCTCTGTTTGCTGGCCTCTGTCTATACTCATGCATATTCACATATAAAAACTGAAAGCTAAGGGGCTGAAGAGATAGATGGCTCAGCAATTAACGCTGGACACTCTTCTGAAGGACCCAGGGTCAATTCCCTGCACCCTCACTGGGGCTCAACCATCCGTAACCCCAGGTCGAGGGATTCCAACACCCTCTTCTAACCTCTGAGGGCACGAGGAAGGCATGCATGTGATAATGGACATACACGTAGACAAAATAATCCATGTACATAAAATTAACAAGTAAATTAAAATCCTTTCATTAAAATCTAAGACCCACATATGAGAAGTAATATACATACACTATTTGTCTTTCTGATCCTGCGTTACCCCAATATAATATTTTCCAGTTTCATGCAAGTTTTATAATTCAGTTTTTCTTTACAGCTAAATAAAATTCCATCTATATAATTTTTTTCACTATCTAGTCATCGGTTTATGGACAGCTAGGCTGATGCCATTCCTTCTCAACAGCATCTTACAAATAAAAAATTGCCTAATTAATAAAAATAGATATACACAGATCCAATTACTAATTTCTCCCAGTAGACCTTTCCTTCCTTTTCTCTTGACCACAGACATACCTTTGCATGATGATGGAGTAGAGAGCTAAATATAGAATCTAGAAGCCACTGTGGTCACACACATCACCAGACTGCATGTGTGGTCCTTCCCCCTTGGCCAGTGAGGGAATAGAACAGGCTCAAAGTTCTTGCAGTCGGTGTCCAGGTACTTGTGGGAAGATGAATCTTTAATGAATGTGATTGTCTGTTGGTAGACTTTGTTAGGATGCTTTCCAGATCACCTGAGCTCATTGGCCATGCTTGGAGGGACAGCCCCCACATCAGCAGGGCTACTGATATCAGTACCCATAGTACCCATACCCAATTGGCAACAACATGAACTGGCCATAGGGTCACCTCTAACAATACTCTCAGAAAACAAGCCTCGTGCCTGCCAAGATGTTGATCTTTAAAAAGAACTCGGGAAAACACTGTCTTCAAGAATGCTTCCTTGGAGAATGTCTCAGATCTGTGTCTTTGCACAGTCATTAATGGCTTTAGACTTACCAGCCTAATCCTGAGAGAGAAATCAGCAGTGGGTGGGCTTCTAATATCTCTACTGACAGAGAGAAAGACAGTCTTGCGGGGTGGCAGCTATTTCACAAACACTGATATAGTTAAGCCCTTGTAAAGAGGAGATCGGTGTTTTCTATAGTTTCAATGGTTTTAAAAGAATCAGATTCTATTGTGGATGCAACTCAGTTGGTAGAACATTCATCTGGCATGTGTGAAGCCCTGGGTTTCATCCTCAGCACTGCACAAATAAACCAGAGTGCCACTCCTAAAATCTCAGCATTTGGAAGGTAGAGGATCTTGAGTCCCTGGTCATCTTTGGTTGCAGACTGAGTTCAAAACCATCTTTGACTGCATGAGATCCTTTCTCAAAAACAAGAAAAAAATCAAATGCAAGTCAAGCGTGGTGATGCACACCTTTAATTCCAGTTCTTGGGAGTCAAATGCAGGTGTGTGTGTGTGTGTCCCTGTGACTTCAAAGCCAGCCTGGTCTACATAGAAAGTTGCAGGACAGTTAGAGCTATATAACAAAACCCTGTCTCAAAACTAAAAACAAATTCTGTAACATTTATTGCAGTATTGTTCATCTTCATAATACTTATGATACTTCATGATTCTTAGTCAGAAAGGACACATGAATGGCTAAAGACGGGAGAGGTCACCCAAAGATGAAATGAAGGGAAAAAAGAAATCTCAGATGACATAATCAACACACAAACTGTCTATGTGCTTGACATATGGGCCTATATGTGCTTACATCCATGCTGTGAATTTTAGAGGACTTTATACTTGATTCCAACATCCTATCAGAATGTTTACACATCTCAATTCAGAGTCATCTCCCCCAGGGTTACCATAAGCTGGGGGACTCTGGCATCATGCTTTCCTGAGTGCAAAAGCTGGGAAGTGTTCTCCCAGCTGTGTGGTATTAGGCAAGTTACCTGAACTCTCTATACCTGTTTCCTCACCAGTAAATTTTAGGTGTTGATGATGACACATCTCTCATGAGAATTATGTAATCATCAAATGACTTAATACAGTGTGCTTAGTCTGTCCCGAGCACCTAGCAAATCCACCCGGCAAAGGGCAGCTGTTAGGATTAATCGATATCCTACTTGGGACGGCAAACTCAAAGGTTGGGGGTCTCCATCAACAACCGTGTTTCCCTCCATTCTAATGAAATGTATCATGTATCAGCAACCACCAATGTAAATGCCTTGCAGACAAAGAAATAGATGAAGTCGATGCCTCATCTAATGACTCCCAGGTGTCAGGTGCCGGGAGCGTGTTGTCATATATGTCCACTGCCCCCACCAAACATCCACCAAAACACATTTTGACAGGAACTAGTTAAAACAATAGAGCATAGAAAAATAAACATTCTCCACAGAGTCTGTCCTGAAAATAAAGCCAGGGTAATGGAGACTGACCCTCACAGCCTGGGCATTCACCCGCCTACCAAAGGTCTCTCCTAATGGTCTAATGGTCTGTGACTTTTTCTTTTCAATTCACTTTTGTTTTCAGTCTGGGCTGTCTGGATGGGGTTGGGGTGGGGCAGTGAAAATGGCAGGTTTCAGGGGGGTTAGGGAAGTGACCTGGAGAGCAGTTCCTGGAAAAGCAACAGACACAAGTCTGTTGGGCCCAGTGAAGGCTTAGATGGGGCCCTCCTGCCTCGTGTTAGGTAGCATGTCCTTTAACTCACTTGATTCTGAGTGTAGGAGGAAGGGAGAGAGAGGGAGGAAGAGAGAAAGAAAGAGAGAGAGAGAACGTGTGTGTTAGCTGTCTTCTTTACCCCAAGACCCACCCCAGAGCTCCATGTTCAGTGAAGTACACAAAAGAATTTCTGCTCCACTAAGAGAGGAGCTGTGCTGCAAACGGCCAGGAGACACTAAGACCCTGAGCCATAGAGAGGGAGACCCCCAAAGAGGTCAGTGCTGAGGTCGGATCGTGGAAGGGAGGCCAAGATGAGACCCTGTTTCTGTAGTGTGCTGTTCACGTCAGGTAGGCTGCAGCTCAACCCAGAGCTGGCCCCAGCCCAGCCGAGTGACATCCACCAAGCACCAGCCCCTCTGTTTCCTTATCTTAAAAACAATACGATGGCAACCGTCTCGTAGGGTTGCTATGAAAAAGAAGCAAGGTAAGACCGGTGAGCCGTCCCAGCACAACTCGTGGCATATGAAAGATGAGGTAAAGGATGGGGTTCCTTCCTCCCCTACCCAAAAATCTACCCCAGGAGTAGCCGGAACTGTCAGAACCTAAGAGGCTGGACTGAGGAGGCAAATAGCTAGGACTGTGCAGTGCTCACTCGGCCACGGCTACTGCCAGTCGCTTGCTCACACGCTGCTCCTGCTTCTGCTTCTGCTTCTGCTTCTGCTTCTGCTTCTGCTGCTGCTTCTTCTTCTTCTCCTTCTCCTTCTCCTTCTCCTTCTCCTCCTCCTCCTCCTCCTCCTCCTTCTCCTCCTTCTCCTTCTCCTTCTCCTTCTCCTCCTCCTCCTCCTCCTCCTCCTCCTCCTCCTCCTTCTCCTCCTTCTCCTTCTCCTTCTCCTTCTTCTTCATCTGAGAAAGGGAGATAAGTAGTGCCCGGGTTGAAGTTCTGCACAGAATTTAGTAAATGAAGGAGAACAGATCAAGCTCACTCAATTGCAGAGTTGTTTCAGGGGCTTCTCAGGCTCACCCAGCCACTAAATGACAGAGCAGTAATTACAACCTGAGGGGGTTTCTCTCCACAGTCACCTCTCAGCTACTCCACTACAGTGATGCAATGACTAATTTCAGGAATGCCGAGGCGTTGAGAACCTGGAAGGAAAATAGTGAGAAATCTAAATAGGTTCAGTTCTTCCCCCACCACCTCTGGTGCCTGCCCTTCCCAGTTCCACATCTCATCTTCACCAACAGGCATCTTTCCGAAGCTTAGTGTTTGAGATCATCCAAACATCCATTCTAGTCAAATTAAGATCACATGTGATGTTTAAGCTTAGAGTGCAAATTCTCTTTTGTTTTTGCTTTATATTAACCATCCCTTTTATCTCCTGGCCCAGAAGCCTCTAATTCCCTAGACAGTCACCCAGAGATGCTACGTTATGCACTCAGAACTGCAAAGCAAAACTGGGCTACTGTCATCCATATTGACTGCTAGATTACTTTCTACTCTCGAACTGCTTTTTTTTTTTTCCTAAAATCAGTAACAGAATAGCATATTTTGCTTGGAGACTTTTCCTTGGGAAGACTGTGTGTGTGTGTGTGTGGTTCAGAAACCAGTAACCAGATGGGACAAAGCTAGCAGTAGAGAAAATCGTGTGTAGGTCATAGGAGTCCCCCAGAAACCAGGCTCAAACAGGACAAGTCACAGATGTTAAAACTTAAAAAAAAAAAAATCCCTGATGGCATCTGAATTCAGTTATTTCCAGATTCTGGTCATGTGCCGATTCTTTTGTTCAGATGAAATCTTACCAAAAAACGATTTAGAGAAAAGCTTTGAGGCTCTTCTTGAATCCCAGGGGGAAGCATTAGATTAACCCCTCTTCTAAACTCTCACCCTTCAAACAGGACACTTTTTAAACTCCTGCCCTAAGGGCTGGAGAGATGGTGCTATGGATAAAATACTTGCCTCCCAAGCATGAGACCTCGAGTTCAATCAATCTCTAGAACCCATACTTAAAGAAAAAGCCAGGTGCAGCAGGGCAGGTCTGCAATCCCAGTACTAGAGAGGCAGAGCCAGGAGGATCCTGGGAGCTTGCAACCCAGCTAGCGTAGCGGAATCAGGTTCAGCAATAGACTGTGTCAAAAGCAAAGAGGAGAGGCTGGAGAGAAGGCTCAAAGTTTGCTGCTCTTAAAGAGGATCCAGGTTCGATTCCCACCACCCATGTGGCAGCTCACAACTGTCTTCTGTAACTCCAGTTCAGAGATCTGACACCCTCACGCACAGGACACAAGTAGTCAGAATACCAGTGTGTGTGTGTGTGTATATATATAAAAGATAAATCATTTTTTTTAAATGACGGCTGATATAGGGTCTCATTGTGTGTATCACCCTGGCTAACCTAAAACTCACTGTGTAAACCAGCCTGGCCTCAAACCCACAGATATCTGCCACCTCCCGAGTGTTGAGATTAAAGGAGTTGTTACATCCAACAAAATGATGCTTTTTTAAATAACTAATTTAATCCCATTTTCTTGGGAGAATTCTGACCCAGAAAAGCTGGCTCTCCCGCCTAAGGTCGCAGAGCCAAGCCAGCACCTCAACAGTCCACTTATCTTTCCCCAACTATTTTTCCATGGTGACACATGACTCCTCACATGAAGTGCCTTTTGTTTCTTCACGCTGTTCATGTGTTTGGATTTGAGTGTTCATGCCCATGCCCAGTGTTCCCAAGACAACCTAACCAACCAGTCTCTACTTTCCACTTCAAGCTCAGAGTCTGCAGTTGGTGTATATTGGTGTCTCAGCTGTCTGGGATTGAGGGAGGAACAGAACACACAGGAGGGGTTACAAACGCTCCTCCCAGACGACTGCATAGGTCATCATTTAGATTTGAGACATGTCCTAAGACGTGGGTAGTTCTCAGTGAGACAACTGAAAGTTTGCAAGCAAAGTCAGGAACCTCGGTGTGTGGTTCTGGATGCTTGACGCTGGAGCTACAAGGTCCCTTCATATTCTCTATCTGTAAAACAGAGGATACTGGGAAAAGGAGAAAGCTGTCACATGGCTCCTATATTCAAACATGATGCCCTTTGGGTGCTTAGAGTGGGAAAGCCAGTAATGGCTCTGCTCACCAACCCTCGCCCTGCCCCCTGACTGGAAGGTCCCCACCAGGATCAATAGAAGGAAGGGAATTCTGACTAACATGCTTTATGAAGGAAACATGTAGCACCTAAGGACAGGCTTCCAGGTGATTTGCTGACATCCCCAAGTATGGCCTTCCCAGCAGCCCAAGGACAGTTTGTTTCCATTATTGCATTAATCTGATGAATCCCGGATATGCTCAGTAACTTATTCACAGTAGCATAACCAGAAAATGATGGGCTCAGAATTTGATCCCTGAAGCACCTTTATCCTTTACCTCTACTTGGCACTGCTCCTCGTTCCTAACACACACACAGAAAAGGGGTAGTGCTCCATACCGAGGTTCAGGACTTGGCCAGCCCAGGCAAAGGCTGCAATGAGCAGACACACCAGGCCTGAATTTCCCTCCAGCTTGCTCAAAGGAGAATGCTCCAGCCAGCCCTCCACTTATCCCCCGGGGACAAGAATTCTCTGCTTGTTTCCTGGGTCCCCTCAGTGGGTGGTGGGAGCTGGGTACAAAAGCAGGAGAAAGGTAAACTTTCTGCATGTGAAAACCACCCCCCACCCCTGGAGGAGCCGTGTCACACTGTATGTCACCGTCATCAAAGGGGCTGTGCATAAACCTGAAAAACCAAACGGACCTGTCTGTAGGTGTCACTTATATCACAAGGCTACAGGTGCCTTTATTTCTACCGTCCGCTGGTGCTGGGAGCGCACTTGCCTTCTCTTGCCTTGAAAGCCTTCTGTCTGGACCTAGCCACCACTTGTCTTCACGTAAGCAGCTTTTCTTTGCTCTTTTGAATGAATTGAAAGGGGTGTCGGGGCTCAGAGACTTAGCTGGGGCCTGGAACTGAGTCCCTGTCTCCAGCTTCCAGAGCAGCCCCTCCGTGAGGTGCTCAGAGTGTCTCCTCCGGGGGCGTTTGACGCAGGCTTGACTGCTTGCCGGAGAGATTTTTTTTGTCTCCTTGGGGAAGGTGGCCACCCACCCTCTTCACCGGCCCCCCACTTCCCCTGGTTCCACGAAACCAAAGGCAGCTGAGAGAATGTGTACAGGCGCTTAAATCTTCAGCTGCCTTTAGGAGGGAGCTGGATTCTGCATGGATAGCCAGCTCAAGAAAAATCCACCTCTTCCCCCAGCCCTGACCTCAACCCCCAGATCTTTGGGGGGTCTGCTCACCAATCTGCCCCTCTTGATACAGAGAATGGTGTTCTTACAGTTTGGGGAATTTTTTGGGGGGGGGAGTTTGTACAAAATAGTTTAAAGGACTCTCATTTGGCCCTCCCACGGCCCTTAGGATAGAATGCTTCCAGAAGAGAAGTGGCTAGGGTTTTTTTCCACTCTATTCTCAAACCTAATCAGTCTGTATGCATGCGGGGGGTTGTGCGCATTTTGCCCCCTACTGGCAGCAACTGGAAACACATGCTCTCCCGCATCTGTGTTAAGGTATGAGAATTTAAGACAGAACAGGGGTCTTGGATCATTATGCTCTTCATCTTCATTTTACAGATGGGGCAACTGAGGCACAAGATGTCCGGTTAATTTGTGGTGCTGGCTTTATGTTGTAGTTCAAAGACTCAGACCCAGGCTGTTGCGTGCTTATCCACACAGAAAGTTTCTTCTGCCTTTGTACTCTCCGCTAGGGTCTTTCTATGATTCACTATATTTGGGACAGCAGCTTTTACACTCTGGTTGCCTCCTCTTCTTAAAAGTCTTCAGAGTGAAACGTTTTAGCTACTTGATCTATGTTCACTGGTTTTATTAAACCCTCAGGACGCTCAGAGAATTGTGTGTTGAAATGTCCATTTTAAGGATGTGGAAGTAGGTTATCAGAGATGGTCATGAGTACTTACAGATTAGCAGACCAGGATAGGGAAAAAAAAATCAAAACTTTTAGCATGCCTGAAAGAAAGTCAGAAATTGCAGCAGGTTAGATAGTTAGGAACTGTGCGCTCGAGTCGCATGCTTTGTGACTGACTACTTCAAGCAATATTCATTCCCTGCGTCTTTAACCTAAAACTTGTGATCTTCCCGTTGCACCCCAAAGCTTCCTTCTATGATGTTTTAGAAAAAAATAGCTAAAAATCAAAAAAATGAAGTCCTAAGTAAGCTAAAGAAAAATCAAGTATTACTCAGTAAGCCAACAGCGAGTTGGTTCCCACAATGTGGTGGTTGCTTTCAGAACAAATACTCAAGTACCCAACCCACAAGCCTTCCTTTGCTGCAAGTGTTGAAACCCTCATTGAGCTCTCTGCAGCTGCCCTTCTTAAAGAGCCCCAAAGAGTGGGAAATTAACACTCCCTGTCTGCGAGGCTCTGGACACACCGGACATTCAGGTGTCATGGAGCGTTAGAAAAGAAAAAGCATTTCCTCTCCTCAACGGCACTGCCTAGATGGTAAAATTGTGGAAGGACTTTCACTGTCTCCCTTTCCTCATTTTGTGCCGGTTTGGCTTTGCTCAAAGATGTTTTGACAGAGAAATAGGCGATGTCTGCAAACCGACGTTCAGGAGATAGAAACAGGAAGCTTGCACTGTATGTCCGTACACCAGAGAAGGGGAAGGGGAGAAAAGAAATGGAAAGGAAAGAGGAGAAATAGCCAAAGTATAGACGCTTAGTTCGATAGATATTTGGTCACATCCCCAAAATGACCTTGATGATCTCGGCTAGGGTCAGAGGAGGGATTCCCCTCCTCTGACAAATTGGCCAGGGCTGGGTAGTTAGCACCTTCTCCGCACTATACCTATTATTTTTGCCACTGGTTTGTAAGTGGGACAAAGGCCCATAGGCCTGGCTCTTTGACTGGGTGGGCCCTATTGTCCTCGTGGTATGTGAGTTTGCTCAGAAAGGAGACAAAGTTGCTGGAGGCTCTCAGTTCCAGGCCCTGCCCTGACTCACTCCAAAGGTGCCTATAATCAGCCTTCTCACCAGTAAAAGAGAGCTCATTTGATTCCACCACCTTAGGGTGATCAGGCCAATCTTTTTCATGCCTTCCTTATGAGGTGGCCAGGGTGGCAGTTAATCTGGGGGAAACTGCTTCCATCTGTTGCTAGTCTATTGAAAGCCAGGACAGAGGAATGTAAGGGACCCAGCTGGGTTCCTCAGGTGAGCACGAGGTGGGGGGGGGGGCGGCGACCGGAAGGCTTTCTGGGGCTATAGGTTTAATCAGAGGTGGTACTGGTTGAGTTTTGAGTATTTGGTGACTTTACCTGACCAAAGTGCAAATGTTATCAGTGTGCCTGCATGTGCGCACAAGAGTACAGGTTTGGAAGTGTTCGGCTGCCCAGATGAGAAGCTGCAGAAAATCACAGAGTTAGAACTGACCTTGAGTTTGTCTCTTTGTGTTTTCCTGTCATGGGTGAAGAACTGAGGTTTTGAGAGATGAAAGAGGCAGGATCAGTTCTCCAAATTCAGGGCTCTTTCCATAATGACAAGCCAGAGGATAGCTAGACTAGCCAGCCAGGAACCTTCTAGTACACCCCCCGCCCCCGATCCTATGCAATGCTAGGCCTGCCTAACCCAGTTCTTTTCTGTCTTGTTTTCATTATCCACACCACCACCACCACCAGAGCCTTCTGCCATTGAGAACGGCTGTGCAAACCCAGACCTGGTCTTTGGATGTTTCTGGTCCAGAGCCTTCGCTGAGAAGAAGGCACCACATTGATTATCTACTTATATTTAAAAAAAAAAAAAAGCCAAAATGCCCTCTTCCTGCAGCACCTTCCAAGGCCTAGAGAGAAGGAGCTGCTGAACACAGAGCTGCCTTTATTCCTGAACTTGCACACCTAGTGCATGCTGGCTAAGTAGCCTGGCCTTTTGTGGTGAGCTTAGACTTAATAACGCCTCCTCTTACTACAATAGCAAAACAAAAAAGAAAGAAAGAAATGTTCGGTGCTTTCATAAAAGACCTCCCCCCCCCCATGAAGAAGCAAGAAATAATTGTGGAAGGAAAACAGCATGGTAAATACCAGAGAGAGAGAGCCCTCTATGCAAACCTAATGGGTATAATTTGCCATAAAAGGAATTATCGAAGGGAACCAAATCCATCATTGTGCGCAGTGCTGAAGAGATTACAGATCGAGAGGGTGCGCTGGGGTTGGGGGATGGTGGAATCCTTAAAGGAGGTGAACACCCTTCCGATAAGATCCAGTTCAAGTTTACCAAATACATTTCTTGTTAAATACTAAATGTTTTCTATATGTTAGGCATGGATGAGGAAGAGAAAAGACAAGGTTAGGGTTAATCTTTGGAGGGTGCCCCACAGACTTTGAAGACCTGAAGACTGTGTTCTGCTTTCTTCCATTTGGGAGCCACCTCTCCTTTCTCCATGTGCAGTTGAAGGTCATATCAGTGGTGTTCTTAGTGTCAGTCCAAAAAGCATGAGACTCTTCCTATCCTCTGCTCACACTTAAAAGACTTTTCAGAAGTCGAGTTTAGAATAAGCACCATGTACAGTCTTAATCCTCCTCCAGACATCCCCACCCTGTACAGAATCAAGACATAAAGCTGGCCAATCCATGGGAAAATCAGGGCCCAAACCCAGGAAGCCTTGACTTCTGATTGATAGGCTCCCAGGTGAGATCCGTGGGTGTGATAACTGCTGGGCGCATTAACCCTGTCGGGGTATCAAGAAAAAGACTTCCTAGTTGGGACCTGAGGAATTCTGTGTGTTCCCACAGAAAGGATATCCAAGATCAAGAACCCCAACTCTAGTTTTTCTTTATTCCCAACATACAGTTCTTCTCCACACCGAATGGTGATCATGATGGTAGATTTGTGAGCATCTCAAAAGATCCCTGTGACTTTGAGTTTCATTATATAAATATGCCTGGGATGTCCCTGGGAAAGCTAACAGACTACATGGGAAACTTAGGGTCTCCCTCGAGCTCAACCTTGCTGTCCATTGGCTGTGTGACCTTGAGCAAGTGACACAGATTCCCTGGGTCTCCACTTCCTTCCCTATCAAATGACAGAGTGTATTTTCCAGCCCTGTACTACAGTACTAACAAGGCAGGAGGTAATTCTGCCCAGAGGTTGGCAAATCCCTCAAAGGGCCAGGTCATTAATATTTTATGATTCGCTGGCCAAAAGACAAAAATCAAGAATGCTAAGTAAACATGTATTTCAAAATCTAAAAAGATTTCTGGCTTCAGGATAAATAAAGAAAGGGCTGGATTGGCTTTGGGTTGTAGATAACTCCTGAGTTGGGTGGTGCACTTTTATGTACATTAAAAGAATACTAGCTTTCCATTTATAATGATAATATAAAGTTTATCCTTTAAAGATGCATTCACTTTAAAACAAACAAAAATAAAGAAATGGCTGTTTAAATTTTTTAATTCATTGTATTTAGAAAAGCAAATGGATTCAGTAAAATTACCTTGGTGACAGGCAAAAGAAAAAGAAAACCCTGCAGTTCCGAGGATACTGTACTAAATGGTGGAGGAGTTTTCATGCCCTCCAATTCTATCTGACAACGTCCTTGGACATGGAATCTCATTTTTGCCCTGGTGTTTGCCAGTGCTATGATTTTGAGCTGCTGTGCCCTTCCTGTGAATTGAGTTTGAACCAGCTTATCTCATTAACTTTTTCTCAAGAATTAAAGAAAATGATGTAAACAGATTTAAAAAATAATTTAAAACCTTTCAAACATCACACACACACACACACACACACACACACACACACACACACTCCTAAACTGCAGAAATACAGAATGAAGCACAGAAGAAGTGTTTGGGAAGCAGCAAAAGTGAGGTTGGCAGGCAGAACACACAGTCTTCCGTCCAGGCTCAGCTGGACACCTTTGCTTAAGCTCCTCTCCTACCACCATAACGGGCCAGGGGAGCAAAGTTAGGATCAGGAACTTCCCAAGCTTCCACCTGAGCTGCCACTCAAACCCCATCTCCTGCCAGCTGAGTTGGCTTCTTCTTGCTACCTGGAGTCCCAGAACCCCACCACCACCATCCTTTATCCATAAAACAGAACCTTTCCCAGCATCCATCAGAGTGGTCGCTCCGAGGAAAGTACTAGAGGACATAGCACGGTCCTCCTATCTCCACATAGTGCGTTCCTCCCCTCTCCACACTCCTGGAGCTCGGTGTACTGGAACATTCAGAATGCTCCAGTGTCAGGAATGTAAGACGGTATACATCCTGCAGAAACAGAACTCCTGGGAGGGCTCAGGATTGCTCCAGCATATTAATATTGCTGCAGGGTATCATGTAAACATTCACTAACTGGAATAAATTACCTACAGATGTAACATGCTGTTATATATGTGTGTGTTCATATGTTCATGTCTTATGCATACAAGGCTTTACAATATCAGTTCAGGGCTAGTTTTGCTGTGAAATAAGATTGTAGTAAACACATGTACATGCTAACACATAGAAACTTTCAGAGCAGTCTAATTTCAGCATTCTGGATAGAGTCCCACAGAGCAGTGCTTGGCTCATTTTCCCAAGAGCACTTTTAAAAAGTATATGTCAGAGTTCAGAGGGTCAAACATAAGCAAAGAGAAAAAATCAGTAAAGAGACAGGATTGTACAATCCGAGTCTCCATCCTCAAATCCCAGCTCTGAAACTCTCTCGTTATGTTACTTGGGCAACTGTCTCAACTCCTCTGACTCAGTTTTCTCATAGGAGCAATGGTGAATAGACAGAATATGGTGAGGACTATAGAATACCATCTGTGTAAAACACTTGATGGAAGTGCCTACCTGCTGCCCTTGTTTAAAGATAAGGGTCATTCTATCAGGAGTTTCTGCACCATGAAGCTCCTGGAAGCTTGAGTTCTATATGTCCTCACAGTCTCTCTGATATTCCAGGGTGATGTTGGACTCTGTAACCCACAGCACCTTCCTGCCCAACGCATCCTTCTGTGACCCCCTGATGTCTTGGACTGATCTGTTCAGCAATGAGGAATACTACCCTGCCTTTGAGCATCAGACAGGTGCGTACAGATGGGGATTCCCATTCACGGGCAGCAGGGCTGGGCTCAGGCGGGATGCATGGATTTAGGACAGCCCAGAAATGTCAGCATTCAATGCAGATGCTGGTGGAAAGCCAGGCAGAAGGAAGTACAGGCTTGTGCAGAAAGAAGGGCAGTAGAGTCCTCTCTCCTATTTCTTCCTAGTATGGTGTAAATTCTGCAGCCTGCTTCAAAGTAATGTTCAGTAAACATGGGTCCCTGCCCATTCTAAGTCCTCCTCCCCACTCTTCTCTCCTTCTCCCTCTCCCTGTCTCTCTCCCTCTCCCTCTCCCTCCAAATGCTTAGCTCAGTTTTCTGTACCTAAGAAGGAAGCTTGAGGTCTTATGTAAGTCTCATTGCAGAGGGAGGCCAGCTGAGCTTTGCCCCAGAAACCCTCTGAGGCCTCCATGCCTAAGTAAGGCTTGGGTGACTGCACGTCCCAGCAAAGCCAGCTTGCTGCTGGCTGGCATGGCAGATGCCTACCCACACAGGTGACAGACTCAGGCACCGATGAAGCTGTCAGTCTGTCCTCGTGGAGACCTAACCCTGAGTGCATGAGCCTGGCCAGGTCTGAGCTCAGCGTCTAGAGGTGGGCAGTGAGCAGGAGCGGCCCAGCCTGTGACATGACACACACTGTCACCACAGTGAAGCCTCTGACTTTACAGCTAGAGGCCAGTGCTGCACAGCCAGAGCTGAAATGACTCCTAAATCACATAGTAATATACCCACTCCTGCCCCCCACCCTAAACACACACCCTTCCAAACACCACACATGCACACACAAGATCTCTCACTGTCAGCTGAAGACCCATCAGCCCTGTCAAACCTATGGTCGGCAGTCCACGTGCAGTGAAGGGTAACTGTAAATGTGGCCAACACAAAAGTCATACACATTCCTATGACAGTATGAGGTATTTCTTTTGCAGTATTTTTTGGAAGTCGATTGCACAGTTCTCAAATTGAACTTTGCAGCTGACAATTCCATCTCGCAGTGTTGAAAGCTTGGATGTACCTGATAGATCACTGCATTTGGACTTGACTCATCTGAGTACGTAGTACAACTATCCTTTGGTCCCAAGAAGTACCTGAGTTACCCTGAAAGATGATGAGAAATGTAATTCACTTTGCTCCCTCAAACATTAACCTGAAAAGAAGACAATGAAGGCTTTAGGGTGTTCTTTTACATTCTCGGTGCCTGTCCTTCCAGATGACATGGGGGAGGCAGTTGGGAGATGGCCTCAACACTGCCCACGTGATGTCCTGGCCACAGGAGCAGTAGCTTCTGTAGTCAACAGGAGTCTAAGCTATGGTTCCATGTGACCTTAAAGTAAAGAGTAGCTTTGACACTAGCTGCTCCGGCTTAACCTTTCAGGCCCCAATCTCCCCTTCATGGGGAAATAATGAAGCTAAAGGCTGGCACCAACACAATGCAGGGTTACTTCCAGCTGGGGTAGAAAAAAGTTCAAAAGCAGATGGCTATGCTAATGTTTGCACATAGTATGAGCATACTTCATCTCACTGAAGTGTACAATTTTAAAAGATTAAAACAGGTATTGGTTTAGTATATTTTGCCCCAATAAAAAAAATTAGCAAAAGGCATCACCAATGGACTTGACCCTGTAATGTAGTTCTGTACACACTCAGGTTCTTGGGGCAGCCCTCCACAGATTGAGGCCTTGGTATTTCTATTATAATGAAATGTAAGAATGTAATGAAAGGTGTAATGAAGGGTGAGACAACGTCGCGGCTGGGATTCTTCCAGCAGTATCTCTGAATCCTGCTTCAGGAGACGTCAGAAACGTAAACTTCTCTCACCACGGTTTCAAAAAAGTGAAGTAGCGCCATCAGGAAATGGGACCAATAAAATATCCTCATTTCTTTTCTCAATCAGGACATCATCAGTCAGAGAAATGAAGGGTCTGAATTTCTAAAAAACCCTTCTCTACCAGGAATAGATCTGGGGTAGTCAGGACACCCTGACCACTTCCCCCTAAATCATGTCTCCTTGCTGCCTCACAGATCCCCATCTTGAATCTAAACCTTGTCTTATTAGGATAAGAACTTCCTAATAAGAACTTCCTGTTGGTATCTGCCCTCAAGTATTGACATTGCCACTCGCCAGCCAAGGAACACCCAACAAGCTATTTGACACATTTCCCTTCACCAAAATACTATCCACTCCCTAAGCTGGGAGTGTAAAATAAGAGTTAATATTACCAGGCATTTGGACACGTGCCTGACACTTGTCAGATCCTTGCCTCACAGGGACACCTTGAAACTCCTAGAGAGGAAGAAAACAGCCGTTGTCTTCCTCTCTCCAGTCAACCTAGGCCTCAGTAGTAACCCTCCCAATCTGGGACTGAGACCAAAGGCAAAGGAAGTGAGGGAGAAGTAATGTACCCTCCAGACAAATGACGTCTAGGATGGAGTGGCTGTGGTGCTCATCCTAGTGAAATCCAGCTGTTTCCAAACTTTTCAAATGACTCCAGCTGAGAAGGCCTGAGCCTGTGCCCTCAGTACACTCACCACAAATGAGTCTGTACTGCTCTTTGAGGCAGGACCTCTGCCTGACTACAGTAAGGGCTTGGATGGGCACAGTCACAATTTGCAAAATACACTGGCACTTCATTAATTCATCTTGGCCTTGACCTCAGCTTTTTCAAATTAGAGAATTGTCAGTTAGACTATTTATTCAGTAGAAACTCTGTACTTCACATGCAATATGGAATGAAATATATATATGTGTGTGTGTGAATATATGTGCACATGTGTGCACACATGCGCGCACACACACACACACACACACACACACACACACACACATGGTTTTTTGAGGCAGGATCTCACTATATATCCCTGACTGTCCTGGAGCTCACTGTGTAGACCAGGCTGGCCTGGTCTACCTGCCTGTCTACCCAGTACTGGGATTAAAAGCACATGCCACCATGACAAGTGTCACATGCATATATTTTTAAAAGATTATATATCCAATTAAGTTCCAATAGTCCCCCTTGTAAAATTTTCTGGTCTTATGTCTGTTTCCTGGAGTCCCACCCTAGGGCTCCTCCCCGCCACACCCCTCTTCCCTGGGCTCCATGACAGTGGGTGGTACCTCTTTCACTTTGGGATTTTGCTTTTGCTTTTTTTTTCCCCCATATCCTTGGAACTGGTTCCAAGGAGGCCCCCAAGTCTAGTGCAGAGTCTGAATGGCAGTGGAGAAGACTAGATGCTGGCTCTCCTCTCTGCACCCCCACTCTCTGCTGGGTTCCTCCAGTCTCATTGTGTGTCGTAGCTGTTATTAAGGTTCAGCTGTAGGCAACACCTGTATTATCCGAGTCTAGCTTGGTCCCTTCCCCACTGTGTGACTTTAGAAAGGGTTGTCTCCTGAGACCTCCATGTCTCTCTTTGTAAAATTGGTGCCATGACCTAGAATCTTGTCAAACGTATGGAAGACAGCAGGAGAGAGCAGCGTTTAGCAGGGTGGTTAGTGCATAGGAGCACTCAGGGAGTACAGCAGCTGTTGGGCCAGCTGTTTAATCCCCATGCCAGGGAGGCAGAGGCAGAGGCAGGTTGGTCTCTGCGAATTCAACACCAGGCTGGTCTACAGAATGAGCGCCAGGACAGCCAGAAATGTATAGTGAGATCCTGGAGAGAGAGAGAGAGAGAGAGAGAGAGAGAGAGAGAGAGAGAGAGAGAGAGAGAGAGAGAGAGAGAGAGAAGAAAAGGAAAGGAAAAGAAAAGGAAACATAACAGCTGTGATTATCCAATATGAGATTTTACTTCAAGGAGAGCTTTATAAAAGAATAGTGCCAAGCCATCCTAAGTATTAAAATCAAAGGAGAAAGCATTTAAATCACACAGGGGCTTTTCTAAGTAAGGTTCATGAGCTGGGCACAGAAATTCAAGAGTACATCCATGGATACATTACTTCTCCCTCACTTCCTTTGCCTTTGGTCTCAGTCCCAGATTGGGAGGGTTACTACTGAGGCCTCCTGGGTTGACTGGAGAGAGGAAGGCAATGGCTGTTTTCTTCCTCTCTAGTTCTAAACTGGAGAACAAACACAAGTCATTCAAAGGTCTAAGCAGAGTCCCTTAGCAGAAACTGCATCCCAGAGAAGTCACTCCTCTGCTCTGTCTGCCCACTGAGCCTAAGCCATCACAACTCAGGCCCTGGCTCTTTTAGCCTCTTCCTAACTCTCTGTGACACTTTGCAGACACCCTGCCAGCCCTCCTCTTTTCTTGGTCCAGTGTCTTAGGCTGCTCATGGTCTACGTCATTTGAAAGTTAAGACAAGAAGCCATGAGAGATTATAGGTAGGATGGGGCCAGCCCAGCTGTGAAAGGAAACCTGGAAGCCATTTATCACCACAGGACTTCCCTCATAAAGCCCTTCCTTTCTGTGCCAAAGTTGCAAATGATGGTACCCTACACTACCTACTTCACTCATCGTCTCTCTACAGTGTCGCCCTGGGCGAAAAACTTTCCCAACTCCCTATGCTAATAAATCATGCTAATTATGGTCCCAAGTTGTCTAATTCAGGCCTCCTCTAAAGCCAACTGTCTGTCTTGCCCTGAATTTGTTCTGGTTGTTCCTTAACCTGAGAATGAACACAGAGAGTTGGGCAGCTCCTGTCCAGTATAGTTTGCACTTTCTAATCCCCATGTCCCTACCTGGAGCTACTTCAGGCATGGGTATCACCTCCCTATTCTGAGGACCCTGGAAGACATCAGCCCAAAGAACTAAATGCATCCAACGTGATAGCATCATTTAAAAGAGCTCCCCGAGAGTCAATGACAACTCTCTTCAGCTCCTCAATTTTTCTTCCCAAGGCAACTGGCCCTCAAGTGCCCTGACCCACTTCAGACTTCAAAGAAGCTAGCAGGGCCTGCTACTTAATAGTGACCTCTGGACTTTCGAATCAAGCTTTCTCGATATAGGGTGCTGGCTGGCCTCGGCTAAGACCCTAGGCAAACAGGCCTCATAGCAAGCTTCTCCCAAAAGTTCAGCGTGTTTTGTAAATGAGAGACACGTCAAGGAAAAGACTGTACCTTTCTATACAATAAGACCCAGTAAGAGAATATATTCTTATATAAATAGTCCCTTGATTTGCTCTATGTTTGTTCCTTCCAAATTCTAGAAGGTTCTTTTTCATGTCATTTGCTGGAAGCAGAGACACTGGCACCATCACCTCTCCATCTTTCTGGTTTTTCAGACCTAAGTTATAGAGAGATAAATAGATAGACAGACAATAGATAAACAGCTTTCCTGACTTATAATTGTGTGGTGGATATGCATCCATCTGTCTGCCTTCAACCAAATCTTATTTTTCATATGTGCACCCAACTTGGTCCTCCAAGACCAGGAAATGGCATGATGCAAGATGTCCACATGGTGCCTAATGACCTTACTAATGGCCACTGTGACCCTGGAAGGGGAGCCCTGTAACCTCCCAGAACCTGTTTCCTTACCCTAAAGTAAAGATCTTAATCACTGGTGCTCTGGTAGCACTCACTGAGGATCGGTGGGCTAAGGAGGGGGGATGGGAAGGAGCTCTTAGCATTCCTGGTTCAGGGTGACCAGAGTTCAACAGCTGGGGAGGGAGGTGCTGTGAATCCTTCTGGAACTTTCTTAGAAGGGCACCCGAGGGGAAGATTCTTTGAGAGAGTGTGAACTGCTGTGGTTCAGGGAGAACTGGAAGGACTCAAGGGTGAGAGGAATGGGGAAAAGAAACACCTTCAGGCAGAGAGCAGGGAGTGACAGAGGGGCAGATAATAGAGGCCCTAGGGCAGGATCCCTCCCTTCCTCAGTGGTGCTACTAACACCTCCCCCCTCATCCTAAAGCTGAGACCGTGGAAACACTCCACCACCCAGTCTCTGGATGCTGGCTCCCCTACTCCTGCCTCCCCGTCAGTGGCCGGTGACCATGTGGCTGGGCCCCTGTTGCCTACAAAGCCTGCACTGTAAGTGAGCTCCACCAAGTAGCCAAAGAGCAAGGCACTAGGCCAGCAACACTGGTGTCATAACTGACCTCCCCCCTACCACTTCTCTAGAAGTGGTAAGGGAAGAAACAATGAAGTCTTCCTTCCAAACAAAATAGCCATGCCACCATACCGTAGAGCTGGAGAGGGGAAGAGAACAGAGACACAGGAAAAACCTTTCCATGCAGAGAAACGTGCTGTGTGCTACACAGCAGTGCACTGATAGCCATCTCAGTCAGGCCCCAGTTGCAGGACCAGCAGCCAAAGAATGTCAAGGATCATAAACAGCTCCCATCAGAATCCCAGGAACGTCTAAAGCCCTCTTAGGTTTACTCAAGCCAGCAATCAGTAGATGAAAAAGCACAGACAGAACTCAGGAAGGGTCTGTTTTCTCAGGGGACCCTGCTCTCTGCCAGGAACAAGCCATAAGCCTGATCAGCCAGCTCCAGCCAGCAGTGGGGGGACCATGGAAAGGGTAGTTGGGTCAAACCATTCCCTCCATGTTTTCAACCACCAGGCAGAGGCTATGACACCAGTACTCACCAGCCTGGCAATGCAGGTTCTTTCGTGATGTGAATGCAAAGTTCTGGTTAAAGGGCTGGTGATAAAAATAGATCATTTTCTGTTTAAAATTTTTAAAATAAAACAAATCTAGGATTTGGGCTTACCAAGAGACTCACCAGCGAGAAAAGAGATTCCTAGGAGGATTCTGAGTTTTAGAGGGAAACTCTTTCTGTCTTTATGACATAGCCCTGTCACACCTTTGAGGTAGGACACTGGAAGAATCTGAGAAGCCAAACAATGCCAATCAGGACTTGGCACCTCAAAGGCAATGGAAAAGAGGTAGCCCCCAGCAGAGCAGAGCCGCCTCGTAGCTGGGCTCAGGAGCCCCATAGCTCATCTGGGCCCAGTAGCAGCAGCAGAGGCAGGGGAGTGGCAAAAACAAAATGCCGGTGGCTGTGGAGTGTCACTGCAGAGGTCATGCTCTGTAATCCACATGGCCTGATCCAGTGACCTCAGCCTGGCTCTGTTGACTTGCCCCACCCCCATTCTCTCTTGCTCTCTGCCTCCCTCCCTCTCTCTCTCTCTCTCTCTCTCTCTCTCTCTCTCTCTCTCTCTCTCTCTCTCTCTCTCTCTCTCTTCAGATGTCATCTCTTTTCTGTGCTGATCTTCCAAGGATGAGCACAATGAGGTGTGAGGAGCAAGGCATTCAGACTATAGTTCACATCCCACCTTACCCGCTGACAGTGGGCTCTAAGGGAAGTGATTCTCCTCCGGTCCCCTAGTTCCTCATCTATCAGGGGACAAAGGCTAAGCATGGCTATCCACCATGAATTCTTCCCAGGCAGTTTGTGGCATCGCACAGAGTGGGTGGATTGTGGTAACATTAATAAGATCGTTGAAACATATAACATATGTGAGTCCGTTTACTCTGTAGAACAACTCTGTGATATAGGTGCTATAGTCTTCTCCATTTCATGAAGAGGAAAGTGAAGTTATAATTTATTGAATGGATGGACAGACAGGTTGGTGGGTGGATGGATAAAAGGATGATTGGATAGTGGGTTGATAAGTGAGTACTTAGACACTACAGTGACTATAAAAATTATTTACATCAGAGCTTGGGATACAGTTCACTGGTAGAGTGTTTGCCTTAGCTGCAAGGGTAGCTGTAATCATCAAAGAATCTGACCAAGTGCCTGGTAACACACACACACACACACACACACACACACACACATACACACACACGCTCATCTCTTCTTATGTCTGCCATTTTATCTGTTTCTGCTTGAAACATTGAGACAAGGCTGCTGAACACCTGCACACGGTGCTACTGGTACATCCCAGCCTACAAGTCAGGACAGCACCTACAACTGTCTGAGTATCTACACGGCTCCTTTGAAGGAGTAGGTAGTCTGAGCACAGGAAAAGATAAAACTTAAAACGCCACCAGGAACACAACATCAGTACAGCCAACCCCTCCATGACTTCCTTCCTCCATAGACATCTGTTATGGCAGTCCAAGGTCTGCCACACTATGGGCAATATCTGACTAGCCCAAGATGCTTGTAGAAGATGACCAGAAGCAATGCACAAATAGGCAGCCATCAGAGCACCTGTCCATTGATGCTCAGAGACTCAGACCAATTTCAGATACAGTCTAGCACAAAGAACTAATAACTATTGAATTGATTGGTGATTTCCTAGACACCGCTCTCCTTACATTAACTCCAACTCTATAACAGTCCTGCAGGTCAAACATATTATTACCATTTTAACAGCTATGGAATCAGAGACCTAAATATCTATGGGCCTTACCCAAAAGACAAGCGGCTAAACCAGGCTTTGAATCCAGGCCTTCAGAACTCCTGAGTTTTTATTCTTGATATCATGTTACCTGGAGAATCTTTATGCTTTCTTTCTCTTTTGGGTACATCGTGTTAAGCACCAGAAAGAGATTTAGTAATTTCCCACCTGCCTCATATCCTCTCTGGCCCCAACAGCCAGCTACAGAATCCCGTCTCCCAGGTGGTCTCTGCAGAGAAGGTAACCTAGATCCTTGTAAGTGCATGCCAGACCCAGAACCCTTTCTGAATAAAGAACAAAGATGCTAACGTAACCGGAGTATTCCTTGGGAGCCCCTGGGTGACCCTTTACTCCTCTGTGTTCTGGTGCAGCCTGTGACTCCTACTGGACATCAGTGCACCCTGAGTACTGGACCAAGCGCCATGTCTGGGAGTGGCTCCAATTCTGCTGCGACCAGTACAAGCTGGACGCCAGCTGCATCTCCTTCTGTCACTTCAACATCAGCGGCCTGCAGCTGTGCAGCATGACGCAGGAGGAGTTCATTGAGGCAGCCGGCATCTGTGGGGAGTACCTGTACTTCATCCTCCAGAACATTCGCTCGCAAGGTCAGTGTCGGGAAGCCCCAGGAGGAGGGCCTAGGACTGGGACCCGATATCCCCATAGGTGCTTCCCTTACCCCGACTCTCATAATCAATCGGTATCAATGCTCAGGCAAACCTCTCCGTAACCAGAAATTCTACCATCCCGGTGTTGAGAGTTTAGCCAAAAAGAAAGCAAGAGCCAAGAAAGCAAGCTGGGTAGGTTTTTACAAAAACAGAAAAGTAAAACGCAAAGCACACGTAAGGAAGGCAAAAACCACGCTGAAAACCTCAAATAAGGATGCTCAAAAATAATTAAACCATGAAAGATGAGGGCGTGGCGGAAAGCATCTGCTCCACCCCTGAGTAAGCCGAAAGGAAGACAATGAAATAGACCTTTTCCCTTCCTATTTCCAGAGTCCAAAAATTGCCATTCTTAATACATTCCTTTCGGTCAAGGATCCAGTGGCCAGAAGGTGGCGCCAGTAGTGTGGACACCATGAGCATGCGCTGCTTTTTCAAACCAGAAAGCTGTGTCCCGGGTGATCACGCAGCTGGCGTGAGAGGCTGCGGAGCCTTCACTCTGAGACAGGCCTGTTTCACAGGTAGTCGGGGCAAAGTGAAAACTCAGAAATCAGAAGCACTCACTGTGTTATCGGTACAGTCCAGGCTCTTATACACGGAAGCCATAGGATTCTTCCTGCAGGAAGCGCCCCCTGTCCGAATCGAGGATTGAAGACCCTCCCTGGGCTTTGAAGGATTTGATGAATGATTACCTGATACAACATAAAAGTACACTCTAAGTAGTAGCTATTTGTCTCATAAGTATAACCAAGAACCAGAAAAACAAACAGACCAAAGCAGACACATCTATGCTTGATTCTTTACAAAAGGACTTTTGGGAAAAGTACGTTTCTCTTGGAAAGGTTTCTTCGGGATACAGAGAAAGCAGGATGTTCCCTGGCACTGGAGAACTGAGCTGTCTGCTGGTCCCTGCTTCACAAGGATGATGTGAGCAAAGAATTGATTCCCGTTTAGGCAGAGAAACCTCAGAGCACCTTCCAGCTCTGGGAGTCTAATGCTTCCATTCGTTCTTCCCGTCATGAAGGACTAAGGACAATAAAGCAGAGAGTGGGGCCTTGGGCTGGAAGCAGAAGCCTGAGCTTAGAGTGTGTGCTCCCTGAGTCGGGACAAAGGCTGAGTGTGTTGCAGCCCTCTCTGGGAGGAGGAGCCTGGAACTCCATTTAAAACGTCCCAAGAGCCAGGTATGATTGTACACAGCTTTAAATCCAGCACTTAAGATACAGAGGCAGACAGACAGATTTCTGCAAGTTCAAGGACAGCCTGATCTATATAGTGAGTTTCAGGCCAACAAGGTGAAGTAGTAATACTCTATCTTTAAAAGTAAAACATTCCCAAGAGGACAATCTTGCTAAAAATCCCAGGGTCATGAAGAGGGCCACTCCCCACCTTGGGAGGAGTTGAGGTTTCATTGCTACATTGCTACCTCTGCCAAAGGCTACATTAACCAAGTTTGTCTCAAGTCCCAAGTGACTCCTGGACTAAGAGCTTCCACAATGGCCTCCCCATTCATATTCATATATATATATACACATATATATATGTACATATATATATGTATGTACATACATATATATATACACACATATGTATATATATACATATATATGTATATATATGTATGTATATATGTGTATGTATATATGTATATATATGTATATGTATATATATGTACATATATATGTGTATATATATATATATATATGAATCTGTAAAATAAAAATGAGTAAGCTAAAAACTGGCTTTAGAGATGTTCCACAGTTAAGAGTACATGCTGCTCTTCTGGAGGACCTGAGTTTGATTCTCAGCATCTACATGGGGTTGACTCCAGCTCCAAGAGACCCAAAGCCCTCTTCTGGCCTCTACACACACACACACACACACACACACACACACACACATTCACACTAAAAATGTTACCCTCTTTTATCCCCCTTTGGTATTTTTGAGACAAGGTCTCACTCTGTAGCTCTGACTGTCCTGGAACTAACAGAGATCTGCCTGCCTCTGCCTCCCAGGTCCTGGGTTTAAAGGTGTGTGCCACTATGCCCAGCTAAAATCTGACCAATAAGGAACCCCTGAGTGTTATGCCAACTCCAACAATGGGACTTCAAGTCACTCTCTACATCTGAAAAGTATCACTCCACCAATGTGCTCCATTCTGAAGCTCTCCCTTTCTGTTTCTCGGGCAAGTCTGTTTACATATGCATTGTGACCGGAGTTTACACTTCAGCAGTTTGCCCAGGACACACTGGGCTCACCGTTTATCTTAGAATAATCACCATTAGAGCTGTCTTTCATTCTGAGGCTTTTCCATTTGAACAAAACTTATATCATGGGTAACTATGTTGCTCGTGGCCTGTGTGCCTCATAGTCGAGGGCTCTGCAAGAACAGGACGTGGAACAAGGATGCTTCAACCAGGGAAGGTGCTAGAAGGGTCTGCAGAGCCCAGAGAATCATCTGAATCGCTAGATGTTGTAGAAAGATCTAAAGGTCTAGAAGTATGGAGACACTGGTCACCAGAAAGAGAGATCAGGGGAAAGACTGGGACCACAGAATGGCTTCTACAGTGTAGGACAAGAAATATCTTTCATCAGTCCCCTACCTGGTTCTACTTGGCCCTTTGGCCAGAGTGTTCCAATTATGTTAGTAAAGAGATACTACTCTTCATGGTGGATGCCAAGTTAAGGATAGGCTATCCACTGACCTGTCCTGGTTCCTGGAAACGTGATCTTAAACTCCAACCCAGCTCACCGTTCTACAGAGTAAGGTACCAACTCGGTCTTCCAGAGAACTGAGCATTCAAGCAGAGCTATGTGCCCTTTGAGCTTCTTATCCCTCTCTTCCCCTTGGCTGTCACATCACAGGCATTCTGATCTTCAAGGATTACAGTCCCATGTCAGAATCCACAGGCCCAGGGCCAGAAGAGAGTTGAGTGGGTGTTTAAACTCATATTCCACTAAGACTGACCAACAAGCCAGAGAACCAGTGACTGGCAAAGCCATTCAGACAATAGCAGTCCAGCTCCGTTCAGAGCCCACATTTCCTGGATCCTAGGCAAGATCCACTCTCTAAAGTTCAGTCAGCAGGTCCATGGAGCCTCCTGGAATCCCTGGCATCTGTTGGTCTTCTTAGACAACCTTTAAAAATGTGTGATGCTCTTGTATTTGACTTCAGGGTGGATTTATAACGGAAATGGTGTCCAAGTTTCCCTCTGAGAAAAAAACATCCCTCAGAAGTGAGAGTCACTTCCCGTCCTTCACAGTCTCCTGTATGTCCAGACCCTGGAACAGTTTGTGAATCTCTCGTTCCCTTTCTTTCCCAGGTTATTCCTTTTTCAATGATGCAGAGGAGAGCAAGCCCGCCATCAAAGACTGTAAGTATGACATTCAAGCTGCCCAAAGCTGTGCCCAGGCTATTGTTGGCCACTTGGGTTCGATCCTGATTTAACAGCCACACTAGACGGTTGATAACCAAAAGCAAGGCAGGACTTGAAGAAAAGTAGAGAGAAATGGGTTTAAAGAGTGTGATGATGGGGAAAATGGAGTCCGTGGGACAATAACTCACATCCTTCTCAAGACTTTCCCTGTCTCTAAAATATCAGGACCCTTTGAGGTTGTGGTGAGTTTAAGAAGCAATGGCGTTTGTGCCTGGTAGAGAGCCCTGTACGTGCCTGCAGTGAGGATGCTACAAAGCAGAGCCCATGCCATGGCACTAATGACTTCCAGCCAGCCTTTAGAGGTCTTATGGTTGCTGATATTTCAGAATAATCTGAGCCCATTGCTTAGTCATTGATAATGGCCCACAATCCCAACAATTAGTCCCATTTCATGTCTGGAGATGGAGGCAGGGAAAGGGAACATTGGAACTTCTGTTTTTAAAATATTTTTAAAAAGTGTTCTTTGAGAATTCCATACATGTATGTGATGTATTTTGATCATACTCACCCCCATACTTTTCCCACCATGTCTCCTTTCCAACTTCATGTCTTTTCTTATCTAAGCAATAATACATGATTCCAGCTGGTGCTACCAATACATGAGCAGGGGTATGGTACCATATACTGGAGTATGGGCAGTCTACCAGCACATACCACAGTGCAAGTATTGGGGTCAGAGGATAACTTTTGGGAGGCAATTCCTCCTTCCACCAAGGGTTTCATGGATCAAATTCAGCTCTACAAACTTGCACAGCTAGTACATGTTACCTCCAGAGCCATCTTGCTGGTCCAGGTCTGGGGTTGTTTTATTTGTTTTGTTTTGTTTTCCTCTTCCTAAAATCTCAGTCAACTGAGGATTTAGATTCTTAGACTTCTGAGTAATGAAGGTTTTGTGATTTGTTTGTTTGTTTGTTGGTTGGTTTGGGGACATTAGCCCAGGAATAACCCACTTCAGTTGTAAAATGGCTCCCCTCCATCCAGCCCCAGGACCCCTAGCTGGTCTTACCAGAAAGAAGGAAGAACAGGTTCAAAGAGACAAAGACAAATGCAGGGCCCATATGGTCCTTGAAAAAGAGCTAGAAGGTGTGTCATTGAGTTTTCCAAAGCAATAGCCACTAGCCATATGGGTCATTACATAAAATTAGATAATGTTAAAATTCAGGTCCTCGAGAACATTAGTCATGTTTTAAATGCACAGTCACAACTGGCCAGTAACCGCATATTGGACTGCTGGCATTTCCTATCACGAAAAGTTCTTTTGGGCATTATCAGTGGACAATGTCTGAGTCTGTGAGAGCTGGATGCAGGCAGATTCATGAGTAGTGGAGTTTGGGTTTCATGCTGAGCATGCTGGGAAGCTACTGAAGGGTTGTAAGTGTAGAAATGGTAAAGGTCATAAGCAGATTTGAAGATTTCTTAGACTGTTGTGCCTAGCTGGGAGCCTACGACCAGGGATGGTGATGCTGGTGGCCCAAACCAATAATGGAGCAGAAGAGGAAAAAAGCTTCTAAAAGAGAGGGTGGCAGGGCAGTGGTGGTGCACGCCTTTAATCCCAGCGCTTGGGAGGCAGAGGCAGGTGGATTTCTGAGTTCAAGGCCAACCTTGTGTACAGAGTGGGTTCCAGGACAGCCAGGGCTACACAGAGAAACCCTGTCTCGAAAAACCAAAACCAAAGAGAGAGAGAGAGAGAGAGAGAGAGAGAGAGAGAGAGAGAGAGAGAGAGAGAGGTGGGGGAGGCTTTGGGAAGCGTGTTTAGAACTCATAGAGATAACCCCTCCACCAAAGGCTGCTGCTCAAGGCTCTGATCCATGTGCCCCCAACCCAAACAGGCCCAATTTCTAGACTGAGCCTCAACTTAAGGTCTCTGTTGAGACTATCTACCCAAACAGCAGCCCCACAGCTCTGGCTATCCCAGTCCCAGTTCCACATCTCCTGAGGCCTGCCTCTGGCTTTCCTGCAGCCCTTGGGACCATGGTTTCCCTAAAAAGGAACTCTAATGTAGAACTTGATGGGAACAGGGTAGGTAAGAAGTTAGCAATTCCATAGCTTGTACAGTAAGCCAGTCCTAGAAAACATAGACGACCATACAGCCACAGAGTCTATGACCCAGGCTGTGTTCCATGGTCCCAGATACCCTGGTAAATGAAACCAGAGACAGCCTTCCAATGCTCAGGTACCAACTAGAGTCCACAAAGTAGCCAAAGAGGACAGGGTCCCTTCCAGGAGACTTTGGTAAAAATCACTAGCTATCATTACAGGGTTTTGGTTGTTGTTGTTGTGTTTTGTTTTGGTTTTTTTACAGATTTATATGTTTTGTATATGTGAGTACACTGTAGCTGTCTTCAGACACACCAGAAGAGGGCATCAGAGTCCATTACAGATGGTTGTGAGTCACCATGTGGTTGCTGGGAATTGAACTCAGGTTAAGAGCAGTCAGTGCTCTTAACTGCTGAGTCATCTGTTCAGCCCTATCATTGTGGGTTTTTTCTTTTTTTTTCTTTTTCTATCATTATGTTTTTAAAACACTTAGCACTGGACCAGGTGTAGAGTCAGGAATCCCAGACATATGGACTCACATGTACTACCCATCTCCGTTTGCATCTGAAGAAAACTGGGGTGCAGCAACTTTAGAGTAAACACAGACCTGGGACTGATGTGGACATGCGCAAATGCATACACACATGCACAGTAGCTGCCAGGCCCTTCTATTTGTTCTTCTGCCCACTCAGTAGAGATCCAAGGTTCCTGGGACTTGTCTAGCTCTGAATCTAGCTTGACAGTGATCTGTAACAGGGGATCTTCAACTTAGTTCCTACCAAAAACCCAGGAAGCCATGAAGCCATCAAAACTGGCCAAGCAGAAACAGTCCAGCCCATGGTCGTTTTTTTTTTATCCTCTCTCCACCTGTTCCCTCCCTCCTCCACTGCAGAAGTGTCAGTAGAGACTGCCCCGAACCCAAGGATGGATAGAGCCTGTGGTCTTGAGTTCACGGCCAGCACCTCCTGCTCTTGATCATTTCTGTGGCACGCCAGTGCAGGTTGGGATTTTTGAATGGACCGACAGTGTCATGAACAGCAAGGACCTTGATTTTGAAAGCCTGTCCGCAGGCCTCCGTCCCAGCTTCTAGAGGACGCCCGATTATAATTGCATGATAATAAACTTGAAGTTTTAAGTTCCCAGTATCAAGGACAACCAGGCCTGCCCAAACCTCAGACAGTAAGTAGTAGGGACCTGCCTCCCCTCACACCACCCCAGATACCCCAGCTGCTTGGGTACCGTTGTAAGGCTGGTGTTTGCAGAGATGCAGGGTTCCTTCAGGGTACTGCAACAACCCAACAGTTCATCTTCATGAAGGGTTTAATCAGGCACCTGCCTTGACGTTGGCAGTAATGACTCCATCTTCTCTGCCTCAGCCTCTACCTCAACCGTTAGATTAATAAAAAAGAGAGAGATTTGGAAGCTCCTCAACCCATGAGGGACTTCAAAGTCACCTAACCTGGAACAGTAGGAAGAGAGTAACCTGACCAGATGGATCGTCATCCTCTTGGGCGATCCCTCTACTCTGTGCCCCCCACACACACACATACAGCTCCCATCACACCAAATAGATTCCCCTCGAGCACAAGGGACCACAGAAACAAAGCGCTTGCCCTTTCCGCGGCTCTCCTTGTGTCCAGTGAAGGCTTCTTACCTGGTCATGGTCAGTGACTCACCTTTATTTATTGTTGTGGCTCCATTTGCTTATTCCCCTAAAAGATTCAGTGACACAATGGGGAAGTCTAGAGATGCGGATAGACATATGGCACAAAAGAGACAGTGACCCCTGTTCAGACCATTTGAGCGAAGTGCTCACTCGGTGCCTACCAAATACCTCCTGAGAAGGACATGACCTGGTTGTGAGTGTCAGCTCTGGGACCTCTGGGAGGGAGGGGACAGACAGGTAGAGAAGGAAGGCTGTACTCAAGTCCCAGCTTTACACCTGTAAATAACAAAATTCTCAAACTCCCTGGGTTTCAAACTCTTCTTTAATAAATGTGGATGACAATAATGTTAACGTCATCCACAGTTGTTAAAGGATTATGATGCTGCATACGAGGCCTCTAGTAAGCACTCAGTATTTAATAAAAGGCCACATAAACATAAGCTTTAGTGGAGAAAAGCTGAGATAGGTTTTAAAGGAAGAAGAAACACACTGTGATTCAAGAAACACATGGGTGCTTTTAGACCTCAAGGTGGGGGCAAGGGGCTCTAGCACAGGACATGGGTGCTCTAAGATCTCAGAGAGGGAGCTCTAGCCCAGGAGGTGGGCTCAGGGGAAGCTTCTGAAGAGGTTCTGTGGGAGTGAGAGGCTGCTGGGTAGATGTGGTGAGTGGGTGAGGAAAGTACAAACATCCTGAGGCAGAGGAAAGTCACACCCCACTGAAACCAACTAACCTGAGATGAGGGAAAGTCGGGGAGCAGAGAGAGATAAGACTAGAGGGCTAGGCAGGGTCTACTTTCTGAAAGGCCTGCTTAATGTGACAGCCTTCATCCTGGTGACACTGCAAGATGGTCACTTGGGGAGTGATATAATCCAGTGACATAGACCAAGAGTGTACACAGGACACCCTTTTCTCCTAAGATTCCATGTGTATTCCTTTGTCCCATTAATACATGTCCTAGACTATACAGTCAGCATGATTAGTATAGTGGCTGAGAATAACATTTATTTAATACCCACTGTATGCCTGACACTAGGCTGAGTGCTGAGGGAATACACAGTTAAGACAAATCCTGCCCTCTAGTGGACACAGACTGCACACCACACAAATCAATGCTTAGCGTAGGTACCCAAAGGCAATAAAGGGAAGTAAATGTGAGATCCTGAGTAGAAGTCCAAAGGCACGTATGTATGATTACAATTTTCAAAGTGGGAGGAGGCCACCCCTGGAAGGTGAATCTTAGCCCTAAGATGAAGATGTGAACACCCAGATCTTTTCAAGGAAAGAGCAAAGAGCAACTGTAAATGCCCCAAGATGTGCTGTGCCTGCCAAAATGAGAAAGCCCATGTAGCTGAAGCAGAGTGATCCCAGAGCTGGAAGAATAGACAGAGATGTAAGGTGAGGCAGGAGATAGGTCTGGCTCTGCAGTTCTTTTAGAAATTCATATACTTTGTGACAATGCATGTGTGGGTATCTCAGATTACTAATCAAAGTGCAATAATATGTAATCCAATTCATTCTTGAGTTAACTCTCGATTCCTTAATGAATTCTCATCTCCTTGTTTTTACTGTGTCCCTTCCAGTCTGTTCTCCACACAGTCACAAGAGGGATCTTCTTAAGGCATGGGTCGTTGGGAGAGGAATGTAGTTTGTGTAGCATGAAGGAAGCCTTGGGTTCCGCCCCAGCATGGCATAAACTGGAAAAGGCAGTGCACACCTGTATTCCCAGCACTTAGTGAAGAGGCGGAGGCAGGAGGGTCAGAGTTCAGGGTCATCCTAAACTACGGTGAGTTCAACATCAGCGTGAGCTATCTAAAGGCCTATCTCAAAAGAAGGCAGGGCACCGGGATCTCAGATTTCACTTTAATATAAAATCTCAAGCCTCCACCCAGCCTCCAGATACATGGCCTGCCACTGTCTGCAACTTAACATGGGTATAGTAGTGTCTCCCGCCCTCTCCGGCCACCGGATAGCAAGCTTCCCAGGTACGCTATGATAGAAAGGTCTTTGTGGACACTGCCCCCTCTACCTAAAACCTGCTGCTGCTCCTCTTCTTCGTCCTCCTCCCCCTCCTCCCCGTCTTCGTCCTCCTCCCCCTCCTCCTTTCTCCTTCCTTCCCCTCTTTCTTCTCCCCCTTTTCACTCTCCCCCTCCTCTCCCAATCTCCTCTTCTCCCTCTCTTCTCCTCTTCCTCTCTTCTCCTCTCCTTTTCTTCTCTTCCTCCCTCTCTTCCTCCTCCTCCTCCTCCTCCTGGTTCATAATGTAACTGTCTCCTCCTGTGAGATCCTCCCTCAGAAAGAAGCCACTTCCTCACCTCAGTCTATACAGTGTCATGTATTGATCACAGGTCTTTGAAGCAACAGGTGATTTGTCTGTTTCGTCTGGGGTTCACCTGGTCACGTGAGTGGAGACTGCCTGTGTCTCCTCTCTTGTATTCCAGCCCAGAATGCACTTATAGCAGGCCCCAGGACTGAGCGCTTCCCATCCCTCCATCTCCTGACCGCCCTAAAGAGCCTCCTCCCACAAAGGCTGGCAGTTAACGTCCTTTCTTTGGGGTGCAGCTTGAGGTTCCCCCACTGCCATGGGTCCTTCTGTTTCAGATGCTGATTCCAGTTGCTTGAAAACAAGTGGCATCAAGAGTCAAGACTGTCACAGCCGAACAAGTAAGGGCCGAGACACCATTTTCCTTCCCTGAGGAAGTTCACCTTTGAAGCTAAGCGTCTGAGTGGGACCAGTCCCTTCCCCAGGGAGGCAGTGGAGATGTCCATGATTGTTTTCGTACATGTGACCAAAATCACGACTTTCACTTGGACATAGAATTTTAAGAATTAAAGAAATGTTCTGTGTTCTATTACTGCAGGAGGGTTTTGTTTTCCTGTGGCCTTCTCATTGAAGGACCCAGGGGAGGAGAATAAAGGGATCGGAATGTGGGGAACTGAGCCATCCAGGGGCCTTTCCCAGCTCTGAGATCTTCCCAGGGCAGAATCTAGCCACTTACCATTAGCAGTATAACAGGTACCTTATTACACCTTTGACACCTACAGCAACTAAATAGAGTCTGGCATTTCCAGAGCCAGGAAACCAGGGAGTCATAGCCCAGATCATTCTTAACCATGCCCTAAAGGCACAAGAAAAATACCAGCTCCCCTTGATAAACCCACTGCAGGATAGCCATCTTAACCCAACCCTCCCACTCATCGACTAGGAGCGAGCAAGGCGGAGCCGCAGGGCTAGCTGGGTAAATCTGGTGTCTGTGCATGGGGATTCTACTGGCAGTTTATCAGAAAACAGACGTGTCCCAGCTTGGTAAAGCTCCATGCAGAGCGCTCCAAGTGAGAGTTGTCCAGCCCAGCAACAAGTCTCATAGACTAATTAGTTACCTCTCTATATACATACACATAGATACATATGTATATACATGTATATACATATACATCCTTCCCTCCCTCCGCACTGTCTTTTCTTTTAACATCTCTCATTTCATTTTATTCTTTTTAAGATTACAATTATATCATTTCTCCCTTCCCTCCAAACTTTCCTGTATACTCCTCCCCAATCTTCTTCAAATTCAAATTCATGGTCTCTTTTTTCACTAATAGCTATTGCATTTATACATATATACATATATGTACACACACACACACACACACACACACACACACACACACACTCCTAAATATAACCTGTTCAGTCCGTATAAGGTTACTTGTGTGTATTTTTCAGGCCTGACCACCTGGCACTGGACAACCAGTTGGCATGCTCTTCCCTGGGCCTCTCTCCCACTCCCAGCATTCCTCAGTTGCCTGTAGTTCTTTGTGTAGGACTGAGGCCTCCTGGGCTTTTCCATGTCCAGTTTGGCCTGTTCATTGGTGTCTTCTTTGTTCAGCTCATGACTAGGCAATTATGTTGGTGAAACTTTGTGGATATTGCTTCTGATGGATGTTTCTAAGAGACACAATCTCTCTTAAAAAACAAAAACAAAAATATACAAACAAACAAAAAAAACCCAAAAGACAGTTTAAGTGGAAGCTAACTTTATTCTGCTTCTTCCCCAAAGGCCTCCAAAGTTCTCACCTGTGGGAATTTGTCAGAGACTTGCTTCTGTCTCCTGAAGAAAACTGTGGCATCCTGGAATGGGAAGACAGGGAGCAGGGCATTTTCCGAGTGGTTAAGTCAGAAGCACTGGCCAAGATGTGGGGACAAAGGAAGAAGAACGACCGGATGACGTATGAAAAGCTGAGCCGAGCCCTGAGGTGAGTGAGCAGAATCAGAGGCGGTGAACCTGCAAAGACGCGTTATATAAAATAGCTGGCCGGAGAAAACTGCACTCTATTCACAGCCTCCCCTCCCCCGCTGTACATGAAAGGGTCATGAGCTAAACCTCTCCTTAGTTTCAAATGGGATTATGGGCTGTAAAGTGACCCACCATCCTTTTGGGCCTTGGCAGCATTCCCTGGGGGGATCACCCTGAACCCAAGCCGTGGTGCACACAAGCACACAAACGCATGCTCAGCTGACTGTGCAGAGGTTCAGCCTGTAAAGTGTCTGGGAAGGGTTTAAGTGTAAGTTGATAACGGGTGTGAAAATACCAGGGTAAGTAGAGCCCAGCCTAACACCTGAGAGGGCAAGGAGCATTTATATGCTGTTGTTTTCTTGTGGTGCAAACCTCCCCTGGATTTCTCTCTTTTGCTTGCTTTCGCAGATACTACTATAAAACAGGAATTTTGGAGCGGGTTGACCGGAGGTTAGTGTACAAATTTGGAAAAAACTCACACGGATGGCAGGAAGAGAAACTCTGATCATCGGACACCAGGCTCACTTGATGGATTTCTGTTGTTTGAAACAATCAAATCAAACTAGACATTTGAAAGTTTTCCTCCTCCTCCCCCTCCCCCTCCCCCTCCTCCTCCTCCCCCTCCCCCTCCTCAAAACCTACAAACACACTGATAAAATTTCTGCATGTCTCAGCTTACATTTGAATTCAGTTGTTGTCTATTGGGGTGATGACACCAGCCCTTAAGCAATCATCTTCATCCCAAGGGGGAGGAAGGGATAGTATTGTGGCAATTTGGTGTGACGTTGTTTCCTTGATGAAGTGTTTGGGGCCAAGGTAGCCAGTGTTATGGGTGCTGTTTCAAAAGAGAGCCCATTGCACCATTAAGGACACACGATCCTCCCATTCCAGAGGTTCTGAGTGGTCAACTGAGGCAGCTCACCTGTGCTTAGTTTTTAGGGAAGGGTGAGATGTAAGACTTCCTTACTTTAGATTTGAAATTATCAGTTATATTCCATAGAAAAATTTTTAATAATAAAAAAAAGCTAAGCCACTAAACTAGGACCTAATTGGATGTAGCCTAAGTTAATAAGTTTTTAAACCAGATCACCATTTTTGACCACAGACACTTGACCCACAGCCAATCCTTCTGAACTTAACACACTTGTAATTAGTCACAGTGGGAATTGCTACTAAGATCTTTGCCCCTTGTCCTTACTGGTGGCTAGCATCAGGTCTACAGAGACTTAGTCAACAGACATGTGCTTTAATTTCTAAATCACTGCTGTGCCTATGATTCAAACTGTCAGCATGTTCAAATCAGAATTTATTGATTCTCTCTGAGACTAAGATGTTAAACCTTTGCAGAGCCAAGAACGTCCTAACAAGCCACGATAGCTGAATACATGGTCAATATCTTTTCTTTTCTGACCTGATGAATACTCAAACTCTGTAACACATTCTCTTCACAAAAATAAGAACAGTGAATTTACATCAATAAAATGTTCATGGGTTAAAGTCTGCACTGACATTTCCTCGTCTGCCGTTGGCATGCAAGGTGTTAATGACCTGCGACATGGTGGAGTGCCCTGAACCCTAACTTCCTCAGAACTGGGACTGTCTAGTGACAGGCACTGAATAGCAATGCAGGCTGAAGACCTCCATGTTTAGAATTTAACCTCAAAAGTAACTTGTTTTTAAAAAAAATGTGAATTACTGTAAAATAATCTATTTTTGGATTCGTGTGTTTTCCAGGTGGATATAGTTTATAAACAATGTGAATAAAATATTTAACATATTCAAATGTCTGTGCGTTGTTCCATTCAGCAACCTAGGAACCTTTGATGGCTCGTTTTCTAGAAGCTGGGAATGGAGATTTTTAAAGAGTCCTCCAAAATCTAAGAAATAACAATTCTGTCTGCTACCTTCAGATATTATAAATATTTCTACTACCGAATAGGGCTCATAGGACCAACAAAGATTTCTTTTTTTTTTAGATTTATATTATTTAATGTGTATGAGTATCATGCCTGCAAGTAGAGGACCAAGTACATGCCTGATGCCCATAGAGGTCAGAAGGTATCAGATTCTCTGGAGCCAGTAACAGATGGTAGTGAGCCACCTTGTGGGTCCTGGGAATGGAACTCAGGGCCTCTGCAAGAGCTCACTGCTGAGCTGTCTCTCCAACCCCAACACATACATTTTTGTTTTAAGTTCATGATGTTTGTGTTGTACTTTGCTTCTTTTAAGGTTATATGTTATTTCTTGGTTGGAATTGTATTATTTAGAAATCACACACACACACACACACACACACACACACACACACACACACAACTTCCTTAAATAAAACCAAAGAGATCTGAACCTTAGTTTTCTTCAGTCCTTTTTGGAATAGATTTCTTGAACCTGAGCTGAAGTTGCAGCTTGGGACAAGCACTTGGCCTCTTCTTCCACCTTTCAGACGTGATGCGGTCAAGCTATTGTTCAGGGTTGTTCTAGTTGGTTTTGGTTTTGGCTTTTGATTTTTCCAAAATTTTAAATTTGGAGCCTGTGCTCTGGAGGTAAGTACCATGTTAAAGGCCTGAAACAAAGCGCCAAATCAACTGTATTGTCTGGTGCCTGAAGTCAGCTACAGTATATATGTGTGTATATGTGTATATGTACATACACATACATACACACACACACTTTGCCAAATAAGGGCATCCTCGCAGTCTCCAGGATGTGCATTTGGGGATTCCAGCACTCAACCCACCACACTCTTGGAAGCAGGTATCCTATGTAAAGATGTAGCCCAGGTTAGACTTCATCCAAGGACAGAAAACGAGAGATCATCCAAGGCACTATTCTATGTAAGCAGTGCCAACGAGAAATAAGAAAAGGTCAAAATACCAGTCCGTGCCAAATTTGCTTAATCAGTAGAAGAAGAGAAAACGTACTTCCACTAACACGGATCTGCAGTATAGCTTCATAGCAAGCTGTCACAGTGCTAGCATGTGGTGCCTTAAATTTGTTTAAAATACAAAGTATAACTTTTAAAATCCACTCATCCTTTCACATTTTTCAAAGCTCTGGAGACTTTCCACCTTTTGTCTCTCTTACCCTGTGATCATTTCATGAATGGAGAAGCCAAGAAACAGCCAAACAGTAAAACTTATTTCTAGACCAGTTCAATGGCTCTGTGGGCAAAGGTACTTGCCACAAGCCTGAAAAACCGAGGCCAATCACGAGATCCCCTGTGACGGAAAGAGGGCCAACTCCTGAACACTGTCCTCTGATCTCGACATGTGCATCGCAGCACACACACATGTACAAGTATGTACGTACAACACTTGTACATATGTGCACACAGGTACATCCACACTCAAAAAAAAACAATAAAAAAAATAAGCAAAAGAAAATAAAAATTTTATCAGAAGGGAAAGTGGGATGTGAAGAGGGGACAAACGGTGAGAAGGCTCAATCGGGATCGAAGGTCCCAAGGGTGCAGAACGTGGTGCGGGGCGGGGAGTTCTCCAGTGGAGTGTAGGGTGGGTGGAGTGTAGGGTGGGGACGGGGTTTCTCCAGTGGAGTGTAGGCTGGGGGCGGGGTTTCTCCAGTGGAGTGTAGGCTGGGGGCGGGGTTTCTCCAGTGGAGTGTAGGGTGGGGACGGGGTTTCTCCAGTGGAGTGTAGGGTGGGGACGGGGTTTCTCCAGTGGAGTGAAGGGGGCGGGCGGGGTTTCTCCAGTGGAGTGTAGGCTGGGGGCGGGGTTTCTCCAGTGGTGTGTTGGGGGGGGGGGGGGTTTCTCCAGTGGAGTGTAGGCTGGGGGCGGGGTTTCTCCAGTGGAGTGTAGGGTGGGGGCGGGGTTTCTCCAGTGGAGTGTAGGGTGGGGCCGGGGTTTCTCCAGTGGAGTGTAGGGTGGGGGCCGGGGTTTCTCCAGTGGAGTGTAGGGTGGGGGCGGGGTTTCTCCAGTGGAGTGTAGGGTGGGGGTGGGGTTTCTCCAGTGGAGTGTAGGGTGGGGCCGGGGTTTCTCCAGTGGAGTGTAGGGTGGGGGCGGGGTTTCTCCAGTGGAGTGTAGGGTGGGGCCGGGGTTTCTCCAGTGGAGTGTAGGGTGGGGACGGGGTTTCTCCAGTGGAGTGTAGGGTGGGGGCGGGGTTTCTCCAGTGGAGTGTAGGGTGGGGGCGGGGTTTCTCCAGTGGAGTGTAGGGTGGGGCCGGGGTTTCTCCAGTGGAGTGTAGGGTGGGGGCGGGGTTTCTCCAGTGGAGTGTAGGGTGGGGGCGGGGTTTCTCCAGTGGAGTGTAGGGTGGGGACGGGGTTTCTCCAGTGGAGTGTAGGGTGGGGGCGGGGTTTCTCCAGTGGAGTGTAGGGTGGGGCCGGGGTTTCTCCAGTGGAGTGTAGGGTGGGGGCGGGGTTTCTCCAGTGGAGTGTAGGGTGGGGGCGGGGTTTCTCCAGTGGAGTGCTGCTCAGCTCATTAACACACCCCCTCCACACAGCAAATGCTCTTCATTCCATGCCCTCTGCCTCAGCCAGAGAACTACCTGCCGGCAACATCTGAAGGCTTAACCCCAGATGACATTCTTATGTCTAACACCACTATGGGTGTCAGGTGGGTAGAGACACATGACATAGCGGTACTAGCCAAAGTGCTCCCAGCTGACACCAGCCTGGACCAGGCCAACCGGACCCAGGGCCGACACACCATGGTTGTTGTTTGAAACCACTGGACTACACAGGGGCCACGACCGTGTGTCTAGGCACTGATGTATACTGCCTCTCACCCACAGCCTCCTAAGGTATTCAGCTCGGCAGCTCTTAGGGCGTTACCTCAATGCTCCATAACTAGACTAGGTTTTAGGAAGTAAAACCTAAAGAGGGAAGTGGCCCTCATCAGTGTCTCTATCTTCGAAAGTCACAAGATGTTTCCACAGAAAAACTGAAGATTCTTCATAGTGTTAGCCCAGCAGTTCTTAACTCTCAAAGTCAGAGCACTGACTGTCGGCTCAGTGCGCCAGCAGGCCATCAAAGGCAGACAGCACGGAGGCTTCGGCCGCTGGCACGGTCACTGTTACCGCAGAGAGAGCTCGTGTTCTCCAGTTCACATTCCACATTATACAGAGTTGAAAGAAATCAAACGCTGTCCTGCCATGTAGATCATTTTATTGTAAAAATGTAAGCAAGTACAAATCACCCTATGTGAGATCACTGTGTATTAGCATAAGCATAATTTCAAGAATCTGACCAACTGCACAGCACAGGAATAAACATTAAGTTCCAACGGTGCTAAAGTTACTTTCGGAAGACATGATGCAAGTATGGTTTTTGCTTATAAGGACCTTAGAAAAATAAAAAAAATTCTGAGTGGGCCATCTTTATCATCCCTTCATGTGTGTGGTGTGTATGTGGTGTGTGTGTGTGTGTGTTTGTAGTGCAAGTATGTGTTATGTCTGTGTGCGGTGTGTGTTGTGTGTGTGTGTGTGTGTGTGTGTGTATTGTATTGTATTGTATTGTATTGTATATATACCATCAGGCCATGAGGTAACAGGAGAATATACCAGTCTCACTAAGATTTTCTTATCTAATCAAATCACGTTTCTGGCTACAAAACCTTTCTTGTTATCATTTTAAATGAATAATCCAAACAGAAGTTTCTGTTAAATGATTGCTAAGCCTTAACCTTTAATTTCCCCTTGGGAAAACAGCATCAAAAGCATGGCTATCATTCACTCTAGAAGCCCGGATTATCGTTTCAAAGTCGTCAGCGTGAGTCTGCGATTCAGCGGGAGAGACTCCATCCAGCGGTGATTCCAGGTGAGCCTTGCTTGGGCTCAGCTCCATGACAGGTCTCTCAGAGGAGGCTGAGGTCGAGCACCTGCCCTTCACAGGTTAGCTTTCCCCTTCGCTGCCATGTGAGGGCCAGCCTGTACGTAGGTGTGAATTGCGTTCTGTGTCATAGGAAGAGAACACAAGACCAGCGGCTAGTTAGGCACCTGGGATTTCTCCTAAAACAACTCAGAAATCCACTCACTGTGTACTATTTTATGTTGTGTGAGGCTATAATGAAGTCTATGTGTTGTGCCAGCAGCTCAAAGAAAACGCCTAATAACGGCTGAATAGAGGCGATAATGCCAGTAGGAACCAAGCTGTGTCTGATGCAGCCCAGCACGGCCCCTCTACCCGCCACACCACTCAGGGCTCACCTTAGGCTTCTCAGAGTTGTATTTGTCCAGAAGAGCCTGGATGCGGGCCCCGTATTCAGGATGGACGTCAGTGAAATTCTTGACCTGGAGTCAAAAGGAAGATACATATTAGCATCTCCTCACCCCTACATGGACTGCCAGTGTCTTGTCCTTACTGGGGGGGGGGGGGGCAGGGAGGGGCGGAGGGAGGCCATTTCAACAGGTCATATCAGGATCTGGAGAGAGACCTGGGGTGAGGTGGCTTCTCTGAGAAGCCACCTCACCCATCTGAGCTTCTGTGGCCTCCGCTCTAAATGAGCAAGACAGTTATGTTTATGGGGTATCACAGAAACACATCTGGTCTTTACCCTCCATTCCTGGCACACGAACCCTGAAGCCCATGGAATTTACTGTCGCCCGTGTGCCACTGAGACTGTTCGTGGGAAGCCTGGTGAGCCGCTGTAGGAGAGAGCGGGTACCAGACACAACGAGCATAGGATTTGAAGGTAGGGCTTCCGATCCCACCCTGAGCCTACAGATGGTATCCAGTCACATCATAGCTGATGTCCTGATCAGCCACGCCTATGCAGGGAGAGGTCCATGAAAGCCCTTGTGTGACCAGACTCCTGGTCAGGAGGCTGGTACGGCTGTGAGGCATGGAATCTGGTAGCCCTTCCTCCCCGAGTCAAGCTCATATGTCTCATCCATTTGGTGAGTGCTGAGATGCCCTTTATGATGAGCAGATAATACGAGATAAGGTATTTCCTGAGTTCTGACAGAGCCATCCTAGCCATAACAAACCCGGCAGAGGATCCTGTAAACCCTGAGGCTGTAGTCGGAACTTACACGTGCCAGCTATCTCTCGAGTGAAACCTAAAGCAGAAGGGGTTCTTACAGGGTTGACCCCTACATCTGTGGTGATGAAACAAGTTCCAGGGACTCCTGTCACAACTGAACCGAACTGTAAGACAACTAAACACCACCGAAAGTTCAAGAACCTCTTATTGGGGGAGAAAGCGTACAACCAACCTCATAGGATATTATGGGGAAAACACACCTGAATAACTTGTGCCAACTGCCAGTAAACAGCTGACCTCACGATGGATACCTAACAAGTCAGTGATCTGTGTGAAAGGGCATAGCCTCGATTTTAGATGATGCACAACACTGGTATGCGCCAGGCAACTCCATGAAGGGCACCAGTCACTGGGTGAGCCACGGGAAACAGCGAAAAGGAGGCAGGGCACCAGGAACAAACAGAAAGCCTTTAGAGTCTCAGCATATGTGAGGAGTCTGCCAAGGATGAGAGCCCCAGTCCACTGCTCCAGGCCGCATCACTAGCTCTCATCAGGACCAAGAGATAAAAGCTGCCCTGCCCTGCCCTTCCCATCCCCCAGACCAGCCACCAGGCTCTTCGCTGGCTCGTGGCCTGAGCTCTGGACCATTCCAGATAGTGGTCCTATGATCAGAGTAGCAGCAACTAACGCACCGGAACAGAAAGGCTACTTGGTTTATATTGAATGTACTTCTGGGACAAACCAACAATCTAGAAGCCAGAGAGGGGGCTTCAGGTGGCTCAATGACACATCCCAGCACCTAGACTCAGCTCGGTTCTCGCTCTAGAAAAGAGGCAAGCTTCTACTCTATCTGAGGAAGAGTCTCACAGACTCACGACGATGAACAGGCTTCAAACCACAACCCTGGAAACAATACCTGTCATCTTCTGAAAACTTAAGGGAGACGAAAACAGAGCCACAGCTGGCCATCGCACACAGACCTGACTAGAGCTGAATTACCCAGCACACACAAGAATTCACTCTAAACTCATCTGAATTCCTACACACTGGGACACCAGATAAAAATTAGCATATGTATCATGCCAGACAAAACACTGAGACAAGATAATCGGACTTTGACTGAGAGTTGCTGCACGGTCTAAAAGGTCAGGTAAACTAGAAGCTGCTTTTCCTTGCAAGGTTCTCCCATGCGGCTGCACTACCTCCATGCGCCAGCAGATGTCACCCTTTAGCTATCAAAGCCAGACTCACCGCTTTCTTCTGAATGAAAAGCTGAGCATCCTTCAGGTGGCTGGCAATGTTCTCACACAGGCGCGTCCTCTCCTCCTCGTTCAACACCTTCGTATAGAATGCCCGCACCTGTTCAGCAACAAGAGGGAAAAAAACCAGAACAACCATTTTACCATGAATAAAACTCACCCAAGAGTCTACATTTGAAATGCACAATTAAAAAATCACTGAAAAATTACAATGAAGACTGTCATCTGTGTTGAATTAATTCATTTTGCATTCATTTGTTGGTAATAGCTGAGAGCTGGCTTTCTTCTCTGTGTGTCTGTGCAGGTATGTATGTGTGAGTACAAGTGTGCGTGTGTGTGTGTGTGTGTGTGTATGTGTGTGTGTGTCCAATTTTCTCAGGATTGGTTGCTCCACTTAGCGCCCACATGCTCTCAAGGGCATGCTCAGTCTGGTGGGCAGTATCTCCAAAATGGCACGCTTTCCGGGTCCTCGGTGCTATGTTGAGACCAGCTGTAGCTTTCTGCAACCCACAAAACCTACGACTTGAACTTTAATTCCTCGGAGGCATAACACCCTCACGAGAGGAAACATCTGTCAAGACTCCCACAGGACATAGACTTCCCGTACACCTCCACTTACTCCTGGGACTCGCTTTTCTTAATGGAACTTAAAGATAACGTGGTTAGCTGAGCTGCAATACCTTTCCAGAACATTTAATATAGTCTGTTTATGGAGGGAGGGCTGGAGGGAGGACTGGAGGGAGGGAGGCAGGCAGGCCGTCTATGATTTTTCTTTACATTTATTTATTTGTTTGTTTTTTTAATGTGCACAAGCATGTACACACATGTGCCATGTGTAGATGTTAAAGGACAACTTGTGGGTATCAGTTCTTTCTTCTGTGTGGGTTCCAGGATCAAACTCAGTTTGTCAGGCTTAGCTGCAAGCGCCTTTAACCACTGAGCCATCTCACTGCCCAAAGTAATTTCTGGCAGCATTCCCAGTGGGTCACTGCAGCCAGCTTCTCACGGGAGCTCACTGTCAATCTTTCAGGGACTCTGTAATCAAGCTACAGAACTTAATGCACATACACAACTGTTTGGGTTTTTTGTTTGTTTGTTTGTTTTTTCTGAAACTTTTTTGAGCTCTTGGTCATTCAGCCCTTGCTTTGTTCTCCAAAGCTTTTCTTTTTTGAAAAAAAAAAGATTTATTTCCTTTCATGTATATGAATGTTTTGTCTGCCTATATTAGAATGTACACCACATGTATGCCCGGTGCCCAGGGAGGTCACACAGGGTGTCACATCCCATGAAACTGAAGTTTTGGATTGTTGTGAGTCACATATGGGTGCTGGGAACTGAACCTGGGTCCTCTGCAAGAGCAACAAGTGCTCTTGACCACTGAGCCATCCCTCCAGTCCCGCTTCAAAGCTTTTAATCTGTCTTGCCAATGTTCTTCGTGAGAGGATAGGTCTGATACGAACAAGTCCTAGGAGCCAGAAGGCCACATGAATCATTTTTAAGGAAATAAACATGAAGGTCTTAGGTCCTGGTCACAGGACTTTTATCATTGCACACTTCGCTTTGAACCTATAATACCAGGGTCATGGCTGGTGAAAACTATGAGTCCTACCCGATGGTAAGAAAGCCTCTCACTGAAATAAGGACGGTGATAATAAAGCTCACATAGCAGCCCTTCATGTACAAACAGCGGTCTCGTTTCTGAAGGAGTTGTACGGGCTTGCTTTGTACCCTTCTTACCTCATACAAGCAAGCCCTTGATTGTCAAGGCTATCCTGCAATACATCAATGTGACCCATATCTCTAAAAATAATAACCTACTATAAAAGGCTTACCTAAATGTACTTTACATCCCACAATAAAATAGCACTAGCTCCCCCCCACACACACATATTTCAAATAAAAACATCTTCACAGTAAATCCATTTATATATTTATAAACCTGAGAATATAAAAATAGGTTCTAACTGAATTTAAATATCAATTTACAGAAGGCTCCCACACCGGACTCCTGAGCAACTTGGCTGGGTGTGGAGGAAGTTACACTGAGCCCCCCACACAGGCTCCCACAGCATCCTCGGGAAAAGTACTCAGGGCAGCCATGCATAACTGGGAAGGGGGAGAGCACCTGACCCAGGGCAGTGAGCAGCAGGGAGATCCAAGACCAGTGACACAATCTGGGGTCAAAAGACCATCGGGTCCTCTCAGCTGTGACACAAATAGGGTGAAAGGTGCTCAAAAAGAGAAAAGCTGAGAAGAAAAAAACATCAGAAAAGACAGGTGTGGGCGTGGCCAAACAGCAGAAGTTGAGAGGCAGAGGGGGAGAAAGTGGGGGGGGGGGGGGCCGCAGTGGGAACAAGCAACCAGCCCTGAAAAGCAGAAGCAGACACCTGGAGAACGGCAGAGCCAGGGCCCAGAGCCCGGAGTGGAGCCCACACACTCCTGCTGCCAGTTTTGTCCTTTGTTTGCCAGTATTAGGATTCAACCCAAGGCCCTGTCGGTGCAAGGCAGGCAAAGAACCTTCTCCCAGCCCTCAGTGGCTGTCTTGGATCGCCAGGTCTAGTCCCTGGAAAATGGGCTCTTCTGCTAGGATGCTTGTGTTTTACTTGCCCACTTCTTAGATTCCCGGGAGATCATTTTTCCCCAGCATCACCCAACTTTATCAGTTCAATAAAGGCTGGGGGGGGTGGGGGGAGACTGAGAATGAGTACCCATATCTGAAATGGACAGAGTAGCTTGACAGCTCTTTGGCTCTAGCCAATAGAGAGACTGGTTTGTTGTTAGAGCCAAGTTTTCTTTGGATTCAGTTCAAGATGCGTTAGACACTGTGATGGTTTTGTATATGCTTGGCCCAGGGAGTGGCACTATTAGAAGGTGTAGCCCTGTTGGAGTAGGTGTGGCCTTGTTGGAGTAGGTGTGTCACTGTGGGTGTGGGCTTTATGACTCTCATCCTAGCCTCCTGGGAGTCAGTCTTCCACTAGCAGCCTTCAGAAAAAGATGTAGAACTCTCAGCCTGCACCATGCCTGCCTGGATGCTGTCAGCTCCCACCTTGGTGATAATTCACTGAACCTCTGAACCTGCAAGCCAGCCCCAACTAAATGTTGTGTTTGTAAGACTTGCCTTGGTCATGGTGTTTGTTCACAGCAGTAAAACCCTAGCTAAGACAGACACCTTAGGAAGTGGCCAGTAAGTCAGATGTGATGGCATATGTCTTTAGTCCCAGCACTTGAGAGGGAGAAGCAAGGAGGGCATACATGAGTTCAAGGCCGGCCTGGTCTATATAGGCCAGCAGAGCTATCTAATGAGACTGATGGGACTCTGTAATGAGGTCTGACAAGAAAGACAGCCAAGCACCCACGAGGAACCCAGAAAGCCATTACCTGAATGACATTGTCTTCATTAGCGCTGTTGAAGCGTTTCACATCTACAGAGCACTGGGTACTGTGCTCCAGGGCTGAGCGCTGCTGCTCTGGTGCGCTGAAGCTGTTGGGGTAGTAGTTAGGAGCACCACCTTCAAAAGGAAGCGGAGACATTGTTGGGGAACTGACAGATGTCCGCAAGGCATCAGTATGGGAAGGAGCAGGCCGCAGCAGTCATCAAACACACGTACATTAGGTACAGATGCTGGGAAATGGTTCTCTTCCACAGGTCTAACCACAGGCTCTGTCTACATGCACATGCGGGCTGCCTCACTGAGCCTGAGTAAAGAGATCTCAAATCTGAGTCAACACTTCAGAGACCCTGTCCATAACACCTCCTGGTGCTTACCTGCACCAGGAAGTTTCTTCAAAGATTTGACGTGGTTGCCACTGAGATCAGGCCCAGAGACACTGGAGATCTGACAGTTTTATTTGGATGTAGGCTCCATCTAAACAGTGACTCAATTGTACAGGGCGACCTAGTTCTGTCCCCTCATTCGTTGATCTAACCTGAAGCTCTGAGACCTTCACAGCTGCTGCACTGTTGGTGGGCGGGGCTAGAAGTCTGCGTGTCTGTCTGTTTCCGTGAGAAAACTTGACAAAACTCTTCCTCACACACCTTTAAGATTTTGGAACATCTCTCCTTAGCTGATCTAAGACTCCCCTCCATTCTATTTTTACTTTCCCCACTTGGATAAGTTTAAAAAAAAATCTGTATTTGTAATATGTTAGCTTTCATTTATCTTGATTTATTGGACAAAATACTGGCAGATATAATCATATATCTTTCATGATTCTGAGATTAAAAAAAATAAAGCCTTTCTTTTTCTCAGCTTGACATTTTTTATTAAGTTTTATTTACTCTGTGTGTGTGTGTGTGTGTGTGTGTGCAGGTGTACTTATACCACAAAACATGTATGTACATCAGAGAACAGCTACCATGTGGGTCCCAGGGAGTGAACTCAGATCTTCAGGCTTGCAGCAGGTACCCTGAACCCTCTGAGCAGTCTCACCGACCCCTTGTTGTGGTCTATTTACTTTCCACATGGCTTGCTGCTTTGGCTGGTTTCAGCAGAAGCTTGACTGTCAGAGCTCACACGGCCTGGGATCAGAGGAAGTGGCTTACAGGAAGCAGCCGGTGGCTGGACTGCTTCATGGCTCTCCGGCAGGGCAGATTATCCACTATGGATAATTAGGAGATGCCACCTATCACAGCGATCAAGGCACCAAGGGTGCACACAGGGAGAAAAAATGGCCGCATACCATTATGGCGATCAGTTACTCATTTCAGAACATAGCCTTGGGGCAGCTGCATCACTATGACAAGCAAAGACTTCAACAGCTAACCACCACAATATTTCTTCACTAGCAATTCACCATTGGAGAGGCTTTAAATTCTATTTTCAAATACATTCTGACCTTTACCCAAAAGTGGGAGTTCTCTTGGAGTACTGGCAACTGGAAACAATTAAGCTCTTTCATGAGAATTTCCAGAGCACGGCCCAAATGTACTCTAAAATCAAGCAAAGGACTTCAGCATCCACCCCAGAGCAACTTTCTCACATGTGTGCCAGTGGGATGTAAACATGAACTAATTAACTATAGATGAAGCTCAAGAGAAACAGGGACATCGATCGGTGCCAAGCACAGCTGCAATAACAAAAAGACTGTAAAAGAAGGAAAAGAAATCAAAAGTCTAGAAGACCGGAAAGGCAGGATTCAGACACAGGGAGGGAGCATCTACTACTACGTCAGGCCCAAGCCTCTAGAGTCCTAAGGGAGCAGAAACACTAGACCTACTCAGTGGAGTCTGGCAGGAAGCGTGCATACTCAGTAAGTACCAGGGAGGCCTGGGAGTGAGGACAGGACAGCGGAGCACAAAACAGCAAGTGCGAAGCAATTAAATGTGTAAAGATGGCCCCTGAGAAAGCGCGGCAAGAAATCCAGAGAGATGTGATTGGTGTGGCCTCTGGGTGTCAGAACCGTTAAGTGGGTGTTTGTCTTCTATATTCCAAGTTGCCTTTAGAGTACACATATTCTTTTTTATTGGAGGTGTACCCTATAGTTTATGATATGTTTGATTTTTGTATAGATAGCTAAGGTTTCAAATAGACACCACTGGTCAAACGTCTTCAGAGATCTATTTCTGCAACTATTACTCAAACACAGGCTCCCAGCATGAGATTAACAACTAAGATATTCATTAAACTGGAATATTAAAAGAAAACACATCAAGCAAGCGCTCTGCTTGGCTAACCAGAATTAAGACCTGAGGCTCTCTGTGCATGGGCATCCAGAAGGTAATTAAGATGGGAAAGCCATGCACTTGACAAATGAACCCCAAAACACTCAAATGCAGGAGAATTGTCATCTCGGTAGACGACTTAGGTAAATTCAACTTGGGCAACAGACATGGAAGAAGAGACTCCCTTGATTTTCTCTCTCTCTTTTTCTTCCCTTCCAAATTCCAGTCAGGGCTGGTCCTCCAGCTTCAGTAGAATTGCGGGCAGACGCATGAACGTTGTGCCTCCACATTTCCAAGGTCTCAGAAGGGTAAGAGTGACTTGAGGAACTGTGCATTCTGTAACTTAGGTAGCATACACTCTACAGCAGCCATTGTGTAAGATCCTCCGCCTAGCCTGTCACTTCAGACAGACACCATGCGTAATTGGAGGAGAGAACTCTCAGGGATGTGTATAAAATGGACAGAAACCAGGAGAGACCACGGGTGGCTGGCAGTGCCTAGAGAGCACGTTACAGCACAGGGGGTCTCACAGTTTGAGAACCACTGGCCGAGCACCCTGGTCCACCCAGTCCAATGCTCTCTGCCTTTACAGGGAAGAACTCAAATGTACCCAGGCCTACCCTGGTTGTCATGCATGCACATGGGGCCATCACGCTGGTAGTTGGCCACTCGAGCACGGTAGGGACAGTTCACAGGTATCTGCAGGTAGTTGGGTCCCAGACGGTGGCGGTGAGTGTCCGGGTAGGCAAAAAGGCGGCCCTACAGTAATACACAATAGACATTAGGAATAGTCAGTTACGAAGCAGGAATGAAGCTATAAGCATCATTCTGAAATTCAAAGTATATGACTACTGCATAACCCTGCCTGGCTCTAAGGGGTGGAGTCAACCCTTTTCCCACTTAGAAAGTGCATTCCCTCTAAAGAAGTCATCCCTAATCACCCCTGACATCCTGCCAACTATCAACTTCACATCTGTCCTGGACAGTGATGCCTACCCGACACAGTATTACCTTGGCATGGTACTTCACATTTCACCTCAACAGAATCCTGAAGTAATTCTCCATCTCCCCAGCCCTCTGCTCCAAGGGAAGACTTGAGCCTTTGCTCTTACAACAGCACCATTCTCCAAAGCCAGCTGTGTGGAAATTGTTCAAAGAAGCGCCTCCCCCACTGTATGGTGAATTAGATACTCTGTATTCTGAGATTTACTAACAAGCATGGAGAGAAGGCTGTGCCCTCCACAGTCACAGGTAAGGACTCTGAGGCTAACCAGGATGTACAAATTACGCCTCATATCTCCCAAGGCAGGATGAGAACCATCTTGACATTCCTTTTAGCAAAAAAGCTTTCGGATTTGCTCTGCACTGGTCTCACCATCCAATCACTGAGCTCTTCTCATTATGCAAGGTTTTACTCTGAGCAATTCTTCTTCCACTGCCTTGATTACTGCCCTGACTCCTACACAACATTCTTATTCCCAATTATAGATGTCAAAACAAAAAACAAGGTCTAAAAAAATGGAAAGGAGACCGTGAGAGGGGAAAAAGAGCTCTTAAGGGACAATAGAGGGGTAATAGAATAAATGTGACAGAGAAGCTGAAGGGATTTGGGGAGAGCAATATGGAGAAGGAAGGGAAGATGGAGGACAAAGGGGGAGATGCGGGAAGGCAAAGGAAGAATGGAAGAACATAAGGGAGGGCAAAGAGGGAAGGATATACTATATATATATACATATATACATATATATATACATACATACATATATATAGTATAGTATAGTAGCAATACATGTCTTAATGAAAACTCATTAATGTGTATGTTAAAATTGATTTAAAATTTTAAAATTGAACTATGTTTTTAAAATGAGCATTTTTTTTTTTAAAAAGTGAAAACCAAGCTCCAAGGTAGAGAAGGCAAATACAGCGGTTATTTTGTAACAAATCGCTCACATCCGCATGCTTAAAGCAGTCCCACTGACTCTGCCCCCACACGGTTGCTAACTAAGCCTCCCCCCCCCCCCCCAGCAATCATTCCAAATCATCTAGGTAATGTTTAGATGTCTGGTCATGCAAGTGTGACTCAATCCGAGCTGGCTGCCTCCACTAGCTCCAGAAACTGTGCCCAATGCCATCGACAGGCTACAATAGAGTCACGGGTAGCTCCTGGATGGGCCCGCTAGCATAGTGGTTCTCAGTCTCCCTAATGCTGCATCCCATTAATACAGTTCCTCATGTCATGGTGACGCCCAACAATAAAATTATTCTTGCTGCTACCTTACAACTGTACTTTTGCTACTGTTATGAATCGTGATGTAAATATCTTGTGTTTTCCGATGGTCCTAAGTGACCCCTGTGAAAAGCCACTGAATCCCCAAAGGGGTCATGACCCACAGGTTTGGAACCACTGCTCTAAACACCACTCTGGTTTGATCACCTTACAGTAAGTAGACAACCCTAACCCTGTTGTCAATGAGTGGAGGTGACACAGACAGGTCCAGAGATGGACGTAGTGAGCGTTCACACTGACAATGACTTGCATGGAGGCTGTGCCCAAGGTTTTGTCCCTTACACCACTGCTCTACCTGACCAAACACTTCTTCCCCACTCAAGCAACCAGTCCAACTCCTTTCCGGATCCCAGAGGATAAATGACCAAGGATGGGAGCAAAGAAAGGCCACACAGCCGCATGGCCAGGTACAGTCTGTTTCCGGCATTACACCGTCTGCCCACTTCATGATGCTCTCTCGGGCTTACCGCTTTAGATTAAGTTTTAAGATGAATTAATATGACCTTGTATAAATGTAAACAAAGACGCTACTCATCAACACAGGAAAAGCCGCTGCCCGGCTTCAGGGCTCATTCTCCTCTGGAGTAATTACAGTCTTCTTAACTAGCTCTCAGCCTCAGTATTCCCATGAATAATCTTCCTAAGGACCCCTCAGATTACAGTCCCTACCCACTCAAACAACCTTTGACCTCTGCTCACCAAACCCTTCCCCAGCTGCGTGGCTCCTCATGTGCACCACAGAACGAGAATATGTGGCTAAATAACACCCCTGTGCCTGGCTTACGTTTGTCTCCTGTCGTTGCACAGAGTGTGCATTTGCTGTGGCTGCTCCACCCTGGGCCAAGGACTCCATTCCAACCTTCAGCGTGTGCGTTACTGTGTGACTGACCTGCTATCCGACTCCAGGTGTCGCCGTGGTCCCAAAGAACACAGGTGAAATGGACCCTCGGGAAGACTGTGGGTCATCTTTTATTTTTCAGTCCATTTTCTCAATACCGGTATGTATCATGTATTATGTAGTCTGAGCTCTGCCATGACGAGTTCATGCCCCGGTGCACCCTGCTAGCTCCACAGTCACACAGTTCAGTTCCCTTGTGCCCACTCGGCAGGGAAGGCTGTGGGCAGGCTATACAGCTGGGCTTCCTCTACTCCCCAGGACCAACCAAGCGGCTAACATGTCTGCTTTCAGCTGTCTGCTGCTCTGGTTCCCTCTCTGTCCCTCACTGCAGCTCCTCCCTTTGCCATCATCTCTGAGAAGAATGGCTCTACTCGACAGCTCCCAGGCCGTGCTTCTTAAAGCTGAAGAATCCTTCTATCTTCCCAGAATGGACACTTGCGCGATGGCCAACATTCAAAGGCTCCTCTAACACAGTCTTGGTGAACGTGTGCACACTCGATTCCTCCTCCCATTCAGAACAGCGTAGCTACTACAGTGTAATTATTCCCAATGCAGGGCACCTCTGTGCCTGTCCCCGTACCCTCTGCTGTCTGTGTCACTTGCTGAAAACCAGCCAGCCTTCAAGCGCCATCTTGTTCTAGACCTTTGTCACTGGCTCTGTCTCACATCCGTCACAGTACTCTCTGCCTTATCCCATTGTTGTCCAGTGTTCCGCAGAACCACACCTAGCAGGGCACTACTCAACTAGGGTAATGAAAACTGACTTTCAAACAAAAGTATCAGATGCCCCCAGTGCCACAGCAAAGGTAACCACAGACACACAGAGAACCCTGGCTTGCTGTCCAAGAAGCCTGACGCTTGCCAGGAACCAGGACTTACACAGCAGTGACCTTCGGTCTCTGTGGTCTGATCTCAGGTCTGGTCTTTAACCTCTGCTTAGTGCTCATAGTCTAAACACACAGAAGACTGGTTTGCACAGCAATTATTAAGCCAATTTTTTTCCTACTGATTTCTGGTCCAAAGTAGAATTTTCCCCCTTTGACCTCTTGGCACAGCACCCTAGAAAGTGGTTTAAAGGGTGCTGAATGCCTAGTGAGATCACATGATTAAACTATTCCACTGCCATTAAACACAAAGGTGGGTTAATATAGATCATCCTTGGAGATGTTTTCATAGATAGAAAATATGCAAACATCACCATGGAATAGGAAATGGATAGGTTATGGTGTTGATGGCTCTAATAATTTATTATATCCTTATAGGCTGAGTTAGCCACGTTATTTTTTTTTCTAAAATCTGGAGTCATTACTATTATATTTTTTGTCCAAAATCAAGTGTTCACATCTTGAAATGTTAGATACTTTATCACGGACATGTTTTACATGGTGTAACTAGAGAATGACCACCTCAGGATGTCTCATCCAAGTGACCTCAAAGGAACTAAGCACCTCAATTAAAATTCAAGTGAAAGTTCTAGTAATTCCTCATAGAAGATCATGCGGAGATATACACTGTGTGCACATGTACGTGTGTGCACAAACGTACACCTGCATCAGAACACATCAACTCACTGGCTTACCTGGAGCATTTTGTCAGGGCTGGGCTCAATGCCAGGGGGCATGTTGCTTGGGTCAAAAGCCATCTGTTCAACTTCAGCAAAATAATTAACTGGATTTCTGTTTAAGACCAGTTTGCCAACTGGTATAAGAGGGTAGTCCTTGTGAGGCCAAACCTGAAAACAATGTCACATTCATAATTACCAGATAGCCAGCTGGCGGATCTGAAAGGCACCCATGAAAACACCAACTTTCACATATAATCAAGCCAGTGAAAATAATTCCTAACCCAATAGAAACATGATAAGAGCTGCAGGTGATCGCCTTATCATTTCGTAATAGTAAGTGGTAAATATTGACACTGGTGCAGAAACAAGAGTAAATTAGCTTTTCAAAACGCATCCCTGGCTAATAACACAGGAAGGTTCCAAAGTGACCTCAGGGAATTCCCCACATAGGAGTAGAGCTGAGGGACCGACTCACAGGCACAAGGACACTGCTGAGCCCCACCTCTTATCCAGCCTGCTCCTGTCACCGTGGCTTTGTGGCTATACTTTAGATTATTATTAATTAGTGGAAGCAGCAGCGGCAGGAGCAATAGTATACAGGAAGACACAAAACAATATAGCTTCTGCAGACTTACCTTGGTCAGATCAAATGGATTAAATGGGAAAGTTTCTGCCTCCTTAAAAGTCATGACCTGGATGTAAAAAGTCCAGGATGGGTAATTGCCATTGGCGATGGCATTGAAAAGATCTCGGAGGCCGTAATCTGGATCCTCTTGGGCAAGTCTTCCTGCCTCTCCAACAGGCAAGTTTTTGATGCCCTGGTCGGTCTGCAGAGTGAAAGGAAGAAGCTCAAATGAAGTTTAGGAAAGAGGTTATAAAATGCAACAAGTGCTGCACTGAAGGGTTCTAGTAACACAGCCCATCTGGGTAACACGATAGCATTTTCCTTAAATCATACTTCTACTGTTCAGAACCAACACTAATAAATTTGTTTACAGGAAGCTATATTTATTTATACCAATTATTTTCAGTGTCAAATTATTCCTCTCTTTCCCTTTATGTATTCTACATCATCTGAATTTTTATGCTCTTACTTTTTAATCAGAAAAAAACTGTCTTAATAAGATAAATTCTTATCCACTAAAAGAAGCAACAGATAATAAAAAATTAAAGGGTTTTTAAGTTCACTTTATTTTTAACTAACACATTAAAACACCAAAACTATGCATATTGATGGAGAATATTTACCATTTCCTTATAGCAAAACACTCAAATCCTTTCTTTCAGGTTTTTTAGAGCTGTAGTACAGTGACTATCTACAGTCACTGTACAACAGCACAGAAGAACTTGGTCCTCCCAGCTATGACTCAGTACCATCAGGCAGCCCTTCCCACCCACCCCCGCCCCTACTCTCTCTGGACTGATTTCTAATTTCATCTTTTAATTCTCAAATCCCACCAATGAAACAGAGCACACCACATCTGCCTTTCTATGCCTGGCTCATTTCACTTAGCACAGTGGTCTACAGTTCCACCGATAGTCACAAGGACTGGGCCTCCCCACCCCCCTTTTTTCCCTCTCCCTCTCCCTCTCCCTCCCTCTGGACACTCTAAAAAACAAGAGCGTGCAGATGGCCTCTTGGACATCCGGTATCATTTGCCTTAGACATATACTAAGGAATTCTGGAAATAACCTAATTCCCATTTTTAAAATAGCTCAAATAAATTCCTAAAATTGTGATCAGCATTTCCCTCTGCCTCTGTTGTCTTGCTTTTGTTTTATTTTAAGAAATTACAGAATCAGAGTTCATCGAGCTACCATGAGCTCCACTGTAGCTGCTCTGTACCCTCTCTATGAGCAGGCAAAAGTCAGCATTCTGCCTTTCCAAATAAGCCACACACTCAAACCATGATGTCACTTCCCCAGTACTCCGATCTCTATAGCCCTCGTCAGCTGGCTGACTGTGCGCCTCATTCCAAAAGCAACTCTGGAAGGGACCAAAGGGGAAGGCAACTTCAGGACTCAAAAATGAAGCCACCATCTGCAGGTCACCCAATATGTTCAATGTATCGTAACAGTACAAAGCTGTTCTGATTTTAACCAAATCTCGTGTTCAGAAGAGAGTACCCATAAATCAGAATAAGCTAAACACATGAATAAATGAATTCATACGCATCTCATCTATCTTAAGATTCTCTGCTGAATAAACCTATAAGCAATCTTTTCACGGCAGGCCTGTGGACAGATGTAGATGCATTCCAGTTTTACAAATGAAAAGAACTCCCAACAATATGTCCCATGACAGTTATCCAGGACAGTGAAGATCTGAGTTTAAGCTGGCCTGCCTGCAAGGCTTCCAGCTAGGCTCAGTCTCCCCCACAGTCACCGAGTCTTGTCCTGAGTGATGTTACACAGCTCCCTTTGACAATCATAAATCCAGAGACCAATTGTTTTCTTAACATTAATCCAAGATGTAAAGAAGACACTTTTCCCATTTAATACACCTAAATAGCTTCTTCAAATAAATATTAAAATATGACAGAAGAAAGTGTGCCTTTGAGATGTTGTTAAAAGGGACAGATACTAAGCCTGGTTGTATGGGCCTGAAGGCCCAGCTACTCGAGAGGCTGAGGTAGGAGGATTGCAAGTTCAAGGCCCAGTTGGGCTACCAAGAAAGTCCAAGGCTAATCAGGGCAACTGAATGAGACCCTGTCTCAAAATACGAAAGGTGCTGGGGACGTAGCAGCGCAGCGGTGCAACACTTGCCTAGCACGTGTGAAGCCCTAGGTTCAGTTCCATATCACACACACAAAAAGGAGGGAGACTTTGTTTATCATTAACCCACTTCCTTCTTCCTAGCTTAGCAGCAGTAATTAGAAACAGACGTTTTTAAATTTCTGAGGTGCTCAGGGAATAATGATAACCTTCTCAAGTTCACTGGTAAATATTGCATATTGTAATATAAGTCAAGATAATACCAAAGACTGAAGCCATGTGCCCCAGTTAGTGTTCCTAACTACATGTAGGGAAGAAACCATCGGTCAACTACACCCAGTTCTAACTTGAGTGGCCTGAATTTGTTCTCTGAATTGGTGGCCAACAAAATATTCATGGTATTATTCAACTCTGTCAATTCTTTGTGCCCTGGAGTGGAAGGAAGAGAAAGGTAGGAAAGACCTGTAGGAGAGGTAAGGAGAGTTGTGTAGGAGCAACCTTGTACCCTCTGTCCAGACAACATGTACCTTGTAATGGAACTTGCAGTAGACTGCCTCTCCATTCGCATTAACCAGCTTAAAGGTGTGTGACCCATAGCCATTCATGTGCCGGTGTCCATCGGGAATCCCTCGGTCACTGAACAAGAAAGAAACCTAAGGAACACAAATGGAAATCCTCCTGTTTAAATTGAAGTATCTCAAGTGTTTACATCCATGCATTTCCAGAAAATTCCTTCTTGACACAGAACACACCTTCTAACTTCCATGGGTTATCATGACTTCACCTATAGAAAATGACAAAATTTCTATGAAGGAACGCCAAAGCAAATCTGGAAGCTGAACTAACACACTGTTCAAACTTTTATCTTTTTATTTTTTAACATGATATTTTTATTGATTCTTTGGGAATTTCACATCAGGTACCCAGATCATACTCATTTCTCAGTCCTTCCATGTCTGCCCCCCACCCTTGTGACCTCCCCCAAAGAAATAGAAACAAAATTTAAAAGTAGTAGTAGTAGTAGTAGTAGTAGTAGTAGTAATCCAATTTGGGTTGCACATATACTCACTGGAGTATGGTCAAACTCTCAGCAAGCTGCCCCTTAAATAGAGCTGAGTCCTCCCCTCCCACAGCATCCATCAAGGCAACCAGAAGCCATCAATTGTGGAGAGTTAATTTCCTTTCATACTTTTTAAGATTTTTCTTCAATGTCACCCTCTTTAGGCTGTTACTTTTGGGGTCGGGGTGAGAGTAGGGGTTGTCACAGAAGCCTTCCATGTCTCTCTTTCTCAACTATGCCTCAGCAATCATCAATGTCCCTACAAACACGGTTTCCCTGCTCTTCATAGTCAGTCAGAGGGTAGATCATGAACTTCCACATGGTTTCTGACAGCACAAACCATGATCATGGCCCCTGCCTCCAATAGGACTACAGGCCACACAAGGCCCTTACAGGCAGCCCAGGCCTCAGGTGGCAGCAGAGGCCACTCACATCAGCCTGGTTCTCACTGCCATCTTGTCCCCAGATCTGCCTCTCTCCACAGGGCACACACCGCTCCGTGTTCTATCCTTCCTGCCTCTCCATCACGTGTTTGCCCACCGCCTGCCGCAGGTGGCCTCTCAAACTCTATCTTAATAGCACTGCTTTCCTCTTGCTTCCCTACTGCACGGCCTGACCCCCGACAAGACTTTATTCCTAAAGACTCCTAAATATTAATTGATAGTGTTTCCAACCACCTAAACATCATGTTAGATGTAAACTCTTTGTGATCAAAAAATCTGAAGAAGCACCCCCAAAAAGACAGAAGCCGAATCCAATAAAACAATCCAAGCATAAGAACACATTACAAGTCCTAATCAGCAATGCCATCTCAGGCGATATAATAGAAGGAAGGGGTCTCACCTGATGGAGAGACTCTGGACGAAGACTCCAGAAGTCCCAGACCATGTCAGGATCCTTCAGATGAGTTTGTGGGTTTCTCTTCTGGCTATGGATAAAGGATGGAAACTAAATGGGGGAGGAGGGAGAGAAAGCAAAAATAAAAATCCCAAATCTAAGTTTGTAAGAATTATAGCGTCTTATATAATATATTGTCTACGGCTTCTTTATGAATTATAATTCTAATCAACACAATTCTAGAAACTTAGGTTGTTAAACTTTCAAATGAAATTTGTTCAGTACGTACAACCAATTCTTTGGATACTCTAGTGTCAAATGCACTCAGAGCTGAAATATCTCTTTAAACACTAGCACCACCAAACACACACACACACACATCCTCTATCTGCTTCTTGGCAAAGCCCATTCTCACTAATCCTCCAGGCTCTGCAATGGAAGCTGGACTATTCCCACCAGGTCAGGGAATCTTGACATGCCAAAATCTAGGGCCAATGGTAATTATCATTTGCTCTTACAGAGACATAATAAATTCTGAGGAAAAAATTTAAAGGGTGTGGTGGTTTGAATAAATCTGGCCCCCATAGATTCATGTGTTTGCACGTTTGGCCCATGGGGAGTGGCCCTATTAGGAAGTGTGGCCATGTTGGAGTGGGTGTGGCCTTACTGAAGGAAGTGTGTCACTGCTTCTTTGGGGGCGGGCTTTGCGGTCTCTACACTCAAGCTCTGCCCAGTGTGGGAGAATCTCCTCCTGGCTGCCTTTAGATCAAGATGTAGAACTCTCAGTTCTCCAGCACCATGTCTCAATGCCATGATCCCGCCATGATGATAATGGACTGAACCTCTGCAACTGTAAGCCAGCCCCAATTCAACTTCAATTCAATTCAATTTCCTTTATAAGAGTTGCCTAGGTTATGGTGTCTCTTCACATCAATAAAATCCTAACTAAGACAAAGGGCAATCCAAACAATCCACATTCTCTTCTTTCTCCAGGGCTTATCCTCAAATGCCAATCACTAAAGAAAACTGGAAGTCAATACAAATCCACAACACTTGTAGAGAGCAAAACAGTCCATGACCTACCAATATGGCATCCCGGATGAAGAAAATAGGGGTGTTGTTTCCCACAAGATCCCAGTTACCATCTTCAGTGTAGAATTTCACTGCAAATCCACGAGGGTCACGAACTGTGTCAGCTGAGCCTGACTCTCCAGCTAGAAGAGTCAAAGGGAAGACTGAAGCACACCCAAGCACACTGCAGCCCAGAAACCATAAATCACAGAGAAACTTAGCCTCTACCATCCTCAGTCCACTTCCTGGAAGCAGATTAGGTATTTAAATGGGAGATTCAAATGGAAGAATGGAACACAGCCAAGTATATTGCAACCAAGAAACCATAAGTCATGGAAAAACACAGCATCCTGCATCTTCAATCCACTTCCTGCAGAAGCAGATTCCTGGAATTCCAGAATTCCTGGAAGCAGGTTAGGTATTTAAATGTCTGTGGTATTTTTACTACAACCTACCTACTAATTGGGTTTAGAAATAAGACAAAAGAAATGAATTAAGAGTGATAAGATATATACCAACAACTGACAAGATTATCCATTGAAACAGGTAATTAAGAAAATAATTACAAAGAGTAGAATAATAAACAAAGCTTGAGTTGTGTGGCTGGAGAGATGACTCAGCAGTAAAGAGCACTAGCTGTTCTTAACCAGAGTTAAGACTCAGGTTCAATTGCCAGCACCCACACGGCAGCTCAAAACAATTTAACTCTAGTGTCAGTGGGTCTGAGACCCTCTCCTGGACTCTGATGACACCAGGCATCCACATGGTATAGAGGTATGTATGCAGGCAAAACATCCATACACATAAAATAAAAATGATAAAATTTTTAAGAGAGTGAATCGTCAGAAAGTTAGTATTAGGGAAATTAGTTAAGGTACAGGTTTATTTTTTATCGCATTCATTTTTGCATAGCATGGTTTGTGTGCTTGTGTGTTTGTTTGTTTAAACACAGCATAGCAGAGAAGGCTAATCTATGTGATATGTGTGTGTGTGTTACAGAATTAGTTTATAATAATAATTAATAGTATATAAACTACTAATTCTGTAATATAATAATAAAATGTCTTCATCATTCTGAAGTAGATCTACAGGGTAGTATAAGTAAATCACCTATACTATTGTTGCTCTACACTTAATTCTCAGCAAAAAGCAGTTGTTGGAATGGTTCTTAGAGAAGAACTCCACTCCATATCTCTTTGAGGCAATCACTTGTAGAAAGTTCTTTCTAAATGTCAGAAAACCGCAGTGGTAGCCCCTTCAAGGTTCAACAAACATAACAGTAAGTAATTCGTGTATGACTGCAGATATTTTCTATACAATAAAACAGGCTATAAAACAGGCTACAATTTCCTATATACTTAGTATGTTTTTCATGAGAGTTTATTTAAAGTGTAGGTTGAAGGAACCAAAGAAGGTACACAAACAGACTGACTTACCGACTGTGGAGAATCGAACCGCAATAGGAGTCCTCTTTCCAATATGCTCAAACACCTTTGCCTTGGAGTATCTGGTAATATCATGGGTGACCTCAAAGTATCCAAAAGCACCTAATGAGAAAGAGAACCTCTCAGCTCAGGACCATCACTCGGGCTTCAGGCCAACGCCTGTGACAAGAGAAACTAAACACGCACTCAGCGCCAGCCTTCGGAGATCTTCCAACTCGATGGAGGATCAAACACAGTATGTTAGGAACCAAACACAAAGCCTGACTGCCACTAGTGCTCCGATGACCACCACACGGCGGGAGCCAAGAGGGGATGGTGGGCTGGGCGCTGGCAGCTTTGGCTGACTAAAGACCCAGAGGGCATTGGGGTAGAGGCAGGGGCCAAGGATCGACAAAAAAGGTCACAGGGAAGGAGGCAGGGGCTGGAAGAACAGCTGCCAAACGACAAGTGCCAACAGAGAAGACATGAGACAACGGGAAGGAACTTATCTAGAAAGCAGAGATGAAGCCAGGAAGCCTGACCAGAAGGGCACAGAAGCAAGCGAAGGAGGAGAAAATGCGTTATCCTTTCTACACGGCTCTGTTTCTCGTTTGTTTGTTCATTTGTTTGTTTGTTGACAGTGTTTCTCTGTGTAGCTCTGGAGAGCCCAAAATTCCCTATGTTGAACAGGCTGGCCTTGAACTCAGAGATTGACCTGCCTTTGCCTCCTGGGCACTGGGATGAAAGGTATGCACCGCCACCACCCGGCTGCTAATCTTCTTTTTCTTATTGGGCTTTTCTTTTAAACACCAATGTCATCTTTTACATCCACCATAAAAGAAGATAAAAGTTTTACAGAAGCTCGACAAAAGGGAGGGAAAATTCACCACAAACTCACCACTCCAACATAACTGCGCTCTATTTTTTGGTTCATTTCAGTATTTATTCCCAACGAGCCTATTTTAGTGAAGCTGCAGCAGTGGAGCTCTGTGCTTTCACTTCCCTAAACTGTGTAATGGGAAAAGTAACAAAAGGTCACTAAGTAGTACGTGTGGTGCTGGAGAGTGAGCCTAGGCTTGCTCGATAAGCACTCTAGCACGGAGCCTGATTTATTGAGGCAGGATATCACTGCTTAGCACAGGCTGGCCTTGAAACTCCGTCTCGCTCTGCCTCTGCCTCTGCCTCTGCCTCTGCCTCTGCTCCCCAAGTGCTGAAATTACAGCATGTGGCACACATCACATGTGGCTGTAAAGTTACTATTTGTTTGTTTGTCTTGTGTGTGTGCATACCACATGAGCATTCACGTGTGAGTCTATGTGTGTGCATGTGAGTGTGGAGGTCAGAGTGGAAGCTAAATGTCCCAGATTGCTTCCTACAGAGAGCCCCCGTCCACTCCCCTCCCCCACACCTCCCCACCAGCGCTGAGGTTACAGGTACATTATAGTACACCAGCCTTTTTTACACATGGATGCTGTGTAATCTAAACTCCAGTCATCATGGCTGTGTAGGACACACTTTATGAACTGAGCTACCTCCCCAGCTATCAAAAGTTAGGTTTTTAAAAACTGTTTTGGAGCTGGACAGATGGCTCAGCAGTTAAGAGCACTGGCTGCTTTTCCAGAGGACCCAGCTTCAACATCCAACACACACACGGCTGAACAGAATGTCCGTAACTCTAGTTGCAGGGGACCTGATGCCTCCTTCTGTCTTCCTCAGCACTAGTTACACACGTGGTACACAGGCAAAACACCCTTACACATCAAATGAATAATTTTTTATACATAATGGATAATATATAAATAAAGATATTTGTATATTATATATAAATTATATTATTTATGCCTGTTATATAATATATAGCTTATATATTATTAATATTATTACTTGTATATTATGGTATAATTATATCATACATAATATTATAATATATGCAATAATAAATAGTATAATAATATATGATTCTATAATTAGTATGTTTTGTAATGATATATAATAATATAAAAACCTAGGCTATTGTTCTATTAACAAACAATTTTCCTTTCTTCTAAGAATGGAGATTTGGTCTGATAACTACAAGGTTCCTTCTACTTAAGGCTGTCAGGTACTTTGGGAAATCCTTTGAGCCGTGTTAGGAGGGAGGAACACAGATTGCTCTCACCTGCTCCTTTTGCATGTACCACTCTCTCAGGAATCCGCTCTCGGTCAAAATGTGCCATCTCGTCAGTGAAAACCACATCCTGAACAAGAAGGGGCCCTCGGGACCCCGCGGTCATGATATTAAGTTTATCTCCTATTGGGTTCCCGCCTCCGGTGGTCAGGACATCGGGTCTCTATGTGAACATGAAGGGAAAAGTGCAGGAGTCAGTACAGCTGAACCCTTCTCTAACACTGGCATACCTGGCAATGCTTACACCTTCCTACCTGTCCTTCAATTTCCCATGTGCTAAGTGCTGCAATACTAAATCAACTCTCAGAAATCCTTTTCATGCCAACAGCAATTCCCAAGACATTTGTTCTGGGAAGCAGAGGTGACTAACGCCTGCTACCTGGCTCAGCTGCTCCTAGAGATGGGCGCTGGATTCCACATGTGAGATCCCAGATAGGTACCCCTCAAAAGAGAACATATGTGCTTGATACCCAATGTCAAAACTAACAGCAAACAGCTAGTCTTCAAAGAATCCACGCCAGCTGGTGCTTCCCCTGGGCTGAAGTCTGTCATGCAGTGGAACTTTCAGACAAAATAATCATAGGACGCCATGACAGGGATATTCAGACGCACTGCTATGGAAAGATGCTCATTTCTCTCAATTTCTTTCTATGTGTGGTATCTCTTAGCAATTTAAAAACAAACAAAAGAAATGCCTTTCTTTTGGCTAAAAGTAATTGTTTCTGATAAGATGGATTATATTGCTAATGTTCTATATAAGGAGAACACCGGGGCAAATCACCTTGGAATTTATAAAACTCACAACGAGGCTTTCACACAAGTGCTCTACCCCTCGACCCAATTTCCTAAATCATTAACAGATTTCCTCACGTGGCCCAAGGGGCATACAATCTGCCTCCAAAACAAACACGATAAGTAAGGCTTCCTGAGGCTGCAGTTCAGAAAAGAGCCCGGGGCCAAAGACTGAAAAGGAAGATTGCCCAACTTCAGGAGATGTTCAGGGCAGCACTGGACAGAGGGCTAACGGAGGACCTGTCAGCAATATATGGTCTTAGATGAAAACACTACAGTAGAAGCAGGTCTCAGGCAATGGTCAAGCACTTTTCTCCTGTGTGTGAGGCTCTGGGTCAGATCCCTAACCTCGACAATAACAGTAGTGAAGATCATAATCCCATCATGCAAAAAAGACTTACTAACTACAGTGAGCTGATGGGACTGGAGAATAGACCACATGAGTCATTTCATGTAAGCTTCCTGACAATCTCAGGAGGCCTATGTTAGGAATTCAACATAATGGGTGATGCATGTGTCCAGAGGACTTGTGAGGTTGTGTGTGTGTGTGTGTGTGTGTGTGTGTGTGGTGTGTATGGGGTGTGAGCACCTTTGTGCATGCATGTTCCCATGTGTGAGAGCATGTATCGTGGGTCAGGTGCACACATGTACGCATGTGAAGCTCAAAGTTGTTTTCAACATCTTCTCTGATTGTTCTCCATTTTATTAACTGTGGCAGGTCTCTCAGTTGAACCCAGATCTCACTGATCGACAAGTGTAGCTAGCCGGCTTGCCCCAGAGAGCCCGTCTCTGCCTCCTGTGATTATAGAGGGATGTCTTACCTCCCAGCTTTAACATCGGTTCTGAGGATCTTAACCCTGGTCCTCATACAAATGTTTTACCCACTGAGCCATCTCTCTGGCCCTTAGGTAACTTTGGACAGAGGATGAATATCCAACAGGATTAACTCAAACTTGTAACTGTTGTTACAATGTTGTTATAATTTTTAACTTAGCAAAACATCACTTTAAAAACAATTTTTTTAAAAACTGATGTTACCTAAGTCCTTTTCCTATATGTATATATACACACACACACACACACACACACACACACATCAGAGGACAACTTGCAGGATTCAGTTTTATCCTTCTACCATGTGGATCCTAGGGACCAAATTCAGTGGTCAGGCTGGATGACAAGGACCTTTACCTGGTGACCCATTGCACCAGCTCCAGAAGCAGACATTCTTTAAAATGAAATTTTTAAAAGACTTATTTCTGCTACTGGACAATTTTAAGAGCTAGCTCTGAGAAGGTAGCATTTGTAGTGGCTCTTAACATGTTGACATTTGGCCAATAGTTACTTACCACCACTAGCTGTCCACCCATGCCTCTCCTGAAACACTTCCTGCTACAACCACACTATTTCCAAGGCACCAAATAGCTCAGTGGTAAAGACACTTGCTGCCAATTCTGACAACTGTGTTCATTCCCTAGGACCCAGAGGTGGAAGGAGAGACTCCTGAAAGTTGACCTCTGACTTTCACACACATATAAATAAATTAATTAAATAAAAAAAAACAAGCAAGCAAACAAATAAATAAGACTTTAAGGAACTTCTTCCTATTTTCAATAAGGAAAACCAAACCAAAAGGAACTAAACGGAGAACCGCTCTCTAGCAAGGACCCCACAGCTGCCACACTTGGCTGGGACCAGATCAGTACATCGCTGAAACCTCATCAGAGAAACTGTTTCTAGCAACACACAACAGGGACCCACAACTGGAAAACATGCAGAGTGAGACTTTGGAATGGTCGCTGCTAAAGAGGATGGCTCCATCAAACCCCTCCCCTCAAGGCTGGGGATCTATGGGGAAGAGGAAGTAGGAAGACTGTGAGAGTTAGGGATGCTGGGTAATCCCAAGACAACAGTATTTCCAGCAGAAACGGCAGAGCCACGCAGAACTGGGACAGCAGGCACAAGACCTGCACAGTTCAAACCAGACAAACTCTCAGCACAGGGAGGGGACCGGGCTCCAGATGAGGGGCTATTTTCACTTGACAGCTGCTGGGAAGAGGAAAATCAGTCGTCTTTAAGTCTTTAACGGAGTGACACCGAGTGCATCAGCTACAACCCACGGCAGGCTAGACGCCAACGCAAAATGAACTCCATGGGCTGTTGTTGTTTTCTGGGTTTTTTGTTTTGTTTGTTCGAAGTTTCAAGTCTGTGTCTGACTTTTTAGCTTTTTTGTTATTTTGCTTTGTGTTGGTTTTTGCTTTTGTTTTTAAGAGAAAGAAAGAATATGGCATTGGCTAGACACGGTGGCACAGCACTCAGGTTAAGGCAGGAGGATTATGAGTTCAAGGCCAAACTGAAGTTTATGGTGAGTTCTAGGTGAGCCACTTTCTCTTTCTCTCTCTCTCTCAAAAGAAAAAAAAAAGAAATTAAAATAAAATTAAAGCTAGATAAGTAAGCTTTCTGGACCACAGCTAAGACTTCACACTAGAATACACTATCCTGTAAACTGACTCATCCTGGTTAAACTACCAGCTGCCTTGGTCAGGAAGTCAATGTGTACTCAAGAGGCAAAAGTGAGTTCTCATTCTGCTATATTCATTGCCTAAATTACACTGTATGGACCACCAAGGGTACTCAATAAGGAACTAAATACGATATTAAAGTATGGAATAAGTAACTACTTGATAAAATGTTAAGCAATATATCATATGAGCAGTGAAATCTAAGAGTAGAGAAACATGAAACGTGTGTGTGTGTGTGTGTGTGTATGTGTTTTACGTGTGTGTGGTCAGTTCCCATGAATGTGGGTCCATTTGTATGTATGTGTGTATGAAAGCCAGAGTGTTTTTCTCCATGGCTCTCTACCTTATTCTCTGAGGCAGTGTCTCTCCCTTGAGCCCAGAGCTCACCCATTCAACTAGTCTGGCCAGTTTGATCCAGGGAGTCTCATCTCCCTCCTGGCATTCGTGTGGCTGTTGGAAATCTGAACTCCGACCCTCACACTTACAGAGCAAGCACCAAGCCACCTTCCCAGCACTGAATCTATGTGCTCTGTGAAGGGCATAAATGGAAACTGCTAGAACGAAACAGGGTACTGAGCCACAGCCTGGACTGCTACTCCATCTGCAGCCATTATGGCCTGTTAATCTGAATATGAACATAGACTCTAAAGAACGCTGTATTTATTTTGGAATAACAGAATCACAACATGGAATAGTTGCCTTGGTGTTTTCAAAGGGAACAAGAAAACTGTATAAGAGAATAAGGGAGGGCGGCTGTGTAAATCACTGTGAAACAATACTCTGTAGCTGTCAGGATCAGTAGCAAGGGTAACGATCGTCCACAGTTGACCATCCATTCGTCAGACAGATGTTCTTACAGAAGATTTTCTGTGGAAGCGCACAGTGGCCTTTGTGTGGGTTGGGGTTAAGCCGACTCTTCTGTCTGTCATTCTTACCAAGCAAATATGCATGAGGTCCCTTCTTCACAATCTCTGGGCTTCGTTATGATTTCTGGTTGCCATTACTAAGGTTTGACACAAGCAGCTCCATTTTGATTCTGATACTATCCACAGGCCTTACGCTAAGATCGCACAGAGTCACGGCACAACTCTAAAGTAGCTGACAAGCTAGCAAAGAACTGCTGACCCATGGTGCTCAGTAACTGTAGATCCGGAGGACCAAGGGCAGAAGGAAAGAGCAAGGGATTCCAAGAGAACCAAAGGATCACTGTTAATTCCAGGAAAAAGCTTTTTCTCTGGAGAAAAATTATAAATGTCTGGTTATACAGTCGCCAAGCCAGGGCTCCAAGGACAGACCGAATAAAGTCACTCAGTTATGCACGTGAGAAAGTTTTGTGAAGCAAGGCTATCCTATCTTATTTGTATGTGAGTAAACAGGTCACAGTAGTTGCTAATAGATCTCAAGAATTCACTTTCACTGCTTCATAACCAAAACACAGCTGCTAGTTTTCAATAATTACAAACATTTAGAATAATCCTGTATAAAGATTAAACTTACCAAGAGCACAAAACAAGAACTGCAAGAAATTTTCTCTCTTGAGACCAGATCCAAATTTTGTTAGCACCATGACTGGTCTAGTACAAGTTTTCAAAAGGCAGAGAACAGAGGGAGACTTTGGAGAGGACGACTTAAGAACTGAAGGACAGATCATCTACAGATGAAAAAGATTCCTTTTCTTTTTTATTAGAAGCTTTGGGATTGGGGTACTTTGAAAAAACCATAACCATGAATTTATATTTTCTGATTTACACTTAATATTTTCTGATTCACACTTTACAATCAGCTCCTGCTTTCTAACCTGGAGAGAAAACATAGAAGAGCCTAGACCTCGGCTAAGACAAAGACTTGGAGAAATGTGACCGTGTTGGCCATGTCTCTCGTGCTGACACACCATGACTTGGCAGTTCGGCTCCTCCTGCTTTCATGAGACAAGAGAGCTCATCCAGGTTAATTCAGCTGCTCCCTGTCCACGCCTCTCCCGCCCCTCTCGTGGGCTCTGTACCATCAGCATGCTCACTATCAGGGTTAACCCCAAAACATACATTCTCTTATAGAAAACTCCCTGGCAAGACAGGCAGGCTTAGAGCTGATAACAAGGGGACAGAATAGAGTCAGGACTCTGGTGTTCGGATTCTCCAGTGAGCAGAGGTGACTTATTATTAAACCTGGGAATTCCAAAGGAAGAGCCCATGTGGTCTGAGCAGTGGGTGACTAAACTATCTCAGTTCCACGCAAACTTCTGAAGATACCTGCAGAATCGTCTCTTTGATATATTTTTGAGAGGAAGAGAGGGTTTTTTTAGGTGGGACTAAGTCAAGCCTGTGAAGACACTGGATTCTCTGCTTAATAATCAATGTTCACAAAGCTCTCAGTTCAGTTGTCAGCAACATCTGCCCACAAGAAGACTCCATTTTGTAAATTGTTCTCACAGTGATCAACACTCTGGTTCTGATGCCAAAGAATGGTCCATCCAACTTGGCATTGGACATCTGTTTCTTAAGAGAGGAGATTACAGAATGCTGGCATTTCCAACATTTACAGCTCCAGTAAAAGTTTAAAAAAAAAGAATATTTTAATGTCATAAAAATATAACTAACAAGTTTTTAAAAAGAGAATGTGTCTGTTGACTCCATCACATGAAGAGAAAATACATGGATGGCTTTCCAGGAAACATGAAACGTACATCTCAGACAACATAATAATGTGACTTCCTAGACTCAGAGATAGACCACAGTTCCCAAATTCCCCTATACTTAGCCCATAACAGAGGTCCAGAATAGACCTAGAATAGAAATAGAATAGAAAGAAGTGAACCTGATCCTAAAACTTCCCAAATACCTTCTCCATACACTTAACATTTCTGTGGCTGAATACTGGTGCCTCAAGTACTTTAGTGGGGGGGGGTTGGTACTTACTTATAAATACTTATTTTTATGTATGTGTTACAGTCTTGTGTCATGCATGTATAGGCACTATGAGGGTACAGTATCCACCGAGGCCAGAAGCAAGTGTCAGATCCCTGTAACTAGAGCTACAGACCATTTTGAGCCACCAGGTGGGTGCTGGTAACCTGGGTTCAGTGCTGGAGAAGCAAGTGCTCTTAACTACAAAGTCATTTCTCCAGCACCCTGCTTCAAGTATGTAAAACCTGTGCTAACCAACTAGAAGCTTCCTTCAGCTGAGGCCCTCAGTAACTACAAGGGACAAAATATCCCTGTTTCTTTCAACCTCAAACTACTCTGAACCATACAAAAAAGGAAGAAATTTCTGATGTGTTTATGCCATTTTGTATGTTGGACACCATGATTATAGCATTTAGCCTGCATAAAACAGAACTTAAAATGAGGAATCAATGGCGAGAAGCCAGACAAGAGACACCCACAGGTTACACTGGAGCTGATACTTAGCAGGCATCTGAGAGGATGCTCAACATCTCCAGTCCATTTCTGCGAAGAAAATTAAAACCAATGACTGACTAAAAGTCTGGCAAGACCAAAGACTGACAGGAAGCAAGGCACCCAGAACTTCCATGTTGTTGACAGACGTGTAAAATGGTACAACCACTCTGGAAGATGACTGTGCAGTTTGCTCCTAAAACAGACACTGGCCCTATAACCCAGTAAACCCTATAATCCCAGTAGTTTGGGGTTTTGTCTTCTTATTTATTAGGACAGGATTCATGCCATGAAACTCAAGCTGACTTCAAACTGGTGATCCACCTGCCTCATCCTTAGGACTGGAATCACAGGTGTGTGCTAGCACATCCAGCTAGGAAAAATCAAAGTGTGGGTTCATAAAATGACTGGTATAAGAGTTTTCATATCAGGCTGGAGAGATGGCTCAGCGGTTAAGAGCACTGACTGCTCTTCCAGAGGTTCTGAGTTCGATTCCCAGCAACCATGTGGTGGCTCACAATCATCTGTAATAGGATCCGATGCCCTCTTCTGCTGAGACTAAGGACAACTACAGTGTACTCATATACATAAATAATTTTTTAAACAAGAGTTTTCATATCGACTTTATTTATAATAATCCAAACTTGGAAATAACCCAGGTTCCCAGCAATAGTAAAAACTAACAGTGGTCTAATCTCGTCACACAGTACTGCATAGTGTGGAAAATCTAACTGCGGGTACATGGCACAAGAAAGTATTTTCACTGAACAACAAAAAGAGCTTTATATAAAGCCCCATGAATCAATGGTTACAATATTCAGAACAATGATTTCCACTGGACACACTGAATGTGTGTGTGTGTGCATTCATGTGTGTGAGAGTCAGAGGACAACCTCAGGTGTCAGCCCTCACCTTGCACTTGGTTTATGGTGTTTTTCTACTGTGTACACCAGGTTAGCTGGCCTGTGAACATCTAGATGTTCTCCTGTCTCTGTCTCCCAGTTCCACAAAGGAACACTGGGACTCCACGGTACACATTACCACAGCAGGGTTTACATGGATTGTGGGTATTCAAACTCCTAGTCTCCCACTTTAAGAGAGAACACTGCACACTGAGCCATCTCTTTAGTCCAGCCTCGGATACCCTGATACAGGCTCAGGATGCATTTGTCTATGTGTGTATTAAACCTTGTTGAACAGAACACATAAATCTATGCCCCACTATATGTAATTATCACCATAAGCCTGCACATGCACACCCCACTCTTCATGCACATCCCGAAGTGTTCAGGTATAAAGTATACCGCTGAGGAGAAACACTTAAAAAACATCACTGGTTTCCTGGATGAATGAAAGGGTAGGGAGATGGATAATCTTATAAAAGAGGTAATTGTGCAATACAGGAAGTGGACACTTAGGTTTCTTTTCAATTAGGACACTGCAGTTCTTTTTGGCATTTCTGAATTCTCAACACTTTTCACAATCAAGCATTTCAGCTTATCTAGGCTTCATGGCATGTGCTAATCTCCTTCCAGAAGGTATGGGGGCTCCCCTCCTAGAAATGTTTATTCAGAGTAGCACAAATTGAGGAAGAAAACATTAGTATCACCAACAATAGGTGACATACACAAAGTGTGGAGTTGTTATGAAAGAGGAGAGAGCAACAAATTAATAATTTCCCCAAACAAACTGGTCCCAGAATAAACAGGAAAAACACCTTTAAGAACACGTGTATTTTATTGTCTAAAAATTCTCACTACACGGTCCAAGTGTTTCTCAGTTCACAAGTATTCATGACAGCATGAAGCAGGCTTTAGCAACCACTGGGTTCCCCCAGGTCCTGGCTCTAAGGAGCTCAGTTCTAATCTTTACTAGACCACTGACTAGCCATATGTAACTCTGTGATTCTCTGGTTCTCTTGAACTCAAAAAAAACCAAACAAACAAACAAAAAAAAAAAACCCTTAATGCACCTAGTTGTAAATAAAGAAGGACAATAGGAACAAGGGCTTGGAGAAAAATATCAACATTTCCCCAAACTCGGTCCATGAACACTAAACATAGATCTCTCAGTACACCAACAAAAGCAGGGTTTTAAGGAAGAAAAAGCAAGGAGGAAAGTCTCCCTCACCCTCACCCCCACCCCTGCCCTGCTAACCAGAAGCCGCGGGGCCGTGCAGTATCATCTACTCCAACCTCTCTAAAATGCCAGGCCAGGAGCGTCCCTACCAAGTCTACTGAAATCCCCACTGTCTATGAGACAGTGTCATCTGCTTGGGATGCCATGCAGCCAACCCCAGCATTCACTCCACAGCTAGTCTGCAATGGGAACTAAATGGTAATCATCTGTTTACACATCTCGCCTCTCAGTGTTGACTCTAAACTTCTCCAGGGTGTGGTCTTATCTCACAGGAATATTTGTACACCTCGTCCAGCACTGTGGTGCTCAAATGGCACATACTGGCACTCAAAGTTCTGTGAATTAAAGCATTGATTACTGTCTAATGTCATTGCCAGTTCTAAAATACTAGGTCTGATGCTCCTCGGTGCCAATTAAATAATGGATGTGAAAAGGCTTTTTATTTAATCGTTGAATGTTGTGTGTTCTGCATGTCACCAAGAATGATGGTGGAGGCACAGGCTCGGTACCTCCCAAACACCAAGGCGTGAGGATCTAAGAGTTCACAAACATAAAGCAAGAGCTGGCTCCAACTTCCTGGCTCACAACTGCAGTTCTCTGCCACTTTGCCCTGGCGGCTCCAAGTCTCCTTCAAGCTGTGACCTATGTCCCAGCTGGCACAAATGCCAAAATCGGAGCCATCCACCCGGCCCCTGCTGCCAGCGACAAGTCTTGCAGGCCGGCAGCCCCATCCCCTTTCGGCAGAATGGAACGGTCCGTGGGACAGAAAGCAGCCACCAGAGCGCAGCCCCAGCGCAGGCCACCCAGGGGGAGCCCGCGCCGTTACTCGCCGCCGCCCACGTTCTCGTGAGGCTCTGGGGAACACAGGGTACCTGAGAGGCCCGCTGCTCCTTCCACCGCTTCATCTGGTCGCTGGCTGGGTCCCGGCTGTCCGACATGGTGTAGGATTGCGGAGCTGCAGAGCTGCGGAGCGTTGGGCAGCAGGGACAGACGCGCGCGGTCTCCACCCGGGGTAGGGAATCCTGTAGGCCAGGCCCGTTGAAGTGGTGACTTCAAGCTCCACCAATCAGCACCGCCCCCCACCCTCGGGACGGCTGCCTCCTGATTGGCCAATAGAACTCTAGAAGGGACAGGATTGGAAGGAGGGTGGGGCGAGAAGTGGGGGCTCCGGGAGGTGGACCCCGGGATGGGAAGAGCCTGGGGAGACGGGTGGGACCGAAAGGCGGTGCTGGGACCCTGCTGGTGCTCTCTGACCTCTGAGAGTCACAGCTCAGGGTCTAATTCCTCTGTGCAAAGTTTTCTCACTTTGCTTACTTTGTTCGCCACTAATTGGTAGGTGGTTCTTTTTCTTCCTGTTCTCAGATTATCATTTACCAAACTGTATACCAATAATTTACTACAAAAACACTCAGAAACTGTTTAATCTTACTACAAATCGGTGCAGATTTCCTCCTCTGTGAAAGGGAAAAATCTGACTTGTGACTTGGCCCACTGTGCCAAAGTGGACTGTATCGACTGCAGTGACATTCTCCTCCATTTTCTCCCCTGACATGGAAGAATACTGAAAAGCTCTTTGTCTTTGGGGAGAAGGGGATCCGTGTTGGGTCTAAGGATGTGGCTCATTGGTTGAGTGTTTGTCTAGCATGCACAAAGCCCTGAGTTTAATCGCCAGAATCATATAAACTGCGCGGTGGTGCAGGCTGTTACTCCCAGCCCTCCGGAGGTGGAAAACAGGATCAGAAGCCAAAGGTCATCTTCAGCTACATAGCACCTTCGAGACCAGACTGGGATATGAGATTCTGTCTCAAAAAAAAATTATTAAACTAGAAAGTAAAACATGTACTAATGTTTGTAAATATTTGGTGACTTTGGAGCTTATTTTTCATTTTAATCAATAGGTTGAATATTTTCACGTAGTTGCTAGAATATCTTTAAACACTTTGATACATGTGTGTAGTTGCCATCATTTTCAAATTAAACATTCTCAGCTTTCACCTTGATTTGGGGCTGTGGGCATGTGACTGAGGACATTTCAAAGTTTGTTCTTGATTTGGCAAAGATGTGGTAACAGGAATTGGTAAAATTGTAAGTTTTGCAGTCCCTTGGGGGAAAGGTCACAAATTCATCTTATCAACAGTATTTTTCCTATATTGTTCTTAACACAATTGTAAAAGTACCATTCACTGTGCTATTTGTTTAATATCTTTTGCTGTATCTACATCTACACTGTCCCTAGAATGTGAAGCCCAAAAAGGCAGTGACTGTCATGTCTAAAGTCCCATGGGACCAGCAAAATGGATCAGTGGGGAAAGTTACTTACTGTCTGGCCTAGCACCCAAAGTTTAATCCCCAAGACCTATGAGGTAGAAGGAAAGAACCAACTGTCAAATGTCTTCACACACACACACACACACACACACACACACACACACTCATGCACATGGCTGAGACTATATATAGCTTAGTGATAGAGTACTCACCTAGCATATGTGAAGCCCCACCACAAGAAGAAAAAATAAATAAAAATAAGAAAATATGGAGCTAACAAGATGGCTCAGTGGATAGAGGAACTCACTGCCAAGCTTGACAACTTGAATTTAATATATCCCCACATGATAGACAGAGAAAACTGACTCCTGAAAGTTTGTCCCTGACTACACCTATACACACATACAGTTAATTCATTAATTAAACATGATGCCGATTTTAAGTTAGAATTCCTTGAGTACTTCCTATATGTCAAGGACTGTTCGACTATTAGGTTTTTTTTTTTACATGTTTGCTTAGTTGACCCACCAACACTGTAAGTTATATACTAATATTGTGATTATTAAATGGCCTGGGAAGCTGAGGTACAGGAGGGTAAATAAAGAACTTGCTCAAAGTCGGACAATTACCCACAGACACAGTTAAAATTCCAGTTCTGTCCACTCATCTCCAGAGCCTGCTGCTTGTTAAGTAAACCAGTGTTGAGAGAAGGAGCAAAGCAGACCTTTTCTCTGCAGCCAGAATACACCTGAACAAGGGAAATAAAAGAGGCCTGAGTCATGTGTTCTCCTTCATTCTTTGTATGGACCTGTCTTGTTTGATTTGGGGCTCCCTTGCTCATTCTTTCTTTCTTCTCTGTTTCTGTTACACCTTAGATTCCTAAAGAGTTATTTCCACAGGAACAACAAGAATGGAGAAACAAGGCAGGCCCTGATCTTGTCTCGTGTCTTGCGTTTTAAAATAAGGTGTGTGCTTCCAACAGTGGCGATGAATTTATACTGGCTGCCTAAGCAGAGTTCCTACCCATCATTTTTGGGATTACAAGCCAATCACAGTTTAGGTGGAGACACCTCTAAAAGTCTCCTACAGCTTCAAGTAATTGAAACCTGATCCCTCTGATTCCTCAAGGTAATTCCAAGCACTGAATCCAGCAGACCAGCTTGTTCCTGTTTTATTCATATAAACATGAGTATTTTGTTGGCATTGAATAAAGTTGCTGTTTCGGAAATGCTATTCTCTGATTGTTCAGAGCTCAGTGAAGTAAACTACACTGGTACAAACCATAGTGTTATTAATCCTGATACCAGGACGTCTAAAGCCCAGACTAAATGGTCAAGAGAAGAGATTAGACATCCAGTTAGGGGATCTCTACAGGTAAAGTTTCCCTCCTCCATAGCAGAAGTAAAGAAGAGAGGTCTATGCCTTGGATGATGGGGGCAGCCCCAGGAACAGCCACGCCAACCAGAGTAGTTATTTACTTAGGTCTTGAGTCTGCCCACTCTCCAAGAAACAGAATCTCTACACATTTCGATTTAGTTCTCTTCACCGTGGCTTTAAGAGGTAAGCTGCGGAAGTAGAGAGGAGGCAGAAGGCACACTAGAAAAGAGAATTTCACATTATAACGAGCCTTGGCTGTAAGGGAAGAGTGCAGATGCCTCCCCAACACCATCCATAGTGCACCATGGATCAGGCTTGAGCAGCTAGAGAAGAAGACAGAATTCTAATTCTAAAGAAACTAGCTTTCTGTATGGCAGTGGCTTGTGGCCCCAACTGTTTCACCTCAGCCTCCCCGCTTAAGAAAGAGCCTGGGTTTACCTTGGTGTCTACTTAAGGGCACAGATCCTGAGGCTCGCGGATTCATGGGCCTTACTCTCCCTTCCTCATGCACCATGCATGCTACTAACCTAGTATTGGTTGAAACACAGACACCAGAAGGGGACTTGTTTCTGCTGCTTTTAAAAAAACATGTAAAGCACACGTGTAAGGCTTAGAAACCATAGACTAATATCCCAGAAAAATCTTTCACAGATGGCATTAAATGTCCTTTTTACCAATGTTTTATCTCTTACACATACATGAGGGTAAGTGAGAGAGGCTTGAAAAGGTATAGAACATGTAACTGCTTTAATATGCTTTTCTTAATTTTGTTTGTTTTTGAGACACGTTCTCAGGTATTCTGGGCTGGCCTCTAATCCTCTGTGTAGCTGCAAATGACATCGGACCTCTGGTATTCGGTACTCCAACATCAGTTACTTGTCCATTGCTGTGATAAAACACCATGACCAAAAGCAACTTTCGGAAGATATCGCTTATTTTGACTTAAAGTACCAGAGGGATAAGAGTCAATAATGCAGGGGTGGGGAGCACTGGCAAGAAGCAGGCATTTTGAGGCAGGAGCAGAAAGCTGAGAGATCACATCAGGAAGCAGAGAGAGAACTGGCTGTGGAATGCAGCTACATAGACTCAAAACCCACCCCCAATGACACACTTCCCCCAGCAAGGCCCAGTCTCCTAAGCGTCCCCCAGACACCACCACCAACTGGGGTCCAAGTGCTCAAATATATGAGCCTGTGCGGAGCATGTCTTATTGAAAGCACCACCTCCACCTCTCCTGGATTGGGTATTACAGGTGTGTGCTATGATGCTTGGTCTGTGCAGCCCTGGGGATGGCTCTGTGCATGCCAGACAAGCACGTTACCAACTGAACCATGTCTCCAGCCCAGTGTCCCGCTTTCTCACTTAGCATTCCACAATGAAGTTTTTCCCAACTCGTTTCTATGTCTTCAAAAATATATATTTTTTTTCCCTCCTCCCCACAGTTACACAGTTTGCAAAGCAGGGTTCTTCCTTTGCTTGTCCCTGTACTCTGAACATTAAGTTTTCTACTATAATGGTGTAATTGCTTCCTGTGCTTGCTTTCATTTCTTTTAGGTTTACTTTCAGAAGTCACCTTTGGTTCAACTCATTTGAGCATGATAAGGCTCCTGCAACATTTTACCCGATGGTCTCTGGAACGCTGAGCCAGGCTATACTTCCTGGCTCTCAGAGGATGGTTTGGTAATAAGATTAAAAAGGTAGGTAGGTACACATTCTAGACATTTCTAAGTTACACATTGTATTAGATACTTCAGAATGTAGCCAGGTATGGCCATGACTGCAGTCCTATCTCTAAAGAGGTCGGATGATCTGGTGTCCAAAGCTACTACCTAAGTTCCAGAGCAGCCCAGGCTACTTGAGACCTTATTTCAAAACCAATCAGAACCAAGTAGAGTTATATATTTTATTGAATTCCTCAGAACAGAAATATGCTTCTCATATTACATTCAGCCACCACCACAGCCATACAGAATTCACACAACCTGCAGCCACACCCTAGGCTGAGGAAAGACCAACAAAGATGAAGTGAGCAAGTGTGTGTGATAGGAAGGGGCAAACACGGGCAACACCGGCCCGAGCATGAGAGGCTGTAAGAAGGAGTCGTGGTTGAATCAAGAAGAGTTACCAGGCGTGAAGTACAATCCCAAAGATAGGGGTCCACCCATCATGGAGATCTGAAGTGGTTTCTTCCAGTTTTCCTTGAAAGCCTGACTTCGTTAATGGTGTACTGCAGTGCCTCACTGACTGGAAGAGCAAGCAGACATCTCTCTACGACTGAGGAGCATCCTTGTTGGATTTGCCAGGACACTGACCTCTGTGCTTAACTTTGGCTCTGGCTCCTTCTGCTTAGTCACCGTCCCTCCTGTCAGCTGCCATCTTGAGCTGCTGTGTGAGACAGTCATAGTTAAGGGCTAGGATGGTGTGCCTTGCTTACAGTTGTTTTTTTGTTTGTTTGATTGGTTGGTTGGGTTTTTGTTTGTTTGTTTGTTTTCCAGTGTCTGGGGTATTTTGATTGACGCTCCTATGTGTGCTGTAAAGTGGTGTACCTGTGTATGACCCTGAGCTGAACTCTAGATGCAGAAACCAGACAAACCTGACAAAACATCACTGGCAAGTCAGCACTCTGAATACAGACTGGGAGGATGAAATATAACTCTGAGGGAATACTTGCCTGCATATGCAAGGCGCATATGCTAGATTCAAGCCCCAGTGTTGGGTGGAGTATTCAACATGAGGGAGGTATCTATGAAAACATAAACAGTTGCTTATAAAAACAAAGGTCCTGTGTGAAGTCATTGGTCATAGCTAGTCTGTGGGAGAACAGGTGTCTCTGTCCTTTATTTCCATAAACTCAGATCAGCAGGGCTTTGAGAAGCAAAGTAGCAAAGGAACCTGGTAAATCCCACATTAGTGTCAGAGCACTTGGTGTGGGACCTACCATGGCTATTTACAAAATTCATGATCTCAGACAAGTTATTTTGCTCATAGGTGTGTGGTTGTGCACTGAAGGTAAGAAGCAACTTTTTTTTATTTTGTTTTGTGTACAGTGTGTGAGCACATGCATGTGAGAGTGTGTGTGTGTATGTGTGTGCACATGTGCATGTGAGAGTGTGTGTGCATGTGTGTGTGAGCACATGCATGTGGGAGAGTGTGTGTGTGTGCACATGCATGTGTGAGAGAGAGAGAGAGAGCACATGCATGTGAGAGAGAGAATGTGTGTGTGCACATGCATGTGAGTGTGTGTATGTGTGTGTGAGCACATGTGCATGTGAGAGTGTGTGTGCATGTGTGTGTGAGCACATGCATGTGAGAGAGAGAATGTGTGTGTGCACATGCATGTGTGTGTGTGAGAGATAGAGAGCACATGCATGTGAGAGAGATAATGTGTGTGTGCACATGCATGTGAGTGTGTGTGTGTTGCATTGTATTAGGGTGTGGGTGCATGTACTCATGCTTGTACATGTGGAGGTTAGAGGAGGATATTTTACCCTATCTATTTTTCTCCCCTTTATTTCTTTTAAGACATGATTTTTCATGGACCCCAAAACTCACCATTTCCTTAGATGGGCCAGCAAGCTCCCAGGATCCTCACGGCTCTGCCTCCCAAGGCTAATGTTACAGGGAAGAACAGCCACGCCCTTCATTTTATACAGGTGCTGGGATTTGAACTCAGGTCCTTATGCTTGAGTAAGCCTCCTTATGTACTGAGCCAAAGCTTCTGCTTACTTTTTCAAGATGAGCTCTCTCACTGGCCTGGAACTCTTTAAATAAGCCCCAGGCATCTATCTGTCTCTGCCTCTCCAGCACTGGGATTGCAAGCGTGTGCCTCCACACTTGGCTTCTTACAACATGGTTCTGGGAGCCTGGAGAGATGACTCAATGGTTAAGAGCACTGACTGCTCTTCCAGAGGTCCTGAGTTCAATTCCCAACAACCATATGGTGATTCACAACCATCTGTAATACGATCTGATAGCATCTTCTGGTGTGCATGAAGAGAGTGACAGTGTACTCATATACATTCAATCAATCAACCAATCAATCAATAAATAAATAAATGGATAGATAAATTAAATTAAAAACATGGTTCTGGGTATTGAACTCAGATCTCCATGCTTCCAAGACAAGCACTTTACTGACTGAGCTGTATTGCCTCAGCCAAGGTACTTAGTCTAAACTTCCATTTAAGTGAAGCTCAAAACACCTTCTACATTAGTTATAACTTACATCAAAAAGAACAACAAAATAAAATTGCTTAAACACGTTGTCAATGTTTATTTCCCTCACACAAAATGTCTCAGACCCAGAAGGTTCCAGGGTGGTTAGGCAATTCTGCCATCCTTAACTCAAGTGGTCCATCTCTTAGTCCAAGGTTCAGATCACATGCTCATAATTGCATGCCAACCCCTGGGGACATGGTCCAAGGCACAAATGCGCAGTCATTTGCAGAGCCCAACCTGGAGACTGCACACTTTCTTTCTGCTTCCATCCCTTCCCATTGGCCAGAATGTAGGAAACTGGGACATGTACTCACAGGCTAATCACATGTTTAACAAAACTGAAACATTTTATTGTAAAGAGATATTGGGAGTCAGCTGGCAACATCAGCTACATTGAGCTACTGGAACTATTGTGAGCACTAATGGGGAAAATACTTAAGAGAATCAGTTGTGAGTATTCTCAGTTACAAGAATTTTCATTGCTCTTTATCCCATATGGGTCTTTTATAGGTTATTTATACTCTTTAGAAAATCTAGCCAGTTTTATGTTAGGATATTACATTATCACTGTAGGGAACATTCTAGTTAAGAGACTGCCTCTGGCCACCACTTGCATGGCTACAAAGTCACATTGTAATGAACTCTCTATGTGCCAACCCAAACTTTCCCACACCACACACACATTTTCCTTTCAGAGCAGTTGGTAACAAAAATTTATATTGCTCCTACTACGACCAGGCTCCAGGGGTTTTCCAGTATTAACCTATTTAATTATGAGTCTAATGATCCTCACCTCCCAAAGTCACATAGACAATTAGTGATGAGGTCAGAATTTAGACAAGGCTGAGGCCCTGGAGATAAAAATCACAACTCTTACATTGCTCTCTGCCTGCAACAAAGTAGACAGGCAGCCCTAAAGTGAGCTTCCCGTATGCTTAGAGAATTACTCACACATTGTGCCACCTCCTGCCCACCTGGGACCTAGCTCTGTAGGAAGCCATGTTTTGTAGTCACAATCGAGGAAGATCACAGGATAGTGATAATGATAATGGCATTGAAAGAAAGCATGAAAAGTGGTAGTGGATTTATTTGTGAGAGCCAGTGAGGTTATGGAACCCACACCACACATAAGAGGAGCCAGAAAACAGCAGAGGATGGTCTTGTTAGACACCAAAGGGAGGAGGGGCCCTTGGACCTGGAAAGACTTGATGCCATAGTGTAGAGGAATACCAGGACAGGGAAGCGGGGGAGGGTTGATTGGGGAAAGGGAGATGGCTTATGGGATTTTCGGGGGAGGAGGGAACCAGGAAAGGGGACAACATTTGAAATGTAAATAAAGAATATATCTAATGAAAAAATTATGATAAAAAAAAAAAAGAAGAGCTAGAAAAGACACCTGGAGATGTGGAGCCTTGCTGAGAGCAGGGATGAAAGGGAAAGCTCTCCAGCCAGCCTTCAACCCCTCAGCAAAGTCCCTGAGAAAGCATGTCCACGAAAAGACTCCGCCTCTGCCAGGTAAGAGGATCTGCTGACCCACTTCTCCGAAACTCCTGATCCAGGGTAACTGACATAAACAAACTCAACTCTGAGACTTTGTGATGTGAAGCAATCATCTCCTAATTGTGCCAAATGTCAAAAGCAGTTGCCTCATGAAAACAAAGGTCAATTATGGTGGTTAAAAAAAAAAAAAAAAAGACATGATTTCTGCAGACTAAAATGGGTCAGAGATAATGTGTATGTGTATGAGTGGGCACATGCAAAGATAGCAAGCAAACGTTTATCCAAAAATCTAGATCAAAGGTGAACAGGAGTTTAGCTGTTTGTACAACTTTGGTTTGCTCTTTTTGCAATTTTAGTATTATATGGAAGCAAAAATGCACTCCCTAAAATGTAAATATATTCCTTGAGGAGTTCATTCGACAGCATTTTCTCAGACAATTCCTTAACGATAAAGTATTTGGCAACAGACTGAGAAGCAGAATGGGGTCCACAGAATACCATATATAGGTTAGGGTTTCTAGATGAAAAGAGAAAGCGAGGAAAGTGGAACTCCAGCTTCACCCATCACCCACGTCACGGCTGAACTAGCACCTGAAACGTTTTCACAGAAACAAGTCAAGAGATAAAGAGAGAAATTTAAAAAGCAGAAAGGTATAAATGCAAATAAGTCAGGTGAGCTGTACTGAGAAACGGCTGTAGGAGTCCCTTAGACTGTCTATATATTATGAGATTTCACATGGTAGTACTTATAAGACTCCAAAGCTCCCTGACAGTGAGCACTCTGAGCTTATCCCATGTCATTGTCCTGAGGAAAAGAATCACTTGACAATGAACATCTGCTTCTGACTTTTTCATTGCTGTATAATCAGTCATGTGCTTAGTAAATATCAGCTGCTGTCGTCCTTACAGGGCCTGATTTTATCCACCTCTGATGGTGTTTAGAGCATGCCCCTATCTTGCTGCAAGCTCACACTGACAGGCTTAGAGATTGTTCTGTATGTTGTCTGTGGACAGAAACCCTGAGAACCAAAGTCTTGGCTCATGGAGTTGATTATGTACAGGAAAAGTACTCTGCCTTGTATCAACACATACTTCTCAAACATGTGCTCCTGTTATCTGAATGTCTGTAGTAATAGTCAGTCATGGAGTATAGTATCATGGATAGTCATGGATAAAGTATCACGATGTTCAAAAAAGACTGCTGCCCACACCAAACAGAAGGTGCCTATACTGACTGGTCTTATGTAACTTAACATAAGCCAGAGTCATCAGAGAAAAAGGAGCCACAGTTGAGAAAATGCCTTTAAGAGATCCAGCTTTAAGGCATCTTCTCAATTAGCGATCAGGGTCAGGGCCCAGTCACTGTAAGTGGTGCCATCCCCGGGCTGGTTGTCCTGGGTTCTATAAGAGAGCAGGCTGAGCAAGCCATGAGGAACAAACCAGTAAACAGCACCCTTCCATGGCCTCTGCATCAGCTCTTGCCTCCAGGTTCTTGCCCTCTTTGAGTTCTTGTCCTGACTTCATTTGGTGATGAACAGCAATATATGGATGTATAAGCTAAATAAACCCTTTCCATCCTAACTTGCTTTTTGGTCATGGTGTTTCATCAGAGTAATAGAAACCCTAAATAAGACAGTGTCCAAAATACCATCTACCACAACTCCCATTGCCACACTGAATCCCCTAGAGAGCATCAAGGTTGGAAGCATGACTCAGCAGTGTGGATCTCAGGTTAAGGGATCTGGGAATTCAGCAAGACACATGGCCAAAAGCCTTGCATTGGGCAGACAAGCAAAGGGGAAGTGTGTGCTTGGTTATCAGCAAAGCACATGTTCTCCTTCTAGTCTATTCTTTGTGTTTTTTTCTCTGCCTCTCTCCAACATACCAGCAAAGCCTTCCCATGACCTAAATATTAAAAAAATATATTATATGTAACCATCAGAAATGATATATACCATAAAAAAAATGATAGTCTGTCAGCCCATAAGTTGTAGGACCAAAGTCAAGTTATTCTTTGATTCTCTTTAAAGATGCACATTTTAAAATATAGAAAGAGGGGAAAAAGAGGAAGAAGAAGAAGAAGAAGAAGAAGAAGAAGAAGAAGAAGAAGAAGAAGAAGAAGAAGAAGAAGAAGAAGAAGAGGAGGAGGAGGAAGAGGAAGGTAGGAAGGAACATTAAGAGTACAAACATATTGAAGATGCGTCTCTACCCTGTGCCCGATGGCCCAAACCCTCTACTCTCAGCCATTTTAGCCGCCCTTTGCACCTGTGAATGGCTATACATAGGAGATGATAGACAGCACCAGCACCAGTGCATCTAGACTTTGTGCACACCTTCCTTTCCTCCAGAGCACTAGAAGTTTGTGAGGCAGATGGAGTCATAACTTACATGCAGAGTTTAGAGAACACTGAAATGTTGATAGAGACTAGATCTCAGCTCTAGACTGAGGCAAGCACTGGAAGTCGGTTACTAGGAGGACCATGATGTAGCAGAGCAGAGCCCAGGGAATGGTGGAAAACACATTGCTTGAGATGGCTTCCGGAGGAGCGCGGTTCTCCAGGGCAGAGGAAGGTCTGGCTTAAGAGCCCACACTGCTCTACTGGGAAAGTGGTTTTGCCTGTGAAGAGGCATGAGGGGACAACACCCTCTTAGAGCAACAGTTGTCTAGGAAATAGCAAAACGAAAGACCATATGGCATTCCATCATAACCACATCTAAGGAGTTTCAGCTGGTTGGAACCATGACTTGGAGTGACCCCTGTTCGCCAAAACCTCAAATCTAACTGAAACTTGTTTCCCAGTCGATGACCCGTGATACCTGTTTTGACTAACATACAGCCCCCTACGCACAGTGCTAGGGTTTTGTTTTATTTTGCTTTGCTTCGGTTTGTCTTGAGGTACTGGGGATGGAACCCAAGGTCTAGTGAATCTAAGTGAGTACTCCATCATTAAATTGTATCTCCAGCCCTCTCAGTGCTAGTTTTTAAATCCTTAATTTGCGACAGTTAAACTTTGATTCTTCTTCAACAGAAACCTTAACTTTTTTTCAAGTGTTGAGGCTCCTCCGTGTATAGTGAAAGGTAAGGGATAATTCCACATTATTCCTTTAGGGAACTAAAGGTCACCCCAGCCCCAGAAAGCCTTATAAAACCAACAAGAATCTGGAGGGATCAGCTAGCACTTGCTAGTGTCAAGTGAGAGGGAAGACAACTGCAGGGAGGTGGATACATAGATACATAGATGTGGTCATCACTCCTGGATTTTAGCTGCTGTTGCTGGGGTGCGCCGCACCCCAGCATCTTGGAGTCACTGCTTACCACAGCAGTGGGAAGACAGGAAAACCCAGCTTGCTAAAGCTGTTAGGATGTCTTCCCATGGAGTCCAAGTCAATCTGCCAGTGGCATTGCTGGGCTCTGCCATCTTTTCTAACAGACTGCACCACTGTCACCATGACAACTGCCAGTTCGTTTTATTTAGTTGCCAGTGTATCCACAATCTTCAGCTTCCCTGGCTGGAGTTCATCTCCTGGTCATGCTGATAGACCAGCATTTTGAAGACAACCAATTTGCCTGGTACCAAGTGGTTTCTTGGGACATGAGACTTTCATTGCTAATATTGGGAAAGTTCCAAGGAAACAAGGATATTTTGTCTTTCTTTCTTTCTCTTTCTTTCTTTCTTTCTTTCTTTCTTTCTTTCTTTCTTTCTTTCTTTCTTTCTTTCTTTCTTTCTTTCTTTCTTTCTTTTTCTCCCCGAACCCAAGACAGGGTTTCTCTGTGTAGCCCTGGCTGTCCTGGAACTCACTCTGTAGACCAGGCTTACCTCCAACTCAAAGATCTGCCTGCCTTTGCCTCCCTAGTGCTGGGATTAAAGGCTTGTGCAACCACCACCCAGCTGAATATTTGGTCATTCTAGCACCATAGCTGCAAAACTTGTCACTGGCTTCTGTCTTGGAATTCAAGATGGACATGGCATCTGGACTGCTGGTTCATACCTGTGATCTAGCATTCAGGGGGTAGAGGCAGGGGGATATCAAGTTTAAGGTTACATAGAAAGACCTTGTTTTTGTAAAAGGTAGAGGAGCAAAGCACCCTTCTATTATGATAAGAAGCGCTACAGCAAATTTGATCTTTGCCTTCAGTATTCTACTTAGCCCGCAGAAACACTTCCATCTTGTTATGCATCCTTACAAGGTCACAGTGCCTTGCCTAAGTGTTCACTTCTTCCTACAGATAGGTAGTCTTCAAGCCAAGTCTGACCATGTCACTAAGCCCCTCTTCATATTCTACGTGGTATATAAAGCTTACTGTAAATTTCCCAACAAAAATGTATCAATATAACATGTACAATTCTCAGTTTTTCCCCTTAAAATCTGCTGATGTATTATGCTGACTGCTAAAAGGGGGAGGATATTTTCAAATCATTTTTAAAGAGACAGGGAACAACCTTTAGAGTAGAAATGTCTTATCTCTCTAAAAAAATTTTAAAAAGATTTTTTTTAAGAATCAAAATGGAGCCAGGCATTATAACTAATTTTTTCAAAACCTATTTTTTTTTTACTTTACAAATACCTTCTTCTATTAACTAAGAATGAGATTTCCAATAGTTCAAGCATGCACGTTCACAAGAATATTAAGTTATAAGTTATAGTAAACATTATGCTATACTTTTTACTTTAATAAAATGAGAATAGATTAGACATGTGCAATGCTAGCATCTAATACTAATACAATAAAGCAATTACTAACTTTATAGTAACTTAAAGTTCCATGTTTACATTCAGTAAGATAAATATATCATTTACTAAAAATATTGCTGACTGATAAAACTGAATGTAATACATCACTGCTATGGCAACACAAATATATAACCACATGTTTGAAGATTACAAATATGCCAAACAGTTAAAATACTGAACCCAACAAATAGATCATGTAAGTAAATTCAATCAATCTTTTAAGAAAATATTTAATTTTCATTAATATCTTAAATGTATCAAAACCTTGGCATGTCTTAAATTTTCATTATTCCAATTGCCTTTCATTTTATCAAAAAACAAAATGAAATGTAGCTACATCACCAATACTGGGTTAGATTAATTTGTCTCAAGTTTACTAGAACTTTTTTTTTTTTTTAGTTTAGTAGAACTTAACATTAAAAGCTCACACTACCCAAAATATACTATTTCACATATAGTGACAATCAACATTCAAATACCAGTGTTTTTATACTGTCTTTTGGTCAAGTTTCTTTAAGCTTTCAAAGAATCATTTTTAGGCTTACGAAAATAAATATTTGCCAAAATGTCAAAACCTACTTTTTTTTTAAAGATTTATTTATTTATTATATGTAAGTACACTGTAGCTGCCTTCAGACATACCAGAAGAGGGCGTCAGATCTCATTACGGATGGTTGTGAGCCACCATGTGGTTGCTGGGATTTGAATTCAGGACCTTCGGAAGAACAGTCAGTGCTCTTAACCGCTGAGCCATCTCTCCAGCCCAAAACCTACTTTTAATGAAGGTTCTTAAACGCTTTAACCTCCCTTTTAGCCCACTACCAACCAGAGGTAGTGAAAAAGAAAGAATACAGGAGAAGTGGACCTGTTCAGAAAGATTCTTTGGAGCAAATCCCATCTGTGTTGTCTGGAAATCGGCAGTTCAGTTCACAAGTCAGCAGCGGCAGCTCAATTCACTCACAAACACCTAATGGAAATATCAGCAGTTCAGTTCGGTAGAGTCAGGTCAGCAGCAGCGGTGGTATGACCTTGTAGGAATAGCCAGGTCTCAGGTTCGGCCTCGGCACAAGTCAACAGGAAGGACCAAGGAGGAATGCTAGGAAAAGTTCTCAGCAAAGAAAAGATCAGCAAAGACAAGAGACCAACAAGTCTTGCACAGCTAGCTCTATAAGCAAGCCAAGCTCAGCCTCCATCACTGTCCGTTGAGTCCGATTTATACCCTCCAAACATCACGTGTCTTCCACATGTCTTGCCTCAGCACATGCTTCTGTCTCTGCTGATATCACTCTGCCAATCAGCCTGAGTCTTCAGAGGTAGAAAGAAACTGCAGCATATCACTGGAAGTTTTTTGGTGTGTTTCTATCTATGGAGTCCCAACAAATGGAGCTCAACTATGCAATGTAAGGCAAACCAATACGTTTGTGTTGTTAGCAAGGAATCCTTCATCACATGTCCTTTCACATGCTTGCTTTAGCAGAGCATCTTTTCTCCTGTATTTGCTTCAGCTAAACATTCCTTCACAAATCTGCCTTAGCCTTTTACCTGAGTCCACTTCAGCAAAACGTTCCTTCACATGTTTGCCCCAGCAAAACTCCATCCAACACAACTGACTTTCCAAAGAACCCTTAAGTTTCCACTTCAATGCATACTGGTGTACACCTTTAATCCCAGCACTCAGGAGACAATGCAGGCAGATCTCTGTGAGTTCAAGGCCAGCCTGGTCTACATAATGAGTTCCAGAACAACTAGGACTGCATAGTGAGAACCTATCTCAATACAAAATAAAGCAAAACAAAACAAAACAATATAGTAGTCCATCTGAAGGCTTAGTGGATAAAGTAAGAGTACCTTTACTGGCTTAGCCTAACAACCTGAGTTCCATCCCTGGGACCCAGAAGGAAGGAGCCAACTCCCACAAGTTGTGCTTTGACCTCCACTCATATACCACTCATGACACATTCACTAACCACCCTGTGCTACAAATGTAATTAAAAATATTTTTATTAAAATGTGGGGTTTGGGCCTTTAGCTCAATGGTAGACTGCTCTCCTAAAAGCCTATATATGCTTATTTCATGTGCCTTAGAAAATGGAGAAAAACAAATAGTAATGTCCCAAATTCCACCATCTTAAGACAAATAGAGAATATTATTATCTGTAGCACTTTGCTATGTATTTTTCTATTTTTATCTATACCTATACTTTCCCTAGATATAGAAGAACCCAAATAAATTGAGATCATATATAAATATTACGTACATGTATATTTTAATAACTTACCCTTATTATTTCTTCATTTATTATAAATATCTTCCCACAATAATAAATAACTTTTGTTGCTAGACTGGTATCTCATGATTCCATGGTAATCCATGGATCTTTAAATTAGATATTTAGCCTGATAGGTTGCCATAGAAATCCTCCACAGAGAATTTGCTGAAATTGCTTTTTTTTTCTGGAAGGCTACCTTCACTTCATCGTGTTAACCTCCACAACCCCAAAAAATCTTCCATTATTACAATTTTCCACAATAGTTTACAGCATTCCATAAAATATCTAGAAATTAAATAACATCCAGAAGAGGATATATAAAATCCAGAAGTCCATTTGCACCTGGAAACCTGGCAGCTCCACAACCTTCTGTACACAGACCCTGACAGAAGAGAGTAGGTCTCCCAAAAGTATGGACACAGGCTTACAGGCCTATAGGAGGGACAAGCTCCAGCCAGAGACAGCAAGGCCAACTAGCACCAGAGATAACCAGATGGTGAAAGGCAAGCATAAGAACCCTACCAACAGAAACGAAGGCTACTTGGCAACATCAGAACCCAATTCTCCCACCACAGCAAGTCCCGGATACCCCAACACACTGGAAAAGCAAGAGTTGGATTTAGAATCATATCTCATGATGCTGATAGAAGGCTTCAAGAAGGACATAAATAACTCCCTTAAAGAAATATAGGAGAACATTGGTCAAATGGTAAAGGCCCTTAAAGAGGAAACACAAAAATCCCTGAAAGAATTACAGGAAAACACAAAGAAACAAGTGAAGGAACTGAACTAAACCATCCAGGATCTAAAAATGGAAGTAGAAACAATAAAGAAATCACAAAGTGAGATATCTCTGGAGATAGAAAATCTTGGAAAGAATTCAGGAGTCATAGATGCAAGCATCAACAACAGAATACAAGAGATAGAAGACAGAATCTCAGGGACTGAAGATACCATAGAAAGCATTGACTCAACAGTTAAAGAAAATGCAAAATGCATAAAGCTTGTAACCCAAAACATCCAGGAAATCCAGGACACAATGAGAAGACCAAACCTAAGGATTATAGGTATAGAAGAGAGTGAAGATTTCCAACTTAAAGGGCCAGTAAATATCTTCAACAAAATTATAGAAGAAAACTTCACTAACCTAAAGAAAGAGATGCCCATAAACATACAAGGCAGAACTCCAAACAGACTGGACCAGACCAGAAAGTCCTCCCAGCACATAATAATCAAAACACCAAATACACTAAACAAAGAAAGAATATTAAAAGCAGTAAGGGAAAAAAGGCAAGTAACTTATAAAGGCAGGTCTATCAGAAATACACCAGACTTCTCACCAGAAATGATGAGAGCTAGAAGATCCTGGACAGATCTCATACAGACCCTAAGAGAACACAAATGCCAGCCCAGACTACTATACCCAGCAAAACTCTCAATAACTATAGATGGAGAAACCAAAATATTCCATGATAAAACCAAATTTACACAGTATCTGTCCACAAATCCAGCCCTACAAAGGATAATAGATGGAAAAATGCCAATGCAAGGAGGGAAAGTACACCCTAGAAAAAGCAAGAAAGTAATCTTCTTCCAACAAACTCAAAAGAAGATAGCCACACAAACATAAAAATAACATAAAAAAATAACAGGAAGCAACAATCACTATTCCTTAATATCTCTTAACATTAATGGACTCAATTCCCCAATAAAAAAACATAGACTAACAGAAATATTTTTCATGTAAATCTTCTATTTTATCAGAAAATGTTTGTAATTCCTCTTTCAATTAATTTAGTAATTTTTTTGTCTATCATTTTATCTGCATTATTTTTCATGATAATCTTCAATTTAACATGTTTATATATATATATATATATATATTCTTTATATATATATTTCTTCTATTTTATCAGAAATGTTTTCCATGTAAATCTCTGATTTTATCACAAAATGTTTTTAATTCCACCTTCAATTAATCTAGAAAGGTTTTTTATATCTACCACTTTACCTGTATAATTTTCCATGAAATAGTCAATTTTAACGTGTTTGTCTATATACTTACTGAATTTTATCAGTAATATTTTCTATGTACATCTTCAATTTTACCTGAAAATGTTTATAATTCAACTTTCAATCAACTTAGGAATACTTTTATGCCTACCATTATTATATCTATATAAAATTTTCCATGATAATCTTCAATTTTATCATGTTTTTCTATATTTTTCTACAATTTTATCAGAAATATTTTCCACATAAATCTTCAATTCTATCATAAAATGTTTCTATTTCATTTTTCAATTAATTTAGCAATGTTTTTTTATGTCTACCACTTTACTCTTTAATTTTCCATGAAAATTGTCAATTTTAATGTGTTTTTCTATATATCTCTTCTATCTTATCAGGAATACTTTCCAGGTAAATCTTCAATTTTATCATAAAATGTTTTTATTTCCTTTTTCAATAAAAGAACATGCTTTTCAAAAAAAAAAAAAAGAAAGAAAGAAAAAAGAAAAGAGAATCCAGAAGTTCCCTGGTCTGCTTGGCAGTGATTCATATGCTCTAGACAAGAAAACATTCCCGAAAACAAGAGCAGTGAGTTGAAAGTAAGTCAACTGCTGAATACTGGCAGTGGCATTCAAACTGAAGGAAAAAGAAAACTTCACAGAAACTTAATGAGGAATCCAGTAGTTAGGAAGTCACAAGAGAAAGCTACCTTTAAGATAAGAATAAGAAGCAAATATGAAAAGGGTTCTCCAGAATGTGAAGGTTGCAAGAGATAATAGAACAGGAAGACATGAAAAGTCATAAGAAACAGAGTCACATATCTTATGCCACCCACATGGAATCTAGGGACAAAATTAACACTCGGGGAGGATACAAGATGAAATCAAGATATGAGACCTGCCAATGATCTGTGTTCAGACCTGTGCCTAGTCAGGTCTACCTAGCTATCACCTCATTAATATACGATTTCTATTAGTCAATACCTTCTCTTCTTTGCATAGATAAGTTTGAGTTGAATTTTTTCAGCAGCTGAACTACACAAAGCTTAGCCAATACACAACTGCCCCAAAGCTGGGAAGTTTACATAACAGATATGTTATCCCAAGATGTGGAATTAATTGATGTAAAGTAAGATAGAATACATTATGCTTTCCTGAAATTCAGCAGGAGTGTTCTTAATAGGAACTGTGCAAGATATTAGAGTCTCCAAATCTTCTGTAAAATTTCACTAGGAAGTAGGAATTGGCCCATGTGACTGTGGAGTCTGAAGAAGATATCACTGTGACTTGGGAAGTCCTTTAACTTATTTGACATATACCAGAACATAATTGTAGTAGTGAGTTTTCACTACACCACTCTGTGCTCCTGGAGGGTCACACACGTGCACCTACCTAGGAGCTATCTTAGGTCAGTGAATGGAAAACACACATGCATACTCACATACACGCACACTAGTTAATTTTAAAATGCCTTGGCTAACTCAAAGGCAGGGTACTTCTAAAACTTCCCCTGCTACCCCAGGTCCAATAGGGGATGTGGCCAGTGGCTACTTACCCGAAATCTCACTCACATGACTGGTTGGCTTTATATCTGTTGCTCCTGTGTCCCATCCTTTTCCCCCAAGTCATGGCAATCCCCCATTCCTTTCTGTGTCTTACCTGGACAACTCTAAGTGTCTCACCCCATACCCAACCATTGGCCACTGGCATCCTTATTGATAAATCAAAAGCCAGTTGAGCACAAGGACCTTCAGGTTCTGGACATGCAGATTCAAAGCATTAGTACCAACCTCCAACACATAATGAAGCAGAACTGAAATCCAACTGAGAACTGGGATTTGAGCAAAGTTCCATCCTATTTTTAAAAGAGAAAAATCTTCAAACTAGATTGTAGAGTTGATAGCTTGCTAGACATTGGTTATTTGACCTTGAGGTTAAGGAAAAACAGGTTGAAACATTTTTAAAGATATATATTTCCAGAGAAACTCATGGTTGGTAAATAGTAAGAGCTCATGATTATAGATAGTCTCTAAATTATAATGTTTCAATTTATGATTGTTAACTTTATGATGATGCATAAGATATGCATTTAGTTAGAACCATATTTGAATTTTGATCTTTTCCCAGACTTAGTGATGTGCTGTGATTCCCTGTCACAATGTAGGGCAGCTACAGCTAGTAGAAGTTCCCTGGGAACCACAAGATCATGATATAAACAACCAATATTTGGCATTATTCTGATTTGCTCAGTTAGAACATTTGGTAGACTGTAGGGTGAATATACTTTGGACTTTGGTCTTTTCAACTTAACTGGATTCAATAGGACAGAACCCTGCCATGAATTAAGAAGCATCTATACATGGCCATTAAGGACACCCAAAATTTTAAAACCATGGAATACAGAATGGACTTATAATTAATAAATCTCTCACCATATCTGCCTCTCCAAAGCCCTTTTTAGATATGCCACATTTTTCAATGACTAAAGGGCACCCCCCAGAAAATACAGCAGAAGTGACCAAAGTAATCAACCAAAGAGGTGACATTTCTGAGAAGAAAGAGGACTTTTTATCTCTGTCCTCCAAGATGCATAAGCTCTGGAGTGGTGGCTACTGTGTCAGGTTCTTGTGTTCTTCTTTCTTAAACAAGTTTAAATTGTTTTTGTTGTATTCGCCTTGCTCTCTGTGTTGACATAATTGAGTGATTAAACACCATTTAGCAGAGTCAGGTATGTGATGGGCACCAACAACCCCAGTATTAAAGAAGGAAGTGAGAGGGTCACAGTAAGTTTCATGCTAGTCCAGGCTACAAAGGCAGACCCTGTCTCAAAAACAAAAAACAAACAACCATCATTTAGCAGCATTCATCTACCAATAGAGGGTGTTGGCAAGATCCTTTTGAGAGGACTGAACACCATGGAGGAATTCTTTGTCAAAGTTGGAGTAACTTAATAATGCTTAGGCTAATAAAAGTGAAAATACCCCATGCACAGCAAAGCATCATATATAGTCTCACACTGGAAAGGGGGAAGTTATAAGGTAGAGCTTGTTCACAGTAAAAGGTGGCATTGTAAACCGTGTGTATGTGGAGCCTGGAGGAGGCAGAAAATGCCTTATGGACAAAAGCTGACAAACTTCCAGCTAGCTGAATGACTAGATCCGTTGTCTTCAGTATCACTGCATGACAGAAATTCTGAACACCCAGTAGTTGCACACCCAGTAAGTTGCAAGTCCTAAGAATAGTGGAGGCAACTCAAAATATGCTTACCAGGAGAGAATCAGCATTGAGAAAAGGAGAAAAGAAACTTCCACTCTAGATGAATATGCAAAGAAAACTTCGGAATAAGGATGGGTTTATTTTTTTGTTTTGGTTTTTTTTTGGGGGGGGGTTCCCCTCAAGACAGGGTTTCCCTATATATCCCTGGCTATCCTGGAACTCACTCTGTAAACCAGGCTGGTCTCGAACTCAGAAATCCACCTGCTTCTGCCTCCCAAGTGCTGGGATTAAAGACATAGGCCACCACTGCCCAACAAGGATGGGTTTCATGACTCATATATGAAACCCCAGCACTCAGGAGTGAATCTAAAGCCAACCTGGGCTGTATAGAAAAAAATTTAGGGCATGAAGAATAGCAAGATCTAGGCAACAAAGTCAATTACAGAAAATTAATTAAATGTTTTTAAAATTCAGTTGTAAACTGCTCTTGCAAATTATTTTTAAAAGAGTATATTTAAGAACCTCAAGAAAGAAATAAAACAATAGCGTACTTTAAAAAATATTAGAAAGATAGAAAATCCATATTATTTTAACAACAAACAGATAAAAAATAAACAACTTAATATCTTGTAAATAAAAAATCCAGCTATGTGAAGTAAAAAAAAAAAAAGAATTAGATATACAAGTCATCCTCCTTGCATGGTACTGTCAATGGAAACCTATGCATGGCAGAACATGTCCTCGCTTTTCATGGTCCCATGACAAATGAACACAGTTCTGTTATGCACAGGTTCGATTAACATGACACCATGTACTCAGCAAAGACAAAATCAAGGCCAGAATTAGTGAATTTTGTAAGTTATATTAAATTAATAACCAACAGATAAGAAAAACAAACAACTTAACATCCTGTAAATAAAAAATACACCTATAGGTGGTGAAAATGAGGGCTGAAAAGATGTCTCAGTGGTTAAGGGGGTATACAGCTCTTACAGAGGACTTAAGTTCAGTTCTCAGTGCCTATGCTGGGCAGGTTATAACCATCTACAATTCCAGATCCAGGGCATCCAACACTCTCTTCTGGTCTCCATGGGTACTCACACTCATGTTCATATACACCCAGAGAGAGTCACACATAACATAACTAAAAATAAAATAAATCTTTTTAAAAATAAAATATGAATGAGAAATTAGGAGAAATGAAGATTAGATTATGGGGAATGGATATAATAAGTTTATTAGGGTCTCCAGAAGGAAATAATGACATAGAACTTTTATATTATGAAGCATATATTATTTAGAGAGAAATGTTTGGCTTGGGGTGGAAACTGAGAAATCTCACTTCAGACATGGAAGCTTAAAATGAAACCTTTATTTTCTGTGTGCTCAGAGAGGTGTCCAGTTTGGGATTTGAACTGTCTCTCTGAAGGGAAATTATACAACATTTTTAAAGGATGGGAACACAAAGCAAGGGAGAACTTGGGGGGGGGCTGCAGTGTCATCCCATTGTATTTTGACATTAGAGACTGGGCTATGTCCAGGGCACCTGGCTTCAAGGTTCTTAATTCATTCTCCTAGACATTAGGTCCAGAGCTCAGAGTGATGGGGGACAAAGGAGTGGGTTTGCTGCATGTAGTTAATTAGGGAATAACAGGCAATTTGGTTATATATTTTTATAGCTTATGCACCTTGGTTTAGATAACAGTTTCTATATTCTTCACCAGTTAACAGACAATTAAGAAAACATTTGGAGAAGTTGGATAGGTGTTTGTTCCTAGGCCTGAAAACATGAACTTGTTTGACCTTGCCAGCAAGATGGAAAAGTTGGCCCCTAACATGGCTGGACTCAGATAATTGTCTCTTTATAAGTTATTCCTGAAATGGCTAGACTCAGACAACTATTTACAGTAGAAGCTGCTGAGCTATAGGAAAGTCCCCAGCTCCCCTAGGGCCTGGTACCTTGAATTTACTTTCTGCCTATGATTAAATGGAGTTTGAAAATGAAATGGTAGTACTTAGAATAATTTCCTTTTGTTTGTTCCCAAAAGAATGAAATATAAAAATAAGATCAACCATGATACAATATAGCAAAGTTGTAGAACAAAAGGATATATCATTTAAAGAAGAAAAATGTAAAAGCTAAAAAAGATGTATGATTTAAAATCCTAATGGCAGACTCCCCTTCTCAGAAGAATATACTCAAAGACCATAGAGGAGTGTCTTCTAGCATTAAAGGGAGAGATCAACATGAGTTTTTATACCCAGCTAAACAGAACTGGCATAATAAAGACATTTAAAAACTGATGGGTGCTTAATGAGAGAACAATTTGGGGATGTACTTTAGCAAAAGAATGGGTCTGGGGAAGAACGCACAAAGAGGAATGCAATAAACAGGAAATCAAGCCTATGAGAAAGACTATAATAGGACTACTCAAACAGCTTGATGTGTGTCCCCTAACAACCAAGAACATAGAGCAATAGATGTCTGACTCTCAGGAGAACACTAATGCAGCTTAGGGCAACATAGTAGAGACTATCTGGAACACAACAAACTTATCTTCCACACAAAACTGAAGAGCATTGGCCCTAGCAAGCCTAGAGGAATTGAAAGTAATACCAAGGGAACAAGAATCACAGGAAATCACCAGGGATTCCTTAATGACTTCATGAAAGTGCTAGTGAGAAAGAGATTTGTGCAGAAAATCTGGAATAATCTTATAATAGTCATGGTCAAGAACTTTTCTATCCACAGTTTCTTTCCTTTCTCTTTTTATTTCCAAGAAGGGTTCAGTAAGACCAACTACTAGGCAGAAAAAGAGGATATCAGCAAAGAGAGCTGATTATGTGTTCCCTCCCTGGAGTACACATTCTAGCCTGCAGAAGGCTGTAAGTGGAAGAGAGAAAACACAATCACAAGGAACTGAACTTAGAACTTCATGTGACCACTGTTTTTTTTCGTTATCTGTCAGCACTGGCTGCCTTCCAGTTTTCATCCAGAAGTAGAGAAGGAGCCATTGAGGAAGTTTATCAAGAGATAAAAATGAAGTTGCTTCTGATACACTAGTTACAAAAATTTCAAATCATACTAGAAGTTCTGACCAGAGATCTAAAATCAGCCAGTTGACCCCATCCTTGTTTATGAACATAATCCATTTACCAATGAACCTTGATTAACCTACACCAGAGGAACTTCTCTCTTCTCCTTCACATCTCAGTTTTTCCAAAGGGGGGGAAATTCTTTTTCATCCTTGATCTATTTCCCAGAATGAATTATGATGATCTAATCCATCTTCACCTCCCCATAGGGAGTATAATCTGCCTAGTGATCCACATAAGCAAGTGATGCTTACAATGAATTTCCTCAATTGGTTAGTGAGACCTCTGGTCTTCATAGAGAACATCCTTGAGTGTACCCATGTTGAGCTTGAATACTTTCTTTGAATACTACCAGATTTTTGCCACAGTCTTTTCTCCAATAAAAACAGCTTAATGACAATGTGACTCCTCGTGTGACTTCATCCCAGATCTAATCTGGGTTTTGCTTAATCTTTTGTCAGTTTAGACAAGAAGATATTAACACCTTCTGATAGCAAGAAAATTTTAGGCATACAGTATTCACATTCAAGATTTAGGACAAATAATGTGTCTATAAGAGGCATATTATACTCAGGATATGAAATACCTCCAGGTACTTCTCTCACTCATATACTTCAGATACAAGTTGCATGAGAGAAGTTTTTCCCACAAATCAAGAAGTTCTTCAGCAGACACTAGCTTAGATGTCTTACATTCTAAGTCATTTCTTGCTCCATGTACCCGCAGATACAGTCAGATATCATGGGCTAGGAGTTCCATCCTTCAATACTCTCTTCACATGCCAACTATGAGTGACAGGCTATAAGTTGCTACTACCTCCTCAGATCTGACTCCTCAGGTCTTATCTGCTGCTGAGTGGCTCACATAACCCTGGGAAACCCTTACAGCGTGAACTGGTTAAAAGGATTACAGAAAAGACAAACCAAGAACCAGATGGAGGAGTTGAAAGCATCAAGTTTTGCTCTGCCACTTGAGTAAAGGCTATTGTAGATAAGGCAAAGGATCAGAATTCAATCATGAAGAGCAATTCCTATTATAAAATGGACCTTCATGATGTCAAGCAGGCTGGATGGTGAGTCATTGCTTTGTCACCATCTAAGGACAGAACATTTGTGGAAACATGTGGCTCTCCCTAATCTCTTTCATGACTGCTCCTAATTGCTGCCTCCTACGATCTTCACCTTTCTCTGCCTTCCTTTGTGTCCCTTCCTTAATTTTCACTTCTCTATAGTGTCTTGAATACTTTTCAATTTCTGATCAAAACAGTCTCAAACCAAATATCAAAGAGTCCCCATCATTTTTGAGCTGGCAAAGTAAAAAGTGCCCTGAGATCAAATAGAAGAAAAATGAGCTGGTAGTGCTTTCAGGTATTTTTGCCAAGTCATGGTGACTCTGAACTTGAGCTACAAGCATTACAATTAAAATTCAGCTGTAAAACATGTATTGCAACAGGGCATGGTGAGACATGGTAATGTAGACTATACCTACAGGCTGAGACAATAGGGCAATGAGTTTGAAGCCAGCCTGGGCTACAGACAGCCCTTGTTTCTAACAAAACAAGCAAACAAAACAGTGCAGAGCAGAGACTGCCCATGACAGGAACCAGAGACACCAGTTTTTAAAGGACAAACATTTGATCCTCAGCATTTCCTTGGACTCCTGAGTCCAAGATATCTCGCCAACCTTGAGACTGAGATATGATGACATTCACAATCCAGCCATTATTTAAAACTAACCCCATCAACTACTTGCTTGAGACTGAAACAACATGCTCCCCAATGATGCTGTATAAACTCTCAGAATCACTGGCAAGATGGAGCTAGTGTTTATCATTCAACCTGGTTGCTAAATGCAATGGTTAGTTTTAATTATCAATTTGACACAATCTAGAATCACCTAGTAAGAGAGCCTTGGTGAGGAATTGTCTAGATTAGCTTGGCCTGTAGGCATGTCTGTGGAGGATTATCTTTATTACATTAAGTGACTGGAGAGAGATCCAAACACAGTGAGTGTTACCATTTTCTAGGCAGAGATCCTGACTTGTTCAAGAGAGGAAAAAGCAAGTATGAGTGCATTTATGTTCTGGAATTCTCTGGACTGTGGATGTTACCAGCTATTTCAAGTGCCAAACATCTCATTTTCCCAGAAATGATGGGTTATTACCTGGAACTGTGGACCAAATTAAACCCTTTCTCCCTTAAGTTGCCTTTGTCAGTGTGAGGCCTGTGTATGGTTAGGATCAATTGCAGCACAGGCATAAGTCAAAGCTTAGTTTATGTTGCACAGAACAGCTAGATGTTTTCTGATTGCTTTTCCGTATCCAATACAATCTCTACCTTTCTCCATGCTAAAATAGGTTCTAGAACTCTTCATTTTAGTTATACATTCGTAGTTTATATGTTTTGAAATTTAAATTGCAAAAGGGCCAAATCGAACTAAAACATGCAATATCTTCCATTTTAGTTGCTTTTCTCACTACCAAGTGAGAAAAAGAATGCACATCCTTAACTGAACTAGAAAATGGCAGAAGGCTTTTAATCTCAGAGCCCACCTCCAGGGACATACTCCTTCTAGCAAGGTCATGTGAGGATCTCTGCAAATACCAGTCAGGAGAATAACAATCTACATGAGGCAAGAAGGAAATCCGGCTCAACACAACTCAGTAGATGCTGATGGTTCAAACTTCTAGTCTTTCAGTGGGCAGTTTATTTAGGCATATTTAAGCACAGTACCATTTTGGAAAAAGTTTTCTGGAAACAGTTATCCCAATCCTGAATGGAAAAATGAAATAACAGAAGGACATATCTACTCCTAAAATACGGAGATTTTTTTATTCTAGATAAAAGAGAGAAAGCAAGCAGAGGGGAAAATCTAAGCTGAATGTGGCTGGCAGACTAAACCAGACTATGAGAGGAGAGACAGGAAGGCAGAGCAAGAGAAAAGCTCCCAACCAAGGCAGCCTGGGCCAAGAGACCAAGAGAGGGGTGTAGCCAAATGGCTGGGTTATATAGAGATCAGGCTGGGGGAAGCCCAATCCCTGAGGGGGAGAGGTTTAGGGTAGGAGGTGAGAAGTGTGGTGGAGAGGCACCAGTATTGAGTGATGCTGGGAGAGCTGGGAGGAGTCACAGGCACTGAGTGATGCTGGGAGAGCTGGGAGGAGTCACAGGCACTGAGTGATGCTGGGAGAGCTGGGAGGAGCCATAGGGACCAAGTGATGCTGGGAGAGCTGGGAGGAGTCACAGGCACTGAGGGGTGCTGGGAGAGCTGGGAGGAGTCACAGGCACTGAGGGGTGCTGGGAGAGCTGGGAGGAGTCACAGGCACTGAGGGGTGCTGGGAGAGCTGGGAGGTACCACAGGCACTGAGGGATGCTGGGAGAGCTGGGAGGAGCCACAGGCACTGAGGGATGCTGGGAGAGCTGGGAGGAGCCATAGGGACCAAGTGATGCTGGAAGAGGTGGGAGGAGCCACAGGCACTGAGGGGTGCTGGGAGATAGCTGGCCAGCATCTGCTTTGATATGTTAAAGGGCACCTCAGTTATTTGTCCCAGGTTTCTGAGACCTAACAAATCCCATCTACACAATAAAACTTAAGGTGTGACTACATTGAAACCTCTTCCATAAAGATGGGTTTAACTTAAGGGCCTAGAGGAGGATATGGTGTGTCTCAGTCATACAGATATAACATAGAGGCCATTGAGCTATAAAGTACATGTGGCATGGGTTCTATTAACTGAGAAAGAAAACTGAAGACAAAGGTCTAAGGAGAAAGAGTCTAGGATAAACAATAGTCAGGAAGCAGAAGGGATTCAGATGTGGTCTGGCCCTATAGATGCCACAGATCATCATGCTGTTAACAACATCCACTCCTAGCCTTCTGGGTGAAAAACAGGTATACATCTCCTCCATTAAGGAGACAACCATGCATGTTTAATATTCCTGGTTTCCATAGTGCTTATTTGTGAGCACAAGGACCTTGTGCCCTCTATAGACCATACTTCCTAAAACCTACCCAGACAGCACTAGCAACTGGGGACCAACTGTCCAAATAAATTAGCGTGTGGGGGATAGTCTCTTTCAAACCACCACAATGCCTTACCTCTGCTCATACATTATACACTGTTCCTTCATCATAATTCTCTCAACAGTCTCTTTAACGCTCTTTTTTGTTAGATTCCTGACTGATATAAATTGTACAAAGCAAAATAATGAGATGCATTTTGGTGGGCAAGTTTCTAGAACTAGTAAGGCCATGCCTTACACAATTCTATAATTAGGGCATCTCAAACTCTAGACCTCAGAACTATTTAGACATTTTTAAAATTATGGAAGTCACCAAGGGCTTTCTTTGATTAATATTTGATATTGAATATCTCTCCATTCATCTATACATCCATCCACCTAATATGTGTATATGTGCATATAATCAGAATTGATGACTGAGGGCTGGAGAGATGGCTCAGCAGTTAAAAGCACTGACTGCTCTTCCGAAGGTCCTGAGTTCAAGTCCCAGAAACCACATGTTGGCTCACAACCATCCATAACGAGATCTGAAGCCCTCTTCTGGAGTGTCTGAAGACAACTACAATGAACTTTAAATATAATAAATAAATAAATCTAAATAAAAAAAGAATTGATGACTGAGAAACTTTTAAGTATGCAATTATTTGTTTCATAGTAAGATAACAAGCTCATTGTTAAGATAAATCACATATGGTTATGAAAAACAACTATACTTTTTAATGTCACTGAGATTATACTAAGGGCCTTCATTGTCTGATACAACAAAAGGCAATTAGAGTCTCATCTCAGCCTTTACATTCCATCTCTTGCAATATCATTCAGGTAACTTTAGAGAACTCCACACATGGGTGAGTGAGTGAGACTAAGAAGGTAGATAACAGTTGACTAGTGAGATAATTTTGACCTTGTTAAGGCTGTAAAAGAGCCTCAACAGTATTTTCCAAATCATTCTTTGGAAATCAAATTTTTGGAACAGACAAATAGGCCCTGACTTAGAAGTTATGATCCTTGGATTTTAGCTAACTCTGCTGCCTCCTAGCAATACAATCGTGAGGAAATGATTTCCAGGCTACTGAGTGAAAGGTCTGAACAGAAGAGCTGAAGACCTGAGGAATCCTGCTCACACTAATTCTTTTTCATCCTGTAAGCTGGTGCTAAGGGAGATGACAGCTGCCTTTGAGTCACTATGGAAGTTAGTTTATGGGACGTCAAAATGATTAACTTCTGCATGTTAACTTCTAAAGGTAGGTGTTAGGAAAACAAAGAAGGAAAAATGCAATGTCGTCAACTATGATTCATGTTGTTGAGAAGTTAGCATGCATATTGGATCCCTCAACCTCTACAAGGTCAAACATTATACAAAGATGGGATGCGGTCTTGATGAGGCATTTTAAGGCTTCCTAAGATAATTACAACACTGATTTCCAGGTTTTCATTAGCTAGGAATGTAAGGAGCACATGGCCAACTTGAAGGAAACTGAGTGTAAATGTTTTGAGGTCAAGACAAGGAAAGCAATGGTAGACTAAAGAATCTTACTAAATACTAAATGGATTTCATATATTTTGAGGACCAAATTTAGAGGGAAAAAACACTTCCATTCCTATTTAATGTCTGCTTTGGATGGAGGGCAGGAATGGCATTTGTAAGTCTCCCCACCCTTCCTGGGATGGGTCCAGCCCATTGAGCAGCTTTGTTCCAGAACATCCAGTCAAACTGGATCTCTGGGTCTGAATTTTGCAGTTTGTATCTAGTGCACAAATCTTTCTTTGTCTATATTGAGGTGGAGGTTGATCTGTCACTGGCATACTGTAATGGTGACAGTAGGAGATGTCCAGAATAAGGGGAGAGAGAGGTTAGAATCCCCCAAAAAGGTCTACTACACAAAAGACATATTTCCTATTTGGACAAAGCCATTGTTTACTTTAAGGAGCTTGCAGAAGGTGCAGTTTGGTATAGTACAACATGATCTAATCTATGAAAATAAAGAGTGCCCAAATCTTCACCCCAATCCTACCATCAATTGAAGTTATCATGGAAGATTTTACCTTCCTTTCTGCTCTCCCCAAAAATGTAGAGGTTATTAACTTTTAGATTCACAGCTTAAGATTTTTAGGTAGATATATCTCTGAATGGGAAGGAGTAAAATTCTGCCAATCCTCAGTTGTTCCATGTTCCACACACTATTACTGGGTATCTCCACAAACAGGCACCAGATGTGCAGTAAGAGTCCTGATCTTTGCTCCATGGACTGTGTGCTCTAGTCTTCCTCCAGTTTGTAGTTCCCAGTTTCAGGAGTTAGTCAAACAACTGTCCCAAAGGGTAACTCACTGGACTTCAGGGAACCATCCAATCCCTTCTCCATGTTATCAAATTTAAAATGATTGCAGGCCAGGGTACAGTTCTATGGTAGAACTCATGATTCACTTTTATGAAAGCCCCACATTCAATCCTCAGCACCAATAATGAAAACTCTGAAGAGACTCTGTCTATGTGTCTGGGTTCAAAGTTGACTAGAGAGAAAGGTCTTGAACTCTGCCCATTGCCCTCTCAGATCTTGGCTTTTTGATGACACTCTAAGCTCCTACTACTTCCTCCCCTACAAAACTCAACTTCACATTTAGGGTGCTTATATCTGCTGACACACGCAGGAATGAGAGTGATCACTCTTATAAAAGAAATACTTTATTTGTCTAGAATTCCTGCCAACTGCTAGAATAGAGTTGTGACATAAATTTGTTTTTCATGAAACTTTATTTTTAAAAACCAAAGTCCAAAAAGAAAGTTGAGCACATGGGAAGCATTTCAATCAACAATTTTGATTGATGGATAAAATTAAAAGGCAAATATTAAATAATGACATCAATCAACAGAAGGAAATCTTCATGAAAGTTTACCTTTTATAATTATAAAATATGATTTCCTATTAGCTTATTGAATTAATAAAGGAACTTCATATGACCTTTGGACTAGAGGTTTAAAAAACATTCTAGACTGATGAATCTAGATTGTGAAATACTTTTGGAAGTCCAAAGACAAACTGAGCTTGGCTGAGTTTCCCTAGTCCCTTCAGGGACCCAGTGGATTTAATAGCCTTTTACCTATTGTACCTAGCAGAACAAACCATTTTATATAACAATTATCTAGTACCCACCATACTAGTTGTTCCAAAAATATTTGGTTTTTTATTTATTTTTAGTATTTATTTTTTATTTATTTACTTTTTTTTCAAACAGAGTTCTAGTGTATGGTCCTGGCTGTTCTGGAACTCAGTCTGTAGACCAGGCTAGCCTCAAACTCATAGAGAATTATCTATCTCTGCCTCCTGAGTGCTGGGATGTACCACCATGCCTGGCACAAGATATCTCTTTTTAAAAGATTCAGGAAAAGGATTCAATACAAAGATTGCATGATCAGGAGGAATTCAGGAAACACCAGAAAAAGAAAGAAAAACACACCCAAATGGTGAGAAAGATGAAGGAAAGATGAGGGAGAAGGTAAGGGGAGAGGAAGGAAAGACCTACAATATGCATGACATCGAAAGACACAGTTCACTCATGTTCTCTCAGCCCACAGTGGGGAGGACCCTAGCAACATTTCTATATCTATATTAAACTGAAGTTCAAATTTGTCACTTGCCCAAGATCACATGACCAGGATTGTAAAGCCTGCTTTTTCTGTCTCTTGATTTATAATCTTAAATGGTTTTGCCTCCCAGGCGTGACTACTCTACAGACTGTACCAGGTGTGGCATATGAAGCATTGTGTCTAATTCTCACAACAGCCAGGACGTGAATGCAAGTCCCAATTTCAAAGTTAAAAAAGTTGCCCCTAGGCTGGTGAGATGGCTCAGCGGTTAAGAGCACTGCTCTTCCGAAGGTCCTGAGTTCAAATCCCAGCAACCACATGGTGGCTCACAAACCATCCGTAATGAGATCTGACACCCTCTTCTGGCGTGTCTAAAGGCAGCTACAGTGTACTTACATATAATAATAAATAAATCTAAAAAAAAAAAGCTGCCTCAGAGCTGGGCATGGTGGTACATGCCTGTACGTCCAGCATTCAAGAGGGAGGCTAATGTAGATTAGGAGTCAGTGGCTTCAATATCAAGGTCAGTCATCTTGGACTATTTGAGACTCTACCTTAAAGCAAGAAGGAAGAAAGAGAAAAAGAAAGAGAACGGAATAGAAGAGAAAGGATAGAGAATAAGGGAAAGAGGAAGGAAGGAAAGAAGGAAGAGGGAAGGGAAGAAACAAGAAGAGAGAAGGGAGGGGAGCTGACATAGAGGTGGAACCATTTTGCTCTACAGACACAGCTCACATCTAGCACTTCAGTAAGTGTGCAGCTATGCTTTTCCCATCATCTTGGAGTAGCTCAGACAGGCTCTGAGGTTCTGCAGATTGACCCTTAGATGCCTGAATATTCTCTCAAGGACTTTTGAATGTTGTACTTTTATTGTTTTGAAGGTAATACTTAGAAATCCATAGAAACCATATCAGATAGCCAATGAATGTGATGATGTTTCAGAGCAGGCATTTGTGTTTCTATTTATGTGCATGGCAGCAGTGTCTACTTGGCCTGAGATGTACTGGCAAACCTGTTTGGCTACCGTGGGCTTGGCATACCCTCTCATCAGTATGACAGCCACTCTCCCACATTTTGTACCCAGAGAATTTTTTGTCTGGTTGGATTTGGTTTTTGTTACTGCTTGTTCATTGCTATCCATAAAACCATACTCCCCTGCGGTAGAGATCATAAACAAAAGATTATCAGGGTAGTAAACATGTTAAGACAACTGTGGGACAACTATATAAAAAAGACTTTGATGGCTTTCTTGGCTTGGAATGAGGAATTTTTCCTGACTCTTCCTTAAAGAACAAATAAAAATTTTGTATGTTTTATATGTTAATTTTGAGTGACAGGGCCAAGTACAGGTTACATTAACACTAGAGACCTCTAAGTCACCTTTGACAACACCATTGAATACTTTTGCCTGACGTGAAAATGTCATGCACAGAAGTCATTTTGCTATGGCTGCTTACTCATATGGAGGCTTAGTACCTGCTATGTTCTCAGCAGATGAAGGCAAGCTGACATCTGGTACAAAGGAAATTTCAACATCATTTAGACAGAGAAACATTCTGAGTAGCCTCATGATGTAAATTAGTAAGATGAACTAAACTCAGATAATATAATTACCCAATACATACTCAGGTTCTCATGAAACACACACACACACACACACACACACACACACACACACAGTGGTGATTAAAGGCAATGTCTAAAAGAATGTAGAAACTTATAAATCCTATTAAAGCTTGTTCACTTTATTTTACAAAAACACCAAATTTTGTCAATCAATGGACTAAAAATTTTTTTATTACGTTTTGGAATATATGGTCCCTCACATGGAGTTAGTTTCATAGTAAATGTCCTCTACTTTTGCCCAAGCATCCATTTAGTCTGCTGGTAGAAGTATCCTGGTTTGTGTTTGAAAGCCCAATCCCTCCACTGTGCTGCCCATGTGATTAGTGTGGTCTTTGGGTGGGACAGAGCATTCCCATCACTGCAGAAAGCTCTATTGGATACCATTGATCCAAGACAATACAGAGTAACAGTCATTAATGTACTTTATAAAGTTTAAAGCACTTCTTTTTTATGCATGGTTTGTGCGCACTGTATATTCTTATTCATATTTAGAACACCCAAAGTAATCGCTGGGTATCTCCTTAAATTGTTTTCTTTATTTATTGAACTCAGAGCTCACTGATCAGCCAACTTAGGCAGCCAGCCTATAGGTACCTACTGCTAGCTTGTAGATGGGTCCCATGCCTTCCTGTCTTTTACATGAGTAAAGATCCTTTTATATAAGGATCCAAACTCCAGGCCTCACATTTGCCTGACAAGCATTTTATCCACTGAGCTATCTCCCCAATCCGTCAAAGCACTTCTAGAGAAAGACTGTGACGGTTAGTCTCCGTTGTCAACTTGAATGGATTTAGAAACACGGAGAAGACACACCTATGGGTGTGCTTTGAGGTTCTTCTCAGAAGGTTTAACTAAAGTGGGAAAACAATCTCTGCATACATTGGTTTCACCAGCTGGGCTGGTATCCTAGACTGAACCCTTCCTCTCTCTGCTCCCAGACTAAAAACACTGCAAGCAGCGGCCTCCTCCCTCCACCTGCCTTCCCTGCTATGTGTGCTGGCTTCCTTCACAACTGAAAACCCTTCTCAGCTGGGAAGATCTTAGTTTGGTTTCCAGAATCCATAATAAAAGCCAGGCATAGTGGCAGGTTTGTAGTGCTAGTTCTGAGCCTGTGGTGACCGAAGGATCCCTGGGGCTCACTGACCAGACAGCCTAGCCTGTCTCTAAAAACAAATGAAAGTTCAAAAACCATATGCTACAGTATCTGCCTTCCCAGGGGTAGCAACAACGGAGATAGGAGGATCCCTTTGGTTTGCTAGACAATCAGTCTGGCCAAAGGCTCAGGGAGATACCTGTCTCAAAAAAATAAATAGTCAGAAACTGAAAAAGATACCTGATATTGACCTTTACCCTTCACATGTACATGCATTCATACACACACACACACACACACACACACACACACACACACACACTCACAAAAATAAATAAACCCTTCCTCCCTCAAATTGCATATATTATTTGAAAAAAAAACCTTGCAAATAAAAAATACTGCACACTGAAATTAATCAGATCCAAAAATCTATACATCTAAATGAACTTCCATATCAAGTTGCTCTTGTCAAGGATTCAGTCACAGAAACAACAAAATTAATATACCCTCAACATTTGCAGTTATAAGAAAGGAGCAATTTTCTACAAATAACTTGAGTTCTCATAGACGATAGCAAACTTTGAGAAAATCTTTAGTGTTTTAATAATAAAATGATTGTTACTTAATTATTACTTAATCTCCCCCCTCCTTTAAAAAAATAGTTATAGACTTGTTTAAAAATAAACAGGCCATTATGTAATCCCTCCACTCTGGTGCCTTTGAGCCTTTCCTGGTTGCTCAATGAGAACATAGAAAACTCTAAACAGACTTAACTGGAGGACAAAGCTGTGCCTGTGATCAAAGCTCTGCCCTCAGGAGCTACATAGGGTTGACTCCGGATTGCCAAATGGATTAGGGGATTAGAGACTTTAATGGTTAAAGTTACAGTGTTCTGTTCCAGAGCTTCTGCTTCTAGAGTTATGAGAACAGTTCTCCCTTGCTATCCCAGCTTCCTCACCACCCAAAAATGGCTGAACTCAGGAACAGATGTCATTGGATAGCAAGGGATAGCTGTGTAAGGAAGGAAACACCCCCAAAAGTCTCTCGCATAGAGTCAAGCAACACCACTCAATAGCAATGGCGTTCATTCCCTAATAACAGAGAGCACTTCTGTCATAGACGCTGCTTATGCTCATTTAACATGTTCCAAAGACTGAGAGTCATTTGGTTCTTTTTTTTTTCTTTCTTTTCTAAGTTTTTTTTTTATTTACATTCAAAATCATTTCCCCTTTCCCGTTTCCTCCCTCCCCGAAAGTCCCATAAGTCCCCTTCCCTCCCTCTTTTCCCTATTCAACCCCCTCTCGCTTCTCTGTCCTGGCATTCCCCTACTATTGATGTCAAATGTGTCTTAAAATAGAGTGTGGAGAAACGCAATTAGAAAAATGACTATAGGAGAAAAATAGAGACATTCGAGATTCAAAAGATGAACAATATAACTATGTAGGTGTGAGAATTTAGCAATGTGTCTCAAAGGGTGGATAGTAGTAAGAAAAGAAAATAATTAAACTGCAAATTACAAAGATGTGATTCATTTGGAGAAGTCTCTGTTTGGGTTTTGCCTAATAGAGAAGAAAATATTTATTCAAAATCTTAACTGTCTTTTCTCTCATCTCCCAAGACGATTTGAGGATGGCTAACCAAAGCATTTGAAATGGACGATTACACCTAAGACAGTTACACTCACAATGTGGTATAAATGATATCACCTAGTCTTAGAGATAGGGTTAAAAGGGAGATTTTGATTTAGTGGGTCAACACTTGGGCCTGAGATTCTACCATTCTTAGCAACTTCTAGATGCTGTTTGTTGGTCAGAGTACCAACCCTCCACCTTGTAGGCCATACGCCAAGCCCTTAGCCCAAATGGTATCAGTTCCTGTCCAAGATAATATAATTTTGTCCCTCTTTCCATCTTCCTACTGATAGTCTATGTTGTTCATACACATACCATTAGAACTGTGGTTACCTCCAGGGATGACAGGCTACCTTAGAGCACTCGCCAGAACTTAGATGTGTCAAATGCCTAGGAATGTGTGTGAGGCCTCCTGTGAAGTGAGATAATGCAGGAGAAGAACACAGGAAGGAAAGAAGGGAGTAGCCTAGAGGTAAAGGAGGTTGCTACTGGGAAAGCTCCCCAGACTGTGTTGAATTCCAGTGAAGAGCCATGTGTTGGCTGGTTTTATGTCAACTTGACACAAGATAGAGTCATCAAAGAGAGGGAAGCCTCAATTGAGAAACTACCTCTATAAATTCAGGCTGTAGGCAAGCCTGTAGGACATTTTCTTAACTGGTGATTAATGTGGGAGGGTCCAGCCCATTGTGGGTGGGGCCACCCCTGGGCTGTGGTCCTGGGTTCTATAAGAAAGCAGGCTGAGCAGCACTTCTCCATGACCTCCATCAATAAGCTCCTGCCTCCAGATTTTCTCTCTGTTTGAGTTCTTAACCTCACTTCTATGATGAACAGTGCTATGGAAGTGTAAACCAAGCAAACCCTTCCTCCCCATGTTGCTTTTAGCCATGGTGTTTCACCAATATTAACTCTAACTAGGATAAACCAGGAGTTCAAGAATTCTACACTTCAGCCTAGCCTTTTGGGTGTTAATAAAGATGGCTTTGCTAAGGTATGAGAAAAATACATATTCTCTTTGGTGTTGCTTATAGTCTTAGTAAGTTTGTGAGCCTCCTTTCTCACACTGAACACTTCCCAGGCTCTGTATATATTAGTGATAGGTCTGTGCAAGACACCACACCGGAAGGCAGAACAAGAGTCCTACAGGACCTGGGAGCAGCCAGAACAAAACCTCACTAGGAATAGGCAGGAATCTTGGCAAGGGTGTTCAGTGGAAGGCCTGACTGACACCCAAGTTACACGTAAGCTTTAGAAATATGAAAATATTATACTCAATAAGATGATGGCCTCATTCCCAGAAACTTACAATCAGAATAGAGAACTCAAAAACAGAATTAAAGAACACATTCACAGCATATTGGTTCATATTTTGAAGCATGAGAAAGTCTACTAAGGGTTCAAGCAAATGCAGTATCTAAAACACTAAGAATATTGATCTGACTTCAGTTTTCCAGCCAAGAGAGAAGGGAGAGAAACTAAAGATGGTTGCCAGATATTTTGAACTTGAAGTTTTGACGTGAAGGGTCCTGTTAAGATTACAAAACAAGCCACACCTGTGTACACAGAAAACCACCTTGGTGAGTAAGTGCCAACTGGCCAGGTCTGGAACATTTGCTATAAATACCTATTTTCTTTCTTTTTGATTCTTTTCATTGTTTCAATTTCTTCCTTATCAGTTAATCCCAGAGGCTATTAAGGACCAAGATTATGCTGGGTTGATTAGGGGTAGTATAACATATAAAGGAGTTTGTGAAAAAATGTATTTCCCTGATGAAAAACAATTTTGAGAACACTAATAATATTCTAATATGTTAATTTTACATTATATTCCCCCCTCCCCCACCCCGAAACAGGGTTTCTCTGTATAGCACTGGCTGTCCTGAAACTCACTCTGTAAACCAGGCTGGCTTCAAACTCAGAAATCCACCTGCCTCTGCCTCCCAAGTGCTAGGATTAAAGGTGTGCGCCACCACTGCCCAGCTACATTATATTTCTAAATATAATCTTTGAGTATAAACTTGGATCAGAGTTTAGCAGTTAAAGGCATTTACTGCTAGGCCTGATAACCTGAGGGGATCCCTTGGAGTCACTTGATGGAAACAAAGAACCAGCTCCTGCAGGCTGCCCTGTGACCTCGCCTCCTGCAGGCTGTCTTCTGACCTCCCTACGCTCAGTGTGGCACTTAAGCTCAAGCTTAAGGGGACACACACTAAAAAAATAAATATGCTAAAAACTGAAGAGTGGGAGTTGAAGAGTTAGCCTAGTGGTTAAGAGCACATACTGCTCTTGCAGAGGACCTGGGATCAATTCCCAGAACCCACAAAGTAGCTCACAACCATCTATAACTCCAATTTCAGGGGTTCTAGCACCCTCTTCTGGCTTCCATGGCCTCCAGGCATGCACGTGGATCATAGACATATGCACATAAAATTAAATTAGAAGTGAAGCACAAAGAGAGAACATTTTTCAATTTCCTGGCTTGGCACATATTACTATACCTTTTAGGATAATATACCTTTTAGTTGAAAAATAATAAAATCTAAGTTAACTGGCTTAAATAATAAAGGAAAATTGTCCATCACACAACTACCAAGAGGGTCCAGAAACAAGGGCTAGTAAGATGCTCAGAGGTCAGGAGCACTTGCTGCTCCTGCAGAGGACCTGAATTTGGTTCCCGGTACCTACATAGTTGCTCACAACTCTCTGTAGTTCCAGTTCTGAGAGATCTGATATCTTCTTCTGACCTCTGCAGACAATGCACATATGAGGTGCACTTACACACAGGTAAAACACTCATACATATCAATAGTTAAGGGGAAAAAAAGGAGGCCAGGAGAATGATCTAATTCAAGGATACTTTGATTCAGCATCTCAGTGACATCATTGCCTAATTCTATCTGCCTTCACCAACTGATATATAACTTCACTCATGAATACAAAACAGCTGCAATAGGTCCAAACTTACAAACCACCCCAGACCACTCAGAAAGAGAGCTGGGACGTCAGTATTCCAGGTCAGAGCCTGCCATTCACCCTGACTGAAATAGTTTGAGTCCCTGAGGCAATGCTGGTCTCCTAAGAATTAAATATGCCTTTTAGGAACCTCCTGTAGATTGTGGGTGTCCTCCAAAGCACCCTTGCTGTCTATACATGGAGTCGATGCTCAAATGGAAATGTGTGTTCAGTTAGGAAAGAAGAGCAAATGAACCCTTGGTAGGAAAACAATGTTCCCTATGTAACTCTGAGTCAATCCCTTCCTGTATACACAGAATAGGGTACTGCACTTAATCAGTGATCTCAAGGCTAATAATGTGTAAGAGTCACCAGTGTTACTCACTAAAACTTGCCAGTTCTAGAGCCCCACAATGACAAACTCCCCTTTTATAAATAACTACCACAGGGAGCTCTGCCATAGGTGTTCTGTGGGACATTCAAACACTGAACAAGTTTGCAGCTTCTCAAAATAAGGCCCATGGATACATATCAACCCTGAGCTGTTTACTACAGCTTTCTGCTGAGGTAAGGGACTTGCTCCAAAACACAAGTCAGATAAAACTTTGAGCAAAGTAATATGGTTAATTATCTTTATGAAAGATGTTCTTGGTGAAAGGCATAGTATACTGGTGGGTGGTGATGGAATTGTGTTTTATGATAGTTACCAAAGACAACTGTTTATCCCCAGAGACAACTAGTCACTAATGAGGGTGGGTCACAATGAGACATGCAAGAATCTGACCTACAAGGGTCCATAAGTCACTTACAAGCATCTTGAATGTCCCTGGGAGTCTTTCACTTCGAAGATGTCATAGTTACCAACCAAATAATAGGCCAACTTACTCAAGGTGAAGCCCTGTGGTTAGGCAGCTATTTACAGTAGCATTGTATTCAAAAATGGCTCAGTGCCACTGCAGGCTGAGCAACAGGCAAGTTGATACCAAATCCTTGTTTTTGCTAGCTCCTTGCATTGACAGCTTTTATGTAACAAACCATATTTCCTTCTACTTGTGTGTTCTCCTGGGTTATGTCAAAGGACCGAAGCATCATTTAGGGATAATAATTCCAAAAATTTGTTGACATAAAATAAAGGGATTTAAATAAAGGGGATTAGAGTACTGATTTCAGTATTCTTGTATTTTAGAGTTGGATGACCAGAAAAGCAGGGTTGGGTAATGGAAAGATTCCAGACCCTGGACATAAATAGATCGGGTTCCAGATCTTTCTGTCACCTGCGTTACTTGGGCATTATCTGACAAGCTTTGGTTATATAGTCCCACATACTTTTTGGAACTTTTATTACAACTACAGAGTAGACTATCCACAGTGCTGACAACGCCTAGCATTTCACAAGTAAAATCTGTGCAATAATACTGACCTGAGTCCAGGCGTAATGGCACACACCAACAATGCAAATATTGGTGAGACAGGAGGTTTGCTACACATTTAGGAGCAGCCTGAGGTACATAGTAAGTTCAAGGCAAATCGTACTACCCTACACAGGTGGGGGGGAGGAGAGAGAAAGAGAGAGAGAGAGAGAGAGAGAGAGAGAGAGAGAGAGAGAGAGCAGAAAAATCTGGTTACTTAAGAGTCAAGTTAGTATAAGGAAGACAACCTTTATTCTACTGCTGGAAACCAAACTCCAGTTTTCTCTTAACCTCCTATACCCTCCACCACTCTCCACACAGATACTCAGAATGAGTTGATGCTACTACCCCAGTTCAATAGTGAACACATGACTAAATTCTGTCCAAATAGAGCATGGTATTTTTCTGATCTGGTACCATTATTAAGAATGGAAATATGCAGCCTTATTTATAATAACCAGAAGTTGGAAAGAACCCAGATGTCCCTCAATGGAGGAATGGGTTCAGAAAATGTGGTATATTTGCACAATGGAATACTACTCTGCAATTAAAAACAATGGAATTCACGAAATTCTTAGGCAAATGGCCAGAACTGGAAAATATCATCCTTAGTGAGGTAACCCAATCACAAAAGAACACACATGGTATGCAGTCACTGATAAGGGGATATTAACCCAGAAACTCGGAATACCCAAGACACAATTCACATATCAATAGATTTCCAAGAAGTTGGAAGGAGAGACCCCTGGTCCTGGAAAGACTGGGTGTAGGGAAATGCCAGGACAGAGAAGCGAGAGGGGGTTGAATGGGAAACAGGGGGAGGGAAGAGGGCTTATGGGAAAGGGGAAATCATTCAGAATGTAAATAAAAAAAATATAGAAAATAAAAAAAAAGAATGGAAATATGGCTGAACATCAGGCATTAGATTGGAAGAACAGGTTTTCAGGGAACAATGATTTAAAAAAGAAAACTAACTTTATACTGTTGAGTTTGATGCTTGAGGACGGTGCCTGTGACTTTGGAAAGTCATCTTGCCCCACATAGGACAATAGGGAAGCAGAGCACAAAGTTAAAAAGACATGGTCTGGGGGGACATGATTAGATGCCTAAATTCACCTGCACTGAGTTACAGTTAAATGAGACAATAGGTCCCTTTTTTCATTATCAAAGCAGGCTAAACTGATATTACCCAGGTGTGTGCTTTTAAACCACTGATACTGGGTAACAATTCTGGAAGCTCAACTCATGTCTTGAGGGTAGCATATAAGCTCATTTCAGTAGGTGCAAAATAGAGACTCAAAGTTGATATGCATTAATTTCTTTTAAAAAGAACTTTTTTATTTTTGCAAACTAGGAGCAGAAGAAATTTCAATCTGATAAAAGGTATCTGGAAAAATAAAACCACAATGAACATTGAGAGCTTTCCATTTCTGGGTTTAGTAAGATAAAAAAGACTTGGGAAAACAACCTTTGCTTAATATTGCTGTCTATGGGGGGGGCAGTGTTTGATGTAAATAAATAAGTTAATTTAAAAAATACAAATTTTAAAATACATGATAAAGTAATAAAAAGTAATTTAAAATGTAAAAAAATGTTGTCTATAGTGGAAATTGTAAATAGTTCAGAGAGAGAGAGAGAGCATTGAAAAAGCAAAACAATGCTATTTCTAGATCATATAGATATGAACATAGTAATTTAAAAATCTGTCCATATATTATAGGAGTGAAAAGAGATCTTGGGAATATTGTTGGATATAAAAGCAATATACAGACATTAACAGCCTTACCATACCAAAAAGCAATTATTAAATGAAGAATTTGAACTGAAACTACAAACAATAGCATCAATAATATTAAGTACCTAGACATAAATCTCCCTAAGAAATTCAAGACTAGCCAGGCATGGTGGCACACACCTTTGATCCCAGTGCTCAAGAAGCAGAGGCAGGCAGATCTCTGAGTTTGAGGCCAGCCTGGTTTACAGAGAGAGTTCTAGGACAGCCAGAACTACAGAGTAAGATGCTGTCTCAAAATAAATAATTTCTTAAAAGTGAGATTGAAGTAATCTACAGGGAATACCATATAACTAAGACTGTTTTAAAATTGCTGAATGGGACAATATATAATATTCATTGACTAAAAGATTCAGTAGGATTCATATTCAATATGATTTTGTCTTGTTTTGTTTTAGAACTTGTCCAGCTGGTGATACAAAGGGTCAACATATCCAACACAATATTTTTTGTTGGTTATTTGGTTTGGGTTTTGAGGGTTTGGGGGGTTGTTCTGTTTGTTTGTTTGTTTGTTTTGAGATGCAGGCTTACTTAATAGTCCAGGGTAACCTAGAACTCAACTACCTACTCTAGGGTGTACTTAAAGCCATGGCAGTCCTTCTGTGCTAGGGTTATAGATTCATACGCCATGCCCAGTTCAAGAAAATCTTGAAAGGTTTGTTCTAGAAGGTCTCAAGACATGTAAATAGCATAGCCACAGTAGCTAAAACTATGTGATTGATACAGAGAAATAAATATAAAATACATACAGAAAGCCTAAAACATCCCCCCAAATTTTCAGGCCTTGATTTAAACAGAAGTATCCCATAGGACATGAGGAAAGGACAGTATTTTTAATAATGAGGCTGAGACACTGGGTAATAGAAATTGGACTTGAAAAGGTAATAACTTCATTGGTAAATAGCAAAGTAAAATTTTAAAAATTACAATGAGATACTACGACTCACTCTGCAGGCTTTTATTAGAATTATAACATAAACCTCTGAAATAACAAGTGTTCCTGAAGCAACCAACAGACACTGTTAGAGTGACCTTGAGTATTGACAACAATGCAAATCAGTCAATCACTTCAGAAGACTCCACTACAGGTACATAACTACAAAAATGTCTGCCTGTGTGCACGAGAATACACAAAAAAGCAGAGACGTGGCATATGAAGTTACACACAACCCAAGCTTCTAGCAGCAGTAGAGTTTATTTGTGTACATGTAAGGTACCACATCTGCAATGGAAATTAATAGCAATGTATATGCAAAGGTTTGAAGCAGCTGAGAAACAAGACAATAACAAACACATAATGTAAGATTACAGTGTAGCCGACGCACACCTGTAATCTCAGCGCCTGAGAGGCCCAAGGAGGAGGATTGCTATCAGTTATGAACTTGGAACTAGCCTGGCCTATATACTGTGGTATCCTGTCTCAACAAAACAAAACTATATTTTAGAACTGGAAATGGGCAAATTTTAAGTTGCATTAACTAGGATATTTACCCAAGTGGTAAAATAATAAAGAAAAGCAAGGATGTCATCAGTTACTGTAAGGAAAACAGCTGGTGTGGGAACTCTAGCTATGGGAAGCCAGGAAGATTGTGAGTTCAATGCTAGCCCGGGGTATTTCCCAAAACCCCCATCTCAGCTTGGGAAAGTAAGGGAAACAAAACATAAAGAACACAGGTGACCAGGTGGGTCTTGGGACTGTAATTCTAACTGCACTGTCCCGTGGGACTTGCTGTGGTGATGGGAACATCCTAGATCTAGGTTGTCATATCCTGAGGCCACTTAACCCTCATGACTATTGAACACTTAAAATGTGATCAATGGGGCTGAATTTTCATTGTATTTCATTTTAGTTCATTGGAGTATAGATTTAATAAGTTAGATAAAATAGTTAAGTGGCCACATTGACCCAGTGGCTACTGTTTTTGCACAGTGCGGTATCTATTTTATATCAACCAAGATTCCAACAGAAAGCATCTCACTCAATAATTTGAGGAAGAATCATGGACAAGACAGCTAATCACTGAGGTAGTGAGGCGTGGGGAGGCACGATGGGCTGATATCAGATTCACTGTTGCCAGCCCAGTACCTGAAGAGATGAGGGAAAGCTGGGGAAAATGAGGCAGAATGAGATTCTGCCGAGTTAGAAGAGGTGCAGCTTGCCTAAGATGCCTTCTAATAGGAGTCATTAAAACAGTCAACACGTATTGCTTCCTGTCCCCTCTGGTCTCTCATCAGGGGCCCCCATAGCAACACCCAAGAGGAAGTCAGTAGGCAAGGTGGGTCAGAGGTCCACACGGCCAGCCTTCCTGAGGAAAGGCAGGAGGGACTGGGTCTGACAGAGGAAAGGCATCCAGCACACTGTTTTCGTCTTGGATCTCTGCAGTTATCATTTTAACTACACTGGCCATTTCTTTTTTCTTTTTTCTTTTTTTGGTATAAAACTGTAGCTTATACTTTCAAAAAAGGAGAGTGCTGGGAGTATGGCTTAGTAGTAGAGCAGTTACCTAGCACATGTACCCGGGCTACACTTGAACTCTGAAATGGCCCCAAAGGCTCCTGTGTCTGAATGCCTTGCTCCTAGCTGGTGGTGTTAGTTGGGGAGGAAGCAGAACCTTTGGAATATGGGGTACAAATGGGTTACAGGGGACCCACTTTTGAAGGCTAGAACCCTGCTCCTGGTCACCTGTGCTCTGCTTCCTGCCTGCCACAAATAGGGACAAGCCACTACCGTGCCACGCTGGTGCTGCTATGAATCGGGCTGTTTCAGCTCCCTGCCTCCTCCTCCACAATGGGAAAAGGAGTTAAGGCAAACCTCTCCTCCTTCAAGTTATTCTGTCAGATGATTTTTATCACAATGTTGAGAAAAGTAACTGTACTGGCTGGTTTTGTGTGTCAACTTGACACAGGCTGGAGTTATCACAGAGAAAGGAGCTTCAGTTGGGGAAGTTCCTCCATGAGATCCAGCTGTGGGGCATTTTCTCAATTACTGATCAAGGGGAGAGGGGGGCCCTTGTGGGTGGTACCATCCCTGGGTAGGTAGACTTGGGTTCTATAAGAGAGCAGGCTGAGCAAGCCAGGGGAAGCAAGCCAGTAAGGAACATCCCTCCATGGCATCTGCATCAGCTCCTGCTTCCTGACCTGCTTGAGTTCCAGTCCTGACTTCCTTTTGTGATGAACAGCAATGCAGAAGTGTAAGGTGAATAAACCCTTTCCGCCCCAACCTGCTTCTTGGTCATGATGTTTGTGCAGGAATAGAAACCCTGACTAAGACAGTAACTAACACACATACCACACACACACAACACACACAAACACACACATGCAATCATACACACTCATACAAACACATTCACACACTCATACTCACAAACACACACACTCTCACACACACATACACACAAACACACACATGTAATCACACATACTCACACACAAACACATTCACACACTCACACTCACACTCACAAACAAACACACACTCACCACCACCACCACACCACACAAAAGGAGAGACTGAGAGGGAAGGAGAGTCCAAATGAAAAAAAAAAAAAGATAAAAAAGGGAAGAAAAAGAAAAAGAAAAAAACATACCTGACCAGGGTGGTTCTGTATTACATACATACTGGTAAAAAAAAATCTGATAAATTTATTGATACTATAAAAGCCACCCAAAATCTGCCTATATAAATGTTCATATATGTTTTTTCAAGTCAATAAAATGAAAATTTAAAAGTTCATACACACATACAAGTATGGCAATTATTTACCTGGGTTGAGATTTGATGGCCTCTTTTTTTTTAATCTACTATTTTTCTTTTTAAAGCAATCAAAAGTGAAGACACAGTGCTCAGAGACGATGTAACTGAACCCAGAAGTGTAGGCTTTTGATTCTGTTGTCCTTCTTGTGGTACTGGAACCGCAATTCAGCCTTCTGAACAAAACCAGAGCCAGGACTATGAACTGTGGTTTGTTTTGAAAAGTGAGCATATTGGTTAGGAATGCCTTAACTGAAAGTGTAAGATGATCTGGCTTAACCCAGGGGTTATTCTTCCTGTTTAAAAAAGAAATCTGGATGATGGAGGCTTCTCTTACTGACTTGGTTACTCCAGTTTCTGGGCTGGCAACTCTGTGGTTCTTCTGATCAAATCCCCCATTCACAAATGACCAAGACAGAACCAGATATCAAGTTGAAGTCACCTAAAAGAGGGAAGAGAAGAGATTACAGAACAAACGCATCAGTGTTTTGCTTTTAGCAGAAAAACAAAGCTTTTTCCCCACACTAACAAGCTTGGGCTGGAACTGTATCATGCAGCCACCCCTAGCAGCCAGGGGACTCGTGTGTGTGTGTGTGTGTGTGTGTGTGTGTGTGTGTGTGTGTGTGTGTGTGTGTGTGTAGCTTTCTCAGCCTTCCTAGCTCATCAGCAGCTTGGGGTGAGAATATCTGACACCATTGTGAGCTAAGCCAGCTGAGTCTTTATTAATACATAAACCACTTCCCTAGAGTGTCCAAGAGCGAATTCTTTGGCTTTGGAATCATTTTCTAGCAGGCCTTTATTTACATGCACATGCTGCACAGAAGGGCAACATAACAACACCCATATGTGTTGACGTGTTTATGAACAGTTGCCTAGAACAAAACCAAGTGTTAAGAGAGCATGTTTTACCATAGGAGAAATATGTCAGGGAAGCTCCAGACCCTGATGGCAAACCTTCAGTTATCAGCAGGCTGTGGAAGGGCCTGAATTAGAGAGTGGGCAGGGTAGAAGATGCTCGGAGCTAACTCTCACCCAGTGCACTTTGCCTGTGATCAATTGCAAAGCCACAGATACTACAGACTTTCTATATATAATATGTAAAAACTGACCTAATTACCCCACCCCCAACATGCCCAGAATTAAGAAGGCATGAACATCAGAGAGATGGTGATAGTCAGATGGAGCCTTAGCGCCCTTTGGAGCTACTGACTCATCGGATCCAAATCTAGGCTCTACTAGCTTGTACCCTCACACAATTTGGGAATTTCCCTGTGCTCCAGTTTCTTCCCAACAGGCAAAATCCTTGAAATGCTAATGAGAACTGAGCAAGCTAACAAATACAGCTTAATTGAAGTCATGCCTACTGTGTACATAGACAGAGTAGGTGCTATATAAGAGCTGACTTCAAGGACAACAACATTCTTCTATGATTATATTGGTTTTATCTTTTATATGTGTACGGATTTTTTAAGAAACTCTTCCTTTTCTGTTTTAAATTTTTTATTCCAATGAGATAAAATACTTAGCCAACTGTTTATCTGAGCAAGGTTTAACATATAAAATACATAAGCAATTAAACACATTTAACGAAAAAGCATTCCCAGGTTAGATGAAAAACCTATCCCTAGCTTTACCAGCTCTTTGCTACCACGTGGTGATACTGCTTATATTGTTTTTATCACTAGAGGCAACACTGTGGTGAACATTCTTGGGGAAAATTTCCTGTGCACACCCACGATTCCTTCAATATAAATTCTCAATGTAAAATTGCTAGGTCAAAAATCACAGGTAAGAGGCTGTAGACTTGGCTCAACAGTTAAGAGCATCCGCTGCTCTTTCAGAAGATCTGGGTTCGATCCCCAGCATCCGAATGGCAGCTCACATCTCTCTGTAACCCAATCCCAGGAGATACAACACTCTTCTTGACTTCCACAGGCACTAGGCACTCAGGAGATGCACACATGTACATACTGGCAAAACATTTATACACAAAAATAGCAATAAACAATCTCTTTTAAAAAATAGAAAAGCATACATAAAAGAGAAAAGCAAAAATGAACAAACAAAAAAATCCCAAACCAACCAGCTGGTAGAAGGACACCGGAGTGTAGCAGGGGAAAGAAATGAGGGAGAAGAAAGTCCGACACGTGTGTATGAAGACGTCATGGGAAACCCATTACTTTGTAGGCTAATTCAAAAATAATTTTTTAAATGATCACACATAAGCACTTAGGAAGTGGAGACAAAAGATCCTGAGTTTCAACTCAGCTCAGGCTTCACTGTGAGCTCCATGCCTGCCAGGGTTACATAGCAAGACCCTGTCTCAAAAAAACAAAACAAAACTCCTGCATAGAGACCTGTCAGTGTGGCTCAGTGGTTAGCACATTCACCCAGCATGCACAAGGCTCTGGGCTCACTCCTGGACACTGAGAAAAAAAATCATGACTTTTTAAGTTTCAGTGAGTGTGTTTCAGTTAATCTCCCAAGGACTGGGGTATATTGAGGTACCCAGTAATTTCTGTACCCGTTTGAGAAGCACTGGCTATTTTTTTTCCTTTTAATTTCCCCAGAATGCTTACCAAACCTCCCAAGCATGATCATCTCTGTTAACAGAATCTCCAGTGCATGGGTCTGTCATTCCTGTAAATTATCTGCTCACAATCTGTAGCTCCTGACCTTTCCCCTCAATTTAGCCTCGATGGCGGTCTCTTATGCATTGGATTGTTTGCCATGGTGTTTTTTATGGCTAGAGATTATTTACCTCAGACTCTGATGTGATTGTTTTACAGTAGAGGTCACAGACAGTGTTGACCATGAGCTAGGTTTGAGAACTTTTATTTTGTTTAATAGAAAGGGGTCTCTTGGTATCTTCCTTGGTTAAAGCACAATGGATCGTGATTGTTACCATATCCATTGAAACAAAACCTCAACTCTTTCAACTCTCCCCTGTGTGCTGCTTACTCAAAAATTTAATATTTATCCATCCCCCATGGAATTGTGAACTGTGTTCAGGAGATAAAGATGAATAATAATGGTCAATAATAATGGTCTTTGAGGTGGAGGAGCTTGTGATTGAGAGGGGCAGACACAGAAACAAATAACTCACACCATAGTATGAAATATTCTATAAAGCATTTTGTCCTCTGACCTCCACACATGTGCCAAAACGTTTAATGTATGCACACACATACACATACAAGTAATAAATTAAAGAAAAAAATAAAGTTCCTATACCAATGGACAACAATGTGGTAGACTTGGACACCTGTGTTCCCCCATAAAGAAATCTGATAAAATCCATGGACAAAAAATTAGTTCTAAAACTGAAGATGGCTCAGCAGTTGAGAGTACTGGCCACTCTTCCAGAAGACCTCTGTTGATTCACAGAACCCACAAGGTGGCTCTCAGCTATCTATAACTCCAGGTCCAGGGGCTCTTGTGTCTTCTTCTGGCCTCTGTGGGCTCCAGATACATGTGTGGTGCACATACATATACAGGCAAAACAGACATACTGTAAAGTTTATATTTTAAATAAATAGGTCTAGAGTATGCATAAAAATATAGAGCAATTGAATAAAGCACAAAGGTGAGGGCATCCATGCTGGAAAGATTAGGAAGCATTTTATCTGAATTTACCTCATTGCTCTGGCCACCAAGGACCCACATAGTTTTCATCAACAGGACCCCAATTGCCAAGGCCACTGGAAGACCACACTGCTACAGATGTCATCCTAGAGCAAGGCTCACCCCTGAGAGCTAGTTCTCTCACAGGTGTCTGCAGATGAAGGTCTTTCCCTATCAAATGAAGCCTGTGCCATTTGGAAGAGGTGACTCCTTCCTCAAACATAGAGACATCAACACAAGACTACAAGAACATGAAACATGAGGGAACCATAACAAAGATGTAGACATTATGTCTGGTTCTTCCTCCCAGCCCCGTGCTCCCAGAAATAAGACTCAGATTCAAAATATATTTACAAATACCTTGGCCATATTGCTAGACTTTTCTCTTATTGGATCATAACTTAAATTATCTCATTTCTATATGTTTTATATAACCCACATTCTACCCTGTGGCTGGTTATCTGTCTGTCTCATGTACCATGTGCCAGTCTTCCCAGCAAATCTCCCATCTGGCTCTATCCCAGAATTCTTACTGCCTCCCAGACAGTCTGCCTTCTATTCTAACCTTTCCTATAGGCCATAGTTTTTTTTTAATTGACAGGTGAGGTATCCATACAATACACAAGATCTTCTCTCTACACAAAGAAACACAAATTTCCAGTAACCAAAGAAACAAAGATCTTTTCATTGTCCAATGAAGAATTCAAAATAAATGCTTCAGTATTGGATGTGGTTGGAATATCCTAAGGCAGGAGGCTGGAGAGTTTGAAAACAATCTGGGTTATACAATGGGCTACATAGCAATATCAATGAAACCAAACAAATTATTTTAAAGAGGCTTAATAAGCTCCCAGAAAACGGAGAATGTGATCAGGAAAACAAGAGAATTCCATTCAGGGTCTGGGGAGATGGGTCCTTAGTTAAGAGCACTTACTCTACAAGCAGAAGGTCTTGAATTCAAATCCCTAGCACTTAAGCTAAAATCCAGAAGTGGTTTCATTAGAGGAGAGGAGACAGGTAGGTGTCAAGAGCCTGCTGGAAAGCTAGCCTAGCCAAAACAACAAGCTTTTAGCTCAGTCTCAAAGCAGTTAGGCAGAGAGTGATAGAGGAAGATACCTACATCCTGCTCTGGCCTCCATGTGCTCACATAGGTTCATGCATTGGCACACTGTGTGCATATATCTCACACACACACACACACATACACACCAGAAATGTTTTAAAAAGAAGAACGTTCAACAAAGAGGAAAAATAATTCATTAAAACATATACAAACAAATATAATACCTGAAGAATACCATGAGTGAAATGAACTAAAGAAAAGACTGTTTAAAGTAGACCAGTCAGTGGAGAAAAGAAGAATGGAAAACTCTGGAAAACCTTTAGTGTTTGTCAATAGACAGAGTTTCCTCCTTTAATCCTTCCCTACCTTTATCCTCTAGCCCTTCCCAAAGACCCAAGGCCACATGAGTAATTAGGACAGAATTGCATACAACTGGTTAGGAGATGGCATTTGAGGGGATCCTCCCTGACCCCTCCTTCCAACAGAGAACAAGCCCAGTTGTCATGGCCTTTGACTAGCAAGCCCAGCTGAACTCCTAAAGATGCCAGCCATTTGACTGGGAGAATAATCCTATACAGTGTTCACCAAAAAACCGCGGGCATGTTTCCTCCTGCAAAGGTGAGCCTGATCTTAGTCAGCTCCAAGCCAGCTGTTAACGAGTTCAAACAAAGAGGGGATTGATTACTCTCAAACACCTAGATTTCTCTCCAAAGAAAATGAGAAACAGTGAAATAAAACAGCAGATTCCTTCTGTGACCGCTGACTGAACCAGGGTTCCCAGGCAGGGCCTGCTACACATACTGGGGTAGTGAGTCCAACACAACTTGTCTACTCCTGGCTTTCAGGGTTCCTGAGGGTATTACTGGATGTAATCCAATATCCCAAGTTACCAACTTTTAGAAAGACCCTGAAGCCATGTAGCAGAGAACTAAGAGAATGATCCCTAAGGTTACATTAGAAACTCCTTTTGGGATCATTTAGCCACCAGTTTCCAGACCAAGTCTGAGCAAGAACCAATTTTATTTGTCTTTGGTAGTTTGAAAGGGTAGAAGACTGGGAAAAGAGAGTTGTTTAATTACTACTCAATGGTCCTTTAGGAGTTTCAAAAAACAGACTCCAGTGCCACATGACTTCAGATAAATCGCTGTATTTATTCTTGTCATTGAGATTCCAGATAATCACTGTGACAGCCACTGACTGAGTCATCACTTTAAATAATTTGATACTAGCCATAAGCAATAAGTACCAGAGACTCCGTGTTTTATGATTCCTGAAAATACAATCTCTATATTGAGGTTATAAGGCATATAGGAGAAGCTACTTTTCAATTGCGGGGCAAATGTTTTAGGTTCCTTTGCCCCATTGCTGGCCTAAGATATCATGCATTACAATTTTGTCTTAAAGGTTTTCTAGCTAGTCTACCTGATCTTGTTTCTTCATTTGTTTTGAAAACAGAAAGACTATGCCAAATAGTACAGAGATTTATCTTTACAAATTTTTTTATCTTAATTTTCATAAGCAAAATATTAAAAGCTACCCAAAAAGCTAGGTTTGACCTTCAATCAATAAGTACTGCATAATTCACTTAATGGAACTTAAATGGACCCAGGATTTATGGGAATGATTATTGAGTGCCTATGATGGTTAGCTTTGATTGTCAGGTTGACACAACCTAAATCCTCTAAGGAGAGAGTCTCAATAATGGACTGTCTAGATCAGGTTGGTCTGTAGTCATGTCTGTAAAGGATTGTCTTAATTGTGTTAATTGATGTGGGAAGAGCAGGCCCACTGTGTGTAGCTTCATCCCCTAGGTTTAAAAGCAGAGGAATTATCTAAGGATGAACAGTAAGCAGACATGTATTCCTTTTCTCTCTACTCTTGACTGGGGGGTGTGACTAGTTTCTTCAAATTCTTGCCTTGATATCACTATAATGATGGGCTGTAATCTGGAATTTGGGGCTAAAATAAACCCTTTCTCCCATAAGTTGCTTTTATTATGCTTTTTTATTGAAAAAATATTTTTCCATATAAAATATATTCGGATTATAGTTTCTCCTCCCCCAACTCCTCCCAGATTCTTCCTACTTCTTCACCTACCCAGAAAATAGGCACCTAAAATTAATAATAAAAAATAAATAAAAACAAATCAGAATAGAACAAAACTAAAAATAATAAAATAAATAAAGCAAGCCAAAGAAAAAGTTCAAGAAACACGCAGACATACACACACACACACACACACACACACACACACACACACAGAAAAAGCCCATAGAGACAAGTTGGAAACCATAATATATAAACAAAAGACCTGAAAGATTTTTAAAATGCCCAAAGCATTATGAGACCAAAAGAAAAAAATCCTCCAAATAAATCATTGAGTTCTTTTTGTGTTGACTATCTACTGCTGGGCATGGGGCAAGACTTCATTGGAGAAAACCAATTTTTTCTTTGTAAGCGGTTATCAATGGGAGAGAGCTTCTAGGCAAGAGTTAGGACCTTGTATCCCCTCTTTCTCTGGGCACTGGGACCCTGTCTTAGGATTAATATTGCTGTGATAAAACACCATGACCAAAGCATTTAGGGAGGAAAGGGTTTGTTTTCCTCACAGTTTCATATAATAAATAGTTCATCATCAAAAGCCGTGAGGGCAGGAACTCACACCAGGCAGGAACCTGGAGTCAGGAGCTAATGCTGAGGCCATGGGGAGGGATGCTGCTTATTGACTTTCTCATAGAACCTTCTTACAGAACCTAGGACCACCAGGCAAGGGGTGGCCTCATCTACAATGTGCTGGGCTGTTGCCATCAATCTATTTAAGAAAATGCCCTACAGGCTTGCCTACAGTCCATTTCCCCCCTTTTTAATCTGTTTTGTGTCTTTGTTGGTGTTTATCATGGGTAGGAGCTGTCACTTTAAGGGATGCCCCTCCCACCAAGCATGTTCATTCTACTGCCCATTCTTGAGGAGGCATTTTCCTAACCAAGGTTTCATCCTCTCAGATGACTTTAGATTGTGTCAATTTGACATAAAAACTATCCAGCACAGACCCCACCTGGCTTAGACTTGTGCAGACCCTGTGCATACTGCCACAGTCTCTGTGAGTCTACGTGTGTGTCAGTCTTGTTGTGTCTAGAAGGTGTCCTCCATCCCCTATGGCTCTTACAATCTTTCGGCCTCCTCTTCAACAGAGTTCCCTGAGCCCTGGGGGGAAGACATTTGATAGAGACATCCCTTTTAGGACTGAATGTTTGAAGGTCTCTCATTTTTCTGTGCCCTGTGGGTTTCTGCATTTGTTCCCATATGCTTCAGGAGTTATTTTATTCTATTGCTATGTTCCTTTAGCAGAATAATAGCATTTGGTTTTCCCCTAGGTCCATGGTCTACCTAGTCTCAGGTTCTTGGCCACCTGAGCAATGTTAGACAAGCATCTCATTTCATCATCTCATGAGATGAGCCTTAAATCCAGATACTGGTTGGTTACTGCTACAACTTTTGTGCCACTACTGCACCAGCATATCTGACAGGCAGGACACCATTGTAGATTGAGATATCCAGGGTAGTGTTTAGCTTTCTCCTTTAGTAGTGTGCTGTGTACCTTCCAGCACCATGAACACTAGTCAGTAGGGGTGAAGGCTATAGTTAGGCACCAGCTAGACTTCTCCATGTTCAGTGAGTCATGCAAGTGTTATGTTTGCATTTTATTACAGCAACAGGAGTGAATCTAGGACAGTGCCTACTCTAGATGCTAGACTCTGGAGAGACAAGTGTGAAGAGCCTTGAGACGAGGTTCCTATCTTCAAGAAATATGAGAGAGTAGGAGAGAACAAACATCCACAAATGAGTCAATTATTGCATATTCATGACTGTCATCTTTTCATTCAACAAAATATTAACTGCTTTAAACAGGTCAGGGCATACATTCAGTGACTACTGTAGCTATACAATTAAGTGATATAAAACCTCAGACTTCTCTGTGCCTACATCAAAGTGGGGGCAGACATATCATGAGCATTTACATTGGAATGTAATGAGAGGTTATAGTAGCAGAAGAAGAAAGTGTGGGTGAAGCTTTAGAGGGCATGGAAAACTCCAGAGGAATAACTCCTGGCACCCCCTAGGAGGATCCAGAACTCTCTAGAAAAGTGGCAAGTTCCATTTTGGGACAGAAAGTGAAAGGTGAATTTGACCTAAGGACATAAACGTTGCTCACTGGATCTCTAGCAAAGTGCATTGTTTTAAGAAAAATTAGGTCTGAAGTAAGAGGAAAACCTGACTTAAGGAAGTTATAGACTAGCCAGGGAAGATGGTAGACTGTGTCCATGTGATGTGGTAAAGGGGAAGAGTCAGACTCAGAATGGAAAAGAGACTTCCATATCAGAAAGAGGGAGGGAAGGGGGAGAGAGGGAGAGGGGGGAGAGGAGGGAGGGAGGGAGGGAGAGAGAGAGAGAGAGAGAGAGAGAGAGAGAGAGAGAGAGAGAGAGAGAGAGAGAGAGAATATGAATGATCAAGCTTTGGAAATTCTCTGAGGTAGTGATGAGTTAGTAAGAAGGTGGCTAAAGAAGACAGGCAACACACCAAAAAGTAGTAAGCCAAGCTGAACACAGCTCCAAATCATCCAATCAAGCAGTTCTCTGGTGGCAAGAGGAGAATCAGACACCTCATCCAGAAGTCAAGCCAGGCAACTAGTGAATAGACGTGGGCAGTCCTACCCTCAGGATAAGCCCACAGCCCTCACAAGCCTGAGGTCCAGTTGCAGGTTTTGATGACCCCGACTCCTCCAACAAGCAGGTCTGCAGTGAGAGGAATCCTATTTTGTCACTGACCATGGGTAAGTTGTTGAGCACTACATCCTGAAGCTACTGTGAGGTCCTGAAGTTAACCTTCCATAGCCTTGGGATGAGATGCAGCCTAGGAGCAGTTGTGGATAGCAAGGCCAGGACACTGACCCATACCAAAGTGCTGCCAACAGAAGGCTCAACTCAGGCACTATGGTGGTTTGATTAAGAATGGCCTCCAAAGGTGCTTCTATTTGAATGCTTAGTCGCCAAGAAGTGGAACTCTTTGAAAGGATCAGAAGGATTAGGAGGTGCAGCTTTGTTGGAGGAAGTGTGTCACTGAGGGTGGGCTTTGAGGTTTCTAAAGCCCATGCCAGGCCCATCCTCTCTGACTCTGCCTGCAGAGGTAGCTCTCAACTGTTTCTCCAGCATCATGCCTACCATACCTGCTGCCATACTCCCTGCCATGATAATAGTCTGTTCCCGGTTTCCTCTGGATAAAGGTGTAGAACCCTCAGCTCCTCCTGCACCATGCCTGCCTGGATGTTGCCATGCTTCTGCCTCGATGACAATGGACTAAACCTCTGAACCTGTAAGCCAGCCCCAAGTAAATGTCTTTTATAAAACTTGCATTGGTCATTGGTGTCTGTTCACAGCAGTAAAAGTAAGTTTCTTAAATTGTCAGCAAGCCCCCAATTAAATGCTTTCCCTTATTAAGAGTTGCTGTGGTCATGGTGTCTCCTCACAGCAATAGAACACTAAGACAGGCAGCAAAATACATAAGGAGAGATAACCTCACCTATAATGGCTGTTTTGGATGTCAACTTGACTACATCCGGAATGAACTACAATCCAGAAACAGAAGAGACACCTGTGAGGTTTTTTGTTGTTGTTTGGTTGGTTGGGTTTTTTTGTTTGTTTTTGATTGTTTGTTTGGTTTTTGCTTGAAGTGGGTGGATCATCTGTGATGACATTTTGCTGGTCTTAGGAAAATCCTCAGAGCAGTTTTTTCTGCTTTGAGGATAGAGTCATACAACACTAATGCACTTGGAAGATGTCTACCACTAGACTATTAGCAGGGTAGCTGGGACTTCCTCAGGAGGGTAAGATAACCAGCCTAGCCTATGGGTTGCAAAGCTAACTATAGCCAATAGAGGCTACACTTATACAAAGAAAGCAAAATGAAGAAAGGGAAGGCAGTGGACAATTGTCCAGTACATACTCAACACTGTCATAAAACACAAGAAAGACAAGAGCCCCCATTTCAGCCGTTCCCTCAGTCCCAGGCATACACCTGGCTGGCTCTATTTTCTAATGACCCCAAAAAGCTACTACAGGATTTTATCTTTTTCACTTTAAAAAAGCTTGTTTTTCCATTTGCTTTTCCTTTTTACTACACTTTTGGCAATATTGTTATTTATGTCATGGCATTTTTAAAATTATGGTTTTTTTTTCATTCCTCTTCACACACTCTCCAATTACTTTAAACTGGCTTTGAATTCATAGAGATCTGCCCATTTCTTGCCTCCTGGGTGTTGTGATTAAGGCTTGTGCTCAGCCATTCTTATATATTTTTATAGTATTTTGACTTAGTGATTAAAAAAACTGTCAGGTTTGTATTTTTTATTCCACTTTTCACATTTATTTTTGTGTCTTGTTTCTGAACTCAATTCTTTTTTTTAAAGATTTATTTATTTAATATAAGTACACTGTAGTTGTCTTCAGACACCCCAGAAGAGAGCATCAGATCTCATTACAGATGGTTGTGAGCCATCATGCAGTTGCTGGGATTTGAACTCAGGACCTTCTGAAGAGCAGTTGGCACTCTTAACCACTGAGCCATCTCTCCAGCCTTGAACTCAATTCTTAAAGAGGTCCTTCCTGTCATTTCTTTCTATTTGTCTCTAATTGCTCCCTCTTCTCTTATATACACTGCTCATCTCTCTCTTCCTTTAACCTTCCTCTTCTTCCTCCTTTCCCCTCCCCATGCCTCCTCCCTTTAGCTTACTCAGTTCCCATCTCTATATTTACTGAAACAGTTCTAACTTTCCAGCACATTCCACATGGGTTTTTCATTTTCTGTTTTATGCTGATGCATCAATGGGCCTTTATTACTTTTAACTGTATTTCTACATCTTGTAGGTTTGATGTTGCTGTCACAGTGTAGAGACATCTTGAAGGTTTGATGTTGTTGCTGTCACAGTGTAGAAATAATATGCCTTCCTGGTAAGGAATCACACTATGTATTAGAGATGAAGCAAGAACTTCTTTATAATGTTGTCTTGGCTAATGCCCATGGAAGAGCCAGTGTTCAACAGAAGATTTTACTAACTTATATATACCTTAGGTTTATAGGTTTTATATATACTATCTTTAAATCTCTTTTGGGTCCTAGCCCCAGGTTACTGTAGTGGTTTGAATAAATTTGGCCTCCATAGACTCATGTGTTTGAATGTTTAGCCCACAGGGAATGGCATTATTAGGAGCTGTGGCCTTGTTCAAGTGAGGAAGTGCATCACTGTGGGAGTGGGTTTTGAGGTCTCCTATGTCTAAGCTCCACCCAGTGTAAAATCAGAGCGTCCTCCTTGCTGCCTGTGCACCAAGATGTAGAACTCTTAGCTCCTCCAGCACCATGTCTGCCTGCACCCTGCCATGTTTCCCACCATGATGATAATGGACTAAACCTCTGTAACTGCAAGCCAGCCCCAGTGAAATGTTTTCCTTTATAAGAGTTGCCTTGGTCATGGTGTCACTTCATAGCAATAAAACCCAAACTAAGACGTTACACTTTGAATAATTTAAACAGATAGGATAAAGCAAGTCTGGCCATTTAGACAGGAATCTATACAGCAAAGACATGACATATTTCTAGAAATGTTTAAGAACACCAGTGTTATTCTTTTTCTAATAGTTGCTACCCAGGGTCAGCTTGTTCACCAGGCAAAATTATGTTTTTCCTGATAAGAGTAAAAGGGAATTAATGGCAGACCTTGACTCAGTAATGACTGTGGCCCAATGCTGTACCCCCACCCTGAGAGGCCCAGTTAGAGGTATATCTGCAGGCAGGAATAGGCCTGATGGCTGGTAGTAAGTCAGTTCTCTCTCCTTTGTCATGGCAATGGGGCCTGATGCCTGGAAAATCCTGGTGAATAACATTTATATCCTAGCATCCTAAATTTAGCTTATCTCTAACAGGCCTGGTCAGCATATTACTTATCTTTGGGTCATTTTGGAGGTAGTGCCCGATCCTTTAGCTAAATTCTACTAGTGTGACCTAACACCTCCTAAGCAGATCCATTAGTAAATCATTTATAATATCAATTTTAACACTTTGGGTTTCTTCTACATCAGCAGCAACTTGCTTTCTCCTCTGTGAGTGGTACCGAGAATGAGCCCTCAAGAGAAGGCTGCTTAATATGGAGCTCTCCAAACAGTCAAGGCTTTGATGGCCTATGTGCCTGAATGTCTGCTGCTTTCTTTAGATTTGAGAACTCTTCTGACATAATTTCCTTGACTAGATGGATATCCAAGCACAAGAGACATTTAGAATCCCAGTGCACTCTGAGGAGAATATCTCCATGGCATATCAAAGTCATGATGTCAAAAGTACAAAAAAGTGATGGGGGACAGGGAGTTTTATGGGGGTGACTCTAGTGAAGATGCCTAGCAGTGGGGGAGATGGAGCCTGAAGTGCCCACTTCCTGTATCCAGGCAGGACTTCCACAAAGCCTTTGACCCCAAATGTGTCCTGTCAACAAGATGTGCAGGGACAAAGACAGAGGGAACAGCCAACCAATGACTACCCCAAGTTGAGACCCATCTCATAGGCAAGAACTAATTCCCTGACACTATTAATGATACTTGGTTATGCTAGCAGTCAGGAACCTACCAAACTGTCCTCTGAGAGGCTCTAACCAACAACCAATAGAAAGAGATGCAGAGACCCACACTCAAATATTAGTGGAGCTCATGGAGTAGTATGGAAGAATTGGGAGAAAGACTGAGGGACCCAAAGAGGACAAGGACTCTACCAGAAGACCAACAGAGTCAACTAACCTGGACCGTTGAGGGCTCCCAGAGACTGAGCCGCCAACCAAAGAGTGAGCACAAAGGCTGGACCTAGGCCCCCTGCACTTATGTAGCAGATAAAAAGCTGGTCTTCCCTGGGAGTCCTGGGCGTCTGGGTGGTCAACATCGTTGTTCTTCTCATGGGGCTGTAAACCCCTTCAGCTCCTCCGAACTGCCCTCCAACTCCAGGGACTAAACCAGCAACCAAGGGGTACACATGGTTCCAGCCAAAACTGTGGCAGAGGAATGCCTTGTCGGGCATCAGTGGGAGGAGTGGTCCTTGATCAGGTGAAGACTAAATAGATGCCCCAACAAGGGGAAATTGAGGGGGAGGGTGGGAGTAGGTCGGGTGGAGGGGCATATACTTGGAGGCAGGGAGTGGGAGGAGGGGTTGGGGGGTTTTGGGGAGGGGGGAAACTGGGAAAGGTTTTACCACTTGAAATGTAAATGAAGATTATATTTAATTAAAAAAAAGCAAAACAAAACAAAACAAAAAAAAAGCTGGTCTTCATGCAGGTCCCCCAACAACTGGAACAGGAGCTGTCTCTGAACCTGTTGCCTGCTTGCCTGTGGATCCCATTCCCCTAACTGCATCCTTGCCTGGCCACAGTGGGAGAGAATGCACCTAGTCCTGCAATGACTTGATGTGCTAGGGGGAGGGGAGAGGAGTTAAAGGGGGTGATACCTGTAGGATGGCTACGTCTTCTCAACGGAGGAGAAGGAAGAATGGGAGTAGGATTTGCATGAGGGGGTAGTGGGAGGAGATGGGGGCTGATATTGGGATTAAAGTGAATAAATAAATAAATAAATAAATTTAATTAAAACTTTTCAAAGTAATGAAAACTATTTACAACTATATGGAAAAGCAGAAACTCACTCAAAAAGGCAAACACAGCAGAATAACACCAGATGTCTTATCAGAAACCCTAAAAGCCAAGAAAGCATGGAAGCATGCAATTCAACCCAACCAAGCCTGTTGTATCCTAGCAAAGCTATGTTTTAAAACTTTCAGAGAAATAAGAACATTTCAAGACAAGCACAAACTAAGGCAGGCCACAAGCACCAAGTCAGCACTGCAGAAGAAACTTAAAGGGAAAGCAAGCTCAGAAGAGGAAGACAGTTTGTCTCAGGAGCATAGGAAAGAACTCGCTTTGTGAGAGGTACATGTGGACAGCTGACAATTAGAAAGAATCCATCATAACCAATACTACAGCACTAAAACCTTAATACTAATTGGAAGGGAAAAGAGTCCAAACAACCAGCTAGAAAAATAACCAGCAAAATTATAGGAAACAGTAACATAGCTTTCAGTAATAACATCAACTGTAAATAGCCTCACTCACCAACAGAGAGACTCAGACTAGCTGACAGGAGTTTACAAACTAGAGTGGATTATCTTTTGTCTCCAAAACAGCACACCTCACTGTTAAATACACCTCACAGACCAAGAGTCAAAGAATAGAAGTCAGTTTATCAAGCAATGGCTGATATTGAATGGAGTTGGTTTTAAAACAAGATTAATCAAAGGGGATTTTTTTTAAGTCACTATATGAAGAGAGCACTTCATTACAAATATGGAACAATTAGAAATATATATGCACTTACGGTTAGAGCTCTTTATTTCATAAAAACAAACACTAGTGGACATTAAAAGTCAGATTAATTCTTATATAACATAATGGATGGTTTTACTACCCCACTCTCATCTTTAGATAGCTCAATCAAGCAACAAAAACAAATGAACAGAAACCACAAAGAAACTTCAGACTTATACTATCCTGTAGATTCAACCAATGGACCAAACAGATATATACAGAATATTCAATCCAACAGAAGTGGGATATACATTCTTCTCAGCATGTCACAGAACCCACTCTAAAATAGATTATGTTCTAAGTCACAAAACAACACTTAACAAATAGAAAAGTGTGAGGATTGGAGGAAGCCCTGAGTGAGTTAAGTCCTGAGTCAATGTGCTGTGTGGACACAGGCTTGACCATCTCAAAAGCCAAAGCCTCAGTCCCACAGGAGTGGCAGGGCCTTCTCTGGGCAAGGATCGCAGGGATGGCAAAGTCCAGGGTCAATGTGTGTGTAGAAAATATCCACCATAGCTTTCTCCACTGCTAAATAAGAATAGCTTACTGCTCCCCTACACAGCCGGTGCCTACAGAGTAGTCCAATTTGCATCCTTGTTCAACTGTATGCAATAGCCCTTGCCTTTCTGGTCAACCATAAATAAATGCACCAAGCTTCCAGGGTGCTGGGCTTCTTCATCTGAAAGCCCAGAGCACTCATCCCAGCTTTTCTTTGTATTTATGTCAGTTTCTTATATTTCCTTATCACATCAGTTAGCTCAGTCCCTGGAGCTGTGTAGAGTGCAGCATTAAAGAAATGGGATACATTTTCTATCAAATCATAGTGAAGTGAAATTAGAAATCAGTAGTAAAAGGAACTACACGAATACTTGAAGACTAAAAAAATCTACTTTTGAATGAACAGTAGTGTGTTGAAGAAAACTGGGAGAACATTTTAAAATCCTAAAATCAAGCCAGGTGGGGTGGTGCATACCTACGATCCCAGCCAGCAATTAAGAAGTAGAAGCAGGAGGATTAGAGACTGAAGTTCATCTTCAGCTACACAGTTAGTTCAAGGTCATCACAGGAGACTCTTGTCTCAAAAACAAAATGAAACAAAACCCAATGGGCTGCCAAGATAGCTCAATGGCTAAAAGTACTTTCTATAGAAGCCTGGTGAGCTGAGTTTGATGCCCAGAACACATGGTGGAAGGAGAATACTGGCCCTTCACACACAACGATGAAGCACACACCTATATAAACATATCACACACATACTTACACAAACAATATAAATAAATAAATTGGATAAACAAAAGACCTGTAGTCAAAAGAAAATGAAAGTATGACTTATCAGAACTTTTGGGATACAGCTAAGGCATTTCTGAGAGGAAAATTTATGACTATATGTTTACATTTAAAAATCAGAGAGAGCTACACATGTTGGTACATGCCTTTAGTCCTAGTACTTCAGAGTCAGAGTAGGCAGATCTCTAGGTTTGAGGCCAACCTGCTCTATAGAGTGAGTCCTGGGACAGCCAGGGCCACACAGAGAAACCCTGTCTCAAACAACAAAATAAAACAAAAAAAAAGAGAGAGAGAGAGAGCAGAGCATCCTAGTTATCCCACCAACCCACCAGCTTTCTGGACTATACCAACCTGGAGAGTTACCTTCTTTCCCATCATGCCAGCTGGTGTACAGCGCTGCCTGGTGGCTGAGATCAAGTGATTCTAACAGAAAGGGTTCCACCTGGTGGCCATGACGTTCCTTCTGGCTAATGAACAACATCTGAAGCAGTATGAAACTTTGACCAGAAAGACTCCTTTCTTCCAGGGCTGGTAAAATACAGGAGCTCAGGGCCAGTGGAGCTATGATCTAAGAGGGCCTCCATGTGGTGAAGCCAGGCTAAGCGATGCCTGGGGACACCAAGCCAGCCGCTCCTAGGCAGGCTCCGCTTGAGGAGATCTCTGCATCCAAGTTGACTGCAGCATTGTCCAGTGTGCGTAAGGTTTAAGACGCAAGGGCTGAGTGACTATGCGTCTTATGTTCATGACTGGGTCGGTGGACAAAACAGGGTCCTTATCCGCAGTACCAGATAGGTCCCTGGACACAGCTCTTCATTCCACTGACCAGAAGTGATAAGATAGGCCATCTTTTCTTTTCTAAAGTATATACCAATGAAGCCTTTGGACTTAAAGGAAAACAAAAACGGAAACAAAGTCCTCAAACAAATAGCCTACTGATGGAACTCAAGGTCTTAGAAAAACAAGAACATGACAAACCTAAAAGCAGTAGGTAAGTAAGAAATACTAGTCATCAGGGAAGAAATTAATATGAGAGAAATTAAAAGAACAATATAGACTCAATCAAAACAAATTAGTTCTTGATGGGACTATGGGTAAAGGTGCTGGCTGCCCAACTATGTGAGCCTGATTAACTGAGTTTGATCCTTTAAATGGTCTCATCTAAAGGTGGTAAGAGACAATCAAATACACACGGTTGTCTTCTGACCTCCACACATACACCATGGCATGCCCTATCCTGATAATGAATATTGTTGAAAATAGAAGTCAGTTCTGGGACTATAGAGATGGCTTGGTGAGGTAAAGCACTTACTATACAAACATGAGGACCTGAGCTTACACTTCTGGCACCCATATAAAAAACAGCCATAGTGGGGCTGGTGGGGTGGCTCAGCAGTTAAGAGCACTGACTGCTTTTCCAGAGGTCCTGAGTTCGAGTCCCAGCAACTACATGGTGGTTCACAACCATCTGTAATGGGATCTGATGCCCTCTTCTGGTGTGTCTGAAGACAGCTACAGTGTATTCATATACACAAATAAATCTTTTTAAAAAAAAAGCCGGGGGCTGGAGAGATGGCTCAGTGGGTAAGAGCACCTGACTGCTCTTCCAAAGGTCCTGAGTTCAAATCCCAGCACCCACATGGTGGCTCACAACCATCTGTAAAGTGATATGACGCCCTCTTCTGGTGCGTCTGAAGACAGCTACAGTGTCCTTACATAAAATAAATAAATCTTAAAAAACAAAACAAAACAAAAAAAAAGAAAAGACCATCAATATAAAAAAAAAAAGCCATAGTGGTGTGCATCTGTAGCCCTAGCACCTTTGGGGTAGGGATCAGGCATACTCTGAAGACTAGCTGGCCAGCCAAATTAGAGCCAAGACAGACAGATGAGCTCCATATTCAGTGAAAAACCCTGTCTCAAAAAGTAAAGTGGAAAGCAATAGAAGATACCTAACATCAACCTTTAGCTTCCACACACACAAAGACAGGCACTCCTGCACACACTGACTTACAAAAGAAAGCATTACTTACAGTTTCAGAGGGTTAGTCCATGGTTATCAAGGTTGGAAGCAGACAGGTGTGGTGCTGGAAAAAAAGCTAAGAGCTTTACTTACTTACACACTGATCGACAGGCAGTAGGCAGAGAGGGAGAGGGGGAGGGGGAGGGAGAGGGAGAGGGGGAGGGAGGGGGAGGGAGAGGGAGAGGGAGAGGGGGAGGGAGGGGGAGGGAGAGGGAGGGGGAGGGGGAGAGGGAGAGGGAGGGGGAGGGGGAGGGGGAGGGGGAGAGGGAGAGGGAGAGGGAGAGAGGGACTGAGACTGGACCTGGTATGGAAAACTCAAAGTGACATACCTTCTCCAACAAGGTCATTCCTCCTAACCTTTCCCAAACAGTTCCATTAACTGGGGACCAAGAATTCAAGCATATGAGGGTATAGGGGCCATTCTCATTCAAAACACCAAAGGGGCTTTTACAATAGATCTCACTTAAGATCCAGAGGAGCTAGGGAGATGTGGTATGAACAAGGAAGTTGCAAATTAACAATTATGAAAGCTGAGTGAGGAGTTCATAGGGCTCACTATGGAATTCTTGTTTTAAATGTGTGACTTTCCCAGGAAGAAAAAGTTATGGGCTTTATGACTAAAATATTTGATTAGAAATCATCTCTGCTAATTAACCAGGTATCTGATCCTCATTTGCTAATTAAATTTGTTTTAAATCCCCAAACCAAAAGTCTTCTGTGTGCTAGTACTCACTAGTACATTAGTGTCATCACCAATGTCCTTTAATAGTCTCTGTGGCCTCTTGATCCCTTACTTTAATTCGAAGTGTTTAAAAACAGACTGAAAATGTGGTTAAAATTTTAACCTGTCACTGCTAAGTTAAAACACATCATCAAAATGTGTTCCTTATTCTCAAACCAATTCTACATTAGCAGTCTAAAAAGGCAAAAGTCTGAACTGAAGGTCATTTCCTCTGATGGCATCTGCAAGTCCTCCATCTCTGTGCCAAGACTGTGTGTAATCATTCTAGAAGCTGAACTTCCTTACTCAAGGTCAAAGCTATCCTCAGACATGGGGAAGAATTCACTAATAGGAAGAGTGATTTGGTCCCAGATCTATCATCTGGGGTAATTGAAAATGGTTGTACTTTCAGATCGTGTGCAAATAACTTGACTCTTTAGGTGAGAGTTTTATAGCGCCACATGTTGGGGAGTATCTGATGTACCTAAACTTGCTTGTTAGAAAGGGAGCAGCAGCCGGGCGGTGGTGGCGCACGCCTTTAATCCCAGCACTTGGGAGGCAGAGGCAGGAGGATTTCTGAGTTCGAGGCCAGCCTGGTCTACAAAGTGAGTTCCAGGACAGCCAGGGCTACACAGAGAAACCCTGTCTCGAAAAAAAAGAAAAAAAAAAAAAAGAAAGGGAGCGGCCTGGATCAGTTGTTAGCATTCCTTCTAGGTTCTGCCCAGAAGTTACGTGAGGTAGGCCTGACTTACTATAAAAGGGGCTGTTCCCCCTCCTCGATTATTCTGACTCTCTTCTCTCTCTGAGCCCTTTCTCCTTCTTTCCTCTCCCCTCCCCCCTTTCTCCACATGTTCTTGGCTGACCTAAGGCACCCACTGAGGCACTCTCCCACCTCACCATACCGAAGTTCTACAAAGCATATCCTTGGCTCTTCTATTTATTTATTTATTTATTTATTTATTTATAAAACATAACAGCAGTGGTGTAAGATTTGCTGGCTAAAATGATTCATAGGTCTTAGGAGACCCCTTGACTGAAACTCTGCAGGTGGGACCTTAGGATTAGCATGTTAAGATTTTAGGTGCTCGGCAACTTGGGGAACAAATGCCTTTCTCAAACTTGTCTAATAAGAATCACTGGGGAATTCTGTTCAAAACAGTTACCTGGTTCATATTACAGACTTATGGAAACAAGACCTCCCAGATGGGAAGCCTAGGACTTATGATCTGTAATAAGAGTGGAGTCACCAAAGATGAACATTTGGCAAACCCCACAGAGCTGGAGTGAATGCCATTCTTTACTCTGGAGACTGTCTAGATAGTGATGCATAATTGATGAACATTGGACGCAATTACCAACTATCCATGAGGCATCCACACATTAGAACTGGGCCACAATACCACTACCAGGATATCCCGGGTACTTCTGTCCAGGTCCTGTCCTTTGGTACTGTGTTCCATTTTATTAGCTAAACTTCAAGCTCCAGTGGATTATGAAGAAGCATAATGTTAACTTCCTACCGGGCGGAATGTTTTCTTACAGCAACCCAAGGTCCTCTTTGCTCTGTGAATCTTTAAATGCCTGGTGTAGCACTACACCCCCTACACACACACACACACACACACACACACACACACACACACCCCACCCCCTCCTCAACCAACCTCCTGTCCTTCTAGAGGGTGGAAGTTGTTCCCTTGGAGTCCTGGGCTTGCCCCCTCCCCCACATGGAATTTGCCACCAGCAAATTCCATTCCTCCCTCTCTCCAATCCCGCCCATTCAGAAAACCTCCCAAACAGAAAAGGCACCAAAAGCCCAGTCCTACATTCCTGACAGCTGTCCCAAACCACCTCTCACCTGAAGTCACCAGCCACCCAACCCACTTCAGCCCCCCCCACAAGCCCAGCATGTGGCAGACACATCATATTCCTTCATCAATCTCCAATGACTGAGAAGCACTTAATGAAATGTTCAAGATCCTTAGTCATCAGGAAAATGCAAATCAAAACGACCCTGAGATTTCATCTTACACCAATCAGAATGGCTAAGATCAAAAATTCAGGTGACAGCAGATGTTGGTGAGGATATGGAGAAAGAGGAACACTCCTCCACTGCTGGTGGGATTGCAAACTTGTACAACCCCTTTGGAAATCAGTCTGTCGGTTCCTCAGAAAATTGGGAATAGTTCTACCTGAAGACCCAGTTCTACTCCTGGGCATATACCCAAAAGATGTTCCACCATATCACAAGGACACATGCTCCACTATGTTTATAGCAGCCTTATTTATAATAGCCAGAAACTGGAAACAACCCACATGTCCCTCAATGGAAGAATGGATACAGAAAATGTGGTACATTTACACAATGGAATACTACTCAGCTACTAAAAATGAGTACATCATGAATTTTGCAGGCAAATGAATAGAACTAGAAAATAACACCCTGAGTGAGGCAATGCAGACCAGAAAGGACATACATGGTATGTACTTACTGATAAGTGGATATTAGCCAAACAATGTTCAGAATATCCATGATGCCATTCACAGACCACATGAAGCTGAACAAGAAGACAGGCCCAAGTGTGGATGCTTCAATCCCACTTAGAAGGGGGAATCAAAATAATCATGGGAGGCAAAGGGAGGGAGGGACATGGGTGAGAGAGGGGGACGGGGAGGGAAATAAAGGGAGGCAGGATCAGGTATGAGGGGAGACAGGAGAGAAGCCCAGAGGGCCAGGAGAATGATAGAAATATGCAGCAGTGTGATGTAGGGAACAGGGAGAACCTCTAAAAAGTCCCAGACACCAGGGATGTGGATGGTTCCTAGTACCTAATAGGGATGACAGTCACTGAAATACCCAACAGAGAGGAGATAGAACCTGAAGAGACCACCTCCAGTAGACAGACATGGCCCCCAGTTGAGGGATGCCCCCCCATCTTGAACTTCTTAACCCAGAATTACTCCTGTCTAAAGGAAATGCAGGGACAAAAAATGGAGCAAAGCCTGAAGGAAAGGCCATTTAGAGACCACCCCACCTTGGACTCCATCCCAGACACAGACACCAACCCCCGACACTATTGCTGATACCAAGATGTGCTTGCAGATAGGAGCCTGGCATGGCTGTCCTCGGAGAGAGAGACTCACAGCCAACCATTGAACTGAGCTTGGGAAACCCAATGGAAGAGTTAGGGGAAGGGCTGAAGGAGCTGAAGGGGATGGCAACCCCATAGAAAGAACAACAATATCAACCAACCAGACCCCCCAGAGCTCCCAAAGACTAAACCACCAACCAAAGAGCATACAGGGGCTGGTCTGTAGCCTTCACTACATATGTAACAAAGGACTGCCTTGTCTGGCCTCTGTGGGAGGGGATGCACTTGGTCCTGTGGAGGCTTGATGCCCCAGAGAAGGGGGATGCTAGAGGTTTGAGGTGGGAGTGGGGGTGTAGCATCCTCTTAGAAGGGAAGGGGAGGGGGACTTATGGAGAGGGGACAAGAAAGAGGGACAACATTTGAAATCTAAATAAATTAATATTTTTTAAAAATGCAAACACAAAGCTCCCCCCTTCAAAAAAACCAAAAACCTTCCATGCTATAGTCTACCTGTGGATTTTTCCAGTCTCATCCCCTTCAGCCCATTCCCAAATAAACCCGCCCGATTTACTTCTAATTCTACTGAATTGGCTTGTTTCTTCAGAGGAGAAAACCTATATCACCTTGGTGCTGAGATCCCTGGAGGAGTTGAGCCCCTAGCCCAGCGGCCCGGGTCCTTTGTGGCCATATGGGGACTGCTTCTCTACCCTTACCTTTCTCTCCACCTGATATGGATCAACTTTGGACTGGGTGAGCAACCTGTTCCCCGCTGCTGCCTAATCCTCTGGGTCCAGAACCCACTAGGATGGGCTCTCTGCCAAGTTACAGCCTCACCAGGGCTAGCCCATTCCAGAACAAAGGCCAGGCTTTTCTTCTGGGTAGCCTTCTGGGTAGTTTCTTTTGATACAGAGACATCTGATCTGAGGCTAACCCCCAAAACCCTTTGACCCCAGCTATCACTCCCATAGTTTCAGGCTCTGGAAAAGGCTGAGAAGATAAACACTGCCAGGTCTAAAATCCCTGATGCTCTTGGGCTGCCTGCTGTGAAATGTATCCAAATTGGGTTTGTCTCAGAACTTGTGTCCAAAAACGCCTGTTTCTCCTTTGCTCTGAGGCCTAGCTTCAGAACATGCTAGGTAACCAATCTAAATGGCCACCAGGAGGCACTCTAGACTTTAACATTCTCCAAGACCTTCAGATTTTTCTCCCCGCTTATGGGCAAGTGTACTGAGCTCCCTCAAGCTCAGGTTTTTTGGGAAGCACACTCCTGCTCCTCCTTCTGTAGTCAATCCTCGACAGCCCAACTCTTGTTGGCCATGGTTACAACACCCCAAAATGAACTTTTATTCGGGGAGACTTGGACCTTGAATCACCCACCCTGACTGAGCTCCCTGAGTCACTGCCCCCCCCATTCCCACTTGCTCCTTCCGCTACACCACTCTGCACTTCACCTAGTGGCCAGTCCTCCCCACTCCCTCGCCCTCTGGGACAGCCTCTTCCCCCTTACCCACCTCCTTCCTACTCTGTCTCTTCTCTCACTGCCCCCCTTCTTCCTCACTACCACAACCTCCATCTAATCGACCACCTCCCCTTTACCCATCTCCTCCCCAACCTCTTTTCTCTGAGGGGCTTGTTTGAGTTCACTTTCCTTTCTCCCAGCAGGAACTCTCTCAGACTGAAAAGCGGCTAGTCTCCTCTGCCAACCCATCTGCCTATATATTAAAGAGTTGCACTACCTTTGCCAGGCCTATGACCTAACATGGCTCGACTTTTACATACAGACTTCCATTCTTACTCCCGAGGAATATGGATGGGTTCAGGCAGCCACCGGGCAGTATACAGAGCAGACCCACTTAGTGGACAATATATGCTGTGGGTGGCACAGCAGTGTGAGCTATGGAACCCTGTTGGCATTACCAGCCCAGCTAGGTCAAGATGGCCACCAGAGGAGGGGTCTCATGGTTCACTGGCTCCTTCAAAGCATGGAATCGGTCTTAAATAAAGTTGTTAATGAAGATAAACTCCTCAAAATTACACAGTAATTGGCTGAAAATCAGGCCATTTTTCTAAATCGATAGCAAGAAACCATGATCCACTATACCCACCTGGACCCAGCCTCCACGGTGAGAGCTAGGGTCCTCACTACACATTTTATTTCTGTCATGGCCAGATATTTGGAAAAAAAAAAACTGAAAAGGGCTGAGGATGGTCCCCAAACTCCCATACAGGAGTTGGTGAAATTGGCTTACAGCAGAAAGCTAAGCTTCAGGCCCAAGCCTTGGCAGCCATCCCGAGGCCAATGACATTCCAACAGAGGGAACAAGGGAGGTCTGGCAGGCCCCATCCTGCCAGGGTCCAGCCTAAATCGACTCTACCAAGGACCTGATTGAACTGTGGCCAGGAAGGACACTGCTCTCAAAGCTGCCCAAACCCTCAGCAGCCCACCAAGCCATGCCCTGCCCACCAGCAGCTGGCCACTGGAAGCCAGAATGTCCCGATACATGTTTGTCCTCTGTGCCCAGCCTGGAGGCCCAACCCCATTAGTACAGGCACCACAAACCCTTCCAGCCTTTGAGCTTCTTGGCTTGACAGAGAACTGATGGTTCCTAGACTTTAGGACATCCATCACCCTGCCAAGCCCAGGGTAATGCTGTAGGTAGCAGGTAAGTCCATTTCATTCCTGATGGACACAGGAGCTACTTTCTCTTCACACTCCGTCCCACGGTCCCATCACCAATTTCTGTCACGGGGGTGGACAGAACTTTCTCCTTTCCACCTAAGACCCTGACACTCTCGTGCATTCTTGCAGGACGATTCTTCTCATGCTTTGTTTTGGTCACGCTGGTCTGCCCAGTTCCTTTATTTGGCCTTGATATCCTCAGACACTTTGGAGCCACCGGCTCCCTGACCTCCATAACTTCCCTTGACTCTCATCTTCTTTCTCTAGACAGATCCCTACCCTAGACTGCTCTGCCCCTATCCTACAGAATCTGGTCACCACCACCCCCAAACACACAGACAGGCAAGTGTGGGCTATCTCCACACTGGAAATTGCTATCAACCACCAGCTGGTCCTCATCCACCTTAAGGACCCCTCTTCCTTCCCCTCCAGACCTGTTTCTCATCTCTGAAACCAACCACCATGGTCTTAAGCCTATCATTACCTGCCTCTTACTTATCTCAGGGGCTCCTAATTCCTATGGACTCACTTTGCAACCGTTCCATTCTCCCAGTGCATAAGCCCTCTGGTGCCTACTGCTCAGTACAGAACCTCCACCTCACTAATCCCAACCTACCCCGTGGGCACCAAGTGTTACACCCTCCTTTCTAACACTCCTCCTTCAACTTCCCACCTTACCATTCTGGACCTAAAAGACACCTTTACCCTTACACCCTGACTTGTATTTTCTTTTTGCCTTCACTTGGGAGGACCCTGATACATGGACTTTGAGATAGTTCACATGGGCAGGTCTCCCTCAGGGCTTCCAGGAGTGTCCTCACATTTTTTGACAAGCTTTAGCTTGGTAACACACTTCTTTATAATGTAGATGACATTTTACTATGTATCCCTTTCCTGTCTCCTTTCCAACAAAACACTGCTTCACTCCTAAACTATCTTGGTTCCCTGGGTTACCAGTCTTTCTGTCTCCTCAGCTGTGCTCTCCAACTGTTGTGTACTTGGCTGTTGGACTCAGCCCAGGGTCTAAGACCCTCACCTCTGACTGAGTCCAAGCCTTGCGCAACTTGCAGCACCCACCACAGCAGAACAGATCCTTTTATTTTTGGGCCTGGTGGGGTTCTTCAGATACTGAATCCCCAATTTTGCTATTGCGGCTAAGCCACTATACCAGGCAGTCAGAGATACCCCCCATGGGGCCCCTCATCCACCCAACCACAGTCCTCAGTCAATTCTCTTTACTGCTGGATGCCCACCCAGACTCCACTCACCCCATCACCTCTTAACAGAGGAGAGGATGGGAGTGACCCTGGGTGTTTTAGCTCAACTTGTTGGGCCCTCCCATCAGGCCATAGACTTTTTGTCCAAACAGCTAGATTCCCACCTTATATGGATGGCTGCCATGCCCTAACATCAGCAGAACTCACCCAGGTAGCTCTCAAGATCACCCTGTTCCAGCCTATCATGGTATACTCCACCCATCGCTTCTCAGACCTTTTGGATCATTTCTTTCTTTCCCTCCTCAGGCCCTAATAAGTCCAACCTCCTATTTCTAGAAAACTCCCAGATTACCTTGATCTCCAGTCCTGCCCTAAACCCTGCAACCCTCCCCCCTGTCCCATCTCCCTCTAATACTTCCCCTCAATCCTGACCAGAGGCTATGGAGACTCTACACTCACCCCAGCCTGGTCTTCTAGACTAACCCCTCATAGATCCCCAATAGAGAGATGGGAGCTCTCTCATAGACAGATGGAGAAACCACCAGAAAGCTTATGCTGTGGTCACCTCCACTGAAACAGTTGAGGTAAACCTCCTCCCACTGGGACCTCTTCACAGAAGGCTGAGTTCATTGCCTTAACCAGGATGCTTCAAATAGCCAAGAACCAACAGCTAACATCTATACTGACTCTAAATATGACTTCTTAATAGCTCATTCCCACTTTCCTTGGAAGGAAAGAGATTTCCTTATCACCAATGGCACACCCATTGTCAATGGTCCCCTTATGGCTCTCCAATTCCTAACAGAGGTGGCCATAATTCTCTACCGGGGGCACCAGACCTCTATGCAGTGGCTCTGGGTAATGTCAGAGCTGACTTAGTGGCCTGGGGTTTGGCTTCCACCTCTTCTAAACCCACAGGACACATCCTCTTCCTGACATCTTCCTACAAACCTCAGTACCAGCCAAAGGGAAAAAACACAGGCAAAAAAATAGATGGTTTTACCTAAATAACTGCCTTCCTTCCCCAAGGAAGATACCTTCTATCTTCTTCTATATCTACCACTCTACATCAGCCCTGAGGCCCTATTCTAATTTCTAGAGCCCCTTTTTGATCCCACTGACCTCCGAGCCCACATTTTACAGGTCCACACTTCCTTCCAGATGTGTGCCAAGACCAACCAGCAGAGGGGCTCTCAAGAGATGTCAGCCTCTGTACCTGCTCTGAGTACAGCAACCTGGCAAGACTAGCAGATTGACTTCACTCACGTGCCCACTCAGAAAGAGCTTGGCACTCTCCTAACCCCTTGTCGACACTTTTACAGGTTGGATCGAGTCATTCCCCACCTCCAGGGAAACAGTGGACAGGGGTAGTAGCTCAGGTGCTCCTCAAACATCATCCTTTGGTTCAGCATGCTGCAGACCATCCAAACAGACAAGAGTCCAGCCTTCAGCTCTGTGGTCAATGAGTTTCAGTATGAAGCTTTCAACATCTCCTGGAAACTCCACATCCCCTATCGCTCACAATCCTCTGGAAAGGTTGAGAGAGCCAACAGACTCAACAAACAGCAGCCTACTAAGCTCTCTCTGGCGCTCAGGTTATCTCCTCCCGATTGCCCTCACCTGCCTCTAGACCAACCCTCACTCTCCTACAGGTTTAAGTCCTTTGGAACTCCCATATGGGAGGCCATCCCTCCTTAGACATCACCTCCTGGCCTAAACCCCTTGCTGGCCCTGTACCTGTTCTATCCCCTTCCTATGGTCTCTTCTTTGCATGATGACAGCTACCTGCCTTCTCCCAAGCCAGAGAACCCAACTGCTCCTGAGTCTGCCCGACTCTCCCTGGGGGACCAAGTACTGCTCAAGCAGCTATCTCCCAAGGCTCTAGAGCCCTAGTGAAAAGGACCTTTTACTGTGCCAAACTTCTGGGACACCAGTGTTGGTACTGCCTCTCCAAACTAAGAGGGCACCTACCCAAGATAAATGGTCTGTACAACAATTGGGATGTTCCACCCTCCAGTTCTCTAGAAAGTCCCAATGAGGGGCCAGGAGGGCCAAACCAGGGTCCTTCCTCTCTCAATTGGTGGCAGTCTCCCCCTTTCCAATGGCTTGTCCCAATAATAACACCCCTCATTCTTATTTGTCTTTTTTTTTCTTTTTACCCCCTGCCTTCTCTGCCTTCTCCAGAAACAGAGTCTCAAGGTTTCCCAGGTAATGGTCAACCAGATGTCTCTTCACCCAAACTTCCTGCTGAGCACCAACCCACCAACACATGACTCCCTCACCCAATGAGGTCCCTTTTTAGCAGGAAGTAGGCAGACATGAACTGGCACCCATACATTCAAAGAGGTCGAGATGTTCAGTTGGAGTTCCCCACTTGCGCCCTTCCTCAATACGGTTCAGCAAATTCCATGCCTCCCAACCCCACCCGCTCAGAAAGCCTCCCAAACAGAAAAGGTGCCAAAATACTCCAGTCCTGCATTCCTGACATTCCTGTCCCAACCCCCTTCACCTGAAGTCACTAGCCACTGGAGCCCAGATCATCTCCTCCAAACACAGAACACAAACAAGCCCAGCTTGTGGCAGACACATTTTCTTTTGCCTACAATCTATAAAAAATGTCCACGCCATAGTCTACCTAGGACTTTTCCCCTTCTGATCCCCTGACACTGGTGAACTCTCTCGGGAACCCATTCCCAGACAAACCAGTCTTTTTTATCTTTAATTCGGCTGAATTGGCTTTGCTTATTTCTTTGGTGGAGAAAACCTATCAGAAGTATTTTCAGAACCTTAGTTAAATACAGCACATAATAAAACACTAGTATTGTCAGGGTCGAAGGGTGAACCTAACCTGGTCCAATCCAGGTAGGTTATCTGGATTTCTGCCTCAATTACCCAAGTAGACACATGGAAAGGGGCAGAGCCTATCTTCTGTCCTTAAAATTAATTTGAAAGTATCCATTACTTTAGAGTATTCATAGAGGGTTTCTTAGGCTGAGGAGGTGATCAGCCGGTAGAGTGATCCTGTGACATGAATGAGAACTATTTACTATAAAAAAGCCAGGTGGGCATGTTGGCCCACTTGTAATCCTGGCTTGGGGGAGGTGGAGATAAGGACATCTTACCACCACTGGCTGACCAGACTAGCCAAAATGCAAACTTTAATATATGTGATGGAAAGTGAAATAAACAAACAATAACAACAACAACAACAAAAACTGTAACACCAAATTTAACCTCAGGATTCTGTTGTGTAACAGTTTCCTTCTAGATTGAAACATTTTATCCTGTAGGACGCTCCTTAAAGGGAGGGTAAACAACTCAAAACAGATTCAGGAAGTTCCTGAAATTGAGCAGATTTACTAACCCCTTCCTGCCAGAGTAAGCAGTAAAAGCTAAGAGTGCCGTTTAGATGAGTGAAGCCAAGCCACAAAGAAGATCCTCAGAGAAGCACAGCTGCAAAGAAGACTCTGAACAAGACCATGTGCCTAGGAAGAGCAGAAACCATTTGTGCTGCCTAGAATCAACCTAGAAGAAGTTTAGACTAACAGAGGCACCTGGAAAAGACACCCTCCAAACTGTTGAGGTGCCTGCAGGTTGTGTATTGCCCTCCAGGTTCCCAGTTTTATGAGCTGTCATCTATGCTGGATAGGCCTTGGTGATGTAGCTATCTGAATCATTTCTGTTCCTGTAAGCAATCCCTTACCCATATTCCTGTAAATAACCCAAAATAAAACTCATGATTTACCAAGCTGGACTTTGGTGGTATCTGTACTTTGGTCTATTGTGGACTTCTTATCTGGGGTGAGTAAACATGTATAGCATCTCCCTGTATTTTGTTATAAAACAACCTCCCTGCATATGGGCATACGTGCAGGTAAGCAGGGGTCGGAGGTGGGGAATCTCTTTCCATTTAAACCTGGGCTAGTAAGTTAGATGCAAACAAAGTCTTAAATGAAATATTGTTTGTCAAGAACAGACTAGAAAGATAATACAAAATATCCCAAACCTATTATTATTTTTTGCATGAGCTATCTCATGAGTATAAACAGAACATGCATTGGGGAAATGAAATTTTTCCTTCCCCAGAGTCACCATGGAGGCTCTGTTTCAAAGTATAGTAATCATTCCATATCTAAGGAACTGGTTCTAGAATACTTTTCCATATCCAAACATGTTTAAAAAACCTCTTTTATAAAATGATAAGGTTAAAGGTCTGAAGGTGCTTAATACATGGCCAATTTTGGGTGTGTATGTGCACTTAACTGTGTGGTTGGAACCCCTACTCACCCCTGCACAAGCTGGGAAACCCTGTCTGCTCTTCTCTCAACTCTCAACACTTGCACAAAGAAAGCTTTGGGTTAACAAGTCTCTGGCAACCCACCCAAGAGTACTGGCCCAGGGCCTCAGTTTTTGACCATATATGGTCTTAATCCCACCTCCTAGGCCTCATCATTCCTTGCCTGAGCTCTATAAAATCTCCTTGCTTTAGCCCAGGTACAAGACCCTACTGACCTCCTCCTGTGAGATTAGTGAACCCTCCTGAGAGCTGACTCTCAGTAAACCTGCCTTTATATTCTTGATTCGGCTTGAATTGGCTTATTTCCTTGGCACAGAAACCTATTATTAACTAAGTGGCATGTATTCATAAATATATGTTCATGTGTCTGCGCAGGTGTCTGTGCATATGTATTTATGTGGGGGTGAGATATCAATAGTATCTTTCTCTTTAGCTTATTTTTTTTTAGACAGACTCTCACTGAACTTAGATTTCACTGACTCAACTAAAGACTGGCTGGCCAGCAAGTACCAGGGCTCCTTCTGTCTCCATCCCTCCAGTGCTGGGATTATAAACAAGACCTTGAATGCTTGAAGTTTTATGTAGGATCAGGGGATTGAACTCAGGTCTTTATGCTTGTAAGTGCTTTACTGACCAAGCTATCTTCCCAGACACTAAAAGATTATTTTCGATATGCAATTGGTTGAACCCAAGATTCAGAACCTGTGCATACAGAGGACCACTTTTCTTTAACTGTGAAGGTCAGAAAAGAATGTCTGTGTCAAGACAAGGCTTCTCTGAGCTTCCTAAGATAAGAGCAGTTTACACACCACTGGTTCCCCTGTCAACAACAAAACTTCTATGCTGATGTACTCTTTCCACCTACTGCCTTTCCCAGCTCTCCTTGCTTCTGTTAGTCATTTTTCTAGTAGTGGGCAAAGCTCCAACAAGGTTCCTCAAAAGCTGCCTAAAAATGGAGTAGGCGTGGCTCTACATTCTCCATTCACCCCTTTATCCTACCCCGACAGCAAACCTTCTATTTTTTTGTTACTCATACTATGTTTTGTGTAAGACTGGAAAAATAATTTCTCAACTAACCAGTTTGAGAAGCATGCAGTTAAATGGTCATCCATCTTCAGGCAGCAGTGGTAGGCAACCATGGTGGAATGAGGGTGGGGCAAGTAAGCCTTCCATACTTCTGGGTTCCCTCTCACTGTGTCTCTGGCCTTACCAACTAACATCATAAGCCCCAGTTCATTTTATATTCTAGGACCAACCCTGCCATCTGTTAAAAGACAGGCAGGGAGATTCAGCTCCACCCCTCAGAGATTTGAGGTCACATTGCTTGCTACTTTTGTCCTCACTCTCAAAACTGGTGTCCAGCTCTATCATGGACCCCACAGTAACCATAATTAGATCCCTGATTTGACTTTGCAGTGTCCTCCTCTTCTTCCCCTCATCCCAGAGTTTTATGACCTGACATCATAACAGCCATTCTGAAAGTGACTTGTGCCAGTTGCTTATTCACAGCACTGTCAAGTCCCCATAGGCATGATTTCTGGAATCCAAGCCGTCTCTGACTTATACATTCACTGCCTCCACCTTTCCCGAGCCTTTGTGTGTGTGCAGGAGATGCTCCTCTGTCCTCAAGGTCTTATAGCGTCTTTAACTTTAATTGATTTAGTTTTAACCTTGAATTCAGCAATGAGTGCACAGGTCTATGGTCTTTGCCAAAATCTTTAAAGGGCTAACAGACTTAAGAGGTGAACTAAGTCAATTAAAGTTAAATTAATGTGGTTAGTGACTCTTGCATTGAACAGGTTGGACAGAACATTTTCATTATCACAGAAAGTTCTATCAGAAAGTACTACATACACCCACTTTATCCAGAAGAATTCCAACTGGTACTCACATTAAAATGTTTTAGGCAATTTTAGGTAGTTTGCACACCTTCTGCCTCCCAGTACCACCTATAACCCTCAAGTCATTGGTTAGGAATCCCTTTCTAATGTAGGCAGGGAGTATGTAGCCATCCTGAACTCTTCAGCAGAAAAGAGGGTCAGAGAAATCTCAGCTCAGATATCAGTTACACTTCCCTCAACACAAATTCTTAAGTACATGACAGCATGAGAATTCAACAAGTATCCTGCAAACTTAAACTGCCTGGCTGTGTGTTAAACTGCCCTACGCTGGGCTGGAGAGATGGCTCAGCAGTTAAAATCACTGGCTACTCTTCCAAAAGACCTAGGTTCGATTGCCAGGACTCACACAGCAGCCCATAACTGTCTGTAACTCCAATTCTAAGTGATCTAATGCCCTCTTCTGTCCTCTGCAGGCACCAGACACACACATAGTACACAGATAAAAAAACTTGCAAAATTAAAATAAGTTTTAAAGGGGGCTGGAGAGATGGCTCAGCAGTTAAGAGTACTGGCCTGAGTTTCTGAGTCCAGAGGTTCTGAGTTCAAATCCCAGCAACCACATGGTGACTCTCAACCATCAAATATGGGATGCCCTCTTCTGGCATGCAGGCTCTATATGCAGAGAGAGTACTCATATACATAAATAAATAAATTTTTAAATTGTGCCATGCAGCCTTATATATTCTCCCACTAGCCTCAAGCTTATCATACTCCAACTTTACACTCACACTGACCTAGTCAAGAGGACACAGGAGCTAACATAGCTGCTGAACTTGTCAATCGTGATCCACAAACTTACCTAAAACGTTGCCACTCTTCGTGTTCAGACTGTAATCTACCTTTCTCATAAACAGTTTGACTTATATTTAGATAGCTCAGATTATAATCCCCCACTTTCAAGATAAGTTTTAGGACATTTTGTACTCTAATCTCCAGATCATTTTTTTACATTTATATTTTAAATAATAAAATAGGGGATTTCACCAAAGGTAAAAATGTCCAAGGATTACCTAAAGCTACTGCCTTTGTGTGATTATTGGCATGAGCAATCCTAGATCTAGGTGGTGTGTGTGTGCGCGCGCACGTGCGTGAATGAAAGTGCTTATGAAGGCCAAAGGTGCTAGAGTTACAGGCTGTCTAATGTGGATGTTGGGAATTGAACTTGGGTCTTCTGCAAAGGCAATATGGACTCTTAATCACTGACCTACTTTTCTAACCCAATGCTTATTAAGTTTTAAATAAAAAAAAACTTAAATAAGCTCTATAGCTTGTGATTGGTTGATGTACCTTCTAAGTATCTTTTAATGTATAGAACCGCTCTTTCTTCCCTTGATTTTCTTGCTATCTATTAAAGGAATCCAGTCATTTGTCCAGAACCTGTGTAGAACAGTTTAACATCCATGAAACGCCAGGATTTCACTCTTGGCGTGTTTCTCTCTTTTTCCTCTTTTTGGGTTTTATTAAAACCCAGTCTGGCTTCAAGTCAGTCCTCCTGCTTATCGCCTCTGTCCTAAGACATGAAAAACCACATCTATGTCCAAACCTGGAATGTTTATCTTTACATTTTAAGTCATCATACAATATATCAATACAAATATCCCATAATTTGTGTAAGAAGCACTCCAAAACAACCTTTTAGTTAATGTACCTTTCTAGTCAAGCCTTTTTTTTTTTAAGAAAATGAACAAAGAAAAAAAAACTTTATTTCCTCTAGATATCCACTAGAGGACGATGTTTCCTTTATTATATTTCTCATAATGGGTATTAAATCCATCAAACGGTTTTTCGTGTTTTCTGACAAGTTGAACCTCTAATTTAACTTCTAATTTCGCCCCTATAAAATGTGGCTCTAATTTGATGGCTTATGCTCTGCACAGTACTTCCGTCCTTAACTCTGTTTCCAATTCTAACCATCAGGAGGCAACGTCTCATGTACCCCAGGAAAGGAAAAATTAAGTAAAACTGCCGAATAAAAAGTCGCTTTATGGGGAAAGGGATCATTAATTTAAGGAAAGAGACAAACCAGACTTTTCTAGTTCGTATCCAACTCACGGCCCAAGGTCAGAACTGTAAAGTACTGCACAAAGGAGCCATTCAGGAGCTGGCGAAGAGGACTTGGGACGAACGTTGTGCACAATCCGCGCTTTGATTTTGCAGTTCTGCTGGAGGGGGCTGGTGCACGCTTGTGCACGTGCGTGTGAATAGTTATGGGGGAGCAGCTGGTCCTGCGAGAGCTGGGCGTGGATCTCTGCAATCGGTAGCTCTCTAGCGAGCCGCTTGGACTGCACCTGGGCGCTACTGGAAGGGCAGCAATTCACTGTACCCAGGAGGCACCGAGCCCCGAAGGGCAGAAGGCCTGCCGACCCGCACATCACACCAGTCTTTAAAAGGGAGCACCTGCATGCACGAGGTGTTCCGTGCAGCTCCCCATTTTTCATCTGGTTCCTCTTCAGGCACTCTCTCCCACCTCGGACAAAAAGGATCCGCCTGACAGTACACCACCGGTAAGAGGGAGGTCGAGCATTCTTTAGATTAGGACTCCCACCTCTGAGGTAATCCTTGAAAACAGTATGAACAGGCTTCTGGGTGCCGGGCCATTTTCAGGTCCCAGCTTAAGATATTCTGTTCTGATTGGAGCCTAAAGTCAATATAAACAAAACTAGACAGATTTGAGAAGAGAAGCAGAGGTGCTCCCCTTCCCTCCAAGCATAAATAGCTTTTCATTTCTCAAAAGAGAAGGAGGAGGGGCTTGGTAGAAAGTCCGATCAGAAAGGTGGGTCCGGTCTCCTCTCGGTTTTCTTTTCCTACTTCTCTGGGCTGGCTGCTCACAGTTTCACAAGAAGCTGCCTGCCTAAGTCTAAAGCCTAGAAGGCGGGAAAGGGACAGCCCCTAGGGGCTTTTCCTTTTCGTTTGTCTTTTAGTCCTCAGAGCTAGGGTCTGCTTTCTGGGCTCCCCCTGCTTTCTGGGTCTCTGCGCCCCACCTCTCTGCCAGCTCGCTCGCTTGTTCTCCCCCGCCCCTCCTCAGCCACACCCACCCGCTTCAACCCAGTCTCAGTGATTTGCATATTTCCCGCCCTTCTCGGAAGCCATTGGCGCAGCCCTTGACTGGCGTGGCTGATGATTGGTGAACCTCTCCGGGTGTATTTGCATGCGGGCCGCTCCAGCGGACCTATGTGAGTCTGTAGCCCGCTCCCTGTAGAAGTTTGTGGAGCGCTTTCTCACCGGCGGGTCCGGGACGGACCTCTGGCGCTCGCTCTTCTGTGGCCGCCCGGTTCTCTCGGGATTCCTTCTCTGTGGTGACGGACTCTCAGGACGCTCTATAAGGGAAGCTGAGAGCTGGCGGCGAGAGTTCAGAGGAGAAGGGCGGGGAAGCCCGCTCGCTGACAGCTGCGCGACTGGACGCGGACGGCGTCGGGCTCCGGCCGGGCTGAGAGCTTCGCCTACCTTCCTGCGGCCTGTGCGCGGGCGATGCTGCGGCCCCAAGGCGAGGCGCGGCGAGCACGGAGGGCGCCTCCGAGAGCCTAGAGCTGGTTTCCGCCCCCTCCCCCCGGGGCAAGTGGGCATGGACCAGTGAGAGCCCCTCGCTCGGCGAGGCCGCGCGCGGAGGCTCCCCATGGCCGGGACGTACAGCTCCACATTGAAGACGCTGGAGGACTTGACCTTGGACTCCGGGTATGGGGCCGGCGACTCCTGCCGCTCGCTCAGCCTTTCGTCTTCCAAGTCCAACTCTCAGGCGCTCAACTCTTCGGCGCAGCAGCACCGCGGGGCAGCCTGGTGGTGCTACTCCGGCTCCATGAACAGCCGCCACAACAGCTGGGACACGGTGAACACAGTGCTACCCGAGGATCCCGAAGTGGCCGACCTCTTCTCGCGCTGCCCGCGGCTCCCGGAGCTGGAGGAGTTCCCTTGGACCGAGGGAGACGTGGCCCGGGTGCTCCGCAAAAGCGTCGCCGGCCGGAGGCTGCCCTCGTTCTCCGCCGAGGCTGTGAGGCGCTTGGCCGGACTCCTCCGCCGGGCGCTCATCCGCGTGGCCCGGGAGGCGCAGCGCCTTAGCGTGCTGCACGCTAAGTGCACCCGCTTCGAGGTGCAGAGTGCGGTGCGCCTGGTGCACAGCTGGGCGCTGGCGGAGAGCTGCGCCCTGGCGGCGGTCAAGGCGTTGTCCCTCTACAGCATGAGCGCTGGGGATGGGCTGCGCCGCGGCAAGTCGGCGCGCTGCGGCCTCACTTTCTCCGTGGGCCGCTTCTTCCGTTGGATGGTGGACACTCGCATCTCCGTGCGCATCCATGAGTACGCGGCCATCTCGCTAACGGCTTGCATGGAGAACCTGGTGGAGGAGATCCGGGCTAGGGTGCTGGCGAGCCAGAGCCCAGATGGCGGAGGGGCAGGAGGTGGAGAGGTATCCGCTGAGGCCTTGGAGATGGTCATCAACAACGACGCTGAGCTCTGGGGAGTCCTGCAACCCTATGAACATCTCATCTGCGGCAAGAACGCCAATGGTAAGTACGAGGGGAGGGGGTGAGGAGAACCTTGACCTACAGGCTGGGTGGGCCACCCCAGGAACGGATTTTCTTAGGAGCAAGTTGTGAAGCGAACCATGTCTCTGAGAGAAATGGAATTCTGGGAGAATTCTTAAGTGGAAATCTTGTCAAAGGTTCTTTTAGGTGTCTAACTTTTGGAGAATAAAGTTGTGATTAGTGTTCTGTTGACTGTGCACTAATTGGGTGAGAATGGGTGTGGGGACCAAATTACTCCTGACCCACCCTCTAAAGTGAGGCTTGCTGCTCTGCTATGGTTTGCCCTGTTTAGTTGGATCTCTAGGAGTCTATTTTTCACCCCACAGTAGGTCAGATTACTGTGGTTCTTTCTGCTGTTTTCTTCAGCACAATGGCAGCAAGCAGCCCAAGGGTCTGTACTCTAACACCTGAGCCTTGGATAAATGGGGATGGTAGATTAGAGTGGAGAGCCCAGGTTCTGGTGCTGCACCCTGGACTTAATGATGCTCAAAGTCAGGCCTCTTGACAGGAGGTATGGAGGGAGAGCTCCCAGCTCTTAATACTATGTGCCCAGAGGTGAGGGAAACCAGGGACTCTTCAGTCTCCTTCCCAGAAAGACAGCCACATGCTGGCTTCTGGGGCTGAATTTTCCAGCTGTCATTAGCCAAGTAAGCATTTGATTAAAACCTCATGTTAAATTAAATGCACAACCTTTTAGGCTTTCCTGAAAGGAAAGATGACAGGCCCAGTAAACCACATTATGGGAATGGAGTATGGGGGATGGGCAGCTGCATGGTGTGGCGTCTAGAAAATAAAGCGCTGGGTAGCTGCACCCTAACTGAAGGCATGCAAGGCTTCAATGCCAAGGGTGAAAACAAAGCACTTGCTGTGTGCTATGGTAGCTTAGAGCATGACAAGCATGCAACAGCAAACTGCTTATCTGACACCAGTTTCCAGGGGTGGGCACCATGTATTATTTAAGATGGACCAACCTTATGGTCCAATTGGAAGGGTCACTTTGTGTGCAGCTTTCAGAGGCAAATAAGCAGGTAGTGGAGGAGACCAGGTGGATTCTGGATAGGGATGAAAGTCAAATTTAGATGTGGCTTAAATATGATAGCAAAAATTTAGAACAATGTGGCTTAACATACTCTGGATAGCTAAATTTAGAATGATAAAATTTAGAATGCCAATAATAGTCACTGTACTTAGCACTCTGGATATGATGGCCACTTTTATGAATTAGCCAGTGTCTACTGGCCGTGTGAAAGAGTGAACTGTGTGTTTAGGTTTTTGTCCCATTTTCTGTGTACAACCCCTAAAATTCCTGGACTCTCCAAAATGAAAATATATTGTTGTATGGTAATGACTAAGAGCTTGCCACCTGTAGGTAGTTTCAGGGTGGGGATTAGTCACCAGAAAGAATAAAGCAGTCTTTAAAGGGTTAGGTTAGTACCTTCCGACTGACTTCTGTCTCAGCCTCCCAGAAGAAGAGTGAGGCAAGGCAGAAGGTTAAATTGATGATCAATCAATGGCCAAGATTCTAATCAATCACACATGTATAATAAAGTTTTTATTTTAAAAAAAACTCAAGAGGAGAAGTTTCCTGGTGCTTCTGGGTAGCTGAACACCAGAAGGGCAAGGGACTCACCTTCCCCCTTATGTTGTCCTGTGGGGGTCTTCACCTGTAGCCTTGTAACCATTATAAACAAGCCAGGAAATTGATAAGTGCCTCCCTAAATTCTGTGAGCCACTCTAGCATACTAAGTCAGAAGAGAGCATTGTGGAAATCTGGCTTTACAACCAGTTGGTCACCAGCATGAGTGAAAATTACCTGGGACATGTGGCCGGACTGACCTTCGGAATGAGACCTGGAGTTATCTCCTCACAGTGTCGGGGATTAATTGAGTTGAATTAGAGGACACCCAGCTGTGTGTGCTTTGACTTGTTTGCTTGTCAGTGGAGGAATCCCCACACTTTGGGAGATAGAAGAAAGATACATGTTCTGTGTTGATTGTGGTGTGAGAACAGGTAAATGCTTCGTTTTCTCAAGATATAAAGTGCCTATAGTGTTATCCCCATTAGACAAAGTGACTCAACATTTCAGTCCTTTGCTTATATTGCACAGATACTAAATAATAAAACTGGACTTTGAACTGGCATGCTACACAGCTTTGTTTCATCAGCCTTCTACAAGATCAATTGACCTGCTAGGCCCAGTATGGAAGACACTGCATTTACTTGGTGTAGTTTGTTTTGATATTCCTTGCCTTGGGTTTCATTTCTGGCACTACCACAGAACATTCTTGGAATCAAGAATATTTGTCTTTTAATGTTCCTGCTCTTAGGTCAGAGTTGAGGTCAATCCAAGAGTTGATGATGTCACCACTGATAATCATGCTTCATACTTTTAAGTTTGAGGCTTCAGCACTGGGAACACCAGTTCCAGGAGAGGAAGTGGAGGGTAAGGGGATTTCCATGCAGTTGTCATAGCCCAGGGGAAAGAGTTCTGTACTGAGGGAAGCCCTCAATATAGGAAGGCCTGAACCAAACTTGGAGAGTAAAGCCTCTGGCGGGGGTGGGGTGGGGGGTGGTGGTGGGGGGAGGCACATAAACCCTAACCCCATAAGCTACATTATACTAACAGTGGGGAGAAAACAAAGCCCATGTGTGTCCTCAGGCTCAGCCAGAGCCCAGCATGCTGAATGTCTTTTTCTAACTGCATTCCAAGGCTTAGAAGAGCAGCTGCCTGTTGGAGTACCTGCAAGTGGAAAGTGGTCAGAGATCCTTTCTTCTAAGAGCACATAGGCAAAAAGCCTTGCTTATGAATCCTCTTGGGACTTCTTTACTGGATAGTGAGGTTTTTCTGCCTCCATGATTTGACTTTTACCTCATACCTTCAACAGGCAGGACCACTTCCTTTCCCTATGGTGCTCAGCACCGGAAGTGTCTCCCTCTGAGTTTGCGGGTCTCTAAGGCACTCTTCCAGGGAGGCAACTGTTGTTTTCCCCTTCATAACTTCGATGCCCACTTCTCGTATGTAAAAACTAGGGGGTGGTCTCACTAACCAGTGACTAGGCAGAATTATTAAATCCCCTTAGACAGTGAAATGAATGTTTGCTAAAGAAGCAATGAATTGCATATGTTGGAAAGCTGTCTTCAGAGAGAAGCCTAAACCACTTAGGAAAGAAACGAAGAGCTCTAAACATTTTTTATATTAAAGTGGCCCCCAAACCAGCAAGGTTACAGTTTATACAGCTGAAGACCAAGTGGGGAATGCCTACATCTGGGAAGGGAGGGTGCTGGTTGGTATTCTTGTCCTGCTGGGTCTTCCCTTTAAATTATATATGTATTGTTGTTGTGCTTGCTAATTACACAGCATGGGCACATGCATTTGACTCAGCTATATAGAGCTCTTAAACTTTTAATGTCTTCCAACAAGGAGTTTAAGAGCCCTAATCCATCTATTCTTGTCCATTACTCAGAATGCCAGACAAATATGGTTTTGTTCAGCATGAGATGGATGATAAAAGTTCTGTAGTGTTTATAAAATAGGATCCCAGCTCCATAGAGCAGCAGGAGTTATACATTGTTGATCATTTGGTATTGATGTCTTGGATCCCAGGGCACTGTCATTAAACCCTGAGATCTTCATGACTTCCTTATGGGAAGCAAGAAACCTCTTTAATAGAGTGGTATTTATAAACAGAGGACTGGCAGAAAATAGAAACATCTCTCTTCCACTCCCTTCCTCAGTTCTCTCCTCTCTTTCTCAAGGAACTCTTGTGTGTAGGTTTGATTCAGAACAACCTGTCTAGGTTCCTTCCTGGCCATTTTTCTTACTAAGATTTCATGAGTGACCATAGCCTTTGAGAGAATTCAATTTCTTCTTCTTTTTTTTTTCAGTTAAATGGTGGGCTAGTGATGAGAACGTTCTCATTCCAGAGCCATATGTGGAGTGTGTACATGGTCTGTCACAGTGGCAAATGTAAGAGTTTGAAACCTACATCTATGATGGACTTGGGGGCAAAATTCTTAATAGTTCAAGGCCTCTGTTTTGTAATCTGTAAAATGAAGGATAATAATACCTAGCTCATAAGATTGGCATGAGGATAGAAATCAAAAACATCTTAGCACGTAGTAAAGGCTCAATAAATAGTAACAATGCAATCAACAAATACTTACTCACCACTGACTGCACCCCACTGTTAAAACTGCAGTGGATTAAGTGCTAGTGTGCTGATCCTTAAAGTGTGTAATAATGGTGGTGGTGGTGTTCATGTCTAACTTTTTAAAATTATATTTCTTTATTGTGTTGAGGGGACATTTGCGTATGATGGCACATGTAGATGTCAGAAGACATCTTGGAGTGAGTGCTTTCCACTGTGTGGGTTCTTGGGACTGACCTTGGCTTGTTAGGTATTTGCCTTTATTTACTGAGCCATTTTACTTGTGTGTGTGTGTGTGTGTGTGTGTGTATGTATGTGTATGTGTGTGTGCGCTCAAGCGAGCACATCTTTTTGGTTTTTTTTAACACATGAACTTATAAAACCTGGACTGGCCTCTAACCCATGGTCTTTCTGTCCTCTCCTACCAAGTGGCATTTTCTATTTTTTTATTTGTTTGTTTAGATTCAGATAATGGGATAGGTGGGGACAGTTTGAGTAGCAATCAAGGAAGGCCTCTCTGAAATTTCATTAGTAGTAATTGATAATATGAACACTACTGTCTAAGGAGCATTTTGGTTGCAAACAGCGACTAAGGAGTTTTCTGAATTATTCACTTATTTACCATCCGAGACAAGTGTCAACATCTCATTTGCAGCCAAGAAATAAAGAAGCTGTGTCTAAAGCAGGAATGGAAATTCTGGCTGTAGCCTTCATTTGTCAAAGAGATTGTAGGATGGATTTCCACTGGGATAATTAGCCAAAGGAGCAAGGGTTAATTGAGCTGTGAGTTGCTGTTTAATCAGTTTTAACACCTGGGTAGACTGAGAGAGGAGGGCTCCTCCCTTCTTTCTGACTGTTGTGTTATAGCCAAGGGAGCTTGCAGAACTGAAACAAAGCAAGCTTTGGAAATGAAATTTATCCTTCCCCCACCCCAGTTGCCCAGAAATGCAGCGCCTGCCTTAGGTAGCATGAGTAATAAGCTGGAATTGTTAGCTGCCCCCCCCCCAAAAAAAAAGCTTTACCTGACTTACCCACTCTGAGCTGGAAGAGCCCAGTATCTTTGACATTTCTACAGTACCCAGGGTATGTTCTTGAATCCTTTCCTGCTCCTGCCTCTCCATCAGATTGTGACCTCAGAGGCTTCGTTGTCTCCCCTGAACCTGCATAATGTCTAACTTTTAGGTATTCTGTGTGTAGGCCTGCCTATATAGGTTTTTACCACACAATGTGTTTCATTCCAAAATTTGCATTTAAATTCTTTTTACATGTTAGAAGAACCCTTCCCCTTAAGAGTAGGGAAGTTCAAGCGCTTGATGAACAGAAGCATCATTTGGGGGTGGGCATATCATGGGGAGGGCATCATTCAGTTGGTGGCTATACTAATTCTTAGCTGCTTCCCAAGTCCTGAAATTAGATGAGTGGGAAGTGAGTTGGAGGGCTTCAAGCTAGAGAGATGCCTTTAATATGTGGGATACCTACTGTGGTGGAGTTTTATAGCAGATATCCAGTAGGTAAAGTCAATGGGAGGATTGAGTTGAAAGTTTTTCTGATTAGTAGTCTTGCTGAGTTCCCATCAACTTGCTGTGCATAGGATGCTTTTCACAGAGAGGTCCTCAGCAGCTCATGATTCACAGCTCAGTGATGGTGGCTGGGCCAGGGCAAAGCCCTGTTTTGCTCAAACCCCAAGTCTGCACTTTTCCTATAAAGAATCATAGAATCAGAAGTAGTAAGGAACAGGTCAGTATTTGAATCTTCAAATGTCAGGCTGGGTCAAACTCAGCAACACTGTTACTTCTTCTAGATCTTATTTGTGAATGTTTAGGCATTTTAAACTTCTCAGACCAGACAATGCTTTCCAGGTTCAGAGAGTGTACACTGGAGATGTCATTGATTTGAAGGTACTATTATTCCTACTCTTGAAGAGGCAGGGAGGTTGGCTGCCCCAGAGGGGAGTGCTTTACCAAGTTGCAGCTGCTAGGTGATCAATACATTCATCTGTATGGAAAAGCTGAAGGGTTGCTAGAGTGATGCTCCTTGGTTAAGAAGGGTGAACAAGCTTGGGATGCGTGGACATGTAAGGGAGGGAAAGCTGCAAAAGCTTCTTCAGTAGGCCAATGGTCCTCAAGTGGTTGGGGGAGAGGTACAGAAAGAAGAATCAGCCATTCCCATCTCCTTTCTTTCTGGGTATGCATATATTTGTGTGTATAGGTGGGTGGGTGTGCATGTGGAAGCCAGAAGTCTTAAACCTCTGGTGGTGTTCTTCAGGTTCTGTTCACCTTGTCTGTTTTGAGACAGTCTCTCTGTGACCTGACTCGACTGGCTTCAGTGAGCCCCAGTGATCCAGCCTAGGTGAGCCATCTTTCAGGCCCAGAAGAGCCTCTTTGAAGGGTACATTGATTTCCTTAGAGTGCACCACTGTGTCCAGCTGCCCACTGTATTTGATATTAGGAGTATAGGACAAAAACTATCAGCACAGCACTGTGCCAAGGTGATCTGGCTTTTAGAGCACAGGTTGGGCCTCCCAAACTGCTTTGAATGTTAGTGAACTCATGTCCTCAAGTGAAAGCACCCCAAGTCTCTTCTTTCTACTACCCAAAAGAGGGGCCCATTCCTCTGCTCAGGGTGGTTGTACCTGATGAATATTCAATGTCCCAGGGATGTTATGGATTCTGAGGGTTTAGAGAGAACACAGCCTGGGGTGAGGCTGCTGGGTGTGATTTCTCCTAGCCTCAATTGTGAACTGTGAGATGTAGGACAAATTCTTTAACTTCTGTGCCTTAGTTTCTTTCTGTATAACAAAGTTGACATCATCAACATTTGTGACTGAATGATGTTTTGTCATGAGGCAGTCCTGTGTGTTGTAAGATGCTTCATAACACCCTCTTGCCACCAGTTGTTGTGACAACCCAAAATATCTCCCAACATTTCCAGATGCTCCATGGGGAACAAGTTCACCCTTGATTAGAAAACACTGCTCTGTAAGGTAGGAGTGTAATAGCCAACTCTTGGGATGACTCTGAATATTTAATAAGCATCTATATAAGAGACTTTTTTAAAAATACAAATTAATTGAATGCATTAATTTTCTTCCCTTTTGCTAAAGACTCATGCTACTTTAGTTTCTCATGTAGGGTGGAACATGACCCAGATCCCAGGTTGCAAGTGTTAGTCACAAGGCTCTCCTTGATGACTAATAATTGGTTTCCGGAGGTAGGAAGAAGTAATGGAGTCTGGAAAAAACACCTTCTTGCTCTGCTCAAAATGGACTGTCCCTAGGACAGTTAGTCTGGCAGTGAAGTTAGCTTTCTCCCACTGAGCACATGTCCACCTCTATGAAGATAAGAAGAGCAATGCATGTTTAACACTCCAGACTCTGTGGGAGCACTTTTGTTGTGGATATTGGATTTGGCTTATTGAATCCAATTCCCGAGCCAGGAGGTTGGCAGGCGATCCTGTTTTGTTCATCTGTGATGTGAGCACCTTGATTGATTGTTTTTGTTTGTTTTAAGGCAGAGTTTTAGTAAACTGGACATACCTAGAACCTACTATGTAGCTGAGGATGACTTCAAATGCTTGATCCTCTTTTTTTTTTTTTTCCGTTTGTTTTTTAAAACTACTTGCCTGGCAGTGGTGGCGCATGCCTTTAATCCCAGCACTTGGGAGGCAGAGGCAGGTGGATTTCTGAGTTTGAGGCCAGCCTGGTGTACAGAGTGAGTTCCAGGACAGCCAGGGCTACATAAAGAAGCCCTGTCTGGAAAAACAAACAAACAAACAAACAAAAAAAAAAAAAGAAAAAAAACCCCAAAAAACTACTTGACTGCTGGCTGAGGCCTATAGCACCATGCCTGGCTTTGCCTGTTTTTAAAAAGGCCTACATGGGTTTTCAGCTTTGTTTGTTTGGAGTTGCTTGTTGAGTTAGAAGGAGATGATGGAGAAACATAGCCCAAGTTAGCCTGAGAAATGCCCCAGCACCCTCCATGATCTACTTTGCTGACAGTGGCTGTGTGCAAAGCAAGCAAGAAGGATTGGAGGATAAGCAGCGTTGCTTTAAGGAGTTTATGATCTAAGAGGGACAGTATAGCATTCATATGGATAGCTGCAAAGACGTTTGGCATCTTGCTTCAAACAATATGGAAACGGTGCTAATAGCCCTCATTAATTGCACGATGTCACCCATCTTTGGCCTTTTCACGGGCTAATTTCATTCAGCCACTCAGCCTCTCTGCAAGGGAGCTATAATTTCCAGTTCGTAGATGAAGGTCTTGAAGCTTTACAAAGGTGGTAGGGTGGGTACCTAGTGGTTGGGAGGGAGTGGGGCCCTTGTAGAAGAAGGAGCCTGTGAGCCAGTGCAGACGTGGACAGCAGAACCTTGACCGAGAGAGAGAGAGAGAGAGAGAGAGAGAGAGAGAGAGAGAGAGAGAGAGAGAGAACAGTGTGGGAAAGACCTACAAGCCAATGCATGCATTTTGAACAACAGCAAGTGACCCTGCTTGGCCGGGAGACTCAGCTTCATAACAGGGAAGAAAGAATAGAGGAGATAACACAGGAAAAAAAGTGTAAAAAAAAAAAAAAAACCCTCCCCCCCAAACCCCACATCTTTTATCCAGATGTGAAGAAGGCTGCCAGAGTGTTGGACGAGAGTTTTCCAAAACTTATTTTTATAATTCAGAAATGGAGTGTGTCTGCTCTGCTGCTCATCCTAACCACAACCCAGACCTCCTGTTACCCTTCTTGTTGATTGAAAGTTTGACCTCAAAAATGCACCCGTCCGCTGTTGTAGCTGTGAAAGTAATACAAGACTTTTAAATGAGCAAACTTGAACTGAAGGGACAGCCTCACTTCTCTTGTTGAACTTGGCTTCCGACTTGATTAGTTCTTTGGGCTGAAGTGATCCCTGTACATAATAAAGATTGGGAATGGTAAACTTGTTATAGCAGACTACTGAGTTTGTTCTTGCGGAATTCCCCACTGTGGAAGTAAAAAACAGCCTAAAACAAGATGAGCTTAACGGGTCTTACACCTCTTTATTGACTTTAAGTCTAACTTGGTGTGCTCAATTTCCAGTATACAGCTAAGCAGCTGACAGTTCATTTTTGCTGTGGAGTTCTTTTCTAGCTCTTGTTGATATGTTTCTAGAATGTTGATAAGGATTTTTGTGTTACATGCTTGAGATTATAGAAGCATTTTATAATTCATCTTCATCTGGATTGGAGTCTCTGGAGTTCATTTTGCCCTGAGAGCAAAATGCAGAGATCATACTGGTTTCGCTAACACCTTAGGTGTGTGTGTCCTTTTCCTGACCCCAGTGTGTTGAAGAAATTTTCTTGTCACTTGAAAACAATAAATTTCGTGAGGATATTGCATAACTACATATAGACTCATATGTAGTTAATGATTTGAAGGTCTTCCTTTCTAAATGTTAGCTAAGAAGAGTTTCATGAGGACAAAATTTAAGTAGGGAAAATGAACTTTGGAAGTCCTGGCAAAAGAAACCTGAGTCCAGGGAGAGATGAAATTGAACCTCTAAGAGTGTGAGACAGGAAAACCATCCCAACAAAAGCTTTTGTTGAAAGCTTGTTTTTCAAGTGCTGGGTTCGGCCCAGGGTCTGTGCTCTTCCACCAAACTACACCCTAGCCCTTTTTATGGAAAACTTTTTGGTTTATGCCTTCTAAAGTATGAGATCAATATTTTCTATGAGTAAAGTTATAAGTTGATGTTTATATACTAAGCAGACTGTATACAACAGTGTCTAGAACAATCCAGCACAGAGAACTATAGACTTGGATCAAGAAAGTTCTGGACAGGAGCTTGCCCTCTCTGTGACTGGAGTGAATCACCCCAGCCTTTTGGATCTCTGTGGTATGAGAAGGTCTGAGAGTCTCTGGGGGCCATTCTGTCTCTGGAAATTTTCAGGACCCCACAAGAGCTCTGTGAAATCATTTCCCTGGGGTTGACCCCTTTAATTAGTATCCCAAGGAAAGAAAAAGCCCTGGCTAAAGCAGGCTGTCCTCTGAGACCCAGCTGGCTAGTGAGACTAAACGCCATCTTTTTAACATTAGCATTTGTTGTGATTGTTATACTTAGGTTTTGCTTTGCTTTCTCTCAGAAGGATGAGTTCTATGTACTTCTGGCTGACATAAACCGCTAGACAGCTGTGTCCAGGCCCTGGCAGGCCAGCACTGTGGTGAGGTCCAGCCCGAGGTGACTTCATACAGGTGTTTGAAGCCTGCCTACCCAGACTAGGGTATTTATAGTAGGGGAGAAGCTAGAGAAAAAAATAAACTCTACACCCTTCTCTGTCCTACTTGGGACACAGATAGGCATTGTGAGAATGTAGAAGGCAAATACTGCATAAGCCAGCACGATATTTTTAAATGCTGTTTGTTGGGGTTGGCAGGCCTGATTTTTCAAAAAGGAGGAGAAATGAGAGTCACTGAGGATGACAGGAGGCCAGGAGTTCTAAAAGCCAAGATGCAGAGCTTGTTGTCCTGAGTTGTGCAGGCTTTAACTTCTCTCCTCAGTCCCAGAGTTTGAGCAGGACTTGGGAGGCTAGGATGAGAGGCAAGATTAAATGAGATGGCCGGTGTTCCCTTCCTCCTCCCTATCCACCACTCAATGAAGTGTTCCAGGTAAAGCAGGGGTCCCTTTGTAAGAACTGGGGACCTGGTGGTTTCTTCTTCATCTCAGAGCTGGGTAGATCAAGTTATACATGGAGACAAAATTGGAAAGCAAATTGCTCACAGCTGTTCTTTTGGACTTAATCCTCCCAGGGCAGGCAGGACAAGCCAGAACTGTGCTGGGATTCAATGCAGGAGTGTAATACACTGCCCTGGGGTAGAGCTGCCCTGAGACTCATCAGAATAGTCCCTTGTCATGGGACATTTGTAAAGACTCACAGATGATATTGTCTACTTAGCTAGTCTCTGAGGAGAAAGTGGTTACAGTACACAGGGACTCTGGGTTAGGAGCTGGGAGGAAAGTTCAGTTTGGGGTGCATCATTTGTCAGCAAATATTTACTGAAGACTTTTTGTGAACTGGGCAGTGTTCCAGGGAGCATGGCAGACCAAATGAATAAAGTCCTGAAAGGGAGGTGCTGGTCCTGCTGAAAGTGAGGACAGGAGGCACAATGGAGGAGCCACAGTGAGGGCCCTCATGGCTGGAGAAAGCAGCTCCCAGTAGAGGGAATAATAAGCAAGTGTTCCTGGTTGCTGTAGACCACACTGAGATGAATGTGATTGGGTTCCTCATGGAGCAGAAGGAGGCAGAAGAGGAAACGAGACAGTGTTATTGCATAACAGTGCTGTGTCTTTAAGGCTGAGTGTGCTGTAATGAACTTGAGCTGATTGGTACAACTCGATTTGCAGTTTAAGAAGGTTATTCTCTCTGCCCTGTTGGGAATGGACTTTGATATCAAATGTAGAAATAAGATGATCAGGTAAGAGGGTTTTGCAATCATTGAAGTAAAAGAGAGAGAGGAACTTAGACAAGGTAAGGGCAAGACTTGGACAGGGTGGTTGTGGATGTGTTTATAGTAGAGCCAATGTATTTATCTACAGTCTGATATGTGAGTTATGAAAGGAAACACTGAGTGACAGTAAGACTTATGAGCCAAGCTTCACTGAAGTATTGAAGGGGCAGGATTAATCCAGAGACTCAAGTGTAGATTTGGTTGTTTGTTCCAGATGTAATTTACAGAGATAGTAGGTAGGACGCTGGGTAGGAGGTAAGGCCACCTTATGTTTGCTCAATCGTGTAATAGATTGAATAGCTGTGCTCATTTGTCCTTCTAGAGGCATAGCTCAACAAGACTGATCAGGACTTGGGCAAGAGAGGGTTAATTTCTAGAATTAACATCTTCAGTTGTTGGCCTAAAGAAGCTCCTTTGTAGATGGCCAATAGCCTACATGAAGGTGATCAGCTCTGCTGTTTTTGGTCGTTAACATGTGATCTGTTTAATTATGTCCACTTGCTCTGTGGGCTACTTGTAACTTTACGTACATGTTCTTCACTTCTGGAAAAACTAGACCCCCTTGTTCAGGCAGCTTTGGATTTCTGCAAGTCAGTCATGCATGAGTCAGGATTGATACAGAAAGAATGATCATAGGATACTGTGTATATCCAAGGGCCTGCTCCTCAAGATGGAGAGCATACGGTAGCTATGGATGGGATCTTATGGTTGCCACTGCCTGACCATCTGGTGCCTCAATTTTCCTCTGCTATCAAATGGGGGATATCACAGTTCTCATCAAGTAGTTCTTTCATTAATTCCCACCTGTAGATTCATGTTATCATCACCTGGAGAGCTTAAAAATAAATGTGTCTGTGACTAATATAAGGCCCTTCCCTCAGAAACTCCAAAGGAAATGGTGTGGAAAAGGGCTCAGATGGTGTGGGTAGAGTGCTTGGGAACGTCTGGTACATAGCTAGCACTCAGACATTAGCTATTATTAGTGGGCAGAGCATCACTCTTCTGGAGTGCTTGTTTCTGCCCCACCCAGGCTAATGGCTTTTCTTCACTTCTTAGCTTGGATCACTCCTCATCTGCAGAGCTCCCCAGAGAACTCCAAGAGAAGCCTGGAGTTGCTGGGCTTACCTGGGAAGGACAAAGTTAGATCTGGAGCTGCAGTGCTGCTGTGAGGTCATAATGTTTAATCTACTGGTAAAGCTTCTGTTAATTACATCTCTAGGATGCAGAAACTGTGTAAAGAGGCTAAGTAACCGGCTCAGGTCTCACAAATCATATAATGAAACCCAGGCAGCCTTCCTTCAGATTCTTGAGTTCCCAACCACACATATGTCCTCCTCCACCAGAGGAGCCAGAAAACTATAGTGTCAACTCCCATGTCCAGCATGTAAATTACAAAGTGCTGAGCCTTACAGTGTACCTGGGCTGTGGGCTTCACATGTCTTGAGTCATGTGGTTCTGCCATTGTATGTATTCTTTTCACTCATTGCATGCAGTCTTGCTGAAGAGCTTGAAGCTCAGAGAAACCCCCTGGATATCATTGATCAAAGGATCACAGGATGGCCCAGCTTGAGTCCTCCTTCACCCTGCTGCCTCCCTTCCCCTGTCCTCAGAAGGGCCTGGGTGGAGAGGAGCACAGGGAGATTTTATTAGCAAAGAAATGATGGGGTTGGTAAGGAGGGTGAGAGAGAAACTGCAGCAAGGCCCAGGCACCCCTTATGCTTAGAACAGGGAACCATTTAGGTGCCTTAAAATAGCCTGTCTTGGTGGGGTGCTGGCCTGCCACAGGGGCTGTGCTGGAGGTGTTCCTCTGCCTATTTAAAGCCAGATCCTTCTCTCCGGTGAAGTGAATGAAATAACCTTTGAGAAACTGAGTGATTGCCTAAAATAGTTCAAGAGGAAGAATGTTTGGAAGCTTCTGGCTCCTTGAGTCCATTTCCTCTGGATTTATGTCACCTCCGGGAACGCCTGGCCTCCTCTTGTTTACTCTTCTGGCTCTTCCCTTTCTACCGTACTTGGGTCCTGTGTCATCCTAAGCCAAAGGCATCCATCCTCACAGAAAGTAGCAGCCTTTCCTGAGTAACTAAGTTGGGGCCTTTTCTGCATTTAATTTTTCTCTTATGGGGGTGGGGGTGGTGAGAGGCCATTTGTTTAGGACTTGGCTGTTTCTCTCTTCTGGCTGCAGAGTTTCCAAGATTAGAGCTCTGAAGTGAGTTTTATTTTTCTTTATTCACTTACACAAGGGCTGCCCCAGGGAAGCCAGGAGTTTCTCACAACCTTCCTCTTGTGGTGCTTAGGAACATGTATGAGAAGCTTTAAAGTCACTCCTCAATAATGCGGCTGTAGCCACATGTGGGTCATTAAGTTTTAAACATTATAAAATTCGATACAGTTAAACATCTCACACAAGCCTCCTTTCCAGTACTCCATCAGCACGCATGCCCAGTGGCTGCTGGATGAGGCAGATATAGAACACGTCCATCATCACAGACAGTTCTACGAGACAACATGCCATTAGACTGTAGGTCACCAGCTGGTCACTTGGGCCAGCTTTCTGGGTTTTCATGGATCTAAACATTTTAACTACTCCCCAGCTTCTCAGAAAGCCCTCTGTTTGCAGAAGTAGGAAGATTCATGGAAGGAGAGATTAAGGTCATTGATTTTTGTGGCTCTAACCTTTGGACCCCTCACACAAGGTTATATTTTATGGTTTCTAAGCTGTGTGGCCTAGGGCAAGTCACTTAGCTTCTCTGAAAAAGTTCCCTTGTCAATGAAATGGTTTTAGAAACACCTCATGGGGATTCCACTAGGGTTAAACAAAATGGTGAAATGTGCATCAAACAATGCCTGCTACACAGTGTTGACAAAGCTTGTAACACATTCCCTCAATGGAGGCCAGGGTGTGCTGTGGAGGCACTTTATTCAGCCAAAAGTAGCCGTTTGTAAGTAACCCTGAAGCACTCTAAAGGGATGGAATTGATACTATTGCTGCTCCCTTCACTAGGACTCGTGTCCTCAGGTTTAGGGTCTGCTTCCTTCAGACTCTGGGCTCTCCTCTCTGGGTTATTTAATGGTCCCCTGGTCACATCAGACAGTGTTTATTCTTTAGAGTTCACTTTCTCTGTGGAACTGTCTGTTCCTTTCATGCTCTGGGTGTGTTCTTTTCTAGGGCCCCTTGCCAGCACTACCTGGGATGCTACCACCAAGACCTCAGGTGACCATCAGAAACTCTTGAAACTATGCCAGAGTTCCAGGTTTTGAGTGTCTCGTGTGCCCTGTATATCTTTCATACCCTGTGCTGTGAGAATTGAGACAAACTGAGCCCTTGTTGGGCTCTTGGCTGAGGGGAAATTTGGAAGGAACACCTTTGGAACCTAGAGAGGTCTCTCTTGAGCTATAGAGAGAGCAGAGTATCTGTTCACATTTGTTCAACCCATGACCATTCACTCATTTACTTAGATAACATAGCTGTGATTTAACCTTTCTGTACTTCAGTTCTCCCATCTGTAAAAAGGGATTAATCCAGAGAACCTACCTGGTGGTGTGCTTGTAAGGACTTGGTGAGATAGGACACAATAAAGTCTCCCCCTGTCCCCCCATTCTCACGTCCTCTGATGGGACTGACACAGTACTAACAGGAGTGAGCTGCAGTTTCCACCTTCCTCCTTTGTGTTTCCCAGGAATGACACTGGGGATTCTTTCTCTGCCATGGGCTGTTTGCAGTTTCTATTTGCTGATCTATTGTTCGTTTAAATCATAGACTTGATCTGGAGAGGAGCTAGCACTTGAAGCCATGTGTAAATTACATGTGCATAGCATGGACTCCATGTGGCCCTTTTTTCTTTTCTTCCTTCTCCCCCTGGATGGTAGAGATAAAAAGCACACCATAGTTGTCATTCCAGAAGCTCACAGGTGACCACCATCCTGCTCTCCTCCAGCTGTGTTAGACTGTGTAAGCAGGACTGCCTAGACATGCAGTATAATCAGAGCTGGCTTCTTTCTATAGGGTTCATTTGTGGTGTGAAGCAGCCATGTGTCTATGCAGTTGCCACTCATTTGTCCACAGTTAGCTGTGCCAAATCTGACACTTGGGGTGAACTCCAAAGAACTTGGAACTATGCACAGGCTATACAGGCGTCTCAGTCAAAGTTATTACAAGGCACATATCTAAATTGGAGGAATCCAGTTGCCTCTCCTGTCCTCTCTTTCTATGCCTGGATCTAGAGGGAGGAACCATTCACAAAGAGGACCTCTAAGAAAAGGAAGGACACAAGGCCAGGATATTGCATCACTGTGTTGTTACCGTTTGTGAAACATGACCAATGCTGACCAAGCTGTTGTCTTAGGTGGCTTCCCTAGCCCAACAAATCACTCCTGGTTGAAGGGGAACTCTGACTCTTGCTAGTTGTTTTGTCTGTTACCTGTGTTGAGGTCCACTGTTAGCACAGCCTCTATTCTTCATAGGACCCAGTGAGTGCGAGCGAGAGAGCATAGTGTTAATTTGAGCCCATACATATTTTCCTCCTTCCAAAAATACAAGAGACCTCTAATTGGCCATTCATATGACTGACTGATTGTTAGAACATCCTTGAGGCATTTAAAAATGGTACTTAACTGGCTATATTAATTTTAAACCTTGTGAGTTCCAGGACAGCCAGGGCTACACAGAGAAACCTTGTCTCGAAAAACAAACAAACAAACAAACAAACAAATAAAATTAAACCTCTCAAATTAGATCTAGGTTATCTGAGGGATAATTTTTTCCTTAAAAAATGAACTTTTTTGTAATGTCTGGTAGTGACCGTATTTTCTGTGTGTAGTATTCTACAAAGCACTGTGTGTCATCATGGCATTTTCACATGTTTGCAGTTTTATAACCATGTTCACCCCTTTATCATCTCTTGTCCCCATCCCTGTCCCATTGGTACCTCCCACATCCCCCCTTCAAATTTCATGCATTTTAAGTCTAGACAGTATTCTTCAGTATTCTCAGGTGGTTGCAATGAGTAGGCAAATGGGAGACTGTCTGACTTTACTGGTTATCAATGGGGTTCTGTGCCAGGAACCTCTGGGTGTGTATCAGTCTGGGAAAGTCCAGGCCAAGAGAGACTGATTAGAGTAGTATCTGAGGCTAGCCTGTGTCTTCTCTTCTGAGTAATGGATGGAGGCTATGATTGGAGCTACTTGGAAAAAAGAATAGTAGTCAGCAATCTTGTCTGGGTCTCTCAGCCACACCCAATGAGTGGATGGTCATATCTGACCAGTGCCCTCTGGGAGATGAGAAAGATTCAATGGTTTTTGTTGATTGTCTCATGGAATCCTCATTGTAGACTATGAACTGAAGAGCCTGTTATTAATCTTGTTTCATAGACGAAAATGTGAGGACTAGAGACAGTTAAAGTGTATGGTCCAAGGTCACTCATTCATTATCAGGTGAAAGAACCATTTGAGTTTTATTTCCACCAGACTTCAAGCTCTACTTTCCATGCTGAAGGCTTGAATCAAAGTCAGTCCACAAGGGTGGCTGGGATGGGTCAGCATGTAAAGACATCTGCTGCCAAGCCTAAGGATCTGAATTCAATCCCTGAGAACCTGCATGGTAAAAGGAGGAGAGAACCAACTCTTGTAGGTTATTCCCTGACCTGCACACACGTGCCTTGACACAGATGCATGCATATATATACACACACATACTAAGTAAATAAAATGCAAAAAGAACACCATTAAAAAAAAAACCCAGCAGGCTACTTAGAATAGGTAGAATAGGTCAAATAATTCCTGTCCTGTAAGAGAAGTGTCAAGAGTTTTCCACAAAGAATGTTTTGTGCTTTCTCTCAAGGCATTGCTAATTCCCTTCTAGTCTCCTATTTTAGAGCCTTTCAATTCCCTCCAGACCCAGCTAAAACTGATTTGCTCTTTTTTAGTGAGTTGTTCACGTTATGATCTGCTGCCCTTTTTTCTTACCTCTGTTCCCTCCCCTACTTACCACCTACATGCAGATATACTTGCTAGATGGGCTTAGTGTAGGGTCAGATTCTGAGAATGCTGCCATCATCACCTGGGGTATAAACACAGGCCTGGTTTTAGTTGGTATGTGTCTCAGCCTGAAAACGGACACACTCAGAGGAGCATCCTCTAAAGGACTGAAGGGTGGGACTATGTAAACTGATTGCCTGCATTCAGATTCTGGGTCTACTTCTTGCTTAATGAATAACTGCTTAACTACACTACTACCCAGTCTACACTGTAAGATAGAGTTACTACTACTGACTTCTAGGATAGTTACACAAATTGAATAGTACTTTCAAAAATATTTGATGTAGTCCTGGTCTATAAGTACCCAGGATATTAGCCATTATGGTGGTAGAGTAGGCCCAGTGCTGATATATGCCCATATACATCTCATATATTTCATGAGCATTTGGGCTTTGCTAGTCCATTTTAGGTTCCTTTCTTTGTGTAATTCTGGGCAGGTTTCTCTGTTTTGTTTATTTATTCTTCTGCCCTAAGGGCCAGAATCAGTGTTTTATGTATTACTGATACTTTACTGCTGAACTATGATACCCTAGTTCCACTTATATTTTAATTTGTAATATTAGACCAAAAGCTGTACCTGCTGTATGTTTTGTAAAGCTAAAATTAGGAGGTGGAGATGCAGTTCAGCAGTAGATCCCTCACCTAGCAAATGACAGATCCGTGATTAAATCTCTCTATCACAAAAGGACGAAATTAAAAATCAATGGCTTTAGGAAATATGTGGGTTCACTTGGCAGTGAATTGCTAGGTAAAAAAAAAAAAAGGAATGGGATGAACCTTAGCAAAATTATGGTGAGAAATGTAAGCTCAGTCTTTATAAAGTTAAAAAGGCCTTGAGGAATATATTACAGGTCAGATCAATACAGGAGCAAAGGGAAGATGAGAGCCAAACACAAATAACATAACAGCTGTCTGTATCTAATGGGGAGGGGAAAGGAGAGGAGCGGGGAGGGAGACTCATGTGGTTTAGATGTCTGTGCTTGCCACGGCTCTAGCTTTGTCTTGGGGGGTGATTTCACATTATTATAACTAATTAAAAGTGGTCATGGATGAAGGATTGTGGTAAATCAAATTAATGCACCTGAGGTTAAAAATTACTGGGTTCCCAATTGGTGGTGGCTACTTATTATTAGCATGCTATGGACCACCTGGGTTATGCTATGAGCTTCCATTGATGCTCTCTGTGATTGCCTGTGATTTTGGGAAAATACCTGAGAACCAAGACTTTCCTCTTCCAGCCACAGTGGCCTTTATTTACAGAGAGCCCAGAACAGTCAGGATATTCAGGTTGCCTTGCTTCTCAGGTTTGGGCCAACACATGGGCATAAGTGCCTATGTGAGTCTAAACTCACTGAACAAAGACAGGGTTGTTTTGTCCTTGCTGTGCCAGATGGAAGGCTTTCATTAGTCACTTTGGGAGCATTCATATTAGCTGGGAGATTTTCTTTCCAAGAGTTGGAGCTGATGGTGTTTGCCTTGGGATGGTCTTAGTCCTCTCTGCTTTCATTGCTACTGCCAAGTATCACAACCCTTGCCTACGGCTTTGCTCTACCCATGGTTCCTTTTTCTTAACATGGGGAAGCATGGAGGATATTTGAGATGGCCCAGTCACATGCTCCCAGGTCAGTGGCATCTGGGTACGAGTAATTCTCAGGTCTAGCTCCTCTTCTCTGGTTGTGGTAAAGGGACAGAGACAAGAGCCCCAATTTTGGGGTTAGGAAGACCTGAATTCCATTTCAGACTCAGCTGTGTAATCTGAGGTAGCAGTATTGTTTTTTCCTGTATGTTGAACTGGGACCAGTGAATTGTCACTAGAGACATGTGAGTGCAGTAAAGAAAGCATTCTGCAGCCTCCCTCCCCAAACCTGTGATTCAGAGAGGGTCTGTTTTCTGTATTAGCAAAATCAATAACTGTATTGCAAAGCAGAAGCTTGGGTTGAACCTGTTTCTCTAAATTGAGAGAGTTGGTGGTTAGTGTGCCCTGGGTGCCATGTTTGTTGAAGTGCAAGGATGCTAAAGTTTTTTTTTTAAAACTAAACAAAAACCACCCCATAGGATGGCCCAAAATTCTACAATGGTAACTATTTCCTTGAGTCAAAGAGAAGAAAAAACAGGATACCCAAGTTGAGGGGTGTTTTGGGGGTGGGTGGGTAAGAGTTTGTGATGCATGTTCTACATTAGGCCTTAATCTGTATTTATGCCCTTTCCTGACTGTAGGCCTTCATGAATAAGGCAGGACTGCAGGTGATAGGGCATTGAAGGAACTTATAAAGACAGATTCCCTGAGCCAGTGATGGAGTCTGAAGCTGGGATCTATCCATAGACCCTCCTCTGTACACTCACAGAACACTGACAATGTATCAGGTACAGTGTAAAGAGATCAGTGACTGTGAGCAGCTTTGAGCCAAAGGCATGCATTCAGCAGGTTGTTATAATGCATACTATGTACTACATATGGAAGACCATGGCTAGTAAGCCAGGTTGGTGTGGTCCTGAAAGCTGTTTCATTTGGCCTTAGAGCTAAAAAAAGCCTACAAGTATAAATCTCAGACATCTCATGCCATATGTGACTCATGTCAGAGTGTCCCTGAGACCCCTCATCTAAGAAGACATTTCCAAGGGTAATTTCTGCCCACCTCTAAGTGAGATTGTGCTTTTGCTAAACTGCTAGATATGTCTGCTAGCTGGCATGCCCTTGATGTGTTTCTGATAGCTTTGCAGTGCCCCTGTTCCATGCTGTGATGTTTTAAAGACAAGGGCCTTCTTACACTGAAAAAGGGTTTCACTTTCTTCCCAGGTAAGTGAGAGAGGTTAGATAGTAGATCTGTATGGAAAACAAGTACTTTATTAGTAAGAGTTTGTGAGAAAGAACACCACTCTAGTATGGAGCTGGAAGAGAAACATGTTTGCTGAGAAGGAGATACCCGCTTGGCATCCCGTGTGGCCAGCCATTGCGTAGGGAGCCAGCACGCCAAATTTCTCCAGTTACCATGGGACCCAGACTTTGACAGGAAATCATGGTAGGGTGGGAAGGAATCCAAAATACACATGGCTGGCATACAGGCTGCAGTTAGGAAAGAAGAGAACAGTCCATCTATTTTCCTGAGCCGAGTTCTTTAGCTTCAAATGGGGCTGTTCTCTAAGCCTCCCTCTGAAGTAGGTCCATTTTATGGACCTGATTTTCAAGCATGAACTTTTTCCATATTAAGCAATTCTTCTGTGATTAAAGTGGCCCCTTTATATGTTTGTGGAGGGTATTTCTTAGCTGTGTGTGTGTGTGTGTGTGTGTGTGTGTGTGTGTGTGTGTGTGTGTGTGTTTTAAGTCTGCAAACTAAAAAAGAAAAAAATTGTTTACAGTCAAGGAGACACCTTCTGGTCTCTTGGATTTTCCTTGAACTATCTCTCTGCTGTAAGCAGCCTGCTGAAAACCCAGCACCCTTCATTTGCTGAGGTGTGCCAGTAGTAACAGGAGGACTTTCGTGGCTGAACTTCCTGGAAATTTCAGCCACCGTGTTAAGAAAGTGAAATATCTCATCCACAAAGAAGCACATTTGCATCCTGTCAGTGAGGTCTGTTAAACTGGAAAGCCAGGAAGGGGGATCTTGCTTGGCCCTTTTTGCAAATGGAACTCTGGAAAAGTTCAGCAGGGCCTGACTGTGCATAGCCTGGGACCAGTTCCAGGCCTCCAGAACATTTAACAGGTTGCTATTGATGGCATTTTCCATGAACCACGCAGTTCAGTAGTGTCTTTGAAACTCTCCCATATTTCTTGGGAAATGTCCTCAACTATTGAAGGAAATGGCAATTCTGCCACAGGGTTTTCATCACTGTGCCTCCTTGGTACCTCTCTTTCTTCTTCTTTTCTCTTCCTCTTTCTCTCTCTTCTCCCCTCTCCCTTCTCTCTCTCTCTCCACCCCTTTCCTTCCAGACTGAGTGTGATTTTTCAGGTATCTTAATGTCACCAAGCTTCTTGCTTTTATCCCTCATGATGACTTTAACTATAGTTGGTTTAGGAGAGGTGACATGACCAGCCCTAATAGCAGTAGAGAACCTTATGGTTTTTACAGACATCTTTGATATTCTTTCTCCTTTGATATCACAACCACTGTAACTCACCATTTAACTGTGACTCTATGTAAGTCCCTTGCTACACATTATGCGGACTCATTTGAGCCTCAAAACCCACCCTGTGCCATATTGCTATGATTTATTTCCAGTTTACAGATAGCTTTGGCTCAGAAGAGCCTGTGCTAGCTGAGGATGAGATAGACTGGTGACGTGGAGCTTCACCTGACTCAGAGACCATATTCCTGACCACCATGCAGTACTGCCTTCTTTATACCCTGTGTTGCTTCTCAAGAAAACAAATCCACAGAGTACTCCCTTGAGGTCTCATGGCCAAGGAGTAACCCATCCAGGACCAAAAGTACCTTGAGGAACTAGAGGTTTTTTTCTTACCTAGAACTTGTTTATGTGAGCAGCAGCCCCAAGGGAGGTCCCTGGCATCCAGGTGAGCAGCAGTAGGTCAGAAACAGTCAGTCTTAGGCTCATATTCAAGGCCAGTGAGGTGTTCTGGGAGGCCAGGGCACTGTCTTTATATTCCAGGTAATTTGCCTGAAGCTGAGGAGCTGTAAAGTTGCCGCTTTTTAAGTGCACTTCTGTTTAAAGTTTATGTTTCAGGACTCTGCAGGTTGCAGATGCAGGTCAAACCAATTTAAGCAAAGTGAATTTACAGCCTTAAGGTCCAGAGTGGGGCTGGCTTCCGATGCGCTGGCTTGCGATGTGCTTTGATTCAGAGGTTTAGAGACCCTGGCTAGCTATCTCTTCTATATTTTTCTCTAGATGTGCTTATGAACTGGCTGCAACAACCTTGCCTTTGAAGAAGAAAAAGGGCCAAGCTGGCTTCCCTGATAACCCAAACAAAAAGCTGTGAGGCTGCTTAGCTGTGATGAGCCTAGTCAGAGTCATGTGCCCATTATTGGACCAATTACTTCAGTCTAGGGTCATGTGCTTTATCTCATGATGCAGAAAGAGGGTAAGGGACCCTGTAGGTCTGAGAATGGTAGTTGGGCTATGGAAAGGAAATGGAGAGATAGAGGTGCTAGTTGAGCAAGATAGAAAAGTAGAATAGAAAAAATAACCATAGGGAAATGCATCCATCACCCACAGTAGGCCAGGCAAGAGTAATTTTTTTATTTGTATGGTTTCAACCTACCATTAATAAGTGTACCTTCTTGTTGTTGCTTGGGCATTTATTTTGTGTGTATGTGTACAGAGCCTATGTTCATATGGGTATACATGCACATAGATGTCCTTGTATGTGGAAGCCAAAGGACGACGTCAGATGTTGTTTCTTAGGAGCTGTTGATCTCATATTTTTAGTCAGTGTCTTTGCCCAGGATCCAGGGTTAAGCTAGGTGGGATGACTCCCATGTTCCAAAGAGCCTCCCCAGCTTCTCTGCCTCCCTAGCCCTGAGATTAGTAGTGTGTGCCACCATGCCCAGCTTTTTATTAACTGCTGAGGAATGAAATCAGATCTTCATGCTTGGGCAGCGGGCATTTCACTAACTGAGCTGTCTCCTCATCACCAAGTCAAAGAGCAATGTTATTATTTATTTATTTATTTAGTCAGTCATTCTTTCTAGCTTCAGTGTATATTTGTTCTAATGGAACTTTTCCCTCTGGAAGAAAAGCACTTCTTTAGATGAGTACCACTTAAATATTCAGATTGCAGGTTTTAGTGAGAGCCATTTAGACTGTCAATATCTCAAAGACTGGTTTTATTTCTGACTTAATGGCATCGTAAATTATGTCAGATGAATTAAAATGCCACTTCTTTTTTCCAGTCTAAGTCCAAGTCATTGCCATCTTGATATACTTGAAGTTTGAGTGAGACTACTGCCCACTGTTACAGAAAAGTCCATCTCACTGATCCTCATGTTTAATCAGTTGCAGATGTGAGTGGAAGGTGCGACTGTATTAGGGACCATGTGTTTTCAGGATCCTGATGGCTGTGTGGCTAATGTGCTTTCCACTGCAGAACTAAACTAGCCAAGGAAGGGTGTTATTAAATGTTCCTTTTGAAGTACCTACAGTTAAGTAGATCCAGATAGAACAACTGTTGAGCCAGCCAGGCTACCATGAGTGGTGCCCTGTGGCCAGCATCATGGAGGACACAAAGCAGCAGTTTTTGCTGGGGGCATGAATGATCCCTGTCTACTTGCAATATCCAAGGAATCTGTTCAGCAGTTACTGTGTACACTGTGCTGCTAAAGGCCCTATGTACAGTCTCATGTAATCCTCACACTAACAGCAGGAGGCAGCTACTAGTGTCCTCATTTTGCAGAGGAAATAACAGAGGCATAAAGACGCAATCTCCAGTCACCACAGACGAGCTCGTCACATCCAGCCTCACCCCAAGCTTTCTCCAGCTGCAAAGGTCCTGTTGCTCAGTCCCTCACCACAGTGCTGAGGACAGAGACTATCATTGCGGGATTTCTCACAGGCACAAAAGCACACTCTCCCCTGATAACAGATTTCATCACTCTTGAAACTGGAAGCCTGGGAAGAAAGAAGATTGCTGACTGCTGGAGCCTGCCTTTCCAGAAGGAGGCTAGTTGCAGGAAGAGGAGGGACTGCCAGCCTCTTTGACTCACGTGATCTTACCATCTGTCTAGCTTCTGACTCTCAGCACCGATTCAGTCTGTCTGCAACCGGGACAGCAAGACCAGGCCAAGGACAAACTAAATCTTGGCCCTGGAATTGGGTAAATGTAACGTTGCTTAGGGTTGCTGAGGCCACCTCAATCTCAGTTTTTCCATACACTGTTAGTTTGAGAAGGCAGGCAGATGGAGCTGGAAGTTTAAAGCAGGTTGTGAGGAGTCAGGTCTGGGTCTATATGGTGAGACAGCAGACAGTACATGCTAACCATGTGTGTGCCACTGCTGTGTGCACTTGTTAAACCAGACCCAGCCACATTGGGAGAAGCAAAAAAAACCTAATCCAGGACTTTATCCTGGGCATGACTATTGGATCTTAGAAAAAGGTTTTATTTTTCCCCACAAAATTTCTTTTGAAAGAAATCTATATGGGTAAGGAGCAAAGTAATTGTGTGGGCATACCTTTAGAAGTGAGACAGGAGACTCCCTAGGAGCCCACAGGCAATCTAGACTGGGACACCCAGCTGCAGATGTCAGAGATGCCTGTCTCGGACAAGGTAGAAGATGAATATCGACAGCCTTGGTTGTCCTCTGACCCTCACTTGTGTACTATGACATATGAGTGCCTACACACGAGAAGATTCACACACACAATGATACACACAGAAAGACTTCTAATGTAGGTATAGAATCCTATGTACAACATGATACTGAGAAATTGAGAATTTATATGTGCTCAGTGCTGGGCTGATAGCTTGTCAGCAAGATCCTGACTCCTATCACTTTTGGGGTTACCTTCCTTTATAAGCCTATTGTAATTGGAAAAGAAAGTGGCTTGGGGGAAGATAACTGAAATTGCCAAAGGCCTGGAATGCACTCCAGGCCCTGTCCTGCCTGCCCACTAAGCTGCCGGGAACAGACTTGTGGAGTAGGATGGAGAGTGGGGGATCTCCCTGCATTGCTGAACCCATCCCACCAGAAACGTCCCCTTAGAGGGTGCAATGCATGACAGCTGATGGTGTAATGACCTCGTTATCCCATGTAATTTTCTCTGCTCTGAAGTGTGCTTTACCTAAGTATAGCCACTCTAGCTTTCTTATGCTTGCGCAATGTATATTTTCCTACATTTAATTTTAACTACTCCACATTGTATTTTGAGTGAGTTGCTTGTAAACAGCATATAGCCACATTTTGTTTATCTGGATTCACTCTATGATTGATCTGTTGGAGAATACTTGGGTTTAGCTTTCTTCCTGATTTGCTTGAAGACAAGTTCTACCAGTTTAGTAGTATTGTTCGTTTTCTTTTTCTCTTCTCTTTCCCCTTCCTTTCTTCTAAGTTATTTGAATATTTTAAAATTAATATTTATTTTTATTTTGTCTGTCTGTCTAATGTGTGTTTTATCTGTACATATGTCTATGCACCAAGTATATGCTTGGTGACTTTGGGGGCCAGAAAAGGACATTAGATCTCCTGGAACTGGAGTTATAGATAGTTAGAAGCCACCACATGGCTGCTGGGACTCAAACCCATGTCCTTTGCAAGAGCAACAAGTATTTAATCACTGAGACATCCATTCTGTCCATATTTGAATATTTTAAGTATTCCATTTAATTTTATTTATTGTGTCTGGGTCATATCTTTGGAAATTTTTTTCAAATGGGTGCTGTAAGGATTAAACATGCACATGTATATATAGTACTTATACACGTGTGTATTTCCTCAGCGAACTTAGATTTAATATGTTCTTCATACAAGTAGAATGTATGAGAGTCTCACCACCTCTTACCCTCTGTATAGAATCTAACTTTGAAGGATGGTAGGTTAGCCTACCGATCAAAATGTATAAAGAGAAGATAGTTTTAGAAGGAATAAAGAATTGGGTCTACCTCACTCATTCAATTAGTAAGCGTTTATCCAACATTTTACCTGGCAACAGAATTCCCACCATCCTGAGTTGTATGGTCTGTAGGCCAATGATACTAATAGCTCTCACTGAGCTCTCACTGTATGCGTGCTCTCTTCTCCATTCTTTGCAGTATTGTTACTAATCCTGTAATTATTCACATTCAATAAGAAATGCAGGCACAGTGAGCTTAACTTACCAAGAGGACAAAGGTTAACTTAGCTAGAAAGCAGCAGATCTTTGGGTCCATTGTTCACATCTCTGCATTGTCACAGGGTTACTGCTGTGGGGTGAAAGAAATACACCAGAAACTGGGGTAACTCCTAATTCTGTCATGGGAAGCTTGCATGCTCCACAGAATCCAGTCGACTCACCCCTAGAGCTCACTGATGGTCCATTTAGGAGGCTCTTTTCCTCTGTCTGATCTCTTTCCTGTCTTCTGTAAACATTTGTAGGAGGCCTTGTCTATGCCTGAGATTACACACATAGCACCAAAGCTTTGAAAGCAGACCTTGAACCTGAGGTCAGAACAGGAAGGTCCTCAGTGAGTTGTCCAGAGCACTTTTCAGATAGGGAAACTGAGGTGGGAAGGAGGGAAAACAACCCGTCCAGCAGTACACAGTAGGGGCTAGGCCTGCACTAGGCCCCTGATTCCTGCTTTGTGTCTGTGCTTCTGAAGCTATCCTAGACAAGGGTGCGGGCAGCTATCCTAGACAAGGGTGCGGGCAACTATCCTAGACAAGGGTGCGGGCAGCTATCCTAGACAAGGGTGCGGGCAGCTATCCTAGACAAGGGTGCGGGCAGCTATCCTAGACAAGGGTGCGGGCAGCTATCCTAGACAAGGGTGCGGGCAGCTATCCTAGACAAGGGTGCGGGCAGCTATCCTAGACAAGGGTGCGGGCAGCTATCCTAGACAAGGGTGCGGGCAGCTATCCTAGACAAGGGTGCGGGCAGCTATCCTAGACAAGGGTGCGGGCAGCTATCCTAGACAAGGGTGCGGGCAGCTATCCTAGACAAGGGTGCGGGCAGCTGAGGAGTAGCAGGGCTGGAAATTCTGATCTGAGTTGAATAGAGACAGCCAGAGGGCCCCTCAAGGGGTCCCCCCACCCTTTCAAGCCAAACCTCAGAAGATGCTGGCAACAGGCAGTGCTATTTAAATAACCGTCAAGAGGCTCAATGCCTTCAGTGGTCTGGCAGTACTGTTTGCCATAGCTGAGGTTTTATTTGCACCATTAGGTTTTGCATTTCCTAAAGAGGCAGAAGTAAGCCCTGGGAAGTACTGATGGTTAACAGTTAAAACTGATACCTGACTTAAAGAATGTCAGCTAGCCATCACAGATAGACCAAATCTAGTCCAGTGATAGTTGTCTGGAGTAGTGTGTTGAATACGGACTCAGGAGGAAGAATTTGGGGATCCATTGGTTATGCCTGCCATGGGCCCAGGACTAGTGACTGGAACTGTGTCTGTGGATTTATTTACCATTAGCAAAAGGTTACAGTAAGCCTTGGATTTTAATTACAGTGCAGTAATAATAGCTGTCGTCATAAGATTGTTGTGAGGATTAAATAGGAATGTAGTTATGTGCTCATTAAATGCTAGTCATTCTGCTTAGTGCTGGTAAGAGATTTTAAAATGAGAAAAAACTCTAGTGCCTGATGCTGATTTTGGCACTGGAGAAATAAACTGATACACTTCTGTGGAGGTTGTTTTAAATGGAGGGAAATAGGCAGTCACTAGTAATAAATATAGTGACATAACTTCAGTTGTAATAAGAGTACTGAGCACAAACAAAAACAGACTAATGAGATGAGGAAGAGTTGGGAGAGGACAGCCCCTTCGAGAGGGTGAGGATGGAGCAGAGGCAGGGATACAAACATCTGGGAGAATGCTGAAGAAGGGAGGGTGAAAAGGCTTCAGGGTCTTGGGAGGACCAGCCGGGTGGCACCATTAGTTTTTGGGGGGCACAGTAAAAGATAGCATGCTTTACTTCGTAAATACTTTAGGAAACTATAGTGTAAGATTTTTGAAACATTAAAAAATTAATAGCCTAGTAATAGAGCATCTGCCTTGCATGTGCAAGGACCTGGATTTGGTCCCCAGAGCTATCTCTTCCCCCTAAAAATCATCCTGATTGTACTTGGTGTGTTTTTTTCTAACTGGTATTGCTTCTGCTTTTCCTGTTGAGTCCCTGCTGCACATGGCACACTGCTATAATTCATCTAGAAACATCTGGGGAGGCTTGACTTCTGTGAAATGTGAAATGGGAAGTTGTTCTTCCCTTCTTGCAAGGACTCAGCACAGGGTAAGACATCTCCAAACAGTAGCACTCTGTGAAGTCACATCCACATTGGTGCATGTGGCTGGAAGAAAGATGCAGGTAGTGTTAGGGAGTCTGGGGAGCTTGCACTTGAGGCTAGCGAGCAGGAGTGCTGTATTCTCAGGGTTGAGGAGAGCAAGCTGGACTTGCGTAAAAGAGAAGTCTTGAATATCTTGGAGAATTCTGCAAATTCTCCTTGTATGGACCCACATTATCTGTCTGCATCCCTGAGGAGTTAGCATTCAGTGATGTCTGAGTGAGAGAATACTTCTATCTTTTCAAGCTACCCTACGGTCCCTTGAGCTTCAGATCCTTCTTTTCTTTGGAGGAAAAGAAATTTGCTATAAAGGTACTGCTATAAAGTGACTTTTTGTAATTCTCTATACATCCGTAGAGCTGGGGTTGAAATAGCTTATGATATTTCAAACTGAGGATGATCCAGGGACATGTGCTCACCACCAGTGGAACTTCTCCCATCTAACATCCTTAAAGAAATATGCTCCTTCTCAAATACTGCAGTACTTCACAGAGCCAGAATGGAATTCCTGTTTGGATCACTAATGCATATGGTGAGAGAGACAGACATAAAATATGTTCAGTTCCATTCATAGGGAGCTCGGGGAGTGAGCGGTGTTGGTGGGATGAAAATAAAATGAGATAGCATGTATTGGGGATTAGTGTGCTCCTGGCACCATGCTATCTGTTTTATATCCATCAGTTTGTGAGTATCTCAGAAATTATGCCATCTAGCTTCCCCATGGAACACCGAGGCTTGAACATAGGGCCCTTTTCCCCTGCCACCTGGATACCAGCCAGCCCTCGCTGGTCCTAGATGATCCATGCTCCCATGACAAAGTCAGAGAAAAGCCAGAATGACTTTGTGGAGGGCTCCATGACCTCCAGCTGGCTGTGTATGACACATAAAGTGAATGAGAGATGGGAGAGGAGGTGGGAGCCAAGACTTCTTTGTAAGCCAGACCCATAGTTAAGCCTTGTGGCTCACTGCTTTGTCTCTGGCTTTTCTGAAGTTTAGGATAGTTTCCAATCTGGTGTTGCTGTTGTTACTTGGTGGGGGCTGATAAGATGCTGTCCCTTAACTGCAGGACCCTTTGCTGTGAGCCTCGCTAAGATAAGCCTGGGCTCTGGCACCAACATTCCAGGCTAGGAAGAAGTGCCTTTGGCAGTGCTGCTGGCTGAAGTTGCAGAACGAGAAATTCCTTAGAAGATATATGAGCTGTCTTCCTTAGCTGTGGGATGATACTTAATATTTCTCCGTCTAAACATCTTGTAAACAGTGGTATTTACGAATTACCTTTGACTGCCAGTTAAGCTGCCCAATGAAGATCTGAGAACAAGCTGTTTCTTACCACGTCACGGGTCACTGCTAAACTCTGAACCCTGCATTCTGATTCTCCAGCTAGAACTGAATAGAAAATAATCCCCTGGGATTTTGGACTCTGTACTTAATGAGTGATTCACAACAGCAAAATCACCTTCTCTCAGACAGACCAGAAATCTATACTGAAATCTTGATGACTATAACATTGTGTATTTAATACCTAAAACTTAGTGTCATTTCCTGGCTCTGCTACAAGCTCACAGCGACTTCAGGCTAGTCCCTTGACTCTTCAGCCCCCAGTTTTCCTCCTTGAGAAGATGTCGAGACATGTTTTTCTAGGATTACCTTTCAAATGAGTGATCTTAATCATGCTCACCAACAGTAGTATCATCATCATCATCATCATCTTCTTCCTCTTCCTCTTCCTCTTCCTCTTCCCCTTCCCCTTCCCCTTTCCCTTCCCCTTCCCCTTCTCCTTCTCCTTCTCCTTCTCCTTCTCCTTCTCCTTCTCCTTTTTCTTCTTCTTCTTCTTCTTCTTCTTCTTCTTCTTCTTCTTCTTCTTCTTCTTCTTCTTCTTCTTCTTCTTCTTCTTCTTCTGTTTTCTTTTAAATGCTGTGATCCTAAAGACTGGGTAATTTATGAAGAATAGAGGTTTATTTGGCTTTTGGTAGGCTAAAAAAAGTCCAAGAGTATGGGCCTGGCATCTGTGCAACATCTGGTAAAGACCTTTTTTGTTGCTTCACGACTTGGTGGAAAGTATCACATGGCAAGGCAGAGCAAGCATGCCATAGAGCTGGATGAGAATCTGAAGAGTGGGTGGTGGTATCAGAGGGCAGGGTACCTAAGCCAGGCTTTATCAAACAAACATGGAGTATAAACTGGTGGCGTGAGTGACAGATTGAATCCACTCAAGAAAAAGGCCGTATTTGTATTAACCACATGGAGGTAGATGCTGGAAAGTACTGCATGAATTTCTGATAAGCATTGCTCTGGCCTTGTGCTCTGAAGCCGCATGCTGGTGGGGAGAACCAAACCACCTTTGGAGTCCCTTTCAACCAAATCTCTCATACACAGGAACTTGGCATTTGAGACCAGAGGGGCCCAAGTGTTTGCCAACCTTTTCATTCTTTCCTGGGTATGGTCTAGGTCTCCCCTGTGAGGCCATTAGCATGGAAGGATGAGAACTGTACCCTAAATGCACCTTCAGTGTGCTAAGCCTTGTGTGCACAGGTCCTTTGTAGCTCCTAGGTGAGCTAACTAGTGTGCAGACCCAGGTGAGTTCTGCTTATTCTTAGGAGCTCGGTCAGCATCCTTTTATCTACAGCTTTATCACACTTTGGGTTACATGAAGATTTTTAAAATATATTTTTTTTTGCTGTCACAGATTATCTGTAAAATTTGGACTCCAGTAAGACCAATGGAAACAGTATCTTGGCATTGCTATTTTCACAGCTCAGCCTGAGACTTAGTGATGAAATATTTGGGATAAAAATGTTTGTACTCCGCTTAGGGGTGGGTTGGGGTGTGGGGTTGGGAGAATAGAGCAAGAGACACAATGGCAACACTATTTTCTGCTCCCAAGATCAGAAGGCTCAAAGTGGATTCTAAAATGAAATTGTTGCTAAAAAGTGAGAGCCACTTTGCTGTGAGTTTTTGCCTATACCAAAAGGTCACAATTTGCTGATGATTTGAGGCAAAAGGTGAAAAGGGAACAGTTTGTAACTTTTCAAATACCTGTGCCATACATGCTAATATGGTGGCCCAGAGTGTGGTAAGACCACATGCTGCCTAGGGTTAGGTGTCCTCAGCCGAGAGCTGTCTGCCCACTGTCTGCCCTGTGGTGTCTCCTTCCTTCTCCCCTCATCCAAGGAGCAACTGGAGGCAGAGGTCAGGTTCCATAGTGCCACCTGGTTGAAGCAGAGGCCTCTTGAGTCTTTTGCCCTGGTCTGACTAGTCTGATCACTTGGTTCCAAAGTTGATTCTTGTCATGTCAGGTGTTGGGTCAAAGGGTAACTTTTTTTTTCTTACCTCTAAATTTTAATTACAGACATGTAATAAGCAGCTTGATGCTGGTTATTTGAAATTGCTGTGTAAGCTTGCTGAGATAAATTATTCTAAACCACTGTGGTCCTTCTCCATGAAGGGAAGGCCCTTGCCAGGTTGATGGCCCTAGAGGCTATCGAGTTCTGCAGTATGTCAGAAGCAATAGGAAGTGCCAGGAAAGACCCTGGAAGGCACAGAGGGTGGCAGCTCCGGTCATTCATTCCTGCTAGGCAAAAGGAAGTCAGGTTGGAGGAGACCTATGCACATACACATGACAGACATTGCAGAAAAAACCCTCAGGGCTGTGCCAGTCAGACTGTATCCTTCCTCCCTGCTGAGGTTGAGGAAAAGCTGTGAGTCCAAGAGAGGGGGAATGAAAACGAGGAACCCAGAGCATCTCCAGAGCCCTTCTAATTGTTTCCATTCCTCCTCCAAAGACCTGTATTCCCCAAAGTTTTCTGGGTTTCCAAACATGGCTTTGTATTGTCTCAGGGAGCTCCCAAAGATGACCTTTAAACCTCCAGAGAGCCAGACTCCAGTCCCGGCCTCTCAGAGCTCAGGCCAGGAGGCCCCTGGACACAGGTGATTTCAGAGACTCATCTCTCCTCGTTGGCAGCAACCAGCCAGCCTGAACTGGGCATGTGGCCAGTGAAACCCAGGAAGCTCTGCATGCTGGTTTAATCAGGAGGCTTGCTCTGTGGTAATTGGGGCTCCTTGAGCACAGATCTGGTCTCACTTAGGTTTCCAAATGCCAGGCGTGCTTGTTTCCACGGATAGAGTGTCTGCAGCTCACGTGGCTACATGCAAATGCAGACTATCCAGAAGGCAGCCCCACTTGTTCCCTGGTGTGCAGGCTTTTCTTTAATGTGGAATTTTGTGCTCTTCTGGAAGGGATTTTTCCAGTCTTTGTATTTTGCAAGGAGCGTAAGATAATACGTGGCAGTCTTTCTGGAGAAGTCGTTTAGAGATGGACTGAACTTGCAAAATAAAAACTGTTGGGACCATCATGTGGCTGATTATACACCCTATAAGCTGGATGTCTCCTTTGGCTTCTCAGAGCAGGGCAGGCCTTGTGGCCAGGCAACCTGTGCAGTCTTGTACATCCTCAGAATGAATGAGCTGCAGTCACAGCCTTGATATTCTCAATAGTTTCTGACCCCCATGTTCATTTTGCCTAGGTGTTGCAAATTCTATCTAAATAAATAAATAAATTCCAGGCACTAATGGTGGATACCAGGGAGGCAGTTAGACTCCACAACTTATCAGTCATATATACTCTGGGGTTGAAAGGGTCACTCAAAGGAGACCTATCAGACCCAAAGCTATGGTGCAGGAAAAGACCAGTCCCCTGAAGTACTGAGTGCAATGTATGTCCCACAGCAGGTCCTTAAAACACACCTCTGAGTGGCCTTGTAGTCACTTCTCTTTTATGCAACAAATACTACTGAATGCCTGCCACCACCAGCAGTCTTCTTCATTTTCCTGAGGGTTTGGGGACACTGGATATTAAAGAATGTACCAGGTAGTATTTATCTTTGCTGTCTTGCACAAGACCTTCCCCTTTGTTTTTGTAAATGGGACCTTGAACTCTCAGCCTCCAGAGCATGTTTACTTGTTCACTTTACTTCAGGCAGTACCTAGTGCCAGGCACAAACCAGGTCATGCCCTGGTGACCTGTCCCTAAGATCTGGGTACTGTTCTGAGTACTACCATGTGCTGACTCATTCCTCCATAAAGTTTCAAAGGCCAGTTGTTGCTCTGTTTAACAGATGAAGGAACTGAGGTAGATGAACCCTCCCAGTGACATCTCCCTTGCTCATATGGCCTGGCTGAAACCATCTTTGTAAAGTGTGTACATAGTAAGAACTCATAGCATCTCCTGGGATGTTTGGAGTTGCGTGTTCCCAAGTAGAACCAGGAGGCAGACACAATTCATGCTATAAACTGCTGTTCCTCTGAGATTAGCCTCCCTTTTGAGCCAGGTGGTCTGCAAGAAGCTACCAGACACTTCAAAGAATGTTGTCAGACCACATCTTACCCAGGAGACCACTGAGGTGCGCAGGAGCTAGCTAATAGGAAGGCCCATCTGGAAACCAGCCCTGGAACCAGCACCTCCAATTTGAGGGTGTCTGATCATCCTCTTACTACTGTCTTCTCACTGCCAGCCATTCTCTAGCTGCTGGTCTCATTCTAGAGAAGGTTCCAGAATCCCTTGAGCAAGAAAATGTACACAAGCTCCTGTATTAATTGTTCCACCAATAATAAATTATCATTAACCCTTTCAGTCTCTAAGTCATTCCCAAATCAAGAATCATGTCTCCATTTTAGTGTATATAGTTTCACTTGTTGAGATATGGCCTTAAGAATGTGGGTTTGGCAATGCTTATGTCTGTATTAGATGCCTAACTCTGGTAGCTTCAGAAACTACCACAAATTTCTGTTTCCTCTGTAAAAATATTGTTAGAACTTATTATATATAGTTCATGGAAAGACTCAATATTAGACATGAAAATAGTTCATAGTATATTGTAAGTGCTCAATAAAGCAATAAGTTGCTGCTAGAACATCCTCAGATACCAGAGTAGCCTTTGGGAAGGGGATTGTTTTTAAATGGGCATTGTGAGGACAGCAAACTCATTTGTTTGATAGACTTTTATTATTTTAGATACAATGTTGTCAGACTGGCCTTAGACTCCCAAATGCTGGTATCACAGGTGTCTGCCTCTGTTCTAGGCTAGAGTATGGTCCAACACAGAAATGGTAAAGTACCAAACTCCCTCCCCAGGGGAGAAAAGCAACTCTTTGTGAACCCTTTTGATGTGTTCATGGAGTTCCTCTCAGTCCTCCAGGCAAACCCTGAAGCAGATCATCACCCTGATTGCCACACAGAAAATATCCAGTTTTGCCAGTTCCAGCCCAGATCTTCTACCACAAGCCTAGTGTCCCTTACTTTTTGAAGACATTCTAAAAATAAGCAGACAATAGGGTTTTCTCAGGGATTCCAGTGTAAAGGAATCAAATGGACCAGTGGCTAATGGACATTTGCAACCAATTTGGGATTACTTTTACAGACAGAGCCACCTGCCATTCACAGAATGCCTATGAGCACCTTTTCTGAATGGAGGACATAAAGGTCCCACCCAGCACAGTAGCTGTTTGATTGCTTTTTTGTAGTGCTTACTCCCCATTTTATAGTATGACTCCTTCTCGAAAGAGGAATGTGTAATAATTACCCTACTGTAGAGTAGTGAGAACCAGGGCTGCACGTAATAACCTCCAATTGAAGGTGGGCACCTTGTTCACATATCACACACACAAAATGTACTTTTTGTTTTTGTTTGCTTTGTAGAATGCTTTCAGATGCTGTTCCTGAAGTGTGTTCCTCCTCAGTTACTGAGAGGGTGGCAGCTCTAGTCTTCTACACCTGGCTTTGGGGAGGCTGAGGGTTAGTTAAAGCATCATTTGAATTCCAGGATAAGCTTTTCTTTTAGAGAAAATATGTTTGGATCAGTTTGGAGAGTTCTCTGAGGGTAACTATGACAGCTGAGGTCTTGTCCTGGCCACTGTGCTGTCCTAGGGAGTAAACTCCACCTTCAGAACTTTTAGACTTCTTGGCGGCAGATAAATTTAGAAGCACTTGTATTGTGCCTTTCTGGGTTTGTAGCATGGAAGTGCTATGCTCCTGTCAGCTTTCTTTCATGGGTCAGGTCCCTGCAGCCTTTCCGGTGCCTGACAAGCTTAGGTGTATGTGAGAGCTGCCAGGGTCTCCCAGGATAAGAACCAGGGGAAGCAAGAGACCCAGTGAGGTGAAGAGGCTCAGGAGAGAGACTAGCCCTTGGAGAGGGAGAAACAGCCACTGCCATGCTTTTCCCAAGCTAGTAAGACCAACTGGTACCCTCCTTTGGGACCTTGGCTAAAGAGAGGCCGCAGACAATTTCCTCTCTTCTAGAAATATGCAGCGGGTACTGCTTGTTCCATCACTGTTTCTGAGATAGGAAGAGACCTATATGGAGGCCAGTGAGTAGTCACGGGTGAGGCAAGACAAGCCTAGGGAAGGTCCCCAGTACTGGAGAGAAACAGCAAGACAGATTTGGAAGTTGTCTTGAGATTGGAAGAGTCGGCTTAGGTTGTTATGCCTGTTCTCAGCAGCAAAGAGGTTGGGAGGGAGGGAGGGAGGGAGGGAGGGAGAGGAGATCATGTTTGGGAGGAGAAACTGAGTGTGGGATATCTAGTGAAGTAGTAAGTTAAAGGTTGGATGGTGGATCTAAAGGAGAGGACTCAGAAGTCATCAGTCCACATGTGCAGGAGCAGTACCCTGAGGTGCTACATCTCCAGCCCTTCCTGGCTGTCAGCCCTCTCCTGCCTTATCTCAGGGTCAAACACCCTGTGTTTGGCCCCCTTTAGAAACAAGATACAGTCCCCATGGGTGCTTGTACCTGATAGGGTACTGCAGGAATGCTCCTCTCTCATACTCTGTCTCAGTCTCAAGGGCAGCTCACAGGATACCACAGTTAGGGAAGAAGTCTAGGTTTGTTAAGTGCTGCCTCCATTCAAGAATAATCTAAAACTATGAATGCAAATTGAACAAAAGTGAATTTGTAAGTAAAGAGAAATACCACCAAACACTTGTAAAAGCCGACACAGGTCAGACTCCAGGCAGATCATTAACACACACAGCACACTTTAACAATACTTTCCCCCTACATTCATTGACCCTGGTGACATCATCACATTCCATTGGGCCCCACTCCCATTCCTATGTATATGCACAGGAGTCTGCAGAGACCATGGCCTGTGCATGAACATGCAGAGGCTAGAGGATGATGTCGGGTACCCTCTTTTACCAATCTCATCATTATTACCTTACACAGAGCCTCACTCAGCTGAAAGCTCACTGCACCGGGCTGCCGGCCAGCAGGCTCCTGAGAGCCACCTGTCTCTGTCCCTACCGTGCTTGGTTGTTTATGTGGGTCCCAAGGATTTGAATGCAGATCCTCATGATTGCACAGGATGCACCCACTTAGACATCTCTTTAGTCCATTCTGTGCTGCTTTTTAAAGGAGTAACTTAATCTTCCTTTTATAAGAGGTAATCAAGAGTTTTTGTTTTTCTTTTGTCACTGTTTTTTTTTTAAAAGCTATATTTTGCCTTCATAATTCATTATGGGTGACTTTTTAAAAAAGAATTGTTGTCAATTTTTGGGAAACCCTATCACTGTTTCACTGATGAGCTATCAAATTTGGTTGTACAGATTAGCTTCTGATCCTGTGCACTCATTTCTCCTCCACTCCTCATCTGTTTCTTAAGTTGAGCCTGAAGTATACGTTATGATATGAGCTCTGGCCCTGTACCCATGCATCATGACACATTTGGCAATTGGGGATCTGAATGTCATTGATACATCCAGGTGTTGTGGATGAAGGCTGATGACATTAACTGTGTTTGGAAGTGACCTTCTGCCAGTCAACCCAGCATGACTGTGTCCTCAATTCAATTTCCCTTCCCTCTCGGTCCCAGAACTGCTCACCTGATTCATGGGTTCAAGTAGTTGTGGATAGGGACAGCAGTCTTCACTGACTGTGGTTAGTCTTACCTGGATCCAGTTACCTGACTCCCTGACCACACAACCTACCTCCAGTTACCTGAAGTTCAAGCTTCCTTAAATTCATGATAACTATGTCTCCACTACAATCTCAACTCATCAGACCACAGGGGCAGTTTCCGGAGTCCTGTAAGCACCCAAATTTTGTGTGTACAACAAAACTTTAACTCTTGAGGACAGAGGCTTTTGAAGTGTAATGATGACTTTCCTGTTTTCATGTGAATGTGTCTCTGATGACTCAAGGTCATAGTGTGAGTATTCCTATAGTGTTGTGTGGTCAGGGAGTAAGTCGCCAAATATTGACCCCGATGCTAAATGGCCCACATTGTAGTCTTAAGTCTTAATGTCTATTTTTCTATTTTTGTAAAGTTTTAATCTCTAATGCTGGTAGCTCTCATTTATTGCTGTTTAGAATAAGCTGTGGTCAAGAAACAAAACCAGCCAGCTTTCTTCCTGCTACCAGCACACTCATTTGAGTAGTTGGCAAGTATAAAATGAGGGTCCAGGAGATGTACAAATAGTTATAATCTTGCTGTACATCAGGAGCTGTAAGATCATCACATGTGTCCACTTATGACTCTGGCAGTGACCTATGAGGTAGGCACTGATATTATTCAAATCCTGCATGTGAGAAGGCCGAAGAAGAGCCATTAAGTAACTTGTCCGAGGTCAAGAGATGACAGGCAAGGGTTTTGTTGTAGGCTGGGTCTGAAGCTGTACTCTTACAATGCCCTTGGTTTTTTTCAGTATGTAATCTCCTATTTTGAAATATCTTTGGAGGAAGTGTGAACAGAACTGAATTTAACAATGAGGAAGTTAAGGCTCAGAGAGATGCCCTGGCTGAGACCTGATTCCAAAGCACTATATCCTTAATTCTACCGTATTGAGTCTTAAAGATGCGTCCAACTGTGGGACCAGGTCAGACTCATAAATTCTCATGAGAAGGGAGCCAGACCAGCAGAGCACAGACTCTGTCTCTAAGAAAACAATCATCTTGAAAGTGTGTAGAAACTGTGCAAAGAGGGGACTGTGGTGTGAGATAAGGCATTCTCCCCCACCCAGAGTTGTAACTAGTGTCATGGTGTTCCTATTGACTGCTCACTCTTTCATCATTTCCTGGTGAGTTCTGGACAGTGGAGATTACTCAAGAGCTGGGTACTGGGATGTGACATTGCATTCTTCATAATGTTAGTTGTAACCCCGGCTGTGCACATAAGGAGATGGGGAAGGACTGGACCAGGCCATGTACATAAGAAGATAGAGATGGGAAAGGACTGGATAAATATGGATCTAGTTGAGAAACTCATTGTTTCTCAGTTCTGATCATATGAGTTTTTTAAAAAGTGGCATAGTTCTTGGTGACTGGTTTCTGACCCAGTGACTTGTTGTCCATGAGCAGTGGGTGATACGGAATGACTCCTGGTGTCAGAGGGAGGACTGACAATAGAACAGTACACCCAGGAGACTCCATACATCTTTCTGAGTGTTTCTGAGAACACCAAATTCTGAGGACTCCATCCAGTGATTCATGTAAGGAAGTCTGTTCCCCACAATCCCACACAGACCCTTCTTGAAAATTCCTATGTCTTCCTCTTTCCTTTTCTCTTTTGGAAGCCCCCTCCTATGCTTCTGGCTGTTGATTACTTGTTGTGTGGCTGAAAATGTAACCAAGTATCAATTCAATCTATAAACACTTTAACTGCTGGCTATATAGTGAACTCATCAGAACTCTCACTATAAAATTTTCCTTAAAAACTTCTTTGAAAATTACAGAAAGCAATAATCCTTTATATAAAATAAAGAAATGACTAAAGAAAACGGCTCAGTCATCAGTCTTCATTTTCCTAAAGCAGAAATACCTTTATATGGAAAACAAAAGAAAACAAGCCCATAGTATCTTGACTTCTCAACCTGTCAGATCACAGTGGGCACTCCACGCTTTGAGCGTCAGTGGTCCTGTTGAGTTGGCAGTGTTGTATACACATGATATCAGTTTAAAGTCAAAGTTCAGACACCTTGCAGATACTTCATTGTTGTATGGAATTTAAGTTCCATTTGGTGTACAGTTCTGTGTAGTATTGTTTTTCTTGTAACTTAGTTGAATCATCTCTTTCATTGAGATTTGGCTGGCTTTTAATATTGTTGAAAATATAATGGTGTGAGTTGAGATTAGATGTCAGTTACTCTGTCATCACTTGCGAACTGAACATGCTGTAAGACAAGGTTGCCTGTGCCTTGGGTGAGGCCACATGCCTACAGCTTTCATATAGCACAGCAAAAAGAAAGGAAAAAACACAAGTGACAAAAATGGATTTCTTGTTTTGTGTTGTTTTTGAGGCAGGGTCTTGTGTTGCTGAAGACTGACCTCCGACTCCACATCCTCTTGCCTTGGCCCTCTGATTACAGATGCCAGCCACCACACCTGTCTCAGTCTGAGTATTTTCAAAAGAAAAAGTGTAAGGGGAAAGAGTAAACCTCTGTTCCTTCTCCTCTGACTCTGAAGATAAAAATCATCTTGAATACGACAGACACATGGATCCATTGTCTTTTGCTTTCGATTCTTATTTCACATTTCTAGTCAAGGTCTGAGCCACCAATGGATGATTTTTACCAAGTGGAAGATTATTTTCTATCAAAAAGGCAAAACTTCAATAACTGCTCCATAGACCGGATTTTTGTTTGCAGGAAAGAGGTCCTTATGGAGTTACCAACACCCTGCTGGTGCTTTCATGAGCGTGGACTGTTTCCAACTGCAAGAGCTTCCTGTTGGGAGGAAGAGATGTAGTGTGATTGTGTGTACGTGTAGAAGCATGCCTGTCTGGTAAAGACTTCACCATGTGCACACTCAGGAAGACATTGCCAGAGTTACCATGTGGTCCATGCACCACAGTCTCTTGGGCCTGTGCTGGCATATGCAATATAAAGACCCAGCTTAGTGTTTTGATTTCCTACCAGAGGAGTCAAGGGCCTCTTCAATTCAAGTGCACCTGCAGGCCACTCTTCCCCATCCTGAGCTGTGCACACTGGGATGGAAGGCGGTTGTCTGAACCATATACTCTTCTAAACTGACACTGTTCCAGATGCTTCTCCAAGTAGACGTGACTCAAGTATGAGGCCTGGTGTGAGCATATGTGGCAGAAATTGCACCCGGCCAGAATGCCTCCTGAAATCCTCTTAAAGATCCTGAGAACTGAGGCTAGCAGAGCAAAGCAGATCCACATTCCCTCCCTACCATTTGGGGCCTTCTACCTCTGAGGGACATTTTGGCCAAAATTCCTGCACTGCAGCTCTCAGGCTGTCTGGTATTTAAGAGCCCTTTGCAGTAGAATTGGCTGGACTCAACTCCTAATTCATCACTTCTGCCTCTGTCCACAGACAGGTGCCTTGACCTCTCAGTGTCTGTTTTTTCATGTGTAGAAGGAGAGTGACACATTGAAAGTTACCAGTGTACCCTCTGTAGTGCTTGCACCCAGTTTCATGTGAATGTTGGCATTGCTTCATCCATCCAGGTTAAATGCAGCTAAACTGCTCCACTACAGTGAAGTGTAAAGTATGCATTATAGTTCACAGTTAAGCACAAATGCATTTGATCCTCCTCTAGGCAGGAAGCTTCCGCATGGTGCCATTCATGTATTCTTTGCAATTGATTAAGATCATTTTGGATGTGAGGAAGCTGTTTTTGATGTTGATTCCAGAGTGTAAAGTAGAACATGATTGACTGGTTAATAGCAACAGGATGGAGTTAGAGAACATTGTGAGCTTTGTGATGGGGTTGCCTAGAGCAGCCACTAATGGCTGGCTGGCCAGTTGGGGGCTGCTGCTCCTTGGAAGAGAGGGTTTCTGGGCCTTCCTGTGGTTCTCATGTCCTGACCAATGAGGTAAGATCACCATGGCCATCTGCCTTAGTTTTACAAATAGCACCAAGGAGAGAATAAATGCTAATGATTCCAACCTAAGAAAGTGCCCTTTGGCTTCTGCTGGAGTCAACAGGAATGTAGAGAATGAAACACACCAGGAATAAATCTACCAGGGCCAGGAAGTTGATTTGAGATGGCTTAGCAGGGGCTGATCTTAACTCTGCCCTGCCAGAGAGGCACAAACAAGTGAGATACAGATATGGTTGCTCTTTAGGACCAGAACCTGAGTAACCTATACCATAAAATAGGAATTTCCCAGCTGTCTTCTTGACTAGACCTTTGGGCATGTCACCGGAGTTTAACTAATTCTTCATAAGAGTACAGAGGTCATGGCTCTGAGGATGTAGACTCCATGCATCAGCTGGGCACAGGGACATCATGCTTTGCCTGCTGTTCTGATATATTTCCCTAAGCTCAGAATCACTCTAGGGCCCCAGGCTCAACAGCCAACTCAAATTGCCAAGAGAAACAGCAGGTCCAGGCCAACTCTTGGCTGCCTTTCTGCCTGTGATCTGAACCCTTCTGGCTTCTTAGCCTAAGGATGAGTGAGCCTTCCCATGCCAGAGTCCTTCACAGCAGGAACGCCTGCTCTCAGGTTTCCTAAAGAAAGTATTCCTCGATGGATCTGCACCTGCTAATTCTGGGTTTCAGATAGGCAGGCAAGAGTTTAATTTTAGTAAAGATGCCAGGCAAAGAATAAAATCCTGTCTCTATGTCATCTGAGAAGGCTTAAATAAATCATAAACCCTATTAAAAGCTATCTTTGAAGGTGACAAAATGGCATGGAAAATGAATATATATTCAAATGAATAAATATATATTTGCATGTATATAACACATGTGTTATACCCACACATACATGTACCTATACATACATGTATATATAGTTCGGTTCTATAAAAACGTAGGCTAGTAAATGTAATTGCACCAGCTTGTTTAGCCCCATTGTTTATATTGCCTTTGTTAAGAAAGGAATTTACACATTCACTGATTAGTTTTTTTGATTTTTTTTTTTTGATGTTGATATAGTCAAGTGACCACTTGGAAAATTCAGTTCTGATTCCCAAACCTTTGTCTATAATCACAGTTTCTGAAAACTGTCCCTGCTCCCATTCTTTGTCGAGGGCATGCCCTTTGAGCAGCACTGAGTATCAGGAAGAAGAGGTCTGTAGAGAGGTGCGCAGGCTGCACTCTAACCCAGGGGAGCAGCAGTCATGTCAGAGCCTTTCAGGGATGGAAGTCTGTTTTCAATACCAGCTTTGGAAAGGTTTGAGAACACAAACACGACATGGGCATTTCTAGTCTTCTCCTACCTGTACCCCTTTACTACTCCGTGTCCCAGTAAATTGCATGAGTGGATATCTCAAGTTCACCCAACTAGAAAGGAGTTTATGATTCACACTCCTTAAAACAATCATACAAGAGACAGAACAAAGGAAGGAAGATAAAAAGTGGAGGTAGTTACTGCACTTAACAGGTTGCCCCAGCTTAGAACCTCTTAAATTTTCTTTTCCTTTTTTTATGGTGTTGGGGATCAAACCCAGGCAGGGCCTTGCTCCTGTCAGGCAAGCGCTTTGACACAGAACTACATCCCCCAGCCTATTAACCCTCCTCTTACTGGTTTTCTTTATTGAATATCAAGACTCTTAGCTCATCTCCACCCACCCCACCCCCAATTTTTTTCCATAACCATAGAAGACGAAAAAGCTACAAGGAGATGTATGAGTTCTTATTATGCCCAATTACACTTGGCAAGCCCAGGACAAAAATTAATGAGACCAGATTATTCTTCTGTATGAGATGCTGTCTTGCCCAGCCTATTTTAGCTCTTGCCATGCAGTAGATCGTCAAACAAATTAATAGCACAGTAATGGGTGCCTTTCAGGCTTCTCGTTTGTATTAATGAATTCTACTTCATCTGATAACCAGTGATTTATAGCACTGGAACTCATGGCTTGGCTGTAAAAATTATTTTTTGTCACTCTTTCTGGGGTGGAGCAGCCAGCCTAACAAGCTAAATGGTAGGGTTTCATAATTGAATTCTAAAATGTGAAGCGCCTGGTATGAGAACATTTCATTCTGATCATGGCTTTGGAAATTGAAAGGCCTTCAGTATGTCTCCCACTATCCAAGACTGAATGCAGTCTGATTTGGGTTTTCACGACTCGCGAAGGAAGAGTGTGACATGATTCTTAATGGAGGGTATTCATGCTGAGCTGGCATGGCAGTTAGATGCAGCAGGCTGTAAAATAGCTCCTCAAAAAGAGAACAGTGTTATTTTCAGAACCATCCGAGATGTGTTCCTACCTTGAGATATTCCTGCCCTTCACCCTGACTCCCATCACATCCAGAGCTCTGATCATATGTCAGCAGCCACATGCCACCTGCCTTATTTTATTCTTCATGGTGGCTCCCTGAGGTAGAGAGCCAATGGTATTCCCATTATACAGGTATAAGACTGGAACACAAAGAGGGTGCATGTCTGATGACCGTTCTCAAAGTCAGGATGAACCCCCTTCCCCTCATATTGTTTCCCAGGGCATCTACCTCTCTAGGGTTTGTAGTTTTCGTATTTCAAGTGCAAGGACAATGCAAAATGAGAGCCCCAGATGAATAAGCATCAAATGTCCTTTGAGATGAGGGCTCTAAGTATAATTCTTGTCAGTTTGAAGCTAGAAAAAGAAAAGCTAGTTAACACATGACAATGTCCATTTCCTTAAAAGGTATCATTCAGAATTCATTTGCTGGGTTAAAATGCTCACTGGTATGGAGTGGTAGGGTGGCCTGTCTCAGATGGAGCAAGATGGGCTAAACTGGCCTGCAAAGCCTACAGCCTCCTTTGACTTTCCTAACAACTGCCTTCATTGTTTTCCATGAGAAGTAAGCATACTGCAGGAGACCTAAAGCAGCCCCTCCAAACAAGGCAATCTGATACCCTTGGAGATCTTGGCTTGAACATCAGAGAAATGTCTTGTTTAAATGATTTTTTTTAAACGTCAATTTAGGTTCGTTTTCTCCGGTCCATGACCACCATGCATAGCTGTATCCCAGAAACCATCCGAAGACAGCTTATTTTTCATAAGCAACAGTCTGGAAATTTAATTGTTATGCCATTCCAACCTCCAGTCTAACCCCCTGCCCAATCCATCCTTTTAAATAGTTCTTCCTATTTTACAGTCAGCAGCCATTCCAGAAAAACAGCTGTTAGAAAGATCCATCCCCTGTAGTGGGAATTAAGTACATATTTTAACTTCAGACACTCTTGCTTAATGTTTTCTACATTGCATAAAGCAGAGGATTAATGCAGAAGTCCCTGAAAAGCTCCTAGAAACCTTAAACTGTCTCTTCAATCACTCAAACATTCAAGAACCAAAATCTGAAAGAGACCAAGGAAGTACCAAGGACAAAACTAAAGCAGGGATCTCTATTACTTTAAGCACTCATGCAGTTATACATAGGAAGGACTAACCTCATTTGCTTTGCTTTTTTCTAAACAGGACAGTGCTCCTTTTTGTCTTCCCCCAAATGAGAAGAAGGGAACACAAATGAATTTTAAAAATAATTGGTTTAGAAAAATAGAAGTGATTCCCCCATCCCACAACACACATCCAATTTCCTTTCTGCAATTCCTTATGCTAATTTAAAGGTATAAATTCAGGAGTGACTTTATATGCTGAGTGTTCTATAGGTGACTGAGTTTGGGTGATGGTTTGTAATGAATTTTGGGCATGCATATTGTGGTATGTTCTGGAGAGCTTGGAGCCAATGGCCCTGGGTTTTGGTTCTGTTTTATGCACACTATGTGTAATGTTGAACAATGAGTATAATGGCTGTCTTAGTCAGTTGGTACTGCCATAATAGAATACTGGAAATTGGATAATTTATGACAAACAGATTGATTTATCACAGTTAGGAGGCTAAGACATTCAAGATTTGAGGTGTCACAGATTCACTTCATGGGACAGAAGGCAAATGGGAGGCCTCTTAAACGGGGACCATAACCACCTTGTGTGCAAATCACCTCAAGACCACCCTATCTTACAATACTATCCTATCTGCAACACTTGAAGATGGATAAAACAGTGTAGAACATAGCATAGAGTGCAAGGGATGCCATGAAAACAGATATATTGTCCATTCAGTCGCACCGTGAAGACTGCCTGGCATTGTATGCTTTCGTTCTGATACTCTATAGCTCTTCAAAAGATGTTAGCTAGGGTTTGGTTAACATGCTTCAAGCTCTAACCACTCAAAGATACATAATTGAAGATTCTGAAAAGATCAAGCTTACATTAAACCAGCTAAAGTGAGGCCAGGGACCTGAGAGGAAAAGCAGAATTGATCTGTAAACTCATGGGACAAACTGCCATGTTCCAGGCAGGGGCCAGGAAGTGGGGATGTAAAATGAACCTGTGCATGAAGGGCCAGGATGAAACCCACTTTCCTTAGTGAAGTGCATTTTGAAGATGGTTTCCAGGCCGTGGATGTCTATGCATGTGTGTTAGTGGATGTCTGTGGTAGTGCCTCCTGTGCACAAGGCACTGTGTTCATCTCTAGAATGTGAGGGAGTCAGGTAAAAATTGATGGCAAGGGTCTGGTGGCTAGTGATGCTTACTTCTTTAGAGTCTTTGAATTGACCTTTTTATTTTTATTTACTCTATTTTGCCATACCTGAAACCTAGCTGTTTTCTCTGTAGTGTTTTGGCATTGTATGGCATTCTCAAGTGCTATTTCTCCAGGCATGGGTAGAGTCAGTACACTTCTTATTTCCATTTCCTCATCTTTCCCCCTATTTTACTATTTTTGGGTACAAGCATTTCCTTTGAAGCAGATAGTGCTTCAGATTGTGCCACCTGCTGTCCTTCCTTGTTCTAGTCACGCACAGATTTCAGTTTCCAACCCTTGCATCTTTTCATGAAGATATTGGTCCTCCCTCCTTGCCTGTCCCACCATCACAAGTCCTCCCTTGTTATCCAACATCAGGATCCATAGTATTCCCAAGCCTCTTGGCACCTTGGCCAGTGTCTGACCTTGGTTACCTGCTTTCATGTCTTCCCTGGGCTGTGTCATGACTGTCTGTGGAATAACCTAAAGCTCCCCTCCTTCTCCCCACCCCCTGCTCTCCAGCTCACTTCTTTTGGTCCTGACACTCTTTAAGGGTTTTGCCATTCCAGTATAACATCCACTAGCCAAGAACCCCTCCTCATTTTCTTCTTGCTTCTCTCCTCACTTAAGAGATCTCAGCCCATCATCCACCCTCACTTTCCACTACATTCCTTTCTTGAAAATCCTAAACTCAGTTTATCCCAATTCTATTGGTGTTTTGCTGAGACTTATACACCTCAGCATGGCTGGAGAGGAGCATGCACACAACATGATTGGATTCACTTAGCATTGAATGTTTGTGGCCCCTAAGAGTTTGAATCTTGCTTTTATTCTAGTGAGAAGGTATTGAGAGGTGGAACTTTTGGCCAGAAATTTGGTCATAAATATGGGGTCCTTAGGGCCCTACTGCCTTATAAAGAGACTCCCTGGGAGCATAAGAGGGAGTCCTCACCAGACCCCAATCAATTGGCATTGTAATTCAAACCTCCAGCCTCCAGAACTGCTAGACATAAATTTTGGTTATTTATAAACTACTAGGCCTTTATTATTTGATGACCCCTTTGATGGTAGCCTGGGATCACACATTGCCACATACCTTGACAGACCTTTCTGTTTTGCCCAACAATTCTGTTCATTCCATAGCTAGTTGGCTTGTTTACCTGCACATCCTCCTCTCTCTGAAGCCTTAACCACCTATCATGCCCTTTGTTTTCAATTTCTGACCTGTTTTATACATCACAGAGGAAAAAGTCATCAGAAGGAAATCTCCTTGGCTTTCCTTTAGTGAATTTTAAGACCTTGCACTGCTTCCTTGTGTTCAGCCATCCCTCCAGAGGGATCCAACCCCGTCTGTGGTCAGCCTCATGGCTAGGACTCCGCCTCTAGTTTATGGGAGGTCACTGTTCCTCTTTTCCTCCTTTCTCTGACTGTTCTGCTGTCTAAGTAGCCCCTGAAGTTCCTCCTGATCAACCTCATGCCCCCCTTGCCCTCACATCTCAGTGTGATGGTTCACAGGGAAGCCCATGGAAAGCATTGTCAGCAGTTAGTGACATCATTGTCTCATTTCCCTCCATGGCTAAATCTAATCATTGAGATCCTGCCCTCAATATTACACTGACATCACCCTTGTGGAGGTGCAGGCTGAGAATGTTTCTTTTCTGAGATGCTTGGGATCAGAAGTATACAGATTCCTTACAAATTGTGGAATATGTTATATATTCATAAGAACATATCTGAGAGGGGAATCTGTGATGGTTTGAAAGAAAATGGCTCCCATAGGCTCACAGGGAATGACACACTATTAGGAGGTGGCCTTGCTGGAGTAGGTGTGGCTTTGTTGGAAGAAGGGTGTCTCAGTCTCTTCCTACTGCCTACAGATAAAAATGTAGAACTCTCATCTTCTCCAGCACCACGTTTGCCTGTGTGCTACCATGTTTCCCACCATGATGATAGTGAACTCTAAACCTCAACACTGTAAACCAGCCCTAATTAAATGCTTTCTCCTTTAGAAGAATTGCCATGGTTATAGTGTCTATTCACAACAATAGAAACCCTAAGATTAGATCAGAGCTTAAATATGAAATTCATTTATGTCTCTTATAACCTGAAGACATTTCTGTACACATTTCTCAGGCCTGCACTTTGACTGCCATCCGTCTCATGACATCACATGTGGGATTTTACATGTTGACGCTCAAACTTGGATTTTGGAGCATCTCAGGTTTCTGTTTTGGGATTTAGGATGTTCAGCCTGTGTCAGCAAATTCTATGCTATCCAGTTATGGTCCATTCATTCTCAGTTCATTTTATTTGACCCCCCACCCCCCACCCCACAACCAACCAACAAACAGACAAAACAGTATTTCTTTTTCTTTTAACATTTTAGTTTTACATAATTTCAGATGTAGAGAAAGTTGCAAAAATAGAAAAAGGACAAAGAATTTCTGTGTCCTTCCCAACCATTAACCTTACCCTTGCCCTGGTTCTCCTGCTGCATGAGGGTCCTCGCCTGCACATTCCTTCCTGAACTTTGTGAGCCGCCGCCGCCTCCTCCTCCTCCTCCTCCTCCTCCTCCTTAGTCTTCTTTGTAAGTTCTTCCTTTTCTCCTAAGGGCTAGTGGACCCCTTCGGGCAGGTTGACTCCCTGAGGGGCCTCCTCTTTGTCTAGGTCCAGCCCAGGGTGATTTTCTCAGTTCTGGGACTCCAGTGTTGCAGGCCCAAGGCTCACATGCTGGGAGTGCTTCCCTGCTCCTCTCTCAATGTTCCTTCCCCATGTCCCCATGTCTGTAAACAGCACATTTAACCCACACTGCCCCACCCCTGGCTCTTATCCCCACCCTTCCCTCCTCTACCCACACATGATCAAAGCCCACCAGGAGACCCTGTCCTCAGAAACTCCAGTCTCCCCTGCTGCATTCTAGTCTAAGGCACTCACTGTCCTCTCTCCTCTGCCACGTCCTAACCTGTATTCCTGCTCTAGCTCTCATGTCTGATGGACACTGGAACCAGGTGCTTTTTGTTTTGTTTTGGGCTGCAAGTTCTACCATATTTCCCGAGCCAAAGAACTCTTGTCTCACTTAGCATAAAAGTTCCAACTGTTGTGATCAGACCTCTGATTTCCTAAGAATGCACTCTTGCTTCCACCCATCAGACCCATGGAAGCCACCTCCTCTTAGTACAGGACCATCTTTACCGCTACCTTCACACTCCAGACCTGTTGTTCTCTTTCCTTCTTATTCATCCTTGCCCTGTTGTTCTCTTTCCTTCTTATTCATCCTTGCTCACTTTTTCCATAACAAGTAGTTTGTGGGGCACATGGATGTGTGACACTCTCACACTCTTCCCCCCCTTCTCCCTCTCCCTCCCCCCCTCTGTGTGTGTGTGTGTGTGTGTGTGCGCTTGTTTCTATTTGCTTATAGTAAGACTCTTTTAGGGAGGACTTTTGTTTTGAATCATATGTCCTGACATTATAAGAAGTACTCTTTAAGGACTTGTTGATTAGACAGGCTAGTGAGCAAAGGCAAAATGACTGATCTCTGCCCAGAGTAGAAACCAGAGGTCCTGGGTGTGAGGAGATGGGGTAACGTTTTCATACTCTAACTCAGAGTTTCCAAGGGCTGTTTGGATGTTTAATAACCAATTTGCAAAGGAAAAAAGATTATCTTTGTACCACAAAATGTATAGCTCTAAAGCTGTTCTCGTTTCCAAGTGAGTCCATGCTTAATGATTCTCAATCCTACCAACAACACTGTGCCTTCTTTTCCTTCCTTTGTTAATGAGGAAGGAGGAGTTATAGAAGGAGGGGAAGTAATGTCGCCTTGGATGTAGCAGACTCGGGCCAGGGTCATGAGCGGAATGAAATATGTATCTCTTTAAGTTTGATCAATAGATCCAGAAAATACATTAAGTCAGCCTAGTGTATGTTTTAAACATGCAAATCAACTGAGTTCTGATTCCTTGTATGCTCATTTAAATGGCACTTTTTTTTGAAGATTTATTTGTTATATGTAAGTACCCTGTAGCTGTCTTCAGACACCCCAGAAGAAGGAGTCAGATCTCATTACAGATGGTTGTGAGCCAGTATGTGGTTGCTGGGATTTGAACTCAGAACCTTTAGAAGAGCAGTCAGTGCTCTTATCTGCTAAGCCATCTCTCCAGCCCTTAAATGACACTTTTGTGGCATTAGTGTAGTACAAGCCTTGAACAAGCGAAAACTCTATTAACCATAAACACAGATTTTGCTTTGGAACTATTTCACTCAACCAAAAGCAGCCCATTTGTGTTAATAATAAAATTACTTAAAAAACAAAACAAAAATCCCAAAACAACAACAACAACAAAAAACCCCCACACAAATGTGATCAGTTCCCAGAAGAACCAAGCCATACATAGCCCCGTCTCTGCCCAACTGTGTGATATTCCAGATGCGAGCTGACCTGACTGACCATGAAGATGCTTTACTGACAAAGGGCTGCCAACTGCCTCTTTCTAGGCTGGGAACATATTTACCCCAGGGTGAGGCTGGCCAGGATGCAGAGCTGGTCCACATGGGATGAAGACATCAAAGCTGATTCTGAACCAATTAGAAGAAGATAGTATTGTCCTCTAATTCCCAAAGTTCTTAGGCTGTTACAAACACTTAGCATGTTTCCTTGGGGATGGCTGTGGCATTGCCTCAGATCTAAGGCTCATTGATATGCACACATAATGACTAGACTCCAGTCTCTCATAACACTTAGAGCCAGGAAAGCTTGGGAGCCACTAACTGCATATCCACTCAGCAAAAGAACTTTTTCAGGATTTGCACAGTGGCTGTAAATGCTATTTTTTTTCCTCAGTTGGTCTTAAATGACTGTTAGTCTCTTGTGTCTTAGTAAAAAGAATGTGAACACTTTATTGGGAAAAAAAATTTATAACTGTTTCCATTTATAGTACTTCAGAGAGTGAACATGGGAAATAGTTTAAGATGGTAATTTTAGCTATTAATCCTGGCTGAGGAATTCCCAGAGACACTTATCTGTCTGTGTTCAAGTCATATTATTCTGCCCTCCCCAGTGCATATTTCTATTGTTCCATAGTATTTCTTCATCCAAAGTTGTTCCTGAAGGCCACCTGCCCTTGATGTATGAAGACAATTGTCATATTTGCCATATGAAGCTAATGAGATCTTTTTTTATACTATCTCCCAGGTTTTACTTCTTCCCCTATCAGAGAGAAGAATCCCATTTTTAAATTTTAAAAAGTCTTTTCCTAAAGTAAAATGAACTGGCATAGTCTGCAAGGAATTAAATGTCATCTTGGCTGCACACATATTTGCCTTCACTGCTCTGTGGCAAGGTAAATGATAGCTCCAGCTGCCATCTTGAAAATGCAAATTATTCATGGAATTGTGAGAGGAAAGATCACCTCTTGAGCCGGGGTTCAGCCCCAGTCTAGAAGGACACATGCTCTCACTCAGTGTCTTCCACTCCTCAAGCATTTGCTGACTGGAGTCACTATGTTTTTCTTAATACTTCCCATCAATGGTTTTTAAAATCCATTCTTGTTCTTAGTAATATCATCCCTAAAGTTATAAGCTTGTGGACTTGTTATATCTTTATTACTATTCAAAACACGCAGATGTTAATCCAAGTATTTCTAAGTTTCCAGCACTGTACAGAGTCATATTTCTTCAGTAATTTAATATAAGTGCTTTTACAAAAACAATAAGTTTAAAATAACTTTGAAAGAATAAGGTCTTCATTTCGTATAATTACAGACTATAAGCCTCATTCTGGTTCCAGAAGTGCAGGAGTATGCAGGAGTCTCTTGGGATAACAGCACACTTAGAAGCACTTCTGAAGATAGAACTAAATAAAGACCAGAGTGGAATTGTTAGAATACTTACACTGAGGTTGGAGAGGTGGCTCATCGACTAAGAGCACTAACTGCTCTTCCTGAGGATTCAGATTCTATTTCCAGTGTTCACAGTCTGTAACTCTAGTTCCAGGGGATCAGATACTCTCTTCTGGCCTCCATGGTTACTACATGCATGTGGTGTACATACGTACATGCAGACGAAACATTCACATACATAAAATAAAATAAACTTTAAGAAGACCAACCATACTACTTCAGCTGTTTGGATGAGATGGGAGATTTGTTTTCTGATGGTGCAGGGGATGGAGCCCAGAGCTGTGTGCATGCTAGACAGACACTCTACTGCTGAGCTAGAGATTAGTTAAGTTCAATAGTGTGTCTTCCACTTCTACTGTTCTAAATGTGCTTGGTTCTCTCTTGTTCTCACCCTTTTTAAAATGCAAGTAAATTTAGTGGCCAAAACTTTAGCCCAGATATCTTTGATGGTACCTCTTATAACCTGTTACCTCAAGCAGAGACTAGCATCTCGCCTTGACAATTGGTGTAAAATGTATGATCCTACATCCTATCTTTAGGGCTATATTAAACATGACTTCCTTATTTGTCAAATGTCTCTACTGATTTTTGTGATAATATTCTTACTATAAAACATTAAAACAATAATGGGAGAGACAATATAAGCCTACTACCATAGCGGCATCCAAAATTTAGCAGTATTTGACCATTCTATCTTTAAAATAATTTTTAAGACTATAATAATTTTAAAAAGATGCATGACCTAAAATTTAGCAGTGTGACCAGTCAAGGCAGAACCTCAGGAGTGTTCAGCGTACCCACACTGGCGTAGCAGCTATCCAGAGCTTCACCTTACAGAGCTGAACCTCTGACCGTTAATGGGTAATAACTCTGCTTTACCTTGTCCTGGTAGCCATGGTTCCATTGCACACCAACTCATAGTCCCTGGTGGCAAGAATTGCTTTTCTTATGGTTGCCAGGGAGGTAGCTTCCTCATGGAAATGTTTGAAGCTTGGAACAGGAGAGCAAGGGCAGTTCTGAGTTCTTTCTACACCTGCCCTTCACAAGCACCTTCAGTTCAGATTGGTCCACCTGCTGCCTTAAGCACATTTTAGGTGAATGTCCTGATTCTTTCTTTCCCTGTATAACACATGCCTTTAAAATACAGACACACACAATCCTGTGTGCCTTTTTTTTTTGATAGTAAAATGGCCTTTCTCCACTGTTTCATAGAAGGCTGATAGCTTTCACAGATATTGTAACTCTTAGGAACAATAAGATAGGTTGTAACAGAAGATTAGGTTGATGGGTGTTTTGTTTGCTTACTGGATTAAGACCTGGTACTTTTTAACCCCTTGTATCATGGCTCCATTTGGGATTATTTTTAAACTCTTTTTGTTTTGATAATGAATTTGCATCACCTCAGTATTGTTTTGAATCCCCCCCTTTACAAAGGCAAAAACAAATATTAACATCCAACTGCTTGCTCATTTGCTAGTCCTTTTTTGATATGTTTAATGTTAGCTTGTCTAACAAGGAAAGGGACATGCCAAGACAGTCAGGGTTTATAATGTTCATGGCAGCAGAGAGATCATCTGGGATACAGAATTAGCGTCCAGTGTGTAGTTCATAGGATTAATTCACTACAGTTGGGGAGTGCTTTCAGGGGTGGGCCATTTATCTCAGTTTGTTCTGAGGAAGCTGTTCCATGTCAAATAATTGGGATTAGTGTAAGACAACTGGAAATAGTGGGGTCTAAAATCAACCCTAAGCACCACCTAGAAGCTCCTTGGATTTAAACTTTAAAATAGGGCAGGAGAACTGTTGTGTTTTGTTGCAGTCCGTCTCCCCAACTCCTGCACTAAGGGAGTGGTTCATGTAACCACACAGAAGCCTGGCTGTAATACGAGGGGCTTTAGAAATGTGGCAGAGGGTCATTCTTCATTGTCATCTCCCTGTGGGCTTAGTAGTGCCCCAACCACCTCCTCCCCCTCGCTGAAAACATGACTATGAAGACTAATGAGGCATTGGAAGAGCGGCATACTGACTGTGCTGTTTGTCCGTCTGCTGCAGTGTTTTCAGGCCTGATTTAAAATATTCAGAAAACATGGAAAGAACGCCACTATTGCAAATCTTCGATTATACTTGCATTGAAGAAGATCTTGAAGAGTATTCCTATCTCTGATTTATTCTCCTTGAGTAATGAGGTATCTACAGGTAGTTGAGTTGATACTGTTGGAGATGCTGGAAAAATAGATAATAAAACAATAGCAAAATAAAAGTGACTCTAGTCTAGATGATGACTAGACAGATGTCCATTGATAAAATAAATTTTGTCATTTGTTTGAAAATTGTAATAATACAATGTTAGAAAAATGAATTGAAAATTTTACACATAAAGTTTTTGGAAGTTAGTAAAAGACTTCTAATGGACCTAGAGTTCCATACCCCACCCTTGACTCCATTGTTTCTTCATTTTGTTCAAGCTCTGTCTTCTTTTTGGCTTATTCATTCCATTTTGAGCACTTCTAGGGGACATATTAAGTGATACAGATATACTAATAAACAGGGAGGCCCTCTGTAGAGTGTACATTTGTCTTCTCTTCTAGGGAACTCGGGACAAAAGATAGCAAGATGTTTCATAAAACAGAATGAAACATGGAAGCAAGAAATGATGTATAAAGACCTCTCTAAGGAAGGGACATTTGAGCCAAGAGCTTCATAAGTAGAGGAAGCAGCCATACCAACATGTAAGGAGGAAGATCTCGGGTGGAGCCAGCTGGTGTGTTCAAGGAAGGGAAGAAGGCAGAGAGAGAGAGAGAGAGAGAGAGAGAGAGAGAGAGAGAGAGAGAGAGAGAGAGAGAGAGAGAGAGAGAATGAGAATGGTTTGAAGAGAGGCGAGGGAGATAACCTGATGCTCACCACATGGTGGACCCTAGAAAGTTCCTGCAGTTGTAAGAGACTTTGTGGGGCAGATTTGTGAGTTCATTGCTAGCAGTGGAAAGGATCCCAATGTCAGGTAGTGCTTTGAAGCTCTGGCTTGCAAAGAAAAGCAGTATAGATTGTATAAAGCCATCTCCAGAAATTTTTAAGAAAGGACTCCACTGGTTGATGAGGATCAGTTGATCATTGCTGGTTAACTAATCTCCTCAACTCCATTGTGTTGCTGCATACATTTTTTTAAAAATTGTCCTTTGTTAAAACTGACTATTGAATGGTATAAATACACACCACACTTATCAGAAGACAGACCAATGCTATCATCACTTGAAGAAGCCCCCTCTAAGCTTTCTAGTCTTGCTTTTCCCCAACCCCTGGTAACCACGGATCTGTTGCCATCATGACAGATCTGCCTTTTGGAAATATCATATAAATTGAATTGAACTACATTTAATCTTTTGAGCTTTCTCTCAGAATAATGTCTATATAAAAATAATTTTTGGCTTTCAAGGGGACATGCTGAGAATAATAGTTAAAAGGCTTTTGTTTTGTTAGAAGTGAGTAGAGAGGATAAATAGTGTTCAAATGGTGAGGGATGGTGAAAACCAAGAACAGGCAGAGAGGGTCTAGAAGTGGGCCCTGGCAGGAGCATGTGTGTGTGAAGCAGAGTGAGGCCCTGATAATGTTTACTGCCTTAAATGTGCAGCATAAATCTCCTTTATTTTTCTCCCAAGAAACCTTCAGTGCAGTAGGTTGTGATGTTGAATTTATTTGGAAGGTGTGTTGGTTTTGCTCCAAGGAGCAGGGAGGGTAGGTACAGAAGCTACCAGTGGTCCCAGGTACAAAAGCAAACTGCAGGGAGATAACTTTTAGCTTAGTAAAAGAAACAATAGAATAAGAGGAGCCTAAATGCCTCCCTGTGCTGGAGCTTAGGACCCAGCCAAGCAAAACGAGGTACAGGACCCATGAGATAAAGTCCAGCCCTGTGCCAAGATAAAGCAGAGAGCTCAGCGGAGGTCTCTGGAAGGGAGGAATCCCTGGGAATCTGGCATTTTGTGCACGTGTGACAGCATCAAAGAGCAAGGCAGTAAGCCTTTATCAACTGTCACTAGGTTCCCTGTGACAAAATGTGCAGAATAGCTCTGTAAGCTCAGAGCCCAGTGTGGTCTTTTCATAATCACTGCCCATTCCTGCATCTTCACTAGTAAAAGGCCTGCAGGATAATGGAGACTGGGGAAAGGAGGAGCCACCTTGCATTTCTGCCAGCAAGGATACATGGCCATGTTGCTCTGTCACAGAAGCAAAGCACGCACTGGGTCCTGCTGCATAATGATGAATCCCCAGAGTCCCTAGATAGTGATCGATAGTGACGCCCAGCTCAGGATCTCGCATAATGAGCTACTCAGTCCTGCTAGAGTCACCAGCCAGCCTCTGGGAAAGCTCCCCTCCCCCACTGTCCACTCGTACAACAGACACTCCCCTCCCAACCTCCTCCTCAGTTGGATTTCTCTTTGATTGGCAGAGGCCCTGTTATTTCCGCCTGGATTGCCTGACAACCCCCCTCCTCCTGGTCTAATTATGCTGGGTCTATTCTTGGTCCACTATGACCCCAGGAAGGCTTTATCAGATTGTCCAACTGACCGTGACCAGATCTCCAGCACCTGCCTCCCTTGCTGATTGAGAGTGGAAGGTGTTTATACACAGAGAACTGGTATCTGATTGACTGGCCTGGGTCCTGGGCTGAGGACTACCCGTCTGAGTGTCAGTGATGAAAAATGGAGTGTGCCTCTCCACCGAGCCTCATTAACACCCCTCTGGGTCCAGACAGTATCAAGTGGGGTGTGCGCAAACACAGAGTCTGCTGCCATTGTTCAGGGCCCCTGGGGACAGGCTTTCAGCTGCAGCAGTGTGGCCTGGGTCCTTCACACCATTTCACTGTCCTCCCTCTGCTTTCTCCGCCTTGATTGTTTATTACTCATGACCCTTTCTGAGTGGGACTTCTACCTGTTCTCCGTCACATTTCCTCCTATTGCCAGTTTACATGGAAGCAACTCAATAATTACTGTTTGGGTGTGACTTAGGAATATCTTTCCCATTCTGTTTTTGAGTAGAATCTTTGGTACTGCCTACCTTTTCTGGGTACCTAATGGTGATTCTGGTTATCTATGCAAGTGCTCTATAAGGCAGCTCAGGTGCTGGAGCCAATCTCCTAGTCACTGTGTCAAATGGCTGATTTTGATAGGAGCATTAAATCATCCATGTCCTTACAGGCTCTGTTTAGATCCCTTATTAATTGATCACTAGTGTCCTGAGAAGCTAAGAGTCTCTCAAAAGCTGAGCAATGCTCTCCTGGATAGAGACAGTGTCCCAGGTTTTTGTTTGTTTGTTTTTTTGTTTTTGTTTTTGTTTTTATTTAACTTAAGCATTCATGAGCTGAGCCCAGATGTTCTTTCTGTCTGAGAAATTGTGGCTTAAGTCTGACATCTCAGAACAGGGACTCTGTTCTGAAGCATCAGTGTTAGCTAGGAGTTTGTTGGAAGTGCAGACCCTTAACCCCTGCCCCACCCTCCATAGCAGAACATACACTCAGACACCAGCACACGGATTCAAGTGTGTGGTGCTGTTGGAGAGGGTCTGTAAGGCTGTAAATCCAGGTAAGGAAGATCCTTGTAGAATTACTAAGAAGTAGAACTCGCCAGCTTACGTGACTAGACCTGGCCAGTGAAGGGTTCTCCCTTCTGGCTTCTGAATGGACCTTGGAGACAAAGAAACTAGTTGGAATGTGGCTGAGCAGGAGCCGAGTATGGTCTCCAGCCTTTGGGGCTATCTTTCCCAAAAGCTGCTTCTTGGTTTTTGAAGATTTTTTTTTTCTGTTGAAAAACTACCTGGCAAGGGAAGAAAGAAAGAAAAAAAAAAGGTCTTTATTCTCAATGGCTGTCTTGTGGTGATGCTTTCTAGGTTGGCTGCCTCTGTTACAATTTTTTGTCTTGACCTGTGTTCTAAATTACTGCTATATGCCTTTTACGAATGGGATGGTGTTTCCACGCCCCCTCCCCGGGTTCGATATGTGTTAAATGGGCATGTGCTATGCTTTAATCAAATGAATATTATGGGGGCTGGAGAGAGGTCTCAGTAAAGAGTACTGGCTGCTGTTCCTGAGGACCCAGGTTCAAATCCCAGCACCTACATGGCAGCTCACAGCCATCTATAATTCAGTCCTCGGGGATCTGGTGCCCTCTTTGCACGTGCTCCTCTTTCATGGCATTTCCGGTGCTCACTGCACACATGGTGCACAGACATACAGGCGAGCGAAACACACCCGCAAACGTAAAACAGAAGGAAAAGCTTAAAAAAATAGGAAAAATGGGAAAGGAACTGGGGTTGGGGGAATGGTATCTCCCACCTCCTTCCCCCAAAGGAAACTGTTTTATATATTTTTACTATAGTCCAATCGTTTCAGTGCAGACAAACTTTAAAACTGGAGCACAACAGAAATGTTAAGATTATAATTCCCTTGCTTAGTGTTTGTGTCTTCAAGATGTGGAGACTTTCTTTGCAAGAATGTGAAACTTTGAATACTGTTTTCACTGAACATACCTTTTTAACTCAACAAATACAGGTTTTCAGAATCTTTAAAATTTCCACATTTAAGTGTATATGTACTTGTGTGTTTATGTGCACATGTGTGGAGATCAGAGTTTGGTTTTGTCTTTCACTGTGTGGGTTCCAGGTCTTGAACTCACTGTCATTCTTGGCAGCAAGCACACTTACTTTCTGAACCATCTTGCCCACCACTTCATACTCATGTTTAAAGCCTTACAAAGTGTTTCATTTCACTGCTGTGGACTTAATATGTCCTCCCAAATTCATATGCTAAAATGTTATCATGCCAGATGGCTCCACTATAGTGGTTCATATCCGAAATCCAGTATTTATGAAGCTGAGGATTAAGTAATTACTATGAATTTGGGGCAAGCCTGGCCTACATAGTAGTTAGTTTCAGTCCAGGCCAGAATAACGAGTGAGAATCTGATTCAAAAACAGCAAAATGAAAAATCTAAGAACCAGCCAGACATTGTAGAGCATACTTATAATCCCAGCACTTGGGAGGCTGAGGCAGGAGCATTATAAGTTCAAGGCCAACCTAGGCTACATATCAAAGTCCTGTTGCTATCCCCTTCTCCCCACAAAATACAAACCACTAATTTCCTACTTGCTCCTATTAGGAATTACTAGTCTTAGGAACCCAATCATCAAGGTGTTAGCCTCAGACTGGGTCACAACATGGAGTCCTGATGTTAAGAGAATCCAGAGAGCTAGTGGCATCACCTCTTTGACCTTGCAAGGTCACAGCTACAAAGAGAGTGAAGTGGGTCAAGAGAGTTGTCCCAAGTCTGCTTTGATCTTGTACTTCCAGTGTTCAGAACAGTGACAAAGAAATTTCTATCAGCTTATAAGCCATCCAGTTTTATGGTATTTTGTGATAGCAGCTCCAAGATACAAAGATAAATTTATGTAGCATCACTTCTCGGCATGGTGGTTTACAGTCTTTTTCTCTTATCATTATTGCTATGGACTACAAATGTACCCAAATAGTTGCACAGGATCTAATGCATTTACTCAGGATACTTTCCTACTGCAGTCTAAAAATGCACCATTTGACTAGAGGGAAAGAAACAGTGTTTCTTTTTCTTTTCTTTTTTTCCAGGCAGAAACAATGTTTCAAGAGCTAGGAAGAGAATAGGTTCTATCCTGGAGTGCAGCTCCGTGTCCTCCCTATCAGTTTATTCACAGGAATAAGCTGTCAGCAACCTGGACTCATTGGTGCAGCTTCATTGTAGCAGATAGCTCTTGGTACTCATTAGTTCTTCTGAAGAAAACAATGATTTGGGCTTTGGAACTCACTGACCTATAAGCCCACCAGGAGGTCACAAAAGGCTATGCTGAGAGAGTATTGAGGCTTTGAGGTCCAGAGGCTTTATAGTGAGTGGAGAACATGGTGTTGTGAATCCTGATAGGAGACAGGTCTTAGGCTTGAGCAGGTGTGCTAGCCAGAGAAGTCAGAGTTTCTTGGCACTGCACAGGTAGGAGCCATCAAGAGGGAGTAGAGCAGCCTCAGCTCTGCTCAGCAGATGCTGACTGGAGAGCCGGCCCGGGTTGGGGTGGGATGGGAGAGCAGAATGAACTGAATAAGAGGGTTTAGAGGATGTTCCAGGCGCTTGTGGAAAGCACCTGAACGTCTACTAGAAGGAGGTATGTTTTGAGTTGGCAGAACGAGAAAGAGAAGGGCCTCAGACAGCTCGCAAAGGTGAGGAGACGGTGATGGCTGCAGGCTTCAGGAAAGGCCATGCTGAGTGGGCACAGGGAGAGCTGTGTGGTGTCCTTTCTAGTGTACCTGTTGGAGCTAACGCAGCAGGCAGGGAGCAGAGAGGGTAGGAGCATAGCTAGGGCACTTAACTCCCCAGTCGCCCTCCTTCCTCTTCAGTCAGGTGAAGAGTTTGACTCGAAGCTCACAGACCTGAAATCCCATCCCAACCCACTCCGTTCTTCCTGCCTATGATTCCTTGTGTTCTCTATTCAAAGAGAACTTCTTGCATGGGATTCTCCTCAGTTACACAAAGCATATGGAATACCGACTGGCTTTAGTTTGCACCTTCTAGTATTTAGACCTGAATGTTCCAAACCCTGCATCTTAACATCCTATTTCTTCTTGAGAGCAGAGCTCTTCCTGATCCATTGACCGCTTTCCTCACTGCACATGGTGCAAGGTACGGATTCGCAGATATTTGTTGGATGGAGAATGAAGGCAGGCAGTGGTGACATATTCAGCTGGCTCCACTTCTGTCTCCAACCTCACTTCCTTCTCTCTCTGTGAAGGGAATGAAGTCTTGACTTCTCACGAAGTTACAAGGAGAATGAAAGGTTGTGTTGCAAAGTATGGCAGTCGCCTACACCCAGGAAACAGCAGTGCTGACTCTGGTGAAGAAAGCAGAATCAGCTGTCAATTACGCTCATTCAGCCACACTAACTGGGGACTTCATGCACCCGTTCAGGTTTCATTTCACAGGAGGACAATGGTTTCTGGTTTCTATCTAGCTTTTGTTGGTGACAGTTAGGATATGAAGGGGAAGGCAGACTGCCTGTGCATACACGGTCTGCCTCAGAGCTGTGTCCCTGTGAGCTTTTCACAAGCCATTAGACATTAGACCACCTGGGGGTTAATCATGGTCTGCTGCCACTGTGCCTCTATAGAGGCGGGCATCTTTGGGTATCTTCCCAGACTACTTGATGGTCACCTGACTTGGGGCACATCTCTCTGTTTCAACTGGGCCTTGCATCTCCAGCTTGGAAATGCCAGCACACAGCAGTGCATGTACATTTACTTACCTTTCACTCCTGCAGAGCTGTGATGCTGACAGACTCAGACCCTATTGAGCCTACAGGAAATCACTGTCCCCTTAGGCTGGCTTTCATGCATCAAAGTAGAGCCTTATCAATGGGCTGGGAATGGTGATTGTTTACTAAGAACTTAAGCATCAATTAATCCCCAAAGTGTTCTCAGAATGCACCTCAAGTTAGAAGGCTACATAGAAGATTCCATAGTTAAATGTGTTCAGAAAATATATGATACTGTCTTTGTCTTTTTGTCATTTTATAGCACATTTGCATATTCAAGGGCTTGAGAAGTCTGGCAGTAGAGAAATAAATAACATTGTTTAACCCAGTAGTATTCAAGACATTTACTATGGGCATTATTTTCATATAACATTTATCAACAACTCTAGGAGTTGCTAGGAAAAAACACTGAAGAGATCCCATGCTACTTGGTTGTTTCCAATGTTTATAACAAGAATTACATGAATATTAACAAAAGATAATGTTTGTTTGTTTTTGCTTTGTTTATGGTACAGGAAAATGAAATTCAGACGACCCCCCCCCCTTTTTTTTTCTTCACTTTTTGCAGTTACTTGCATCTAGGTTTGATCACAAAGCACTCAAGGTTCCCTTACAAACCCACTGCCCTCCTGAAACCCTTGGGGTCGTGACACGCTGTAAAGCTGGATCAACTGGTAAAGACATAAATGTGACTAATAAAAGTAAAATCTAAACCTTCAAAGATGTTCTTTGGACCATAGACCCACCAGGATTATACCCAAGTAGATTACTTTTAACCTTTAAATGTATTCTTCTCAGCAGTGGGCATCTGCTGAACTGGCTCCTCACCCAGTCATCTCAGCTTTTACAGTGTATTTGGCAAGCAGCATAAAGCCCCAGGGTGATGGATTTACCCTAGAAACAATCTTTCATATTCTTTATGTCTTTGGGAGTGGCACTCATCCGAGAAGCTGCCTTGAAAGTGGAATTGCTTTGACGAGACTCATTTAAGAATCTAGGCATCTTTGCCTGGCCATGCTGTGGGAATCAGGATGCATTAGCAGACCCCAGCCAGCCACATTGCTCACCTCCTCACAGCATCTGGGAAGGGTGGAGATGTGAGCCTGCAGGTCAACACTGTTTTGAACCTAAGAGTCCATTAGGTTACCTCTGAGCCTCTATGCAGTTGAACAAGAATGGACGGGTCAGCCGCAAGCCCTTGTTTATTATTATAGTCTCCTCGCACATCCTCCCTACCCTTTCTCTTCTGTGACTAGTCAGGGTGATTTGATTTGACATCCTAGCATTTGAGACTTGTCAAGTACCGTAACCCTAAGCAGTATTAATATTGAAAACTGTACTGGAGATTTATGCGATCCAGATGTGTGTGCCAGTAAAGCCAAGACGAAATGGCAGACTTGGGGTGTGGGAGTGTGTATGGAAGGATCCACGTGGTATGTATAGCCAAGTAGAAGTTTGTGTATTAATATTTTCCCTTAAGAATAGTAACTGGATTATGAAGTGTATCTTCTAGTAAGGACCAGCACTGGTTTTATTTGCAGCCAAAAATAACTGATTAAATCCAGAGGAGAAGAAAGACAATCTATTTTAAACGTTTTTGAAAACTTTAAATTGGTCAGGACCCTTCGACTGTGTGGCCTTGGGAATCATTAGTCACCCTCGGTCAGGGGTTTGACATGGCCCTGCAATGCTGAATTTCTCCTGTCTGAAAGTGGCATTTCTAGTTGGTATCATTCAGGAGCCTCCCATAAGAAATAAGATCCCACTTCCAGGTCACCAGGGCAAACCGTCCCACACTAGTCACACCTGGGGATTGTTTCTAGTTCCTAGAAGCTGGCCAGCTGACGAATTAAAGGTGCAAAGGGCTCTTCAGACGCTGGATGTTAGCACTGCATGGAGGGTTGGGCACTGGCTCTGCTGTTGTCACTTCCAGCAAGACCCTGACCTTCTTGAGCCAGGGCCTCTCCTACCTCAGATGGCAGTGCCATGCCCAGCTGTCCTGATGACAGGAACTCAGGTACACTGTGTAACAGGGAGCTCTGAGCCAGAGTTTAGAGATGTGCCTGACTTGGAAGGTAGGCAGTGTGTGATTATCCCTTAGCATGCAGCACACAATTAGCTATGTTTAACTGTTCCAGGGAAACTAGTCATACCACTGCAAAAGCAGATGAAAGGTGATCCCAAAAGGGAGGTATGGAGCTGGGGTCCACCTAAGTGGAGGTGACTTGGGGTAGACAGGGTGTTGATGGGAGCTGTGATTGTGGTTCATAGCTTTTCATCTGTGACTGGTTCTAGGCAGGAAATCGAAGATCAGGTTGCTATGTCAGCCCCTCTTAGGGCAGGGTAAAAGGAAATGACACTGTGTTCAAGGGAAGCCTGTGGTAGCTTTGTCCCCACAGTTGTTTCTGGAGAAAATACCGTGTACTGTCTGTCATCTCCACACAGAGAAAGCAGTGTTGTGTGTTGGGGTGGAAGGGATTTTAGTAGCTTTTCTTCATCTTTATTTACAGCCCCAAGTCAATAGGTGAGGGCGATGCTGGTAACTCAGACTCTCCTCCATACAGCTTTAGCCTGTGGCTGACAGCCCTGTTCTGAGTCAGGTCTTGAGTAAGAATGCTGTCTCGGACCCAAGCCAAATATATTCCAAATGATGGAATCTGATTTTTCCTGTTGGGGTTTGAGTCAAGGGAGTTGGAGTGGTGTGCGATTGGGCCCCCGTGGTCTACCACACAGAAAGCCAAAGTGCAATCAGGGAACAAGGATTTGGCAGGGTTTGCCTGGAGCCCAGGTGAGTCATTACCACCTGGGAAGCATCCTGACCCTCTGTGAGGCTGGGAGGGGCCCAGGGAGGAGTCAGCAGTCAGGGCGGCCAGTCCAGTTCTTCATTGCCCGTCATCACCTTCTGTAAGCTGGAATGACTGGCAACCTGTGCCTAAGGAGGTGAGCTGGCTGGAAGCAGAAAAGCAGAAAGCGTTCCCAGGTTGAGAGCTCATTGTGGATTTCCAAGGCACATTAGTGTAGCATATTGTTGTGCTGAGCCAAGTCTGTGTATCTCACTCTTACATCACAGAGGGAGGGTCCCAGGACTGCAAGGATTTCTTCAGATCTGCTCTCTGACTTTGAACTTACTAAGATACAGTGAGAGCTGCCTGGCCAAAACAGTGCTGTTCATTCATACATACCACCCCCTCCTTCAAACTCAGAGCTTTTATGCATGATAGACAAGCCTCTAACACTGAGACACATGCCCAGATTGTTTTCTCTTAATGTTATCCAGCTGAGGTACTTTTCAAAAATAAAGATTATGTGTATAGCCAGGTGGTGTTGGCACATACCTTTAATCTCAGCACTTGGGAGGCAGAGGTAGGCAGATCTCTGTGAGTTCCAGGACAATCAGGACTACACACAGAAATCCTGTCCTGTTTTGGTATGTATGTACATATACCTATACGTTTATGTATATATGATCTCCATCCCATTGCAATCTACCATTTCATACATAAGGACCTACTGGAAAAGCAATAAACAGAATAAGCCAGCTAAGTGAACTGCAACATTATTAATAAGTAGCAAGAATCTGGGTGAGAGGCATGTGGGTATTGGGGAAGGAGGGTAGGTTAAGAGTCTGATGTGGGTGTCTAATAGTCTGAGTTTGAATCCTAGCTCTGTGGCTTACCAGCTGTGACCTTGGCTCTGACTTTCTTTTTTCTTACTGTAAGATGAGGTGATAGTACCATGTCATAAATTAGTCTGAGAACTGAGTGCATTTTTTACAAAGTACTTAGCAAGTGGAGGCTGTTAGCATACTTATTATCTCTTCTCCCATAGCAACTGATTTCTGTGATGTACTCCATACCACTCAAAGTGTCAGATTGCCTTCCTCTTTCCTATATTGTTGTTCCAATGCTACTGCAGAAGAACATGTAAGTTCTTAGGAAGCTTGACCTTTAAGCCAGACTGGAGGACCCATTGTCAGGAGGGGTCCTGTTTCTTCCATCTGTTCTCACAGTGTTACCTAGATTCAAAAACCATCAAGGGGCCCATCATTCCCATAGATGAAAGTGTGTGTGTGTGTGTGTGTGTGTGTGTGTGTGTGTGAGAGAGAGAGAGAGAGAGAGAGAGAGAGAGAGACATACAGACAGAGACAGAGAGAGAGACAGACAAGAGACAGAGAGACACAAAGAAAGAGCACACACAGAGATAGACAGAGTTATCTAGGGTCAGATACAAGTTTTTATGTGATGGAGAGGCCAGCAGAGCCATCGTGTGATTCCCCCTTCCATGTCCATTGCTGGCTTATTCTCCAAAGCAGTGAGCTAGAAGCAGCTGATCCCCATGCCTTCTAATGACAGGCTCAGCCCTGGGTAGCCTCACTTTTCTTTCCAAGTTGAAATAAGGGCATATTCTAAACAAAACAATAAAAACAGACCCCTGGTGTTTCCTTGGCCAGTTTTCATAGGACATCACAGTCACTAATGAAAGGAAAGGAAAGGTCTAAGTCTGATGACAGAAGTCAGGCCAAGACTTCTCACCCTTCTGTTCCTGGGACCCAGGAATAGTAACAATAATAAGCATGATAAAAGTTAAAATCATGGAATGTTTACATGTTATAGTACACTGTGTATGTGAGTTACTTAACCCCCCAAACAGTCTTTTGAAGGATGTTCTATTATCGTTCTTTTTACAGATATGGAAATTCGAGCAATTAGGAGTCAAGCAACCTGCTAAAGGTCACACAGCTAGCTCTGGGTGGCCAGGTCAGTTTTAGAACCCAGACAGTCTGGAATTTATGGCTGTATTCTTAACCACAACCTTGCACTGCCTCTCAGGGTAGTTATAAATGATAAAAATAGGTATAAATAATAAGACACATACATCTATGATAAAATAGTACAGAACTATACCAATGCCATTGTTTTGTTATTATAATTAAATAAACTAAGATATAAATATCTGGGGAAAACTGGGCAAAGGCACACAGAACATTTCACACTTTTTAAAGACCAATTTTCTATGACTCTATATTTACGTAAAAATATATCCAAACCAAAACACACTACAACAACTATTTTTTTAACAGTCTTAATCTGTTTTTTACATTCATTATTATATTAAGGTCTCCTGGCAACCCAGTGGACTATGGATGCTGCCAATTCCTCCAGTTATAGATGTGAATTCTAGGCTCTGCACAGTGGAGGTAGTTAACATCAACTGGAAGCAGTGAAGCCATTGAGTAGTACCCATCTCCTTGTTTCCTTATAAATACCAATTGGGAGACGACCCAACACATGATACTCCAGTGGTACTGATTTCCATGTGAGTTTGTTCAGCAGCAGTTAAGCTCCATGAGGGATGATATAGCTTTGAACTTGCTAGTCAAATCCTCTGCTGAAGTTTGGCTCATGGGATGTCGGTGATATAGACAAATACAGTATGATGCCCTTTCAAGGAGCATGGAGTGGAGGGAGGTGTCTTCCATGGTGGCAAGACATGTTTTATGTACATTCACACATAATTAACAGGTGTGGGATCTGAGCAGTATGCCCTTTAGATTTTATCTATGACATGTGAACCCCAGAGTATACTTGCCTAAACCAAGATGCTGTGGTGTCACCAGGAGATGGTATCTTATGCACCATTGTTGTATATGTGGTTCATGGTTGACCACAAGGCTTGTTCATGGCTCATAGCTGGTATTTAGAATCTTAACAGAGAGGAAATAATTGCCTACCTCTGAATTCCTTCCCCTGTAACCAGTCTGGATGCTTGGCCCCAGGCCAAGCACCTTACTGATATTCAAGGACACAGTCAAGGTTTGGAAGAAGGAACGTTATCAATCACCATGTTGGATGGCATCGGCAATTATCATCTTCATTTCCATCAAAGGTGTCTTGTGACAAGGTATTGTCAAGTTCAATTTAGTCAGAATCAGGACACAGCAAGGACTTATTTCCTATTTCTGCCCTGGGCTGAACCTGTCTTGAATAATTCAGTGTTCATCTACTTCCCAGCTCCATGTTTTATCCCCCACCTCTGTGGCTCTATTCAGGATCACTTGGTTTCTTGTTTCTCTCTGTTACCATTCCATCAAAAGTCCTGCAATCTCCTTTAATGCGAGTTTTTAGGAAAGAGCAGTTACTTCATGTCTGACTACCAGGCACTGTCGGCTGCATACATCTAGAGACAAGCCTAAAGTCAGAGACAACACATAGTACAGTATGGACAACTGTGGACAACTTTGGACACAATACTCATTTAACCCCCTATGATTTAAAACTTGCAATAATTCCAGATCTGGCAACAGTTGGAGGAAGCTAAGTTCCCAGTTTACTGTAGTTGACTCTGTGTCTAAACGTCTCTTACTTTGCATACCTGGCCTCTACAGCATATAGTTGTTACCCCTGATAGAGATGGAAGAATGCTACAGGCAAAGATGGAACACAGTAGATGGCTCATGAGATTTCTAGGCCTGGTGACCCAGAACCCCTGCTGTTTGCTTAGAGTGGAATCTACAAAGCACCAGGTAGCATCTCTTTAACCTTTAATCTCAGAACTATGGTTATGCTTTTCTTGGTTGGGAGTCAGGCATTCTCTGGGAGGACAATTCTCAGTTCTGTACCTACACCCTAATTGCATCAGAATGCCTGGGAAAGTCACTGGGGTAGGGAATGACAAAAGGTGTTGTGAAGGGGGTAGATGTTTGACTTTGTCCATGGAGAAGTTAGTTTGGGCTATATCTGGGCAATATGGCCTCTTACCAGATCAGATGTCTTAGGATTTCCATTGCTGTAAAGAGACACCATGACCAAGGCAACTCTTATAAAGGACAACTTTTAATTGGGGTTGCCTAACAGGTTCTGAGGTTCAGGTTCAGTCCATTATCATCACGGCAGGAAGCATGGCAGCATCTAGGCAGCTGTGGCTCTGAAGGAGCTGAGAGTTCGGGCATCTTGTTCCGAAGGTGATCAGGAGAAGACTGCCTTGCATGCAGCTAGGAGGAGGGTCTCAAAGTCTACCTCCACAGTGACACACTTCAGTGCCACTCCCCATGGGCCAGGAATATTCAAACCACCACACCAGATAAGCAAGAAGATATATATTGCAGCCTGGCTAGACTATTTATTAAATGAGAAATTGGATTTTGATGCTTAGTTTTCTCACCTGCAAAATGGAGGCAATTTATTCTGCTGTGATTAGAAATGGGTACATAAGAGGACTGGCACATATGAAAATGTGTTTCCAGTTGTGGAGTTGAGAGGGAGATTCATTGCCATGACAGCAGTGCTGTGCGGTGGAAGAACATCTCTTGCTGGTCAGTAGTGTGCTGTTCAGGGGGTCTAGAAGCTGAAAGCCCCTGGGCTGCATCCTGCTCACTAAGAGTGACCTTAACATTATGGCATAGTTGAAAAACATCAAAAGACAGCTCTTCAGTCATGGCACATAGAATTCAGCACCCAAAAGTAGAGGTCTACGGAGCTGTGCCCACTTGTTTCCCTGTGTCTGTGGCTGCTTCTGAGCTAAAGCACAGGTGGTTCCTTGTGACAAGGATCTTAAGGTACACAAAGTATAAAGCACTACCTGATCCTTTGGAGAGAAACTCTTCCAAACCAGGGGTAGACTGTAGAGGGGACCAGTGACCATATTCTCTTCAGACAGACAGACAGACAGACACACACACACACACACACACACACACACACACACTCTGAAAGCTTGAGGAATATTTCCAGATCCAATATAGGCAAATGTGTCCTTTGCAGCAAAGCCAGCAATTCTCCATTTAGCTCATTGAACAGAGCTCTCAGGCTTCGGGCTCTGACTGGGGGCACTTCCTGAGGAAAACCACAGTACTTTTTGTAAAACCAATGTCCCTTTTAGCATTAACCACAAAAAGAGAAGAGCCTGTTCCTGTCACAGTGGGCATTTCTCCAGTGGACGAACCACCCAACAGGCTTGGACTCTCCCAGCTGGAAATGCATAGCTGCTACGGTGATCAGCCTGGGTGATGGGGACAGGAGACTCAGTATGTTTCTGAATCCTGCATACTTAAGAATGTGCTTTTATTTGAAGACAGGGTCTTTGGAGATAGGGTTAGTTAGATGAGAGTAGGTTGCACTGGTGCATGTGAACCTCTCATCCAACATGACTAGGATTAAAATAAAACTGAGGGCCAGCAAGATAAAGGCTCTTGTCATCAGGCTTAGCAAGCTGAGTTCGCCCCCAAGAAATGATGTAAAGATTGAAGTGGAGAACTGACTATACATAGCTCTCCTGTGACACACACACACACACACACACACACACACTGAAGTTTAAGGAAGACATGAGGCTCAGTAGAAACTGAGAAGAGGGAACTGTAATTTTCTTAGTTACCTGCCTTACATCTGAGGATAGCATCTGAGATCGCTGTAGAAATGTTCCAAATGAAACCCATCATGGAAGGCGATTTGTAAGAGCAGTCTCCAGGGGCTTCCTGGACAGCCTGAGTCATTGATGATTTCCTTCCCAGGTACACTCTACAAGCTCTTGTGCAACAAACATTAAATTGGCACAGAGAACACAGAGGTGCCACGCTCCTCCCTGCTAGGCTCTTAATCAGACTCACTGCTTATCCACTGGTTGGAGGTAGAATCTTACTACTGAGAAGTCTGAGACTTCTTTTCAGATTGTCTTTTTCCATATCACAAATATTTTCAAACATTCAGACAAGTGTAAGAACTGTCTGGGAACACACCTGCGTAGTCACCACGCCAACTCCCCAACTGTCAGGAACTTGTCTCACCTGCCACTTTGCTGTTGTAGCTGAACTATTCATGTTTCACATTTCATGTCATTGTCTTCATACTACGTTACATATCTTTTTAACGATGTCAGTACCAGGATGGAGGTGTGGCTCAGAGTCGCCTAGCAAGAGCCAGGCCCTGCTCTGTGTGCAGTCTCCTAACCACCAGGACAGAGCATCATTATCACACGTAAGAACACTATAATTTTTTGCTGTCTGTCCACTCAAGCATGTTCAGGACTCAAGGTTATTTCTGCTGGGGTACAAGTGTGAAATAGGGTCAGGTAGTAATTAAAGTAGGATGTAATGTAGGATGGGAGAGTGACTGGGGGCAGGGGGTGGAGGTCCAGTAAGAGAGGTCAAGGAAGTTGTCTCTTGTTGTGAGGGGCTAAAGTCAACAAGACTGAGCCCCAGTGGGGTGTTCCTGGATCATTGCATTGCCCACTTCTGACATGATGATCCAGATTTCTCTGGGGAATCAGGTCAGAATTGGGGGCTGCTGTTTCCCAGGAACTCATGAGCTAGAAACCCAGCTTTAGCCATGGATTGTGGAAAAAAAAAGAAAAAAGCGTGGGGGAGGGCCCCGGCGTGCAAAAACTCGGGGGAAAAAGGGGGCATGCACCAGGCCAGGCCGGCGGCGCATGGGCCTTGCTCTCGGGCCAAGGTAGTGTGCATATGCAGAGGACGCAGGCAAGATGCATGTGTGCCTCAGCCTAACGGGGAGCAGGTGGTCACAGAGAAATGTCACGCAGAAGGCGGAGCCATTCTGATGTGGATTTCTCTGCCTGTTACCTGTGCTCACAGACTGTCTGCGTGGCTGAATCCCAGATGACGGCACATACCAGCTAGCTCCGTATGGCGAATTTAATAAGAAGCAGCCCATAGCTTTGATGTTTTATTATTAAGAAAATAGAAAGAGAAAAGAGATAGAAAGACAAAGAAAGAGGAGAAAATAGATAAGAAAAGCCATGGCCACGTGGAAAGGGGAGAAAATGGAGAGACAGAGAGATAGACAAAGAGGAGGGCCAGGGGAAAATAAGTGGGAGAGAGAGAGCATGCGTTGAGGGGTGCTATTTATAGTGAATTGGGTGGTCAGGTAACCAGGAGACGGGGAGAGTGTGGCTGCAGGCAGGTGACTGCTGAGGCGGAGTCGGGCTAGAACCTGGGGCGTGGCCACAAGTCTCATTAAGGTCCCACAATGGATGATGTTGTATTTGTGATATATGGTTTGGAGTGTCTGATAGCCTAACAGTTGTCAATGCAATAACTTGTTCTGTGCCCTCATCAATGATCATCTATCTAAAGAACCCTACCTCCTCTTGATACCTCCAATATCCCCCCTCCCCCACCTCCACTCACCAAAATAGAGAGAATGGCTTTGGGGGAGTTTGTTTTTAGTGGGCTTGCTCAAAGGGGGCTTTATGTTTATTTTCCAAGTGGCCCTCTGAATGTTGTGTCCATTTATCATGCCTGGTCACCAGCCCTCCCCCTTCTCTCCACCCTGAAAACCTAAACTTGATCAAACTGTTCTTAACGACTACCACATGTCCTTGCAGGGTGCAGGGATGGTGTGGGGGCTGGGAAATGAAGGCATCCTCCCAGGAGCACAGTAGCATATTAAAATTCAATGGCTTAGTCATCAGAGTGTTCAGCCCCAGCACCAAAGAAAAATAAATGAATGTTCTGTAACAGTCTTGTGGGTCTCAGAGGAAGGAGGAGTAGTGGGAGGGAGGGGAGAAGAGAGGTTGTGGATTTTAGATAGAGGAGTTCAGGGCTGTTGAGAACAATTAGGGCCTTTGCTTAGAAATAACAAGACACACCACTGTTTTCCTGCAGGCTAAAGAAATACACAGCACCAGGACTAGAAGGGCTCAGTCTCATATGCCAACTCAGCTCACAGCAGAAGAGGAAATGAAGGCCAGGAAGGATAAGGCTACTCTGAAATCCCATGATGAATGAGTGGTCCAAGCTCTTTCTTACCTGCCCCCACAAAGACTTTCTGTTTGCTAGAAAGTTCACTGAGGGTATCCAGGGGAAGGGACTCTGAAGCATCTCTAAGAAAATCCATTTATGAACTGAGAACTTTTCTTGGTATCTCCCAGAGGTTGAAAGACTCACTGTGCTGAGGGTATCTGCTTTGGCACCCCCTCCCAGTTGCCTTTCTCTCCCCTGGTGACTAGAATGCTGGTAGGGCCTACTGCATTAATTGTCTCTCTCAGGAAGGTAAAGAGCCCAACAAGAGTGCTTGGGAACCATTGCCCACGACTCCTTTTCTAAGGACAATTAAAAGCCTGCTTCTAAGAGTGTTCCAGATGTTGTTGTTGCTGTTGTTGATCTCTTCTCCCTGCATCTTTCTTGGCAAGAACAGGGCCAGGTAGCCTTTCTTCTGTTTGCTTTTAGGTGAAGCCACTGAGTCATAAGAAAGTAAGGTAACTTGGTCAGCCCTGAGTTGGTTGTGGAAGAACTAGCTTTGTATGCACATCTTTTCATTCCTCACCCTCTGGGCTGAATCAAATTCTTTGGTGGCCAAGGACTTTGAATAGGGGCATGAAAAACCTTTAGGCCTGAGCAGTCTTAGATGAAAAGAAGCCAAGTTCTCCTCCCAGGATACGGAGGCAGAGCCACAGTGGGGAAGGGTGTGACTGGGGCTGCAGGCAGTACTGCCCAGCTACAGGAATGTCATATCCACCCTGGACCTACCTCGAGCAGTTCAGTGCTCTAGAAATGGCTGGTCCAGAACAAAGAGGGCTCTGTAGTTGACCAGTATATTGGTTTTGAGCTTCTCTGCGGGTTTCTTTGGTCAGATTAAGGAAAAAAAAAAGCTAAAGATATAGAGAGTAACCACCCAACCAGCTAGATGCTGACAGTCAGATTTTTCTAAGCAAGTTTGAAATGTCTCCACAGAGCATCTGGGCGAATTCCTACAGATGTGGGCCTTAAGTATAACATCCAAAGGCATGGCCTCACTCCTACATGCTCTGCTTTGGAGCAGAAATGCTGAGTGTACCGACCTGATGGTCCCTCTTCTTATCCAAAGAACAGGGAAGGAACCATGATCCCACTTCAGCATAGACTTGAGAGGTCATCTAATCATGGAGGTCGAGCAAATTACAGATCTCTCCTGAGAGGAAAGATCTAAGGCTTTGAGTGCTAGGGGAGCCAGATCCATGGTAGACTCACAACCCAAGCCCCGTGCTGTGTGCTTCCTCATCCAGGTCCCTCTCCAGGCTGACTCTAGAAGATCGGGTGTGAGTGATCCCTGATGGCACCGGGACTTCCTCCACACTTTTCTCTTGCTGGGGAATCCTGGTGAGGCCTGTGTCACCTTCCTTACAGAAAGTATGGGAGCCCGTCTCTGGCAGACTGATAGAGCAAAGTCAGTCAGGTGCCAGTCCCTGGGGAGGAGGTCATCATGGAGAACTGTCCTCAGCCTCCTGACAGAGATGGTGGCAAGGGGACTGGGGAATGGACTGATTGTTTTAATAGAGATGTAAAGGCCAGCTGCCTCTTGCTCTGTGTTCTACAAGAAAAGAGGCAAGGCTAGCCCACCCACCTTTCTCTCCTCCTGCGTCTAGACTTGAGCTGTGTTTTCAGAAGGTATTCCTGAGATCATGAGTTGATAAACAGAGACATGTCAGTCCTGTGGGGGGCAGGGGACCCTTAAGTCACTCCTACATCTATCCAACTTCCCAGCCTTTCTGCCAACCTCCCCTTCTACTTAGAGAAACTTTGGCTAAGAGTAGCAGATGATGGAAAAAGCAAAGCCTGACCAGGGGAGTTGTTTATCAGTGTGGAGAAAAGGAAGACTCGGCCATTGAGATGTACTAATGCAGACCTGAGGACCAAAAACTTAGAATAGTCACATTCATCCATGGAAGATACTTTCTAAGACCCCAGTGGGTACCCTCAGAATGCCATGGTACCACACACACACACACACACACACACACAGAGCCTTTTTCCATTTTAAGTAAGCACTTATGCACTGTCGCTTTAACTTTTACAGTTTGGGTGTGAGAGCAAAACCACACAAATTTCTTTTTCCTTCTTCACAAATTCGCAGCATATGTTTTTACAAAAGATCTTAGGCTCAGCATGATTACTTTCTTTCCTTATTCCACTTTTCTCCTTAAAGCCCCTTTACTGTTTGCCTCTGCTGTGTTCTAATTGCCAGCATCACTAATCTTGCACTTCAGGCCACTATTAAGTAAAACCAGGGTTATTCGAGCACAACCTGGTAATGCTGAGACAGTCAACCTGATGGTCGAGACATTGTTTAGTGACGAGAGGCCAGGTGGCATGTGTAGTGTGAACAAACTGCACGAAGAGGTGGCTCCCATCTGAGGTAGAGTGGGTTAGATTCTTACCGTATTACTTGGAATAGTGCACAATTTAAAACTTGTGAATTGTTTTCAGAAATTTCCACTTAATATTTTCAGACTGCAGTTGACTGCAATATCAAACTGTGAAAAGAGAAACTCAAATGGGGACTAAGATATATTTAAAACCTACTTAGTGTCCATATTCGCCCTGCCTATCACACTGATTTCTTTTAGACACGATCTCACTATGTAGCCCAGGCTGAACTCCAGCTCACAATCCTCCTGCATCAGTCACTCAGGCACTAGGATTATATAGTATACTACCATGCCAAGCTATGCTGTCTTCTTCTATTGCAATAAGGAAAAAAACAAAAGAACAATTTTAGGGATTAGGGATGGAGCTTAGTTGGCACAGTATTCACATTGCATGCACAAAGCCCTGGCTTAATCTCTAGTATCACATGAAACTAGGTATTGTGGTGCATACCTTTAATCTCATCATTCAGTGGGTAAAGGCAGGTAGAGCATAAGTTCAAGTTCATTCTCAACTACATAGTGAGGCCAACCTGGGCTTTATATGAAGCTGCCTTCCCCAAATTAGTTAAAATTAAAATCAGCTTTATTTTATTCACTGATTCTTAATGAATAGTCAGAACCCAGCACATGGATATGAAGAATGAGTCTGGCTCTCCTTTGAATAATGATACAAATGTGGGCCCCCTCCCACATGTGAGCCTAATCATGTGGTAGTTCCCTGTGTCCTCTCTGCCCACCACAAACAGCTCAAGACATGATTCTAACCTGCAAGGCACTCAAAGCCTCAAAGATACTGCAACATTCTGATGCTACAGCAGTCTCCCAAGGCATTTAGCATTCAGGCCTCAGACTGGGAGTATCCTCAGATCTAAATATATCTGGAGACCATTGCCCTGGGCCTGGGGTGCCTCCTGTGTGGTCTGGTTAGTCCTTTCTCTGCTTTATGGCATGGTCTATTGGTTCCCCTCAGTCCAATTCTCAGGGCTATAGAGGATGTAATAAAAGTGTCAATAACTGGATATAGAGGACAGGGTGCCATCCTCTGGACAGCTGGCTTTAGCAGATGAAAACTACCAGCAAGAGATGGCAGCAAGTAGCCAGCGCTGACCTGGCAAGCCCTGGTGGAGGCCCTTGAGAAAACAGTATCGCATTATTGTCACCATTAATAATAGCCCTTTATTTGAGCCCTGCTGGGACAATGCTCCAAACAAAGCTGAGAGGAAGAAACAGTCCCTGCTGTGGGGCCATGTAATTTATCAAGGCTAATGGAGGAAGAAAAGTCCACCCCAGAAAAGATGGTGGGGGTGGGCTACGAGTGGGTTTAGTTGTTGCTAGAGGTGTAATTGGAAGCTACCCACAGCTTCACTACGTATCCCTGTTAGCTTTGTTGTAGGAGGACCCTCCTTTGTCTTGTCTTGTCACAGACTCTGAGCTCCTGGAGGGTTCTGGATCTGGCAGTGCACTGTGACCTTGGGTACATTCCTTCCCTTGTAAAACTTTCCATCTTTAGAGGAGGTGCCCAGATTATAGACCCTGGGAGTAAAACACAGACAAGAGTTGATAATAGAAATCTTTCTTGAATTGTCTTTGTATCCCTTAGAGAACAGAATACTGTTCCTAACCAACGAATGGCCCTAACCAATGCTACCAGTGTATCAGGAGCCTACTGTGCAAGCCTTGAGCCTGCTGCATGTCTGGATAGCACTTTTTCATTATTTTTTTTCCAACATAATGGATGCCGTAATCCCTGATTTCACCATTCTGTGCATGAGGATGTGAGTTGGTGGGGACCAGGGGTGTGCTGGTGTTTGAGGGGCTGGAAGGACTCTGTAAAAACCAGCAGCCTTCCCTGCCAAGTAGGATGTTGTTCTGTCCTCCCAAATGTTGGCAGCCGGGAACTGCAGCTGTGTCACAACAAGTCTTATTTAATTTGAGGGGTGGGACAGACAGCACTGTATGGTGCTTGTTAAAAGCCAGAAGAATGTAGCTTATTCACCAAATCATGAAAATGGCTGTGCCTTGGATAGGGGCAAGCCAAAGGAGGATGTGTAGTAGCATTTCCAAAGAGAGACAATGCAGGCAATTATAAATTTATCATAATACCCATTATAGGTCCAGTCTAAGTGGATTAACTCATTACAGCTGAGTAAGCATCAGGTTTTCTTGCATCTCTTCCCTCCTGTGCTTGTAATTCATGTCCTCTATATTAATCTATAGAACAGAAATTCAATTACTGTACTTCTTAATAGTTTTCATTATTACTACCCTAGATCTACAGAAATAAAAATAAAGTGAGAGTCAGGTGTGGTAGTACAAGCCAGTAATCCTGCAGTAGGATTAGAGAGGTAGAGACAAAAGAATCAGATGCTCAAGGTTATCCTCAGGTACATAATGAAGTCAAGGCCATCCCAGGCTACATGAGACTTTGTATCAAATAAATAAAGTACATGTTTTATATAAATCCTAAAACTTGGAAAATGCAGATTTTTATGAGCTGAATCTTTCGAATGAGAGAGGAAGAAGGCCTTTACAGGAACTCCAAGTAAAGAATACCGAAAGGGGAGGCATTTATACAGATGTATCTTCCATGCAAACCATAATCTTGGTCCTAACTGTTGCTAGGTTATACTTAAAGCTGATACATGGACTGTTGAGCAGTTGTTGTTTTTTCTTATTATTTTTATAGTAACTTACACACTGCAGAAAATCTTGTAGGTTACTCAACCTAAGTGATAAAAACAGAATATGAAAGTGTTTTGCAAAGTCTTATTTAGATAAAAGGACACGTCAGGGTAGGAAAGGATATTGGAGGAAGGGGAAGGTGGGAGGGACTTGACGTAGGAACTGAATCCCAGGCACCCCCTCCTTACTGCCCTCACCCTTTCATAGCCCTGGGCAGGATACTTGGTGTCTTTGGGTTTCCAGTTTTATATTTCCAAAATGTGGTCTCAAATAGATTGCTTGAAGTAAATCCACAAAATAAGTAACTGTTAGTAAATTCTTTCAAAGCAGCTGTTCTGAACCAAGTGTCTATTTAAGCACAACTCCAAATACTAAATATCAATATAGACTGATTCCTGGATGGAGGATGGTGTGTATTTCTAGAGAGTGTTCTGGAAGTAACTCTACCTGGGAAGTGTTCTGGGCATGTGCTAATTTGTACTCTTCAGGGGACCCCCCTCATTGAGTTACACCATAATTGGCAGTTGGGAACTTGAGTATTTATTATTTAAGAGCTACTACTCATTTCTGCAGAGTGCAGGTATGGTATCTGCCAGGACCACGAGTTATTGAATTCAGAAAGCCTGTCTTTTATATTTAGCATGCTTTTCTCTATTCCACTCCACCACACTCATCAGCTCTTTAGGCCTTTGGGTATTGGTGGCAGGAAGTATCTCAGTACAGGATGGTGAGTCTCATTCTGACCTCCTGGGAAGGTGGTACCTGGGAAGGAATACCAAAGAAAGTAAATGTCCCAAAGTTTACCTGACATGTAGCTGAGACTCTTGTTTGTTTTCTTATTTCATTTCCATTTGCTTGAGGGAAGGTCTCTGGAGGTTTATTAGCCCTCTATAGATTGTCAGTCTCTAAAGATGATCCTGTAACCAGGCCAATTCTGAAAGGCACTGATAGGCTATGCATTCAAGTATCAGTAAGGCTGCAGGCCAGACAAGGATGGAAAGATGGAAAAGAAGATACCACATAGAGTCAATACCGCCTAAGGTTTCCTAGATGCTAGGCACAGGTCCAGGGTCTGTATACATTTTAACTCACAACAGTGCTCAGAGTGACGTATTTACTCCCATCTTTCCATTTTATGACACTGAAGTACTAAGAGGTTGACACACAGTCATCTTTAGGCTTCTGGCATCTCTGTAAATCTTTGACAAATGTGTTTCCTATGTAAAACACAGTGGCAACACAAATAAAAGAGTACCACCTTCTTTCTCCCAGTCATTAAAAAGAGTGGATGAAAATAACTAGGTGGGTCAAGAGTCTGAAAATTGCCCTAACACACTGTTGTGAGTTAGGCTCCACAATGTTGGTCAGTAACTGCTAGAATGAGAAAAAAAGTTGAGAGCCAAAGGTGAGATATAGTGAGTTTGACATGGGCCACAATCTGGACGGTTTTAAGGTGAAAGCAGATTGGGGCTCCTGAGAGGCTCCCACAGTAGTTTCTAGAGCCATTTGGAGAACTCTGGAGGTTCCAGAAGAACCAGCTGGCTGGGGGAACTGAAGCAGTACAGCTCAAGATCATTTGGAGCATGCTTTGGGGGTGGTTATTAGCAATCCTTGGGAAACTTGGGAACTTGAATATAGCTGTTGACGTTTTGGGCCTGTTGACTTTGTAACAAGGTGTTCAGGTGTGATCTTGGCTGAATGAGGTCAAAGGCCTGGGATCCTAGTGACTCTAAAATACAGGAAAAGGCAGGTCATGGTAGCTCATACCAGTAATTTGAGCACTCTGGAAGCTGAGACAGGGAATGTTGTCTCATATTTAAAGGACTCAATAACCATTAGCGATTATCATGTTGAAGAGAGAGTAAGTTCCAAAGGCTACAGAGGTGGCTCATCAGGTAAAAGCAATTGGCCACAAAGCCTGAGTAAGTCCAGAACCCATGCAAAGGTAGAAGGAGAAAAAATATGCCACAAAGTTGTCCTCTGAGCTTCATAGAAGTATCCACATACCACTATCAATAATAATAATAATAATAATAACAATAATAATAATAATAAATAATCACACTAGATATTACTAAATTCTTCTGAGTGTATTACAGCAAGTTTGCCCTTTCCTAGGCTGGGTTCTGAGACCTCTTCTAGCCTAAATACTCCCTTTACCTCTTTGTGTCCTAGAAGACTCCTGGAGACTAAGCTGCTTTAATAAATATTTTGTTCATGATTTTTCTTCTCTGTTGTTATATCCACAAAGATCTCTCCATGTGTACTAAGAATGGACTTATTCATGTCAGAATAGACAAGTCAGGATTCAGAGGTCAGTCTTGAGACACATCTTTGTAACAAGCCAACGTAGTAGGACGATGACAATTTCTCTTCATCCTGATTCATGGGGATCATTTTATATGTGAGGAATAATGAGGTTGTACTGTGTGTTTAAATCCTTTAAATTTACTAGACAAGTGTGCCTTTGGTGGCTAAACTGCTAAGAGGGCATTTTACTGCTCTGAGGGGCTCTCTGTCTGGGTAAGCCATGATGTGGGAGTGACTCGGCGCCTCCCAGGCATCTTGGGCTAGAAACAGGGCGGCCTCTGTTTGACTCCTGCAGCCTGGACAGCTATGAGAGTCCATGAGACAGAGACCCTCACTAGTGAGCTGTCTCAGGATGTAATTTCCCTTTAGAGTAGCCTGTGACTCACCCTACTACTCTCCCTGAAGAAAGAGAGAGGGCTAAAATAAATTAGATTTCAATAACCATTTCAAGAAAAAAGTTTTCAAGAACCATTTAACTTGAAATAGAAAAATGTCATTGGCAGTTTTGCCTTGAGTGTTTAGAACCTGACACCAGTTCAGATTCCCCCCCCCCATCCCCATTATCCCTGAATGTCACACTGTACAGGTTGCTGACACCCAGTCTTATTACTGGCTTGATTCTCCCACAACCCTGCCTCCTTTCCCCAAACAAACCCCCTTTAGCTTGAAGGTCAGAACCCCGGACAGCTTTCTACACCACCACCATCTGGTGTTTGCTTTAGCGTAGATCCACAAATGATGTGTTATTATAGCAGAAGCACAGAAAATCATGACAAAACTGGGTTTGTTTCTCATTGGGAACCTGAATCTGAAATACAGAAGTATTCAGCTTGGTGAAGGGGAGCCTCTCCCAGAACTAGAGACCCTCACCAGGGACCAGAGTTGGGAACAAAAAAGCCAATAGCATTGTTCTGGTCACTAGTGGCTGGCAGTGATTTATTTCCTGTCTGTGCTTTATTGAATTCACGTTTTCTGGGTGTCTGTTCCTGTTGTGATTTATTTCTGTCTTGAGATGTCCCTCCCTCTAGTAGGTTATAAGCTGACCCTAATGTAGAGATGTAAAGGCCAGAGTGAGTGAGACCTTAATACCTACCCTCCATTTTAGGGAGTAGTGATATCCTGATGCTTGGCTGGAGTAGTTATGTCAGGAAAAAATGACCAGGAATTAGGTTTCATTTAAGCAGGTTTCAGAATATCCTCAGAGCCACTGTGGAATCATGGCTACTCCCTCTGGTTATGGCTCCTGAAATAGATGCGAGAATTAATGAATTTAACTTCTGTTCCATTTTCCTTATGAAAAGCAACTCAAGTCTGAGCTTTGTCTAAGGAGGAAGAAAGAAAGGATATTAGGCAGGCAGGAAGGGAGAGAAAGAGTCAGACATGGTGGCATATACTGGAGCCAGGATAGGACCTACCGAGTACTTGCTCTAAGACTAGGTGCCATGTTAGAGTAAAGCTCTTCTAATGGAAATAGTCGGGGACTTTAGAGAGCAACGTGTTTACTCCATTTCAACTTGAGCAAATCTCTGATTTCATTGTCTTATCTATTAATATTTTACTTGCCTCAGTTGCCCTTTTATGAAAAGGAATAGGGAGTGGTTAGAAATATTTCAAACTAACTATGACTATATACCCATTTTATCTCGTATGATAGTCATATGTAGTTATATAAACTTAAACAAATCACAATGGTAAGACAGGCATGAAGGCATGTTCCTATAATCTTACAATGAGAAGCTGAAGCAGGAAAACTAAGAATTTGAGGCTGGGGAACTGGGGATATGTCTCAGTAGGTAAAGAAGACAACATTAAATATTCTTTCACTGGCTTGGAACTCACTAAGGAGGCTAGGTTGGCTGGCCAGAAAGTGCCCAGAGTCCACCCCACACTAGGATTAAAAACATGCATTTTTATATACATGTGCACAGAGATAAATATGCATACGCATGCTATATCTGGTGGCCTTCATTTTTACTCACTTCCATGACCCCTAGAGCTTGAGCTCAGAGCCACCATCTTGGGCTTACCACTGGCACTGAGTGTTGCATGCAAGTCCCCTCTTCCCAGTTGGAATGTGAGCCTTTTGTGGCAGAGAGATGCTTGAGACTTCCTGGATTCCTGAGTACCTTGCACGCCATGAGCACTCACTCACAATGGTAACAAGGGAGGATAATATTCATCTCCAGGCTCCCACATCCTTACCAGCACAAACAGAATTATCCTAACATACAGTATGTTCATCTTCCAAATGCTTATTTTTCTTCAGTCTCCAATGCCTCACATCTTATTTTATTATAGAGATCTTTCTATTGTTATGTAGTACTTCCTGAGAGACAATTGTGTTCCTGACTTCATTTCGACTTCCTTTGGTATAATGTCTTTTTTTTATCTGTGTGGTACTCCAATCTAAAAAACACAATGACCTGTTTCCATCATACCTACTCCCAGAAAAAACCATTAGGAAGTGACACCACTGTTTACATTTATGAGACAACATAAATGCTTTTACCCCTTCAAAAAGACTGTGCTTTTTTATAACAGCATAGAGAGGGTGTGAGAGGATGTAGCTTTTTCCAGTATACCTGATGGCTATTGTTAAGAACTGGGCCCCTAGTCAATAGTGACAGAGGAAAGTAGAGAACACTATCCCCTCAACAAAGCCACCCACTGATGTTCTCTTGGTCCGTGGAGGAGGAGGGTTGGAGTTCTGGCCATGGTTCTCCATGCAGCCTCCCTCCCAACATAAGCTCTTCTTCCCCCACTGAGAGTATCATACAGGCACATCAGAAGCTAGCCATGCTATCTGAGCAGGCCTCTCACCTGTGTGCAGGCATGAGTCAATGGTGCCCTCTGAAGTTAGATTGCCACACCCAGGGCAGTCTCATCTTCTCTATTTTGGTTTTGGTTGTTATATTATTAGAAGAGAGAAGATGTTTTGCTTTCCTCTATGAAGAACCTCCTACCTTCCCTTAACAACTAGGCTCTCTGAAACCAGGGTATAGAATGCTTATGTCTTAAACTACCTATCAACTCCATGGATGTAGCCTCTGAGTTGAGAAGTATACAATACAGGCAAGTACATGTTTGATTTATACTAAGCTGGATCTAAGTTCTGTTCTGCCTTAGCCCTGTGACCTTGTACAAGTTCCTTCACCTCAGTGTTCTCATCTGAAAACTGGGATGAGAGCTTCTACATCAGTGATATCCTGAAGATAAATGGACAAAACATCCTCTCTCATAAATAGGAAAATCTTTACAAAGGCAACGGCAGATTACTAGGGGAGGCCCAAGATGTGTTTCACAAAGTAGCATAGTCATGGAGTGCTCCCTTTCAGTCTCAGTGAAGGCTTCTGTGCCTGTCAGTCTCTGCTTCCCATCTTTGCTCCTCCCTGGAATCTCTCCTTCACTTTCTCTCCCTCAGATTTCCAGTTCTTCTTCTGAGAACTCCTTAAGTTGTCACTAAATCCCCAGGCAGGGCTTCATGATCACTGAACAGCATAGTCATGAATTCTGCCAGAACCATGAGAGGACTCATGCTCATGGCTGCTCTGAAAAGCTTGTGAAATCAAGACCATGGAGCACATGTACAGGGATAGAAGCTATGAACAAATGGTCTTTTAGTGTGTGTGTGTCTTTTAGTGTGTGTGTGTGTGTGTGTGTGTGTGTGTGTGTGTGTGTGTGTGTGTGTGTGTGTAAGGCCGGAAGTTGATATCAAGTATCTTCCTCTTCTATTGCTCTCTATTTTTGGAAACAGAGTCACAGAACTCAGAGCTCAGTATGTCAGCTAGACTGGCGAGCCAGCCAGTCTCCAGGAGCCACCTATGCTTCTCTTCCCACCCACACTTGGGTTTTAGACACATGCCATCCTGTCTGGCTTTTCTATGGGTACTTCGGACCCAAGCTCAAGTCTTCATACTTGTGAAACAAGCTCTCTGCCCACTAAGTCATCCCCACCAGCTGCGCAAGTATTTTTATATTATGCAATGTATACTCAGACTCAATGTATCTCTCTTTCAAAAACTGTATATTTACATTCACTTATGAAAACCATACTTGTGAGTTAATTTGCATTTGTGTGTGTGTGTTTACAGAATTGGGGGAGGGATTGAACCTAGGGCCTCTCACATGGTAGAAAAATTGTCTACACTAAGCTACACCCCCACCCCTTTTGTGGTTTTGAGACACATCTCAGACAGCTGAGTTCTGCAAATTACAGGAGTGTGCCACTAGGTTATCTCTTGTTTTTTATTCACAAAGGAAGCTGGGGGTGGGGTGGAAGAGAGTTTTGATCACATCAGAGGTTAAAACAAGGCCTTGATGTCCCCTCAGTAAATACAGCCATCTCTGAAATGGACCAGGCTACAGTTCTGCTCCCTGCCCACTCCACCCCTCTTTTAGATACAGCTTCATATAGACCAAGGTGGCCTCAACACACTGTGTAGCCTGATCTTCCTACCTTGGTCTCTTGAGTGTGAGTCCTAGCATATTGCCTTCTGCTTTTTAATAATTTGTTCTTTGCTCCTAGTTGTTTTGAATGGAACAACTGTAGAATGGAAATGGAGTCATAATCAACAGTAATGAGGATGTTTCCATTTTATAGAGACCCTGCATTTACATCTGTAAGAAATGATCCATTTTTCCTTGGTGTTCCTCCGTGGAAATGTGGGCTTCTGCAGTGGGTTCATGGTTGAGCAAAAGCTGCTGCTGCTTCCGTTCAGTTGGTTTTTCTTCTCTACTCGTGTCACAGACTCAGCACATGCAGTGTGTTCTCCACATCTGTAGGTTCTGCATCTGTAGATTCAGCCAGTGACAGAAACAGTTTTTTAGATTAAAGATGTACCTGTGCTGAACATGCTTTTTCATTTTCCTTGTCATTAGTCTTTAAAGAATATAGTGTAATAACTATTTACAAAGCATTTACTGTGTCTCAGGTATTATAAGTCATCTACAGATAACTAATATGACACCGGAGGATGCGAGTAGATGACATACATCTGTTATAAAGGGGACTTGAGCATCTAGATATTAAAGGTGACTGTATGTGTCCTCTGCCTAGCAGAAGATCCTGGACACTCAACACATTTGTCTTGTGCTCCCCTGAACTCCTGACCTTTCTTCACACACAGAACAATGATGATAACAGCTTCGCTCAGTTTTTGAGAGGCTTGTGTCAAGTGGTGTGTTAAATTCCTTAGTGTCCTGGTCTGTAGTTAAGTGCACAGTCATCTTAAGTAGTTGTATTGGTTGCCAGTGAGAGTTCCTAGTTGGCTGGGGTTTCAGGGCCTGTTTTGTTTACCTTCAGCAAAGTCTTGGGGAACAGAAGTGGGGGTGGTGTGAAAAGCAAGCCAGCCACCCTGGGACAGCAAAAGCCAGAGACCCAAACTGAGTTACATTGTTAGGAAACTGAACTGGCAAAAGTAATTTGTTCTCGGTGTTAGGGTACACATCTGAGAATGAGAGGAGAAGATTGTAACTTCAAGATCACTCTGGGAGATATAAAGGGGCCTTATCTGGGAAAGGATGGGAACTGGAAAGATGGCTTAGGGGTTAAGAGTACTTTTTGTTATTACAGGGGGCCTAGGTTCCGTCCTTAGCACCCACATGGTGGCTGACACCCATCAGTAACTCCAGTTCCAGAGGATCTAATACCTCTTCTGACCTCCATACATGCACACATGCAGGTAAAACAATCATACACAGAAAATAAAGTAAGTAAATCTAAAAATGATTTTTTTGAAAGTGATTCGTTAAGCATCCTAGGCTCATTTCAAAGAAGCACATTTGTATGTTAGAGATATAAAGGAACAGGTATAAGTGAGGTTTTTTTGTTGTAATAGGACTCAAAACAAGTCGGAGTGTCTTCTAAAGAAGTAAGATTTGTCTCTTAAAAGCCAAACCACAAGGGGCTGGGGGTGTAGTTCAATAGGTAGAGTGCTTTACCTAGCAAGCATGAAGCCCAGAGATTGGTTGGGAAAGCCCTATCACCACAAAAACCAGGTGTTGTGGCATGCTTGTAATCCTAACACTCAGAGAAACATTGATCAGAGTATTGCCATAAATTGGAAACCAACAGGGCTACATTTAAAAAGAAAAGCATGCATACAAAAAGAAAGAAGGAAGGAAAGAAGAAAGGAAGGAAGGAATGATCTTTATTGCAATTTAGATTTAAATCTCTGCAAACTGGCCCCTCACCTGGAACTTGGATAAGGAGCCCATGGTTGATTGTGTCTTCTTTACCTGGGTTCTCTGTTGAATAGAAGAATTATAAAGATTGAGGAGGACCTGGTAGGGCCTGCAGTTGAGGCCCTAAAACTCTCAGCACTCCCCACAGATACCCCTCAAACCCTCACAAAGGTTTGTGTAGTCACTGAACCTGCCCTTGAGATGGGCCATGCACTGTCCCTGGCTTGCAGTCAGCCTGATGGGGAGTCTGACCCTCAGAGGCCTGTGTCCCAAGTCCTAGCACAATGCTGAGACCTGGGTCTGGCCAAGGTAGCCATGTCTACAAGAATATGTGGAGCCTGGTAAGAGATGGCCTGGGTCCCTGCCAGTCTGCTATCCTTCTACTGCCATTTGTCGAGGCAGGCTGCTGGTGTATCCATATTGCAAGACCCGGCAGCAAAGGCTGACTGTGAGTCCTCCCTGACTGTAGAGTGCTTCCTTCTTCTGGGATCCACGTTTCTGTGACTACAGCATCAGGCTGGGCTATTCCCCAATTTACTATTCATTCTATAATAGCCCAACAGCTGTAGCTCTGGGGTACAGTTCTAATGGGACTGGTAGGACCTGGACCTTAGTCTAGCAATGTTAAATAGGAGAAGCAGCCCACATAAAAACTTCCATCGCCTTTCATAGTGAGACATTGCACAGCCCAGGTGTGTCCAAGAAGACACAGGCAGAAGCAGGTGTTGTCTGGACACTAGTATACCTATGAGTCACCTGTCCCTTCCCTGTCTCCCGTATAAGAGAGAGAAGGCAGGCAGACAGAATCGTAACCAGACTCAGGTGTCTTGGCACCTCAGTCAGCTTGGAGTCAGACCTCAGGTCTTTCTGCCCAGGAATTTTGGTGGCCAGATACCTGACTTTGGACAGTTTGCTGCAGGGAAAGATCCCCGCATGGATCAAAGCAAATTCCACAGTACTCTGAGGAAGGAGAACTGGTCTAAAGGTGACTGTTGAGTCCCTCAGGTCCACCAGGAAGGCAGTGAAATGAATGGGCACCAGCGTAGGAGGAAGTAGCACAGGACCCAGCAGGTCATGACCTTGGAAAGTCCACTTCAGCTTTATGACAGATGAGATAGGTTGGGCTTAGCAATAGCTGGTATTTATTGAGGATCAGTCTCCATACTTTAACTGTGGTTCATGTGGACTTGCTTACCATGGACAACAGTTTTATGAGGTAGGCCCAAGTGCTCCAGTTTAACAGATAATGAAGTCAAGCCTGAAGAGGTAAAGCTGAGGTCACATAGTAGATAAACTGGAGGAAGTTATATAGAATAACCCTGGCTAGCCGCCTACACGCCCAGCTCTCCTCATCTGGTAAAGAGTAAATGATATTAAGTGAGAGAGATGATGCACGGGAACCTGCTGGTGGCCCAGGGTACTTAGACATGGTCCCCCTGCGTTTGTGCTGGGGTACTGCTGTGGATTATTCTATTCCGTTTTCATATTGAAAACGTGCAGGACTTTCAGTCTCTTTGTGCTGGTGAAACTGCTGCCTATCTGCTTTTCCACTGCCCGCCTGACCTGCTTCTCTTTTCACTGTGAGTTCTGAAAAGTCAGAGAAGCCTGACAAACTGTCCTGTGTCACATAAAAACTGGAAGCAGCTTTAAAACCACAAGAGAAAAAAACCTGCTTCATGTGGTGAGCTGGGGCATCTTCAAAGGTTGGTGTCCCTTTCCTGGGACAGATGTGGCCTACAGTGCATGCCTTGGATGACTACTGAAATAGGGGATGATATCTCTTTTCTGTATATTCAGGACCAACACAGGGCCTGGCTTGGGGAATTGGAAGAAACAGGGTGTTCTGTAGATTTCAGCAGCAGGGCCAGTTTGCAGTGCTGGACTTGAGGGCCAAGCTGCAGGTTGTGTCCCTGCTCTAGAAGCACTCTTGGTTGTCTAAGGAACCAGGGGATGGCAACACACAGACAAGGTGGGGTTTTCCCTGCACAGTCCTTTCTAGGCCCTGGTAATGCCCCCTGATGAGTCACTGTCCTGATACTTGAGGCTGGGGTGTGTCTTTTAAGAAAACCCTGCTCTCGCCTTATCGGGGATAGGTTTTGCTGTCTGCCCACAGGCTTTAAGTTTTCCCCTCCCAAATACCAAGTCTCTGCCAAGGACTTTCCAGAACTGATGTCAGTAACTATAGAAGGCCTATAAGAAAATCAATACTGCTCTTCCCATGTTCACAGACAGATAATAAATCAATAAACTCATGACAAGATTGGGACATATTCCTTTGGGCTGATTTTGTAGATTGATAGCAAATGGATGCTTGGAGAGTGTTGGAACTGAACTGTAAGAGCTCTTTGCTGTTGGTGATGGCCTCTGTTAGAGGAGAAGGGTTGTGAATGAGCAAGGTGGGCTTCAGAAGAAGTGCTCTGTCTTGGTTAAGGCAGAATCTGGGATGGGTTGAACTGCTCATTCCTGTCCTGTAAGCTGGTGATGGGGGAATGGTCACCCCAAAAGTGATGAACCAAAGTGATATCAGCCCTTCTCTGACATATCAGTAGTCACTGACTGCTTTGTTATAAAGTTGACTTGACAATTTGCATTTGAAAAGATTTTGTTTGTATATGTATGTCTAAGTGTATGTATGTATACCAAGTATGTACAAGTACCCATGGAAATGAAGACTTCAGACCCCTGGAACTGCAGTTATAGGCTGTTTTGAGCTGGCTTGTGTGGGTGTTAGGAACTGAACCTGGGTCCCTTGCAAGAGCAGCAAGCACTCTTAACCATGGAGCCATCTCTCCAGCCCCAAGAGAGTCTCTTCCTTTCTCTCTTTATTTTCATTACAAATCTTACTACAGATTTGGCAACTTTTTCCCTTGTTTAAAATTGCCTGTGGCCCAGTAAGGGATTTCCCCCACTCCTGGCTCCTCCTAGCTGAAGTAGAGACAGAGGTAGAAGTATTTCCCACCCTCCCCAAGGAGTCAATCGCTAGAAGGGAATCATGAGTCACTCAGATGAGCTTCCGGTGAGATCACATAGAGAAGCTATTTGTAGACACCTTGGCTGAGACAGCTGACAGCTGACTGATTCAGTGAGTCGTGGGGGGCGGTACTCAAGCAGGAACCTGCTATAGTGGATATCAAAAACTGTTAGAGTCCCCTCCCTGGCCTTCTGAGAACAGAGGCTGTAACCAGAACCTCAGAGTCTTGTTACATTACCTAGGACTTCCCCATCTAGAAATTCCTGGGATACTTTCACTGATAACAATACTACGCGCTACATCCATCTGAGACTGGGCAAGGGTGGTACCAGGGCTGGCCCTGCCCCTGGGAGGAGGGATACAGTTCCAGTGCTGGGAATCTAACCTCCTAGGAACCTCTTAAATGCCAGCTATAGCTCTGCATCTCATAGCACATGGGCACAGTGCTAAAAATTTGCATGGGTAGCTGTCAGGCAGTGGTGAGCCTCGGGGATGTTCAGGTGAAATTGCTCAATGAGATCCTCCCCAGTATGACAGGGCAATGCTTTCTGCTCCTGTTAGTCTCAGAGGTTCTGGGAATTCTTGTTCTGCCCTGGCTCCATGGGGACACTTAGAGATTGCTTCATTTATTAGCTTACAAGTTTAATGTCTTCTCCCTCCTTTAAACCAAGACTGTGAGTGCCTCATGGCAAGGACTACCTGGACAGAGGCTTAGGAAATACCTTGTGGAAATAGCTGAATGCCACCAGCCAGATGGCTGACTACCACACTCAATATCTGGACCTGTTTCTGTATCTGCAAAATGGGCATGGCTTCTCTCCTGTGTTTATACTCAAATCATATAACGCCCTAATCCCATTGTTGATTCAGAGTAAGAGTTCAATAAAGTACTAAATAGTAACCTACCACATCCCAAGAACTTGATGAATTAGCTTTTGTTTTAGGAGTACTAAAGGGGAAGGAATGGGGGAGATCAAAAGAAACCCACCATCCTAATAGGATTTATCTGTTGGGCTATTCAGGCCTGAGAGGGATTTTTTTGTGTCTCAGCCACAAAGCAGGGGTCCTGCTGATTCCTCTTCTAGGAGGCAGTTACAGCAATCCATCACTAATTGTCATCTGGCCATGCTTTTCTTGATCTAGAATGATGAATCCCTGCTAAAGGGTCTAATTAGCTGCAAGAGTCAGTCTTAGCTAAATGAGCACTCTTTGTGCCCCCAGGTAAGGAGATAAGGCTGATAAGGCTGAGGGGAGGCTGCCCTTCCTGGAATCAGTGCTTCCAGGTAGCAGAGCCCTAAACCCAGAGGGCTGCAGACAAGGCAAGGACCTACTAGGCTTCCCTGATGTCTATGCTCGGAGATGGGATGACGAGGATGGACTGACCTCCTTGTAGGGCTGCTGGGGACAGACAGCTCTGAAGAAGAGAAAGAGGCCCATGGGAAGTCCCTAAAGATTCTTCTCAGGAGAAGATTAAAAATGGACAAAGAGACATAGGCTAGAAGGGAGGGGTGGGACTAAGAAGAGGAATACAGGGACTTTATTTCCCTTGAAAGAAGAGGTCATTGGTAACAGTCTATTCATTTGGAAAGCAAAATGTGCATTTTGAAATAGCCGAGAAGTATGGAAATTTCTCCTTCCTTTGCTCTTGTAGATAATCACATTTGTCTTCTTCCTCTGACCTGTGTGACAGGTGGAAAACAAAGAACTCATTTTTAATGTATTTTTAAAATTTTATTTTTTAAGTTAGCATATAGAACAATGGGTTTTGTTACAGCATTCTTTTTGATTTGTGCTGGCTTCATCTGAGGGGTTGTGAGAGCTTCTTTCCCCGGGCTTGAGAAGGGCACTGTGGCTTTTCTCACAGCATTTTAAGCAACACATCATTGGTAACCGGCTGCCAGAGAACCCTCTCTCTTTGCCCTGCACCCCTCCCCCTAGTTTACTGATTTGCCCAGGGAGGCCTCAGGGCTCAAGGCCAGGCTGGGGTCTCCAGGGAAAGCAGAAGTGATTGAGGTGCCGATAAATCAGGCGTGTTGGGCCGGCTGGGAAAAGGCAGATAAAGAGACAAAGACAGGAGGAGTGGGAATAACAGCTCAGCTTATGCGAGCTGCAAAGTCTCTTCTTGTGGATGAGTGTCTTGCTGGGTGCCAGTCACGTCGACCCTTGTGATCGTGAGAGGTTTCCATCTACATGGAAACATCACCTCCATCAGAGTGCCATGAAGATGCCCCGCTAATAGACTAGGAAGAGCCATTGCTGTTGCTGCCTTCTAAGGCTCACTAGGACAGGATCTCACTAGAATCCTAGATGCTCAGCTGTCAGCAGTTCCCTGTTACTGCCATTAACTCCTCTGCCGGATTATCTATGACTATGACAAGAGAACAGCCACGTTTGAGCATATTCTCACATACTCAATGGTCATCTGTGTCACTCTGAACCTTGTGGGTGGTTCACACTGGCTTCACTGGGGCCCTGGGATACAGAGCGAGGAAGCACATAGGTGAGTGAAGTGCTTATTTCCTCTAAAGTACCAATGCCATGAGGATATCACTATAATGCAAACAACCACAAAGGCTGGAAGGTCCTCGTGAAGATGGAGCCTTAGACCATGGATGAGAAGGTGGCTCCTTTCCAGGCCACATCACATCCAACTCACACACACCTGTATCTCCTCTTTCCATGTGGGAGGCTAAAGGGACACTGTGTGAGACATGGTGCTATAATTGACATTAATTTCCTCCTCCTCTGAAGAGCAGGCCACGTCTACCCAGGAATCGGTGGTCTTCCCAGAATGCCAATTTCCATTTTACCTCCACAACGTGGTCCAGTCCATCTGGTGGCCAGAACTGAGAGCAGCGGTGTGCTCTCCATGAGATCTCACCTTTCCCCAGCTTCTGGGGTTGTGTGTTCATCTATAGGGCTTCTCAGACACCTCAAGGCTGAGCTGGCCAAGACTACACTGAGTTCCTATCTTTATCTCCTTCTGCCCTTACTCTGGGCTACCAGCCAGAAAGAACAAGTACCTTCATCGGGAACTCTGGCTTACTTTGTAGTATAAGGTTAAGTCCTTCGTGAAGGGGCTCATCTCTGCTGAAATTCGTCTACCACTGTCTCTCTACAGCCCCTTTCCTCACTTCTGACTAGGACCCGCTAGAGACCCATAGCCAAAGGGCAGAAATATATCTCAGTATGAATTTGACTGTTTCCCAGAGAATCAAAGTTGCCCAAGACCCAGCAGCACTGAAGTATCAGGTAACAGGTAGAGCTTATTTCCCTCACCACAAAGATGGTCAGTGGACATAGATTTGACAGTTCACAGTAAAATAACTGCAACTGCTGTTCATCATAGCCCTTTTGTCCTGCCTGCCCTGGGCTTTCCTTCTTACTTTCCCCCTCCCCCCACCTCGCAAGGCAAGGTTGGGGTGGGAGGGACAGAGTCCTGTTATGTAGATTAGACAGGACCCCTAATTCCAGTGACCCTCCTTCCCCTTCTGTCTCATTCTGAGTATTGGGATTGTACTCAGCCCTGTTCCTTCTTTAAAGCTTAAAACCAAGAACACCCACAAAAGACACCCTCCTATCCCACAGTTTCACTAACTTTTCCATGTGATAAACTGAGCACATTTGCTGACAATGGAGCAGATTTGCTGACAGGAGTGGCTCCAAAAAGCCTGGGTCAGAGTTATAAGGAATCTCTGATATCTTCCCTGTCCATGAGTAGGATGCGACTTGATCCACTAGGAGGGAGCCCACAAGTGACACTTTGTTTCCTTCATCATAGACCCTCTGCCCACACTCATAAGACAAATCCGCAGAGATTTCTGATCACCTAGTGGTACATCAAAAGATGTTCAACTGCCTGCTCCCAGTTCCTCCCAGGATCTTGCTCATGCACACAGGGAGGAGTTTAGTCAGACTGCTCTCTTTCTAGGAGTGTATTACAGCCTACTGGTGAAAACAACTTGGGAAAAAAACTTCATTTTTTTTTGTCTTAGTTTCCTCATGGTTTCCCTTACTCTATAAACATCTTTTCCCTTTATCATCTCTGAATGAGGCCAAGGTTTTAAAGTCCCTGGCTGTGTTTAAATTGGAAACCATCATGGCCTTAGAAAGGGTATGGGAAGGGCTGAACACTGAGGAGGGTCCTGTGACAGGTTCACAGTATGTCCTGTCTCCCACCTCACACTTGCTTTAGCATACTTATGGTACAAAGAGGCACTGGGGCTGTGCATCTCAACTCCAGGTCACTATGTACTGCAACTGTGCTCCCTGGGTCACCTTCCTTCTAAGGCTGGGGGATGACTCTAAAGAGTAGCCAGGCTTATAAAAAGTCTCCCCTTATAAATGAGATCAGGACTCATTGCTGCATGGGGTGATGCTTTTGGCTTTCTTGTTATGAGTGCAACTCTGTGAAGTACATCTGTGTCACCCTGAGTCATAGCTGACCACACCCTCCTGACCCAAAGTTCTGAATCTAGAGGGCAGAGGGATAAGAGGGGCCTGGAGCTGGCTTCTAGGAGATATGTTTTGTTTGTTTTTGTCACAGGGAACATCAGACTGTGAATTGTGGAATTATGAATCCTAACCTCTGCATGGCCAACCGTCGGGTAGTAATAGTGAGGCTGAGGTAGTGATGACAGACATTTGCATCACGATCATCATTTGGCCCATGGATGCTCAGTGAGCAGCAGTGTTTCTGGGCTCTAGTGTTTCTTTTTGGAGAAGTGTGATGATAGAAAGGGCAAGATGCTATGTGAGTTTTCTAGTAGTCAGAGATTCTGAGGTGCTGGGAAAACAGGAATCACACACAAACACACACACACACACACACACACACACACAAACACACACGAGGGGGTCGTAATGACCATTTAGGACTTCTCCCTGACATAAAGTCTTAGGAACATCTAGTCACCACAGGCTAATGTCTACTGAGCCCTTGCACCCAGTCAGATGGTTCACATGTGCAGGGTTTTGCTAATCCTCAAGGTTTAGGAGGCACAATATCTTTGTTTTCCAGAAGAAGGCTACCTGCATCTGGAGCCCCACACAGAAATGGCAGAGATGCATGGGGTCGAACCTTCCTCCTTTCTAAGAGAGAGCACATCCATCGTCATCTTGGCTTCTTATAGACAGCCTAATCTGTAGTAAGGTTTGCAATGAAAATAAGAGAGAAAGGAAGAGACTCTCTTGGGGCTGCAGAGATGGTTCCATGGTTAAGAGTGCTTGCTGCTCTTGCAAGGGACCCAGGTTCAGTTCCCAGCACCCACCACACTCAAAATTGCCTATAACTGCAGTCATACTTGGTATACATACATACACTTAGACATACATATACAAACAAAATCTTTTCAAATGCTAGTTGTCAAGTCAACTTTATAACAAAGCAGTCAGTGACTACTGATATGTCAGAGAAGGGCAGACATCACTTTGGTCCATCACATTTGGGGTAACCCTCCTCCCATCACAAGCTTATAGGAGCCTTCTGTGTCTACTCCCTGGCCAGCAGTACCATTTTTTTGAGCCATCTTGTATTCCAGGTACCATGTAGTTATCACATACTCTGTGAGATACCTTAGGTATTGGAGCCTCATTTCACTTGGTAAGTGACTAACCCAGCATTGAAACCTCTGTTTCACAGTTCTTCACTTGTCTTTGTCACTCCATAGCATGGTTTATAACCACAAAGGCACCTCTGTTGGATGATGTACATGAGAGGGTGGAGGTAGGGTTTAGGCTTACCTATACCTGTTCTGCTTTCTCAAAAATAATCGTGGCAAGGATGTAAAGGCAAAGCACATGTCCATGTCAGCTGTGTGTCTGTCCACACTCAAGCACTCAGGGGCTTCTCCTGAGAACTCTGCTCCCTTCCTGTCGGTTCTAACCAGGAGTCTTGCCACTGTCTCCTGCCCAGGTGTGAGCTTCAGAAGAGAGGAGGGTAGACTATATGGAGAAGCGTGATGGGAGGCAGGTGGCCTCTAAGATATTTAAAGACAAGAAATGCCTGTTGTGTAACAAGTAAAATAAAACAATATGGTAATCAGGCATGGTCGTATACATCTATAAGCCCAGCACCCAGAAGACTGAGGCAGGAGGATCATGAGTTGGAAGGCAGTGTCAGCTACAGAATGAGACCCTCATCCTTACCCCCAAATAAAACCTCTTAAAAACAGTCACAAAAGGCCACATGGTAGCCTTTTCATGTAGGTGAAATATCTGAAATTAGATATTTGGTTTCTGGGGAGGAAGACGTAGAAAAGGGGGACTTTACTGTGATCGGGTACCAGTTCCTTTGAACAGTGACAAACACATTTGAATTAATAGTTATGGTTACAACTGTAGCTGTACAAAAAGATCACTTGAGTGTTTCTTTGCAAGAGTGAGTTTTATAATTCAGTGTTTAAAAAATGATCAACTAGAAATGCAAACCTATGCTTACAAGCTGCATTGTCTCCAGCAGGCTCTTCAGCCCCTTGGAGTGTGGATTCTTTAATGTTAACATTACGGTTCCGTTACCTACAGGGCGCTCAAAAGTGTGCTCTGACCACATTGCTCAGGTCCCGTCCTCTTCCATAGTAGACAGTATGCACTCTCTAAGGAAGGAGCTTTGTCATTTGTTGGAGGGTTCTGGGTTTTGGTCTCTCTCCCATAGAGGACAACATCCACGAGTGAGAATGGGGTCTAGAATTAGACAGAATGGCCCATCCTCCCTGACTGATTCCAGTGTTTATCTGAGTCAGGAAAGGAGAAACAGAGTGAGGCCTGCTATGGAAGTGTCCCCAGGCATCACATGTATTTGTTTTTCAAGCAGGGCCTTTCTTCCCTGCCCCATACCCCCTGTTTCTTTTCAAGGCAAAAGTGTAAAGACTGAGGGTGGGCCCTGCAGTCTGCAAGCCCTGTGTGGACGCAGAGTTGTTGTAAACAACCGGCCACACCAGCCATAACAATGTGGGCACTGTATACTGACACTTCAGCGCTCTGGTCCATCTGTGGCTCAGGGTCAGAGCTGGGAGACCAGACTGCCAATTCTGGCTCTTTCCCTTCTTTGTTGAAGGAGTCCCACTTTGTCCTCCAGTGTCTGCCTTCTTGTTGGCCACCTCCAGTATAGCCATGCCACCTCGAGTCTGAAGCCTTCCCTTATCCTATAATTCCACCTGAAACCAAGGCAATTATTGTGGTTTGGTTTACTATTTAAGAATATCTCAGTTATTCTTTTTATTCATCTATTTACATAGTATATCTAGGTTGGGGGGCACAGCATGTTCATAGAAATCAGCGGGCATCATGTTATCTCAATCCTCCCTCTCTAATAATGTTGTCATTTCCATTTCACAGTCAAGTAAGCTGAGGCTCAGAGAAAACATTGGTTGTCTCAGGCTGCCTAACCTGTGAGTGGTACCATTGCTGTAGGGAGGGCTCTGGGAAGAAGAGGCACTGGGTAGGAGGGGAGGGCAGCAGAGATTAGGAACATTAAGTGAGAATTGGATGGTGTTTTGAGCCAAAGATGAGCTCTCTTGATAGAGTTCTGGGTCAAGGACTGGGCCCTTAAGTGGCCATGTGGAGAACTAAAGGGAAGACACACAGCATGGCAGGCCTGGGATGGCTGTTCTTATGAAGTATAGCTAACTCACTGTGACACAGGAATAAGCAGTAAGCACGCTGGGTAGGATCAGAGACCCATGTCTTCTGTAGTCCTTCCAGCCCTGGATATTGTTTTTTGCCATTTTCCAGGATTATCAGTTGTGTGTTTGTCAGTGAAGCCACAATGCAAACAATTTTTTTGGAATTTAGTCAAAAAAGTAAAAAGATTCTGAGTGTTTCCTCTGCCACATAGCAGTGATCTGAAATGAGCATGATATGACGTGAGACTTGAGATGTGCTTATGAGCCAGTGATTCAGGCAATAGAGTCAAACCAGGGAGCAGGAGGCCACCATCAAGGGATGCAGAACATTACCCAGGCCACACACATTACACAGGAAACACACCGGAAAGAGAAGATCACACTTAAAGTATGAGAGAGACAGGCAGCACCCGTGCTGTGCTAACAGTCGCAGTGAAGGAGGTGAAGAACCATTGACTCATTTGTGGGTTGGTCTGCCTCCCTAGAAATCCCCAGACTGTACTGGAAATCACAGTGGAGGCCAGGCCAGGCTAAGGCACTAGAGAACTACAGGCAGCCCAGGATCCGGACCCTAGCAGTAGACCTGGACTGGAGATTACATTCAGAGTGGGCCTCATGCAAATAATGTCCTAGGATTGCACACCAGCAGATTTGGACTGCCCTCCTTCACACAGAACAAATTACATACCTGGGAGCTACACAAAAGGAGACTTCATTATCCATCATCAGGACATAGGAAGACCTTCCATCTCCTTGGCTCATGTGGCCCATTTACTTAACCTGAGGATGGTACTCTTGTCTAGTCTAACCCATTTTCCCTCTGCCAATATACTCAGTGGAAAAATAATGTTTCCATTTTAAAAAAAAAAAGGAAGGAAGGAAAAATAAGAAGTTGAGGGGAGTAGAAGGATTCCATTTGTTGTGAGACTGTCTCCCTGGTAGATATAAACAAATGTAAACAGTATCTACCCCTCTTTATAAAGCCCCAACAACAAACTAAAGTATAATTCCCCAGTAGTTCACCTTGAGAAACACTTGAGTACCTTGGGCTTCCTGATGGAGCATGGGTACTAGAAGGAACATAGGTGTGTGGTTACTTTTCTATTGCTGTGATTACAACACCATAACCAAGGCAACTTATAGAAGAAAGGCTTAATTTCGGATTGTGGTTCCAGAGAGAGAAGGGTTAGTCATGGTAGGGTGGAAGCAGCAGTCAGGCTTGATAGCTGGAGCAAGACCTGAGAGCTCACACCTTAAACCACAAACATGAAGCCAAAAGAGTGAACCAGGAATGCCTCAAGTATTTAAACTCTCAAAGCCAGTCCCCAGTGACTTACTTCCTCCTGTAAGGCCACACCTCCTAAATCTACTCAGATAGCACTACCAACTGGGGAATAATTGTTTAAATACCTTACACTATGGGGGACATATAATTCAAACCACCACAGTGTGTGACTCCAAGGCAGCTGCACTGGAAAGTCGTCACCCAGCATAGATGACGGCTCCCCATGGCTGTGTAGATGGAACTGGCTTTCTCAGGCTATATACTCTACCCTTCCCCAAGACCTGAGGTCACATAGTTAGGGTTGAATTGCATGCAAATAACTAGGAAGAGTAGTTGGATACTCATGTAAGGGGCCAGTGATCCTCCCCACTCCTTCCTGTGAGGAAATTATCAACAGTCCACAGGTCTAATCCATGATCAATCATGATTGCCACTTGCAGGCAGGTACAGAAGACCTGATGAAGATGGCATCTATTTGCTTAGAGGACCACACTCCACAAGACATATAGGTTGCCTCATCCAAAGACAAGGAAGCCACAGCAAGCTTTGGGAAGGGCTTGCAGGCTGCCTTTGCTTTTGGCAAGTTGCCAGCCCAGTTCCAGCCAGGAGGTGGTGATTCACTGTTTCCATTAGGTCCTCTTCAGTGTTGGTGGGCAGATCATAGGCAGTCTCCCAAGCTCACTCTCCGCTCATCCATGTGCATTTATGGCCCCACAGGGAGCAGCTTTTTAATGAGCCCAATGTGAGGCTGCAAATAGGAGCTTGTAAAACTGACAGCAAGGGGCTTCAGGCCAAAGCCCAAAGTTGCAGCAGAAGTATACAATGATCACTCACACTCTGTAGTCAGACCAGAACTCCTTTGTGCCAGGACGGCAGGACAAAGGCACTTCCTCTCCAGGGAAGGCTTGCCCTTCTAAGAGGCCTGCCTCCAGGCTCTCTTTTCACCTACAGTGAGCCTTCCCATACAGGTTGTGTGTGCAAAGCATTGTAGTGTTGGCTTTCCCAGAAGGACCGGGTGGTGCATGCCTGTGTGCATGGCCAGGACTAGAAGCCAGAAAGCTGAAGGCACCTGGGGCTCCTCTCAGAACCCAGGTCTACTTCCAGCCTAAATAGCCTCATGAGGGAGCAAAGCATCATGGTCCTGCATGTGAAATACAAAATGATAAGAGTTATTGAAAATAATAGGAAAAAAGAAGATGACCTTGGGTCTTGGGTGGGCAAGTTTTCAGATGTGACACCAAAACCACAATCCTTGTGAAAGAAAAGTAAACTGGATGCATTAAAATCCCAAACTTCTGGGGGCTAGGGAGATGATTTAGTCAATGAAGTGCTTGTCATCCAAGCATGAGTACCTGAGTTGTCACTACAGCCCACAAATAGACACCAGCACGGGAGCAGAGATGAGAGAGTCCTTACAGTCACTGCCAGCCACATAGCCACATCAGTGAGCTCCTGGTCCACTGGGAGACCCTCTCCCCCCAAAAACAGAAGGCAGGGAGAGAACAAGGTCTAAACTTGTACACAGACACGTGCACATGCATACCGCCACACACATTTTTTTTTTTTTAAGATTTCTGCCAGGCATGGTGGCATGCCTCTATAATCCTAACATGAGACATAGAGGTAGGGGGATCAGGAATTCATGGGCAGCCTTGACTACATAGTGAGTTTGGAGTCAGCCTCTGCTTATCTGTCTCAAAATAACAAAAATTGCTCTGTGAGTTACACTTTCAAGAGAATGAAAAATCATAAACAAGGAAAAATATTTGCAAATGGCACATCAAAGATTGTTATCCAAAATATACAGAAATATGCACAACAGTGAGAAAACTGAGAACCCAATTTTTAAATGGACCAGGACTTGGGGATGTAGCTCAGTGGTAGGATGTTTGCATGGTTTGTGTGCTGGGTGTGATTGCAGAACTTGAAAAAAATTGACTAAAACAGACCAGAGGCTTTATCAAATACTTGACGCAAGAGGACAGATGGTGGCAAGGTAATGTGTGCTAAGCTGCTGCAAATCAACTCTGGAGACGTGAAGCCTGCCTCGGCAATCAGACAGCTTGACACTTGTTAGAGTGGCCAGAATCCAGAGTCCCGACACCCCCACGTGCTGGTGAGGAACCCTCATTCAGTGCTGCTGGGAGTGTACAGTGGCTCAGTGAGAATTTCCTTGAAAATCTAAATATACGCTTAGCAGATGGTTCAGTGATTACACTCCTTGGTATTTCCCCAAAGAAACTGAAAACTTCTGCCCACACAGAAATCTGCTCACGGATGTTTGTAGACACTTTCTCCACAATTGCTCGAACATGAGAGCGGCGGAGGGAGTGAGTAAACAAACTATGGTACATCCAGTCAGATGAGATGCTATTCATACCTAAGAACAGTTGGCCTAGCCATGCATGAAGTACAGGGAGGAAACTGAAATGAGCCACATGTGGTTTTACACACCGATAATCCCAGCGCTTGACAGGAAGAGGAAAGGAGGTGGAATGTCCTTGGCCAGTCTGGGATTCTTAGAACCTGTCTCAAAAAGGAGACAGCTCAGCAGTGTAAGCGTCTGCCATGCAGGCATGAGGATCAGAGTTCAGAAACTCAGAATTAATGGAAATGGCGGAAAGAGTGGCAGCCCACCTGTAATCTCAGGCTGGATGGCAAAGATAAGGGATCCCACAACCTGGTCAGCAAGGTCTGATTCTTCCTCCTCTGGGAAGCCTTCCTTAGCCACCACACCTGACTGCCTCCGCTGGAGCTTGTTTCCCTTCTGTGAGGACTCCAGTGCAGCCCTCTGGGCACAGCGCTGACTCAGCAGATGTACCATCCGCACCTCCTTCTTTAGGCTGCATGCTCCTGAGGCCAAATGACCTGCCTTCTCCTTTAAGTCTGTCCCTAGAATACAACTGCTTCTGACAGGCAGATGATCACTAATAATGAATAATGAGTAGAAGAATGAATGAATGTAGAATAAATGACCTATTTTGTGCAATTGTGATGCATAGACCAAGATTATTTATGAATAAGAATTATCATGGTCTTTACAAAAAACAGTATTGTGGCTTTGGGCCCTTTGTCTGATGGTGTTAATCTCATGACCTTTGAAGTTATTGAAGCCATTCATAAAAAAAAAATCGTCCTTATAACGCACTGCATGTTAGGCCTTTCACTGCATGCTTAGCTCTTTCAGTCCTCAGTCAAACTCAGCTATCGTTAGGCTCTGGATACTGATGAACAGAAAGGTGAAGTAACTACTTCAGAGTTACACAGCTAGTAAATGACCAGGCTGAGCTCAGAACCCTGATCTGTTACTCATGCTTCTAAATTACCTAAGGAGATGAGTGATCAGAGTTCTTTGGAAGTGGCAGGAAAGCTGACAGCAGCAGGTATGTTTCCTAAGCAGGGCTCCAGCGTACAGCATTTCTGACTAACACATTCATGTTCTATTAATAACTGCGTTGGCCGCCTGCCCCAGACCTTGTGACAATTGGCGCTTTTCACTCCCCAAGAAATGAATGAGTTGTACTTGTAGGTGCGCAGCCACCTTGCATCCATCCTTCTCTTTCTGTACCTGCTGACACTGGGAGGCCCCACTCACTCCCATCTTAGGCTTGGCAGCACCACTCCGCACCCAAGCAGGAGTGCATCTCAGGATGACTTCCTGTAAGAGGATGGAAATTCCTGCCTGCCTGTAGACAGTGTAGGGCTGTGGTCAGAGTCCTTGTCCCCAGCTGCAAGCCTGACTGAATGCTGTGAGAATTGTTCCAGATCCCAGTGCACTGCAGCATGTACAGGCCACAGAGGAGGCCCAGCTACTGTGTGGCTGTGACTGATACTCCCTCTCATAGACACAGCAGGCCAGGTGAAGGACCTTGCAGGCGGAGGCTGAGGATGATGCTTACGGGTGAATCTCCCTTCCAGAGTAGTGACATAGAGCTGACTCCCCTTGACCCTCTTCCAAGGAGGGGAGGCACATGCTGCCCCTTGACAACCTTTGCCCTCTGCAAACCTGCAGTGGTTGTGCTAAAAAAGGGTTTGTCTAACAACACCTTGAACAATGGGGAAAAAAACCCTAAAATCTACTATCCAAAAAGAACTGTCTTTAATGTTAGATGACTTCCACTCCGTGCTCTTTAAGCTAACTATGAAAGAGTAGAGGGGTTTTTGTTGCTGTTCTTGCTGCTTCAGTTTTTCCTCAGAAAGAAATCATCTTTGCCCTCAAGACAAATCTTCACACAGAGTGAGATGTGCCCCAGATCATTTTGTTCATGTAAATTTGTCATCAGTGCATATATCAAATAGTCCTATTTGAGGAAGTTAAGAAAAAAAAAATCTTCCACCCAGAATTGCTGGGAAAAGAAAGGTGAAAAGAATAGTTGAAATCTGTGTTCTCAAAGAACATGAAAACATAGGTAGGTTTCTCAGCCACTGAAGGATAACACCTTCATGAAGATAAGGGCACAGCCTGTACTGTGAAATACTATTTCCCCAGTGTCCAACAAGTGTCAAAAATATACTAGGACCAGAGAAATGACTCCATGGTTAGGAGCGCTTGCAGAGGACCTGGGTTCAGTTCTCAGCACCTATATCAGGTGGCTCACAACGGACTTCAACCCCAGTTCCAAGGCATTCAAGGCCATCTTCTGGCCTCCAGGGATACCCATATACTCACTTGCACAAACCCACACATACATATAATTAAAAATAATAAAAAAATAATAGCAATATAAACATGTGTTTTGAATATAAATTATTATTTAAGAACGTCTTTTAACAAGCCTGATCACATTTTATTGCTATAAAATCTTAAAGAAACAACTTTTAATTTTTTGTTGCAAATGATATACATAGATATCCTGTTCTACGGTTCAGACAGATTTCATTTTCATTCTTTTTATGCAAAAATCATTTATCAGTATAAGAATAATATATGATATACTCTTTATTAATGTATTAATATATTCCTAAATATCCCTTGCTGGCCTGGAACTCACTATATAGATCTCAAATTCACAGAGATCCTCCTATGTGTGTCTTTCTGTTTGCTTATTTTTGGTTTTGAGACAATAAGTTGCCCACACTGGCCTGGAACTCATGCAGCAGAGGCTAGCCTAAAACCCACAACCCTGCCACTGCCTCCAAAGCACAGAGATGACAGGTGTGTACACCGTACTCTACTCCCTGTGTGTGTATTTTGAATGTGTTGTTTATAAAAGTAGCCCACAGGAATAATTGTACTTTCTTTCTCTGGGGTAAGGACAAAATGTGGTAAGAGCACCATGGTCATGAGATGGTGTTCCTTTTCTAAGAGGTCATTTCAAGCCTTGTGCTTCCCGGGTCACTCAAGTTCTTGCTGTGTTACATCAATCCTTCGGAGAGAGGCCACCTAGAATCTCTTAAAAAGTATTCAAAGTAACACAGAGCCTTTTTCCACAGGAAGAAACTCAGTAAGTCACAGTTGGTTTTCTGTCCCAAGCTGCCTTTCTTGTGATTCTTGCTGGTTTTTTCAGAGTTCACCTGTAGGCTTAGTTGTTTGAATTGATGCACAGGCTTAAACAGCTTTCTCTTAATCACTTGTAAAGAAGCCAGCATCAGTGAAGAGCTTGTATTTGAGTTGAGTTTGTGCTTCAGACAACTTGAGCAACATTCCATGGTCTCCACTGACTGGCTTCCTCATAAGCATCCAGTATGTTGTCTGTGACCAAATGATGTCTACTCAAATGGAAGGAAGTGTCAGAATGCTCTATGGGACTCTCAAAGTCACTAGCACTGTTTTGTGGGGCAGTCTAGTGTCCTATTGGCCCTTTCCTTATCTCCAGGTCCTTCCCTGCCTGGGTTCTCTGAGAGACCAAGGGAAAGAAAAACAGCCGCATCACTGCCTTATTCCTGACAGAAAAAGGCTGTCAGGGCTTTCAGCCCCTAGCTAAGTGAGCTTGGTGTTTGACTGCACTTTTTCTCAGGAGGAAGTGGGTGGCTGACAACTAGAGTGTCACTTGGACAGTTGAAACTGTGTGTTTTTATTTTATTGCTTAGTGCTGAAGCTTCTGGTTCCTCTATAAAACCTGACAGGAATACCGTCTTCCGGTAATTTAGCTAGAGTGAGGTATTGACCAGATGGTGATGATTATTTGATTTTAATTTCTGCCCTTAAAAGAGGAAGTGGGAGGAGTGAGATGGTTTGGTGGGTAAAGCTCTTGCCTACAAGTCTGAAGAACTGTGCAGTCCTGAGTTCCATCCCTGAGATGCCCATGGTGGAAGGAGAGAACCCACAGTTTTCCTCTGACTTCTATGTGCACATGTGGAGAGGAAAGATCAGTCCCACTGCCCCCCCATACACATATACTTATACTCACACAAAATAAATAAATGTAATAAAAATAAATTTTTGAAGCATGAGCTATGCCTATTGGCAGGGGCCCATAATCCCAGTTTCTTTGGAGGCTGAGGCAGGAGAAATCACAAGTTCAAGGCCAGCCAAGGCAAGTTAATGAGACTCTTATCTCAAAAAGTAAGAGGAGTTCAGTGGTAGAGCACTTGCCTATCATTTAGGTGGCTCAGTCTCCTGTACTGAGAGGAAGGGAAGGAGGAGAGATGGAGAGAAATGAGGGAAATTTCAGTGCTGATGGGAAGTCAAGCCTGTGTCCCCAGGTCCAATAGCGAGAGCCCTGTGCAACTACCCTTGGAGTCTGAACCTTAGTCCCCCCTGAGAGGCAGTGTGGTTGCTGCTCAGCTTGCATTCCACTTTGCCATTTGCTAACAAGGCTTTAGCCAAGTGGACCGGCCCATGCTGACCATGGGAGAATGAGACACTACAGTGGTAGCTTACTGGTAGATCTTTGTAAGGGTTCAAAAGTGTGTTTGGGCATAGAGTATAGAATATATACATGTCTGCTTCCATTTGGTATTCACTAGCGGTCAGCGTTTGGTTCTCAGTTTAGACATCCTGCTCCATGTGCGAGGACACACAAAGACTTAGCTCTCCCTGTCTCAGAATGTGTCCTTGTTTGAACTCCTGGTTGTCACGGAGCTCCACAAGATAGATTGACCCAGGCATTTGCTGTGCGTTTGATAATTCTTGATGAGTCATCTGCATTATATGAATGATTGATAGTTTTCCAGGCACATTTCAAGCTATTTCCAACCTTGTCTTCTTATTTTGTTCCTCTTCCCTTTGCCTCATGAGGCACCCATGCCCTTGCCTCCCAGCTTAGACTGGAAGGATAAATAGCATTCGGTAAGGCTTTAGGATTCACTGCCTTGTGCCCCATTTGAATCTCTTTGAATCATATTCCTGCCTTTGCTTCTTAGTGCCTTATCCCAGGATGACTAATACACAACAACCGGGTGTTAAATTTCTATATATAAAATTTCATCTAAAGCTAAATATGGTGGTATAAGCTTATAATCCTAGCACTTGGAACATAGAAGCAGGAGTTCAAGGTCATCCTCAACTACATAGGGAGTTTGCAGCCTGCTTAGAATACATGAGATCTTGTCTCAAAACAAAAAACAAAAACAAAAAACCCAAAACAACAACAACAAAACAAAACAAAAAAAATCAAAAAACCCAATCATATCAACTACTTACCCATCCCTTCTATGGCAAAATCTAAATCAGAGAGTAGAAACACTTTTTCAAGGAGAGTAGGATTCTGCAGGCCTTTTGGAATCCATTTGGGGGTGGTATAAATTGTGCTTTTAGAAGCTTATAGACTGAGCTCCACCCAAGCCCCCAGCTCTTCATGTGTCCTCATAAGAGCAATTAAAAAAAAAAGAAACCCTATGGTCCTAATCTTTGTTTTAAGGATGTAGGGTAGGTGGTACAGGGAAAGGGTGCTGCAGTCCCAGACCTGCAAGGAGGCTTACCCCCTACAGTAGCCATTTGCAAGTCTAGGCAGAACGCTGTACTGGGTTGTTAAGTTTGAAGGGAAGCTATGTTGCAGCCTTGCTGGCTTTGGAATGAAGTGTCTAAAAAATCTAAACTGCATTCAGTCGCACACAGAAAAGACATTTTCATATTTAATATTGTCAGAGTGGTAGGTTGAGGGATAGTTACACACACAGACTCGTATTTGCACACACATGCTATTATGTGACTGTGAGTGAAGCAAACACAGAGAAATCAGCATTCTATTTATTCCCACTGCTGACCATTTAGAAGTTAAGTACTAGAACAGTAAATGGGGGAAGGTCTCAAGGGGTTCCCTCAAGTGCTAGAGAGGACTTGCGATGCCTTCGTATCAGTCCTGTATTTCAGAGAAGCAGATGAAATCATCTTCTTTTCCTTTGAACTGAAATTCTGGTTTGTCAACATGGTGTGCTGCCCTTCTGCTCCTGGTACGGCAGTGCCTGCGAGAGACTGCACCTCTGCAAGCAGAAACCAGGCTTAATTCCTGGGTGGCACCTACTTGTGAGAAGGCAGGTTCCCAGGCTTCAGGGTGGAGTTCCCCACCTAACTCAACACCACCCTCTCTGGGGAGTAGTGAAAAATCACTGGAAGAAAATGGGTTGTCTCCACCCCTATCGGTGATCTAGAGTCAGCTGAGAGAACAGCCCTGGAATGTAGTAGCTCAGAGAGGCAACACTCTTGTGTGCGGGGCTTCCGAAGTCCTGGCATGCCGGGGAACATGCTGGGTTTTGCCGCTTCACCAGCAGAAAATGACTTCTCACCCCTATGTTTCTGAGAAGGAAAGAAGATACCATCTAGTTTTACCTGGACAAAGGTAGTTGGATTTCTTCATAAGAGCAACAAGGAGGTGTGAGAGAGGAGGTGTGAGAGAGTTCCAGACAAAGAGCAGGGAGGCCAGGGCGAGAAGCAGTGGCCATGACCAGTTTTTGAAATTCTGAGGTGGTAAAAGCAGTAAGGCCTGGTGGCTGGTTGGTGGACTGGGCGGAGGAGAGATGACTCTAAGATCTCTCCTTGCTCAGCAACTGAGCGGATGCAGTACTGTCAGAGAGGAAAGAGGAGGAACAGGGGGCGGCTGCTTTGGGAAACAAGGTGAATTCTAACGTTCAGAGATTGGGCAGCCATATGAGAAAATGTGAAGCTTACTGCCCACTTGACCATCTGGAAGCTTACTGCCCACTTGACCATCTGGAAGCTTACTGCCCACTTGACCATCTACCTGGCCTTCAGAACAAAGTTCCAGTCAGAGAGAGCCTGACTCAGACCAAAGGTGGGGAAGACACTGAGATCTGATGTGTAAGGTTGTTCTTTGACCTCCACACACATGCTGTACATGCACACGCACACACACACACACACACACACACACACAGAGAGAGAGAGAGAGAGAGAGAGAGAGAGAGAGAGAGAGAGAGAACAGTTTCTTAAAAGCAAAACATATTCATGCCAAAGCTATGATTCTATCTGATTATTAATATCAGGCTCATAATTACTTTTGCCACAGTATTAAGTGAAAGCCCCTTTGAATGGCAGACAACTGACAAAATAGGAAGTTATTAACAGAGGTGCCTGCTCCTGTTACCAGATCTAGTGACATAATATTTCTCACTGGGAATCCTTTGACAAGTCAGCTGAATTTCCTGTGCCCTTGCCTTAAGCACTGCAAATGTGATCCACATGTCCCAGTGTTGTTTCTGTCAATGAAAAGGGAGAAAGGAGGAGAAGCTGGACTGCACTAGGGCTGCCACAGCAACTCCACCCCCACCCGGCTCTCAGGACTGAGGCTCTTCTTTGTTTAACTCATTTTAGTGCTTAAAGCTAGTTTGTCCTGATGTGTTTGGTTACCCAGCTGTTGGGATTTCTGCCTTAGGAAACCCAGCAAGGGTTAGAGGGTGACCCAGCCGCATGCTCTTTCACCTCCCATGGGAATAAATATTTGAGGAAGTGCTTTGGCTTAGGCCTTGAGAGCCACTACTGGCTGCAGTGTGGATAGGGGGAGGCGTAGTGGGGCTAGTCTTAGCTACTTTGGCACCAAGGAGGATGGATAGACAGAGCCATCACTGCACCTGAAGGGTGATCTAGACAGACACAGCCAGGAGCCTCCCCAGGTTAGGGGAGGACTGCCCATGAGCCTTTGCCCCTCAAGAGGGAGATGTCACAGGCTCAGAGGGGAGCATGCATGAGTGAAAGAATCTTGAGTTATGCAGCTGTGCGCTCACACACACATGAGCCACGGAACAGGGGCAGAATGAGTTTTGGTGGTATATTCACTGAACTCTGGACTCCTAGGGTCAAGGGTACGCATTCTAGGACCATCACAACTGGACCTGACTCCTACGCCTACAGTATACCTGAGAAAGTTATTTCTGTTCCTCCACCATTGTCTCTAGTTAACAGAAAGCCCAAGTAACCTGCCCAAGTTCATGTAGCTGATCACATGTCAGCACAGTGTTTATAAACGCCAGAGGACTGTCCTAAAATCCCCTGCTGCTGCATGTCCTTGTCACATCCCTGCATGCCAGAGAGGAGACTCTTAACTCAGTCTTGCCACATTCTCAGAACCCTCCCAGTTTCTCCAGAAATTTCCCTGGAAATGACTGACAAGATTTCTGTGACTTTTTTTTTTTTCTTAAAGCAACACATAAGCAAACACTAGGCAGAAGCTTGAACAGTCCATCAGAGAAGTAGCAGCTCCCAGAATTTGGAAATTCCTGCAGGAGGCTCTGACTGCAGTGAGCATTTCCCTGCCACAGGTTCTGCTTTTCTGGTGTATGCTAAAAGACTGCACAGTGAGCTGGAGAGATTTCCAAGCTGGCATCCCCTGGAATGGATTCTGAAGCTCCCTTCTCTGCTAATGAGAAACACTAATTACACTTGGCCAGGGGCTGGGACAGTCCCCTTCATGAAGTAGAGAGGGCAGTATCCCTTTCCAGTGATGTCTCCTGGCCTTCTGGGCTTAGAGAAGAAATGGGCCGAGTGGGAAGTGGGAGGACTCTGTGGGCAGCTGACCTTTGAAGGAGCAAGCATAAGTGCTATAGAAACAAAGCCAGGTCTCCATGTCACCCCAGAACCCCGAAAGGAGCACTCTGGCCCAGTTAAGCAAGCTGAAGGGCCCTGGAGCCTATAGGCCGGTTCCTTGACAAATCCAATTTCTGTCTACATATCAGTAAAAATCCCAGTAGAAATGGTCCACTTCTGTCTCATGACCTCTGAGGCACTAGGCAGAGCAAAGACCCACATTCCCAAGGCTCAGTCAGGCTCGCCCTATGAGTCTGTTTGTCAGGACAGGGGAAGGGGACTAAGCTCTGGACACAGTAGCTGCGATAGAGTCTGCAGTGTCTCTTCTCCCAGTGTGACTTCTCCATCTTGCTCCCCCACAGGTGTCCTTTCTCTCCCTGCCTATTTCAGTCCCTACAATGGTGGGAGCCTGGGCCATGATGAGCGAGCTGACGCCTATGCTCAGCTGGAGCTCCGGACACTGGAGCAGTCACTCCTGGCCACATGCGTGGGCAGCATCTCTGAGCTGAGTAAGTATGGGGCTTGTGGGAGAGTGAAACAACTCTGACTGGGTTCTGGCACTTAGAACAGGCCTTCCCAAGCCCACTGTGTAAATGAGCTCCCATCTCTTTCCTCTAGTTCTTATCTGTGGCTTCGGTTCTATTCAAAACACTTACATATTTACTCAAAAATAATTTGGTTTTCCATTCCAACTAGAAAGTGTTAGAGTCACAGGACAGAGTCTTACTCCATTTTGCCTGCAGCTTTCCCAGTGCACAGAACTTTCCCCAACACCAACATCAGTTCCTGGTGCTCAGGTGAGAACACAAGTGTAAGCCCAGGTGTGATTAGAAGGGGTGAGTTCTGACCCACCCAACTTGGCTCCTGAAACTCTCCTGGGTTTGGTCACTATTTTGGCCTAGTGTTCCTCAGGACACTGAGAAAAGACATCTCCGTTGCATCTTCCCAGAGACAACAGAACAGGCTGAGACACACACCACATTGCCTGGTTCCTCCCTCTGAAACCAAAGGTTTTGCTAACCTACTCTGCAGGGGAGGGGACAGAGGTGGAGGTGTTTCAGAGACTAAAGACTTTAATGAGGCTAGTGATACTTGGCACTGGGCACCATGGACCTAGAATTCACCCTAGGCTTTCTGTGTATTAACTCTCTGCCTAGCCAGGGCCAGCCTGCCTGGTAAGTTAGGAAGCTACATTCTTCTTACATCTAGCTCTGCCCTTCCATACCCATGAAAATTTAAAGAGAAAACCAACAGAAAGCAAAGCACTTCTCTTGAGGGTGGCCAGATGTTGGAGGGCTTATTTTGAAGACAGTGCTACGTTCCAGACTCTCACCCGCTGTTTTTATTTGATGGCTCATAATGAGAGCTGGAACAACCTGCGTGAAGGTTATAGCACCTCTAATCAAGTCTTTCATGGCTAGTAAGGGGGGAGGGCTTGCTTTCCCATGCCTGGTGGGTGGTTCTGGGCATCTATCCAAGGTTTCCTTGAGCTTGGGATCAGTCAATTCTCAAGTACGATACAGGGATGTTCCAAAAGCACCAAGCATCCTCCTGTGCAACAACCCAGCCCAGCCAGCTTTAGGCTTCATGAACAAGCTGTGCCAAGGGACCATAGAGTCCCTGAGCTCAATTACAGATTGGAATGTTGCAAAATAGATTCAAAATGGGTTTCTAGAAAAATAAGATATGTAAAATGAAAGCCAAATCTTTAAAAATTATTCTTAGATAAATACCGTCAAATGGTTATGGATTTCATTTTGGAATTTGTTCTTCTCCTGAGACAAGGTCTCAGGTATCCCAAGCTGGCTTCAAACTCTCTAGCATAGTGAAAATTTCCTTGACCTTCTCATCCTGCTAGCCCTCCCTATCTCCTCTAAGTGCTGAGATTATAGGCATTTACCATCATGCCCCAGGTTTATTCCACATTGAAGATCAAACCCCAGACTTCATGCATGCCAGGCAGCACTCTACCAAATGAGCTACATCCCCAGCCCCAATGGGTATCTTTTAAAAATTCACTCATTTCTAGAATTAAGCTGTGAACTAGTAACAGGTTCATGGTTGGTGCCAGTGTGTGGCCTGTCCTAGTTCATAGAGCATGGTAGGGAGGTAAAGCCCCAGGTCCAGTCCTAGCTAACTTTCATGCTAGTTTGCAGCTGTGACCCATTCTTAAACCCCTGGTAGCTTATTTCCTCTTTTTCTATAATGGAAATAAATACTTACTTCCAAGGTGAGTCTAAAAATTAGATGATATTTTTGCCTGTGGGGTTTGTTTGTTTGTTTTTGTTATTGTCACTTTTTTTCTGTCTATCATAAAGCTTAAAAAATAGAAAATGACAGGAGTTAAAAATTTCCCTAGGAGAGAATCCAAGGCAAGCTGTGGTTTTGGACATAGATGGGTTGTGGAGATATACCTAAGCTTTTACACAAGCCCTGTCTGCGTTGTCTCCAGGCGTCTCTCCATTAGTCTTGGAGAAAAGCTGCCCTTCACGAGGGTTTAGATTGAGGAAGCCAGATACCTCTCTTCTGCCACCTTTGTGGTTTTTCTGAACTTCTGAGTTCCTGTGTCCCGTTTGCCGTTAGAGGAAGCCCCAGAAGCAGCTTCTTCCCTGGCTGCCTTGAGTCTCTTGCCTGTATTCTGGCTCAAAATGAACTGCCAAAGGGAACTCCACCAATAACAATAAAACAATAAAAATAATTAATGCTAATGACTTTTACCTTGTCCAGCTTCTGGAATGGTATCTCAATACAGCATCTCTCTGATGCTATCTCAGACACTTTGATTTCTCTTCCTTGTAGTCCTGTGTTTTGCCAACTGTTACAACATTTAGGCCCAGAGAAAAGGGAGCCAGGTTTCAGCTTTCTGCCACCAACTCAGCTGATACTGGCTGCTGGAGGCACAGCCTTCCCCCGTTCTTGATGCCAGTTTCTGCCACCCAGGATCCCCAGGGCAGGGCTGGGATCTGGCATTGCAGCACCGGATTCTTCTTGTCTTGGAAACTGTGGGGCAGTGTGTGACGTAGGTAGTGGTCCTGAGGACCTCAGGAGGCTCAGGAAGGATGGAGGGATGTTGATAACAGGATGTGAGTGATGCTGGTGTTAGCCTCAGCTTTAATAAATAAGGGCTTGGTTCCAAAGACGTTGTGCTTCTCAATTATTATTCCTTTGACTCCTCTAAATTGATTATATGCTAGCATCTCCATTTCACAGACAAGGAAACTGAGGCTCTATTCATTACTTAAGGTACACAGACTAGAAGTTGCTGTTCTTTGTTCTGAAGCCACAAGTGTTGGACTCTGGAGTATCAGCTCTGATCAGGTTTCTCAGTGATGATTTTTAAGACTGAGTATTCAAATCACTAAAGGATTTTACATATTAAAGTTGTCAGATCCTGTCCCCAGACTAATGCAATCAAGGGTCTGTGGATATGGGCCAATATTGGGACCCCACTCTCACCAGCCCTTTTGGCCCTGGGATTGGTTAGAGTCCCCACACAACTAACTATAATTTGGGGAATGAGAAGAATCAGGAGACAGTGCCCACCTTGGTTGGGGCTAGTACCTGGAGAACTCTTTCAGGGTGGGATGTTCCAGTTGTGGTCATTCATCCCTGCTTGTAGCTAGTTGCTATCTCTGGAGCTGTACTGGGAGAATTTGGCAGTCAATAGGTTTATGTCAAGCCTTAATTGTTGTAGTATATGAAAATGAAATGCATGAAATCCTCCTCCTTTACTCATCAGGCATTTCTGAACACCTTGTGTGTGGGAGACTCTGCAGGGCTCTGGAACACAAGAAATGCAGAATCAGACACCCATAATGATGGAAGCTGACTGGATAAATTAATGAATTATCTCGCTGATTTAGTTACTTCATGAGCACAGTTAGAACCTGATGGTTGCTGCTACTCTGTAGAGTTAGCTGAGTCCCTAAGGCTTTCTGTGGATAGGGCCATCTGTGAGGGAGTGCTGTGAGTTCAGGGAGACTGGCCCACAGGAGAGACCCCCTGAGTTCTCAGGCCTGGAGAACACAAAGGCGCCACTTGTCCTAGAACAGAGGTGCCTGCAGGTGCGTGGGGAGGTCTCAGACCATCCTTTCTCAGCATTGTGGCCTCACACAATGATGGGACATTTCCTGTCAGGGCTGCTAGGATGTTGAAAAGACTAAGAGAGAAACACAACACAGGATATGGGGACTTATGACCCCACAGATTCCAGTAAGGCAGGGTAGAGCCCTTATCACAATGAAGTTCATGGGTTTTGGAGTCAACTAATTGACAGCCCACATACTCCACTGCGCTTCCTTGTGACCAGAACACATGGAGTCAGGATATATTCAGCAAATAATCTCAGTGCCTCTGACTAAACATGGGGATATACTTGACCCTTAGCACTGTAAGGATTGAGTTGAGTTTATAATGATTTGCATCCTCTGTACATAGTTGAGTGTCCAATGGATGGTGGTAGCCATTATCTTCCAAAGCCCCAGCGTTTTGCACAAGATAATGTAAGAGAGACTCTCTACAGAGCCTGTTCTTTGGCTGGTTCCCATGGTCAGAGAACCGAGGGAAGGCCCCTAGGGCGGTGGAGAGAGTGGAGATGTTGAAAAGGAAACCACATTAGCATAAGTTCTGGAGGAAGACAGCCCTGCCAAGTGTTTGTAATTCAGCTGTTAAGGCAAGACTGGAAATGAAAGGGAAACCAAATTGCTATTGTGCATCTAGGTGACAGTCTCCTCCTCAGCCTGTTGACTCTGGGGTAAACAGTAATTATACTAAGTGAAGGGAGCTGCTACCCTAGGAGAATGTGGGCTGGGAACTCAGACTTGTCCTTTTCCTCCTTCCCAGGTGATCTGGTCTCTCGAGCCATGCATCACATGCAGGGGCGCCACCCCCTGTGCCCAGGCACCAGCCCTGCTCGCCAGGCCCGCCAGCCACCACAGCCTATCACATGGTCCCCCGATGCTCTCCACACACTCTACTACTTCCTGAGGTGTCCACAGATGGAGTCCATGGAGAACCCCAACCTGGATCCCCCAAGAATGACTCTGAATAATGAACGGTAGGTATCATTTTTGCCTGGACACCAAGTAGGAAATGCTCACAACACATATTTATCTTCCAAATGACAGTGCAAGCAGCCTCCTGGAGCTGGCTAGCAGGTCTTAAGGGTGGTCTGGGTGCTCAGACAGAAAAAGGCTCATGTGTACTAGGGTATTTCAAGGTTCATGTGTAATATGATGTGTGTATGTATGTACATATTGGTGCTGCATGTACTTTCCCTGTAAGCTTGAAGTAATGTTCTTCTACATGGGGAAGCCCCTCACTAAAGGGCTTCACCTGCCCAGAAGAAGGGTGGCCTGAGGCCTTCCCCCAGTTGTCTCTGTTGTCCTCAGGTGACATCAGCCTGCTCCTCAGCAAAGCCCCCTTCTCCAGAGCCTCTGCAGTCTCGTAGTATACACACTGAGGTACAGTTCCATGTCTGGTTGATTACAGACAGCTTCCAGGAAGTGCTGGTACTCTTGAGGACATACAACAATGTTTGGAGCAGAGTATGTAGTACTGTGAACCAGATGGCCTGGGTACAAGTAACAACATTGACATTCATTGACATTCATGGACCTTGAGACCTTTGTGCAAGGGTCTAAGCCTCACGGTGCTTCATTTCCTCAGTTGTAAATCTAGAGTGGTAAAGAAGACTGTTAAAGGATTCCAGGAAGGCTGCCAGTGCTCAGTGAGTATTTACTATGTATCAGACACAATACGGAGCACATTATGAGTGTGTTCATATCTTTCACCTCCTACCAGGAAGGAGGTGCTCATTTTATACATGAGTACATGACATGGAGGCACAGAAAGACTTCATAACTAGCCAAGACCACAGAGGCTGTGCTCATAACCACTGCACCATATAGCCTGTAACTGAAAGAAACATAAAACGATAGTGGCCTGGCACACACACAGGAGTGATGCTAGCAGTAAATGTTGTTGCTATTACTGTTATCACTATGATGTCAGCATCATTTTGTCTCTCTGGATGGCTGAGGAGGCCCATCTGGGCCTGACCCAAAACAAGGCTGCAGCTGGAACCCAAGGCATTCTGAAAGTCAAGCCCATACCGTGGGAGGCGGAGCCAGATCTCAGGCCCTGCACCCCAGCTGTTTCTGCTTTGTGGAGAAAGTGTTGCGGTTGCAAAAGTTGGCTGGGAAGGAACAAGGGCTAGGCAGACTGCATTAGAGAAGAGAGGAGACTTGCTTGCTCTTTAGTAAGGTTCGGGAGAGGTGTGAGGCCCAGCCCCAGACCCCCAGCAAAGCCAGCTTGGATAAACTGAACAAGTAGCAGAGCCTCTTGCCCTAGGTTGGGCTACTAGGTCATCAGGCTGTGATCCTCACCCCAACCCAAGCATTTTTGTGGCAGCAGCCTCTGGCTTTGCCCATAGGGGTATACAGTGTCCCCCTACCCCATGATCTTAACAGGCAGCATCAGGCTTCTCTATGGCAGGAGTCCATTATCTGCATGTGGTGGTAGCCGCTGAGTTTGAATTGTAACATACACATGTGTATGTGTTTAGAAACCAATTATCTAGAAACCACACTCTGCAGCATGAGTCTACTGGTCACAAAGGTATTTTTCCATGAATCATTTCAAACAAGTATTAGATTGGTAGGAAATTGGAACCACCACTGTGGGAGCAGTGAAATCCACAATTTTCAAATCTTAATACAGACAAGCAGATGCTCCGGAGATTCCAGGTACACAGTGCTTTGTGAATGGATCCCCCTCTGCTGATGTAGGCCTGACTGTGCCTCAGACTTTCTTGGATAGGACAGATCCTAGAGGCTGTGGAGAGAGTGCTGGGGTGTGCCTCAGAGCCCCCTGAGACTCCGCTACCCCAACATCCTCATCAAATAGCTGAGGAAATGTGCCTTCCTGTGGTAACTGGAGTTTTCTAGGATTCTAGGGCTTTGTTTTTGTGAGCTGACACTCCACTGACTCTACCTACTTCCTGCCATGAGGTCCTTCCCCCTCTCATCTCAGACGCATGCAACCCGAACTGGTCAGAGCCTGCAATTCCAGGTATGGTAGGGAATGTCTGGCCTGAAGTCCTTCCATAGGATCTGATGTCTGGGTCTCTTTGGGATTAAGTGATCTCATTCACCACCTCATTCCTAGGGGACTCATTTTGGAGACCTGGGTTTGGTGGTGTGGCTATTCAAGTCTTCTCTATTTTTGTTATAAGAAATATACCGCCAGGCGGTGGTGGCACACGCCTTTAATCCCAGCACTTGGGAGGCAGAGGCAGGAGGATTTCTGAGTTCGAGGCCAGCCTGGTCTACAAAGTGAGTTCCAGGACAGCCAGGGCTACACAGAGAAACCCTGTCTCGAAAAACCAAAAAAAAAAAAAAAAAAAAGGAAAGAAATACACCATGATTTTATCTAGTGAGGGACCTTGAGTGAACATTACCCTGCAGACAAAGAGCAGCAACATGTTAGCATCTCTTTCGTATGGAACACATTGTGACATTCCCTACCAAGCCTATCCTGTTCAGTGGGGCCTCTGTATCTCTCTGCAAAGCATCTTCCCCTAGACCTGTGAGCTCTGTGCTTGGGAAGGGAGTTAAAAAAGAAAAAAAAAAGTAGGAAATTAGAGTCACAAGCAGGGCAGGGCTTGTGGAAAGAAATGGGAAGGCATTGTACTGATGTGAATCAGGCAGCATCCAGGAATAATGTACACATGCTGTGGCAGAATCCTGAGGTCCATCCATATATCTCTCCTGATGGGGAAAATAACTCTACAACTCAAGTGTGTGTGTGTCTGTGTGTGTGTGTCTGTGACATGTGTGAGACATGTGTGATGTGAGATGTATCATGATGTCCCTTTTAAAGAGCATTCTATCCATTTCTGTTACTTATGCTCATATTTATCAGAAGGATGGCGTATCAGGCCTGAGCCTAACTGGTGAATGACTAGAAGAGATTAGAACTACACTCCTGAGCCCTGGACCCTTGGCTTTTTACAATGTTTCAGATCTCTCTTCTCCCTGGCCCTAAAGCTCTCAGACATCATAAGTGGGTCCCAGCTTTCAGGTCTTACCTCCTCAAGGCCCCTCTAGCCTCACCTGCCTCTCCTCTACCAGGACCCCACTTGTTACCCTTGAGAGCTCTGCCCTCCCAGGATGCCTTGCTCCCTGGAAACTCAGTGTCACAGCACCAGCCAGACATACAAGGCAGGGCCTAGAACACAGGATTAGTCACAGCTGCTGCCCTGTGGAGTGTGTCACCAAGAGATTAAGCTTAGAAAGTGAAAGAAGCTCCTGTCAGGGATCCAGGAGTCTGTGGCTCCCTCCCCTGAGGCCTGGAAGAGGATGGACAACCATCTGGCCATGTGGTTCTTGATGGTGGTAATGTCTGGAGTGGCAACCTAGACTATAACCGTCCTGAGGAATGAGGAGAAGGAGGACAGGCAAGAGACCTGTTCTCTTGCCAAAAAAATTGCTGGAGGATGTCATCAGTTATTAAGAATAGAAGGAGACAGAGCTAAATGTTCAGAGGGGTCAGATTGGGGTAAGGTGACCAGACCTGTGCATCAGAGCCCAGAACCCTAAAGAAGTAAGGCCAGGAATAAAGAGTGGTAATTACAGTGGGTGGCTACCAGGCTATTTTCTCAAAACTTGGGCCCTAGCTCCAGTTCCTTACCTCCCTCTCTCAGCTCTACACAATGCCTCTTTGTAAAGGGAGATCTCCTCCAGAGGGTTGGAGCCTGCCAGTATCTCAGACCCTAAACCAAGAGTATCTGTACTGGGATAGAACCTTGCAAGACCTGGTGTCATTGAGTCTTCATTCAGTTGGTACAGTCTTTTCTAAAGAATAAAGTTGAGCTCAAAGATACACTTTTTTAACTCAACCTTGCTGCATTTCAGAACCTTCAGCCATCAGTGTGAAAGGAAGTTTAAGTTTTGTGGCAGTGTGTTAGGTTGGCTTTCTGGCTCAAATCCCCAAACCAGATGGCCTCATGCCTGTCACTTCAGCTTTGTGTCTCAATCCTACTTAGCATAGGAAGAACAGTAGCAACTTCAGGACGCTCTGAGATTAATATATAAATATATATAACAGTGTCTGGCATTTGGTATATGTGATGTCTTCATTACCACATTCAGGATAATCTCTGAGAAGGCTAGAATTGTTGAAAGACCCTGGAAGATCAGACCTGGGGCTTTACCTAGCCCACAAAACACAACCAGAGAAAATTCAGACTTAAGCATGGCTTAAAGACCAAAAACACAGGGTTTCTGGTATTCTCGGATGCAAATATCATGGCAAATGAATCCACTCTTTAAAAGAACAAAACTTTGGTAGGACACCCCCCACCTAGCCCCCAGTCATTACCAGTTCCTATTTAGCAAATGTTTCAATGTCAGGCTGAGGGTTAGTAGTTTGCCATTGGTGAGCATATCCTCAGAGTCCAGTTCAGTGTTTCTTCCTTTGATTCTGAGAGACTGCTCCTTCTTGGTAATATGGAATTCCAGGCCTGCTTCTTTAGATGGCTCCCCAAGTTCTGGGGACATGACCCTTACACAGATGAACCCCACAGTGAGGACAGGCGTCTCTTTTCCTTTGTTCTGTTCCAGATGCAGAAGGGTGATGTTTGGAGTCACCCACCGGCTGTCGTTCAGAGTGTTGAGTCTAAGTGGCTCCTTAATCTTTTGCTCAGCTTGCGAAAGTGTTTTCTTACCACATAATAGAGATGATGGTGATGGGAGCTTCATGCTACTGACTTGTGATTCCCTTAAATACCACTTCAAGAAGATTTGCAATGTTAAGCTCTTTTCTCCCTGCCTCGTCCCCGCTTTTTGTGCTTTAAATCTCCATCTGTTTACCCAAAATGGAAGTAAATGAAATAATAGCTATTGAGTGATTTAAGTATTGCTTCCATGTTCCCCCACTTGGCATTTCCAGTAACCTCCAAAAGGAGTAGTATGTAGTTTTCAGATCAAACAGAGAGCTGTCTCTCCCACCCAAGACATTCCCTGTCATCTCTCCCTCTTTTTTCTATTTGAAATGATCTTGTTTAAGTGTTAATCTACTTGTTTGGCCATTTCTCACCCCCTTGAAAATGTAAACATTGTGAGTCGTCCTTGTTTCTGACATAGAACGGCAGTCCCTGAAACACAAATTTGTCTTCAGCTAGCAAAATAGTCAGTGGCACCTAATGGCTGGGGTCTGTGAAGTTAGGGCAAAGGGGTTCCTGCTTTATCATTTACCAGTTATGTGACTGCATGCATTTAATTTTCCAAACCTCTTATTTGAAGTGGAAATGACTTGACCTATTTCCAACTGAGTTTGTGGGGATCAAATAAGATAATACATAGAATAAGCTCCCCATATGTGGTAGTTGCTAATGACTGTACAAATGTTATAATCATAAACTTATATGGAAGGACTAAAATAGCTAAGTCATGTTTAGTTCACAGATAATCCCAAAACATGGGTAAGCTTAAAACTCATGTCTACTCAAAGTGTGTATTTTCTCCCCTTTGCTAGAATACCTCCCTCTTCAGTGTCTGTCTTTAGACACTTTCTTGTAACTCAGCAGTAGGTAAGGAACATAGTGAGGAGCAAAGAGGATGGAGGTAGACCAGATAGATGTCCCAAGTTGAGGACTAAGGTGAAGTGAAAAATTTTTGAGACTAAAATGTTTGTAATGTGTTAAGAGTTTAGACTGCTGTCCAAGGATTCAGAGTATTCTACAACCTGGATTATTTTTTTTGCCAAGCAAACTATCAGTCACTTTCCAACATTCATTTTGTATTGTGTTCCTGGCCTCCTGCTCATTAAGGTTGAGCTACCATGGTACCTGTGTGTGACCTGCTGCCAGTGCATACCTAGGAGCAATATGATCTGATTTGATTATTGTTGTTTTGGTAAGAAGCACGAATTCAGCTTAGCAAAATATGTTATTCTACCTTTTTCGTCCCTTTTCTTACCTACACTCCAGAGGGGAAGGGAGTCAGCAGTCACTTCTGATGGCAGCTCAGGATGCATCATTCTTAGAGAACAGTAAGGGATTTTGTGTAGACTCTCAACATCAAGACCAAGCCTGACAGTCTCTGAAGCACTTTACACAGCTCCCTAACAGTTCTTAGCTCTTGGAGGAAACTTTTCTTGTTCCCATTTGCGGCAGGACCTGAGAACCTGAGGAGGACCTAGACATGCCGAGGTCTCAGTTAGAAAGAGGCAGAGTAGAGTTCAGGCCAGGAATTCTGATTATAACAAACCAGGGACTTCTTACTGAGCACTATATCTTGCCTTCCCAAGACTGAGAGAGCAAGACTCGGACCTCTCCATCAGATCCCTCCCCTCCACTGTGACATGGGTGGCTGGCTCTCAACTGCTTCCCATCAGACTTAGTTTGCTAACTCTGGGTGGCCAGCCTGAATGTGGGCATCTGCCAATATCCGAGAAGGAGTGAGCCAGGGATTTGGGGCAGACAAAGAAAGTGGCAGTGCCAGATAATAGAATATGGAGACTGAATAGGATCCTGGCCAGGCCTCTGACAAGTGTCCCTGTGGGCTGCCCGTTGCCTGGGACTTCCTGTCCCATTGTTGCAACCGCCAGTCTTCACACACACACAAAAAAAAAAAAAAAAAAAAGACTGGGAACTGCCAGGCCCAGGCTTCATTCATTTGGAGTTGTGGGTTTTTTTTTTTAACATGACAGCAACAATCCCCTTTGTCTGTAGTATGGCCGGTTTCTGAGAGTGCCTCACGTGGGGAAATCCCAGCTCTCAAGGGAACTGATTCTGCTTTTTTGAGGTGCTTCCAAGGCCCTTCTGGAGATGGTTTAGACCCTGACAGTGAAAGCAGCTAGGAGCTTTGGCAGATCAAGAGCCAGACCAGGCTCGTTTCTGGCCTGCCCTCACCTGCCTTCCAGGCATCTCCTTAAATTTATTCCTTCCCACACAACCCAGCCAAGCAGCCTCTCAGCTGGCTGTGGCTTGCCCTGCCCCCTCCATTTCCCCTGTTTACTACATGCATTTTTGGAATGGGTTTTTAAAATACTTCTTGAGCCTGGGGTGCACCCTCTGAGACTCTGGAGTCCAGCTTCCAGTTCAGAGCCTGTGGAGGTTGTGAGCACAAAGCTGGAGTCCAGGCAGCATGGGTACAGAGCCCACCAGTGATCCATCACATCTCCTACCTCTCTATTGGCCGGCAGGTTTAGTATGCCCTATATGGCAGCTGGACATCATGAATATTTGTCATGTTTTCTAAGGGCTAGTCTAGTTATGGTTGGCTACTCTACGACCTGAGTGATGTGCCTTACTTTTCACACTGGCAAAACATGAACTGATGACAAACCTCCATAGCAAGCAGCTGATGGGTCAGAGGTAATATGCAAATTGCCTCAGGCTTGCTTGGCATAAGTTGGTGCCCAGATCCTAGTAATATAGTATGCAGTTCAGAAGTCCGTGCCAGAGTATTCACAGGGATGCAGTGGGGTTGTAGGTGGAGAAAGCAGGCTTAGATTCAGTCCAGGAGCTTACCTTTCTTCTTCATTTCTGCCTGTGGTAGAACACATGCTACCTCCCATCTACATCCCCACCCCCCATCCATAGGGTTTCCATTTACCTATCAGGAATTCCTCTCTACACAAGTTCATCTTTGTCTACCTCAAGTTCAACATATGTTGTTTCCCAGAAATTTGTAGAAGTTCCATATGTGATATTTTCAAGTGTGTCACCTTTCTTCCCTAGACTGCAGGTGATTGGAGAAGCAGATATAGTATGGTTTCACTCAGCTACATTTGAATATATATATCCATTTCAAGGGCCTAGCCCATAGACTCCACCATGTTCCCCTGCTCAGCAGGTAGATGTCTGTTGGGATAAATGAAGTTGTCTTGGGGATAACTGAGCTCTGGGATCCTGATGAGGCCACCTTCCTGGCAGAGGCCAATGAGCTGGGGCAAGTGCCCACAAGAGAAAAGAGTGCTTGCACATGTCAGAAGTCCTTGCCTATCTGGCTTTTAGATGGTGAGAGAATGTCTGGTCTTTAGTCAGCTATGTCATGCAAGTGTGGAAAGAGAAAGTAGGTCTCTGGCATATGACAGCATTGGGCCCTGTGGATGAGGTGTGACCTATTGTCCAAGACAGCCACACCACACAGGAGTTGAAAAAGGCTTGCTGCCACACTCCTACCACCCCGTGTGTGTGTGGGTAGCAGTGATACCCTGGCCTGCTGGATCAGTCACCACCCTCCAGGCAGCAATGCTGAGACATGCTAGCTTGAGAATGGGTCTGATAGCCTCAACTGTGAAGACTTAAGGTGCTCCCTGCTGCATGGAAAGGGGTGTGGTGGTGGCCTGCATGTAGTCTCCATTGGCACCTAGACCTCCTCACCCACATAAGATAAATACCACTGGGAGTCAAGGCCAGCTGCCAAGGACAGGTGGTTGTGTGCTTTCCATCATGACTCAGGGTTGCATGTTAGCACAACCACATCACCACATCTGCCTCTCCCTTTCCCTGCCTTATCCCAGTTTCCCAGCTACTTCCCTAGAGCCACTTTAGCCCCAGTCTGCCTGGGTCTGGGAAGTCCTCATGGGACATGGCCATCTTTTTATCTAGGAATTAACTGTTTTTATCCAAAAAGAATCTTCAAGTTACCTGAAGCCTTCAGGAGCAAAAGACAAGGAAGTCCCTCTTTACCTTCAGAGTGCAGCTCCAGAATGAATGGACCCCTGAGAACAGTACCCAAGGGCTGAATAAGAAATATGCCCATTGTTATGAACTCAGTAGATGGCTCCTAATGGAGTTTCTGTGCTGAAAGATGGCAAGAGATGACAGTGAACCTTAGAAAAATTGTACTCAAAGGAGAAGCCCACAAAATCCCACACAAATAAAAGAATACAAACCTGGTAAGCCCTGTATGTCATAGGGCATGTTGCTGAAGGGGAGCATGGAGGTATGCCAAGCTGGTGGGTGGGAGGAAATGCCCTTGCAAAACAGGCAGTGTGGGCCAGGCAGAGGGGTCTCTGTGAACAAAGATTCTCTAGTCAAGTGCCCTAACACTGTGAAGATGAAGTACCACTTTATACCTGGTCATCCCTGTGTTGGCAACAGCACTCCCCTTCTCTCTCAAAAGTGGTCCAGATTGGGGGACATACTACAGATGCCTCTCTCATTGTGAAATGGGTCACATGTTGGTAGAACCATCATTATATAAAGATATTCCAAGTAAAATAATTCACTGATATGGGCACTGTTTCATTTTTGGTTTGGTTTTGTGTTCTTGAGATTCAGTCTGGTCTTGCTACATAGCCCAGTCTAGTGTTAAATTCATTCTGTAGGCCAGATGCCCATCAAGTCATGATTCTCTTACCACTGTCTTCCAAGTGCTAGAATTACAGATGTGTGCTCCCATGCCTAGATGTCCAAAGGCTGATCATAAATATAGATTGTATGTAATAAATGGTTGTTGAATACTGAAATAAAAGTAAAAAAGCATGATGGCTGTATGGGTGCATGCTTGCCATATCCCAAAGTTTAAAATACCATTAGGTAAAACATCCTAAGTCAGCCAGACAAAGTAATACACAGCATTGAAGGCCTGTGTAGTCTGCATAGTCAGTTCCAGGTTAGCCTAGACTGCATGGTAAGACCTTATCAAAGAGGTGAAGTCAGGGAGCAAGATGACTCTGCTGGTATAGGCTTTGCATTCAAGCCTGATGACCTGAGTTAGATACCTGGGACCCACATGATAGAGCTGACTTTCTATCATACTATAGTCTGTCTGTCTGTCTCTCTCTCTCTCTCTCTCTCACACACACACACACACACATGAATAATTTATAAAATTAAACCAAAACAAAAACAGAGCTTAAAGGACAAACTGAGTGGTCATGAAATACATTCTGAGAAGGGCCTTGGGGGTGTGCACTTCCTGGTTCACACACCAGCTCTGCCACTGCTACGTGGATGACACTTTTTTCATTTGCCCACGTGCAAGAGTACACTCTAATAGTAATAGTACCTGCTTTATAAAGTGAGGATTAATTAGTGGATGTAAGGGACTTAAAATTACCTGTTCTGTAAAAGTCATTCATTAGTGATTGTCTTTTCATCCTCGTGCCCCAATTGTCACACAGTTGACTGCATATTCCATGACCTACAGACTCATTTGAAACCTCTAGAGCCACCACTAGCAAGAGGCCAGAGAAGGATCATATCTCGTTGTGACTAGGCCATGTTTGAAATTGAAATCCATCTATCATATTAAATTTAGTCTGGAAGGCAATCCATCCCAATCCTGGTACAAGAAGTTACTTGAACCTCGAGGTTCAAGACCATCCTGAACAACAAAATAGCAAAGTGGGGGAAAGCCAGACAGGGCATATACACCTGTAATCCCAGGACTTGGGAGTCAGAGTCAGAAGGATCAAGTATGAAGTAGCCTGATCATCTGATCTACAAAATGAGCTCTGGGCCAGTTAGGGGCTCATAACAAGATCTCATCTCAAAAACAAGCAAACAAACAGTACCCTGGAAGCCTGGGATATAACTCGGTGGTAGAGCACTTGCTTAATTGTGCACAAGGACCTGAGTTCAATCCCAAGAACTAACAAAACAACAAAAACCTAGAAATCATCACACATGTCGCATATCTGGCAAGCTTCTTCTAGTTCCTCTAATCTGTACCAGATGAGTTTTAGTAAGAAACCATATCGGCCCCACCCCCAGAAGCCCCACCTTCAACAGAAGTCACCTGATTCCAAACAAGGATTCTGCTAAGATCAGCCCAGTGTTCTGAGGCAGTGAGGCTCAGCCAGGGGGACACAGGCCTGGGGGTGAGGGAAACGTGCTTAGCTCTTACTCCAAGCTGAGCCAAACCATCCTGGTTTACCAAGCAATTCTAGGAAAATAATTAGTCCAAGATGTGAGGCAAACTAGAATCCCTTCCTTTGTGCTGGATTGGAATCTGACTTCAGTAAGACAATATTGGCTTTATTCTACATGGGCGTTTGGCTTGGTTTGGGGCCACAGCAGCTCTGGAAGTCTTAGGGAAACCAGGAAGAAGGCCTCAGGCTGGCACTTCAGAGCCAACCCCAACTCTTCTAGAGAAGTTTCTGTCTGTGGAATCTTCACTTAGTGGAAAAATCTGGCAATCTTTGCAACATTTCTATCCTGCCCCCTGCCTGCCCAGAGGGTAGGATGGAAGGAAGGGTGTGCAGAGTGCTTCACAGTGAGGTCTGTGGAAAGCGACCATCCAAGCAGCCCCATGGCTCCACTGTGCCTCCTGCTGAAGGTAGAGCAAAATTGGAAAAACTGAGATCTGAGGCCAAAATCCACAGCTGCAGCCCCCTGCCTCAGTTCTCGTTCTTGAGCTCCTTGGCTCCTCCTTTCTTAAGCTTCAATGCTCTCAGGCTGAGCGAGGTGTTAAAGATGATGGAGAAATATCCTTGGGAGTAAATCTAAAACTGATGTCCGTGTTCCTACCCTCCCAGCCCATGCCCCTACACACAGGCAAGTAAAACCCTAGCCCAGCCTTCCCAGGGAGAAACTGATACCTGATCTCATAGCTTGGCCAGTAGGCATCTCCTGTTCTTCTCCCCAATTCTTCCTGTAAGAGATTCAAAGGAGTGCAGACCTCAGCACATCAGATTGGGGACGGAGGTATAAGACTTTCTCCTGCCCAGGGTTTGAACTACATAGCCTATAGGTACAGGTCAGTGCCCATATCCCAACCTGACTCTTGTTCCAGGGCCCCTTCCCACCTCAAGAAAGAACAGAGCCTGCTTTGAGCTAGAAATTGGAGGTGTTTCCTGTTCCATGTTAAGACACTGCTTATGGGACTGTTGTCCTAGTAAATCATGCATGTGCAGGGGCAGGCCTTTTCCAGGCTGCTAGGACCTCTTAAAATTAAGGCCTTAAAAAACTTGTGTGTGTGTGTGTGTGTGTGTGAGAGAGAGAGAGAGAGAGAGAGAGAGAGAGACAGAGACAGAGACAGAGACAGAGACAGACAGAGAGACAGACAGAAGAAGAGAGACAGAGACTGACTAGGCACAAATAGCACACAGTATGTTTTGGGAGCTGCTGATCCCTTCAAGTTGCACCCTACCACCACATGTTGGTGACCCACAAGCCTCTATGACTGTTTCTTGTAGTGGCCTCCTGTGTAAGTTTCTTTATTGCCAAGGCAAGAGTTTGTGCCTCCAGAAACTTTGTAGCTCTCTCAACATAGTGGTTGCATTTGTTTTCTATGTTTTATGAGCTGGGCTTGAGTGGATAGTGGGCAGCCTGCCTGCAGGCTTACGTGTTTATGCTTGCTGGCAGGGAGAAGGCGGGGAGTCAGCTGACCTGTATGAAGGCTGGAGCTGAGGCAGCCAGATTCCTATGGCCTATTTTTTCTATTATGTGTTTTCTCTATCAACAGACACTAAAGCAGTAAGAATAGTTAACGTTTATGGAGAACATACCACATCCCCAGTGTTCTTCTGCTAAGCACTTTGTGTATATATTTATAGCTGTCTTGGGAGGTACTCCTATAATTTAGACCCATTTTATTCATATGGAAATTGTGACTAGAAGAAGTGAAGCTCCTGTTCTAGTCACAGAGTTTTGACCAGTAAGAAAACAGCTGATCCCAGCCATCCAGCCAGCCAGTCTTCCTCCAGAACCACACATTCTGTCTCTGCTCCAGAGGGACAGTTACTGCAGTTAAGAGTCTACAAGTAAGGAAGAATTCTGACCATGGAAGAAAATGTATAAACATTAACCTAACCTCTTCTTTAATAGAAAACCGGGTCCATAGTGGTCTGTGGCCCGCCTGAGGTTCCATAACTGGTTCAGTGGTACTGAAGCCACTAGAACTTTCTTTCAGGGAGGATGCTGCCCATGAGGATCCCAGGTCCTCAGGATCCTGATCGATGGATGTTTGTGAAAGCCCTATGCCATGTAAGGGTTCACAGGGACTGTGTGCTATCAGGACAGAGTTCCAGCCCTGGGCCTGCTGCTGGTGGCCAGCCCTGGGCAGTGTTATCCTTACACACTGTATCTTTTCTGTTGCTATGATAAAACACGTTGACCAAAGGAGAGAAGGAAAGGTTTATTTCATCTTGCAAGTTACAGTTGGTCATTGAGGGTAGCCAGGACAGGAACTCAAGCAAAAACCATGGAGGAGCATTGCTTACTGCCCTGTATTCAGCTGACTTTCTTAGGAGGTTGTCCAGACTTACCTGACTAGGGATGGTGTTGTCCACAGTGAGCTAGGTTCACCCTCATCCATCGTTGACCAAGGCAGTCTCTCACAGACATGGCCACAGGCAAGTCTGATCTGGACAGTTCCTCAATTGAGAGTCTCTCTTCCCAACTGACTTGTAGGTTATGTCAAGTTGACAATGAACTAATCCGGCACAGTGCAAGGTGTAGTAGCACAATACTTTTAAGTCAGCCCTCAAGGGGCAGAGGGAGACAGACTTCTGTGAGTTTAGGGCCAACCTGGTCTATTTAGTGAGTTCTGAACCTGCCTGGATTTTAAGGCTTCAGAGTGAGACACACACAACTCCCAAACCCTCTCGGGGTGGGGTGAGGGGAGACTCCTAACCATCAGCACAAGTACCTGGTGCCTAGTATGATGTTTTGAAGCAGAAATCCTCAAATTGTGGCCACCCCTTGAACCCTAAACTTGCCAGGAGAGTACAGGGTCAAATTTGTTTTAAAAGAATTTGATGTTTGATTTTCAATTTCCTTTTGTTTTTCACAAGGGAGTTCTCCAGAGGCTTTTTGACATGATATTGTTGCTGTGATAGCTTGTGGAAAGTATTTGTGTGTTTTAGCATTTTCTCTGTTTTACTTTTTGTTGGTATCATAGAAGATCAGTACAAGCCCTTTGAGGGTTTCAGTAACTTTTTGGAGTAAAAAAGGGACTTGAGGCCAAAAAATATGTAAGAATGGTTTCACTGAGGTATCAGGTCCCATAATATCTCTGCAGGCAGATGGCTACACAGAGGGGCTTTCCTCAGCCTGACAGGGGGCTCCCAGCCCTGGACCTAGCCCTGCAGCCAACTGCATTTCAGCACAAAGGGGCGCTCAGCCAACCTCAGCTTTGGGAAGCAGCAAAAACTTGGAAGGGAAAACTGAGAGAGGCATTGAGGAAGACATCAGTTACCCTCAGCCCTACTCCTCCAGGCCTTCCAATATGAAGCTGCAGCGTAGCTGTGGAGACTGGAGTTTTTAATAGGGGTTTCCAGAAGATCACAGAATGCAGGCCTGCTCTTCTCACTGTGCCCAGTGGGCAGGATGAACTAGTAGAAAGGAAATAGTATTCTGGAAACCGCAGCCCAGGAACAGGATGTTACCAAGAAAGCCCATAGATTGCTTATCATTTTGCCTGCCTAAGACCACAGGTGAGGGTGAGGGTGAGTAAGCCATCCTTGGCTGAAGAGGCTGGTTGTTGGTAAGGTCAGCTTTGTTTGGAGACAAGGCATTCACTAATCACCACCTAAGAGGCAGAGGGATAATGCAGATTTCTAGAGTTAATCAGTGTTCAATTCGGGAAACAGACATCATCACTTTAGGTATTTTAAACAGGATAGGACTTAATATAGAGACTAGACACTGACTAAATCACAGAAAGGACTTAGGGAGTAGAGTCTAGACGAGGCTTCCAAGAACAGCTCCACAGACAATGTGGAGTTCATCCGTTAGGACCATGTCCACAGCCTCAGGCACTGGGTTTGAGCATTTATGTCCATGGAGATATGAGTTAGGACTGAGACTGGGATCACAAATCTCTTTGGAGATAGATTGTTTCCACTACTGCTGTCTTGGCCTCTAGCACACAAGGGAAAGAGAGTCCAGACACAGGAATGCTATAGGAAGAGATAAAGAGAGGCTCTATCCCTACTGCATTCTCTACCTAGTAAGCAGATGGGGCTCAAGGGGGAAGGGGGATGAGTCAGGATACCACCTGACTAGGACGTGTGCTTCCTGAACATCCCCCCCTTGGGCCTTGGTTTCAAGCAGTGGTTCCCCTCCAGTGGGTCACAACCCTCTGTCAACCCTCTATCTCCAAAAATATTTATATTAAAATTCATAACAGTAGCAAAATCACAGTTATGAAATAGCAACAAAAATAACTTTATGGTTGGGAGTCACCACAACAGGAGGAACTGTATTAAAGGAAGGCAGCATTAAGAAGATTGAGACTCACTTTAGAGGAACTGGGAAATGCCCAGTTAAAGGTTTAATAGCATAGCAAGGCTTGGTGATGCCTGCAGTCCCTGAATTTAGGAGGCTGAGGCAGGAGAAGTACAAGTTAGGCCTCCTGGGCTACATAGTCTCACACACACACACACACACACACACACACACACACACACACGTGTTAATGGCCACACTCTGCTCTTTGCTGTGCAAATAGAAAATCTTGAACAACCAGCTTTTAGTGTAATGGTTTAAATAAAGCCTTCTCTGTGGGCTCAGGACAAGGACATCTGTGGAAGTCCCTCTGTACTGCCCTCCAGTAAGAGTCGGAAAATTCACAGGTATTTGAGGGGGTTTCAAATGGACAATAATCATGGTAGATCTTACAGAAAGTGATAATTCATGAATGGCCATTTTTCCTTCCTAGATTACACAAGTTCCCCCAAATAGTCCCACTTCCTACATGAATCAACACCATGCCCTTGAAAACGAGACACATTTTTTTTTTTTGAGACAAGACTCCTGTAGCCTAGGCTAGCCTCAAACTCGATTTATAGTCAAGGGTGGTCTTGAACTCCTGCCTCCATCTCAAGTGCTGGGCTTACAAGTATATACCACCACCCTTGGCTTCAGATGTGTCATAGATTGATGTCATTCTTTTCTCAGCAGAAACATGACTTGGTCCGAGTAAAAACCTGCATATGTTAATGCTAAGTAACAGGTGCTAATTCATAGTTTTAGTCTGTGAACATGTATTGAAACAAACATTTATTGAAAACTGTAGCTGTGAGTTAGTTAACTGCTTAGACTCCAGTGGGTTGCTTGCATTCTGCACCCACCCAGGAGCCCTCTGGATAGGAGAATGAAAGACACATACATGTCAGCTAATTTTGATACTCCTCGACTAACTGACGGCTGGGCATTTCTAACCCTCCCTGAAGCTAGCATACATTTCCCTCCTGTATTCCTGGCTTAACATCGTCTAAATCTATGTTTTATCTTTGCTGCCCTGTTACCTTCTGGGCAGTGTCCCTCCACCCCCGTAGGGTCACTTTCCCTGGATGATTTTCTTCTGCAGCTCTTAAATCTGACCCTTCCCCCTCCAAGTCCTGGTGATTCTCCTCTTTTTCTGCTCTCTCCCCGTCCCTTGCCTGTGCAATCTAAAAGCCCCACCTTTGACTGTGTGGCAATTCTTTATTATCAATCAAAGCCAGATGGGGGCAGGGGCCCTCAGGTCCAGAAGCGTGGCTTTTGGGAACCAAAATAAGACAAAGCATTAGAACCAGTTCCCAACAAAAAACCTGTTGGGTCAGGCCCTGGGCTAAGTGACTGCAGAGATGAGAAAGGCATCATCTGCATTGGTCCTGACCTTAGGCCAATTGGGATGATGGGACACGTGCCATGCTGGAAGAGGGTTCTAGGGGCTGTTATAGTAGGCCTGAGGGGTTGGGTGAGGAGAGGTAGTATTGGCACTGTACTTAATGGATAAAGCGAGTCTTTCAAGGCTACTTTCTGAGACTGTGTGCTAAGGGGCCCCCTTCTGTGTGCAGGGAGCACTGCACCCAGACCTGACCTCTCTCTGCTGCCTCACAGGCCCTTCATGCTGCTGCCGCCACTGATGGAGTGGATGCGGGTGGCAATCACCTACGCAGAACACCGTCGCAGCCTCACTGTGGACAGTGGTGATATCCGGCAGGCAGCCCGGCTGCTGCTACCAGGCCTGGACTGCGAACCCCGCCAGCTCAAGTATGGAGCCCAAAAGAAGGGGGGATGCAACATCTATGTCCCATCACCTATAACACCTCTATGCTATCCACTTCCAGTGGCTGGGTGGGCATCAGAGCAAGGCTGCAGGGCACCTGAATTACACTAAGTATCATCTGAAAATGCCACACCCAAGTGTGGGAAGAGATTTATTCTAGGCTTTGACCTAATTCAAGGATTGAGGTAGGAGATTTTAGGATGCTCTGGTGTGCCCTATATAGGTACAGATTTTATCTATAATGGTCCTTAGTAAGTTGAGTTGATTGTAGCTGCTGGAGTGCTACCCAGAACATACACACCTTTGAATTTGGGCTGGAGTGCACATAGTCTGGGGTCCTGATTGGGGAGGCCCTTTCCTCTATCCCCCTATTCACCATGGTTTTCTTGTTCAAACCCTGTGCTGAGCTCTTCTGCTTTATGCTTGTATCTCAGCCATCATGTCAACTTTAAAGAGGGATCTAGTGTCCTATAACAAATGAAGAGACTGCAGGTTAGAGAGGAACAGCGGCTTGTCTGCAGAGGTGCCACAGTTTGAGACCATGTTCATATTCCTTTCCACAGTAACCCCTCCCGTAGACAGATCTGCTGCAGAAGCTCTCCATGGGTGAGCTCCTGCTGTCCATCCTAGCCTGGCCTGGCCTGAGGGGTGCTTGAATTTCTGTTTTCTGACTGTGTCCAAAGCATACTATACACATGAATTTTACAAACTTTGGCCTAATTCAAGGATTCAGGTAGGAGATTTTAGGTTGCTCTGGTGTGCCTTGTATAGGTACAGATTTTATCTATAATGGTCCTTAGTAAGTTGAGGTGATTGTTCACGGGATTCTGAGTCTCTTCTGCCTTGTCCTTGGTACTTTGGGGTCTTACTAGGCAACTGGAAGAGCCACAGGAAAAATCTAGACATTGGCGGCACTGCCTGTTCACAAGCTGAAGGTCTGCCTGCTGTACAAGCACTATGAGTGGCCAGATGCTAAGGCCCAGGCCCAGGCCCAGGCCCCAGCCCCAATCAGCTTTCTCCTCCTCAAGGGAGTCTGAAATTTTGCTCTAACAGTTGGCAGGTCTCAAGAGCTCAGTCTGCTGCATTAACCCATATGTATGGAAGCCAAGCTCTGCACAAAGGCAGTGGTTCTCAATCTAACTCCTTTGCTATCTCCAAAAAATTTACATTACGATTCATAACAGTCAGCCAAATTACACTTATGAAGTAGCAGTGAAAATAATTTTATGGTTGGGGGTCACTGCAACATGAGGGTTTGTATTAAAGGGTCACAGCATCAGGAAGGTTGAGAAGCACTGCCCCAGGGCAAGAACAGAGCAAGGCCAATCATAGCTGGCCTTTGCACAGTTCGGTCCTCCTGCTAGCCAGGCCCACTGTACCTTGTGTCACAGTCACTCACACACCTCTTGGTGTCTCCTGCGCAGACCCGAGTGCTGCTTCAGTTCCTTCCGGAGGCTGGACGCTCGAGCTGCTACTGAACGCTTCAACCAGGATCTGGGCTTCCGCATGCTCAACTGTGGAAGGACAGACCTCATCAGTCAGGCCATCGAGGCCCTGGGCCTGGATGGTGTGAACACAATGGATGACCAGGTACCTTCTGTGGACTCTTCTAGGCCAGGCGTAGAAAGCAATTCGGAACTATCCTAGGGTGGGAGAAACAGTACCAGTCCCTGCATCCTGAGCCTGACTGGGACTTGCTCAGTCAGCTCTGGGCCTCAAGGTCCTGACAGATGGCCAGTCTGGGTTCCCCAAACCTCCTGGACAACTGTGGTAGTGTGGTTGCTGGTTCCCTGGTTGGAAGACCAGCAACTGTCCTAGATGAGGTAGGGCTGAGGAAGAATCTAGTGAAGACTTGGATTGTAGATTCGGTAGCAAGCTGTGGGACGTAATCACTGGCATGTGAATGGGTCTGTGTGTGCCAGCCACTCACAAACTCCAGAGAAACCAGGACTAGGGTGACACTGGTGGACAGAGAGAGAAAGAAGCGAACACCTAAACCAGGGGTAGAAGTGCAACTGGAGTCAACAGCACATGGCAGCTCTAGCAGGATGACCACGAGTTGAAGGCCAGCTTAGGCTACAAAGTGAGCTCCTGTCACAATAAAACTGAATGCTGAGCATCTAGTTCATGGATAGAGTGTTTGGTGGAATAGGGAAATACTGGGGTGAAATCTGGCTTACAGAAGAAACTATTGAGGCACCCGCAGAGTCAGAAGACTGCAGCTCAGCCACACTGTGGCATGTTTATGTGACTCTTGTTTGGGGATCAGTTACTGTGTCCCAAATGGTACTGTGTGGCTGGAAGCCCATCCAGAGCCCGACTGCCACGGAGGGTCAAGCCCGGGGTCAGATGCAACCCAGAGGCTGGAGCAGCAGCTGCAGTGTGAGCTGGGAGTGCTTTGTAGGGCTGAACCTGAGCCCGGAGGGAGGGCGGGGTGGGGGCAGCAGGAGAACAGGGGAGGGGTGCGGCTGGGCCAGGACGGAGGAGCATCTGCTGCGCAGTGGAGAACATCAGGCTGATGTTAGTTGCATGCAGGCACAGATGTGAGGCCGCTGTGGGAGCCTTCTTCCTGATGTTCGCTTCCTCAGGGAATGCAGTGTTGAAGCCCAGGCACTTACAATTCAGACTGTTGAAGGCTTTAGTCTACCACATCACAGCTGAGGTGTCTTGACAAGATACCCTGCCACAAAAGGGAACTTGCTTTCCTCACCTCAAAGGTGGAATAACAGTGCCTGCATGTAGAGCGGTTGGTAGAATCTTCTTCAGTGCTAGTACATGTTCACTGTGGTTCTTGTCCATATGTTGTTACTGCTTCCGTATTACTGTCAAAACGATGATGATTAGCCCTGAAATCTGGTCTTTAGCCCTCTGTGTGTACCTGAAGACAGCATGAAAAAAGTAGCTTCTCTTCTTTCTCCAGCTCTGGGCCTGGTTTATGCTCTGAATGTGTACAGATGTGTGGAGAAAAAAGTCATTACATTACCTGATGTGTGTGTGTGTGTGTGTGTGCGCGCGCATGCATGTGTACATGAATGTGTGTATGTATGTGTGTGTGTGCGCGTGTGTGTGTGTGTGTGTGTGTGTGTGTGTGTGTGTGTGTGTGTGTGCGCGTGCAAAGCCAGATTTCTATCCTGCTGCCGCTGGCTTTTCTGTAGCAGCTCAGCATTGCTGCTGTCTTGAACATTGGTATTTAGAAACAGATGCATAGGTAAACAGGCTGCTCGCCCCATGATTAATCTCAGGCCATTTCCTTATCTCCAGGAACTAGACAAGGATTTATGAGCTAAGAAGATCTTCTCTCCACACAAATAACCTAATAAATAATATCACAGAGCCCCAGATAGATGCTTGCCAGGATCCAGCTGTGGAATGCACCTTACACCATTGCCTTTGCCATCAGACTCCCAGTCAGGGACACAGCCCTGCTAACTGCCCATGTCGACACAGTGAGGGAGGAGACACAGCTTGCAGTACGATCTGTACTGCTCATTAGCACAAGATATGGCCAAACACATCTCCACAAAGACACTGACTGATGAGCACAAGCTTCAACAACTCATGGAGACCTGGGTTCTAGCCCAGGTTCTAGAGCTTGCTTGTTATAGGACCGTGGACAGTTAACTCCCCTCTCTGTCCCCCATGCATGCAATGAGGATAATAATAGAAGCCCCCCATCCACAGTAATAGTACAGTGATTAAATGGAACACTGCATATAAAGTCACTTCCTACAGTGAATCCAGGCACTGGTCTGTGATGTGTTGTGTGCGGTATAATGTGTTACTGTTAATTAACTCTCACTTGGAGTTGTAAGCTTACCATGCATGTAGTGAGCACTGTGTATATTAATACCCTTCTACAACCAACTGAGGCACACATTGTTTCAATCTCTAAGATGATGAAACTGAGGCAGAGAGGAGATATTGGGCCTGGGATCTGGCTGCACTGCCTGCCACGTAAGCCATATACTTCTCACCCCATGCTGATGACAGTGCTTGTGGTAATGCCCCCTGATTAGCCTTCCAGTTCCCTTGGCCCTGGAAGTTTAAGAGGCACTAGACACAGGACAGCTCCTGAGGAGCAGCTGGGCAGAGACCTGTGAGATGTGTGATGCTTGCTGTGTTCTGTGCCTGACGATTCAGCATCTACCTATGATTCCCAGGGTATGACGCCGCTAATGTACGCCTGTGCTGCTGGGGACGAAGCCATGGTCCAGATGCTGATTGATGCTGGAGCAAACTTAGATATCCAGGTAAAAAGAAACTGCTGTCCCAGCCCTAACCCAGCAAGAGGCTACTCCAAGGCCTCCAGCAGCCAGACTGGGTGTGTTAAACTCTGTCTAAAACAAGCCAAGAGAAAGAGAGATGGTGGTCAAAGCAAAGGGCGCTTTCCTCTGGATTTGGACTGAAGACGGAAATGAGAAGAGAGAGTCGCCATAGTTCTATTTTCATAACTCTTGTCCTCTGTTGCTAGGCTAATCCCTAGTTGTCCCTGTCTCTGCCTCCTTCTGATGCATACAGTGCTCCCCTCTGTCTTCTCTTGCTCAGGTAGACATCAGTTGTTGGATTTGAACCTTGTCCACACAAATGCTCTCAGAAGGCATTACCAAGCAAATGTGGATACACTTCACCACCCTTGCAATGTATCCCTTTAGCTAAAGTACCTGTGTCGTCTGCTCTGGAAAGTCACCTTCCAGGAAATAGTGATGATTTGTTGTATTTTAGGTCCCAAGCAACTCTCCTAGGCATCCTTCCATCCACCCAGACAGCAGGCACTGGACCTCCCTGACATTCGCGGTGCTGCATGGACACATCTCTGTGGTGCAGGTGAGCTTCCGTGGGGTGCACCATGTTCCTCAGCCTCCGAAGTGGGCTGGGTCCAGCCCCAGCCAGAGACACCGCTCCAGGCCAGGGCCCACCTGACCAATAAAGCTCACCTGACTCGCCTCTGGAGTGGAGTTAGTGTAGAATTGGAAGACCCGGACTTTGGTCTGCTGGATTTCACACTTGTAACCTCTGCTAGCCAGTGCTCTTCCCTCAGACCTGGCTCTGCATCATGGTGTCCTTCCACTCCTGACTCTCCCTGTCTCCCAGTTCCTGAGGAAGGACAGACGGCACCGCTTACATGTCACGCTAAGCCTCACTGTTGCTCACTGTGGGTTGGGCTCCTATGTCTGGCATCACAGTGAGATGATGGTTCTAGAAGCAAAGCAAAAGTTGTGGGCAGAAGGGGCACCAGTGATATGACACTCTGTTCACAGGTCCCGCAGGGCTCCCCCAACCTGCTCCTCCTCTTCTAGGATGCCAGGCCTCTGTGGGTAGTAAAGTCTGGCCTGCCTGTGGTAGTCCGCGCGGTCTGGCGTGCGGCCAGCCCTCCATAGGCGGCTGTTGCCCAGCTGGCCACTGCACCTAGTCTACTTTGTCGTCACTGCCTTCCCAGGCCTGAGCAGTCACTGCCTCCATCCCGGCTGGGCCCTGGGCTGGCCTGGTGCCCAGTTTCATCCAGCAGCGGGTCTCCACCCCCACTGCCTTGTCCCAGAAGTGAGCACATCTGGTTTCTGACTGACAAGTCGCCAGCCAGCAGACACAGGCCTTCTCTGTGCCCCACACCCTACAGGGAAGCTTGGAACTCACCTGGGCTTTTTGTATCTGGTTGCCAGGGAGGGGTGGTCAGAGATTTGAAGTGTGTCTCCAGGAGCCTGGGAGTGTGCAAAGCAGGCCCCTCTACAGCAGGATGCAGGCAACACCCTTGCCTCCTCTGACCCCTGGCAAAGCCGTCCTTGATGGAACGGGGCCACTTGCACTCCTGGCTAGCCTGCGACATTCTGCTTCTCCCTACCTCTTGCCAGCCTGGGTAGCCACTGAGCCTCTCCAGTGAAGAGTCCAAACGCTGCTGGTTATAAGCCATCGGTGTGTTAGGCATTTCATTTAATCTCAGTAATGCTTCAAGGCGGGCCTCTCCCCCACCTTATAGATAGGGAAGACTAAAGTTCAAGCCACTCCAGCCAGTGGCCAGCACTGTAGCCCATACTCTCTACATCTGCTACCGCTCAGGGCCTCGTTTCTTTCTAGGGCAGTGGTTCTCAACCTTCCTAATGCTGAGGCACAGTTCTTCATGCTGTGGTGACCCCCAACCATAAAGTTATCTTCATTGCTCCTTCACAACTGTAATTTTGCTAATGTTATGGGTCATAATGAAAATGTCTATTGTGCAGGACATCTGGTAGACCCACAGGTTGAGAACCACTGCTCTGGGATTATAGGTGACTCTTCTGTTCTGCTCATCTGTGTGAGTCCCCAGAAGGTCTCTGAAGCTGACTGGTGGAAAGTATTGAGAAGAGAAAAATAGTTCCAATGTGGTCCCAGTTTAGGGCATGGCACCTGGTGGGGTGAAGGTGGAGATTACAGAAGCGCAGGTCCCCAGGGTAACCAGATGTCCTCACTCCAGTGCCTCAGCTGCCAGTGGGAGCTATTTTGTGGTCACATGTCTGGAGAGACTTGTAGGTCCTGCACCCTGGAGCACTCCACCCTCTCCAGGCACCCTGTCATGCTGACTGTGTCTTCTCACTGTGCCTGACAGCTGCTACTTGATGCTGGTGCCCATGTGGAGGGCTCGGCCGTGAACAGTGGGGAGGACAGCTACGCCGAGACACCCCTGCAGCTGGCCTCTGCAGCTGGTACGCATGCTGCTTTCCTGTCCCTCGAGTTCTCACACCATGATGACATTTTAGCCTTGTCACCCAGGCTGGTCGCCGAGCTGTGTGCTAACTTTGGAAACCCTTAAGGCTGTTCCTTCTAGGATACTGGGAGGGGGTTCCTTCCCTCCATCCCCCAGCATTTTTGCTGAGCATAGGGTCCAGAGAGGGTTCAGTAGGACAGTGAGCCTTCCCTTCCTGAGGACCTCAGATAGAGTAAGGACACAGCCACCTTCCCTGACCTCCCATTTACATCCATGTCATCATGCCTGATTGTGATTGTAGGTCTCCCCCACTTATTCCAAGGGTCAGATCTTGGAGACCCCGTCTGTCCCACCTTGGTGTCCCTCCTCAGATACTATCTCATGAACCTTGGTACTTCCACCTTGTCTTTCAGGGAACTATGAGCTGGTCAGCTTGCTATTGAGCCGGGGTGCTGACCCCCTCCTCAGCATGCTGGAAGCCAATGGCATGGCCTCTTCCCTCCACGAGGATATGAACTGCTTCAGCCACTCAGCTGCCCATGGCCACAGGTACCAACCCTGAGGTGACCAGGAACACTGAGATGCTCTGTCATGAGCCTGGGCTTCTGAGGCAGTAGAAGAGCCAGGCCTGGTGATGGTTCCTGAAGCCAGAGCTTGAGTGCATGGTAGCCAGGATGATGTAGGTTCTTGGTCAGCATGGAGGCCCAAAAGTTTGGATACCTGGAAACACTGGATGAGCTGCTGGGTTCTAACACGCTGGCACTGACTGCCAGCTAAATCTCAAGCCCACCCCTCTTTAGTAAAACTGTTATTCAGAGCCACTCAGGACTCCAGTCCTCTGTGAAGTTGGTGATGATTTTCCAGTGCCTGTGGTGCTCCCAGAGTATCCCCAGGGCTTCACTCAGCACACGGGCTGGCTATGAAGAGCTTGCTAGCAGCTCCAGGAGCAGATGGCAGGCCTGCCTGGCCTTGTGACTGGCAACAGCAGGCTGAAACCAGAGCCATTAGGCAGTGCTAGGGATGAGACATGGAGGGAAACAAGAGAAGCGGTTACCTAGAGAGCAGGAAAGGGGACAGGAAAGAAAGACGGGTGGCAAGATGCCAATTCGCAGTTCAGAGCTGTCCTCAGCACTACTAGACTTGTGCTCCTGCCGTGACCTCCCTGACAGTGCCTGTCCCAGGCCTTTGTCCAGATCCCAAAAGCCTCCCCATCAGTGCATAGGAGGAAGCAGGAAGGGCTGCTGTGCTTGTCCACTATGGAGTAGGTTGCTGGTACCTTTGCATCAGACTGGCACTAGCCCCAAGAGAGGGTGATCCTGGCACCCTATCTTAAGGTGGCAAAGCAGCTGTGGCTCAGAGAGGTAGAACAGCCTGAGATCACACAGTCAAGTGCAGAGCTGTGACTCCTCAGTCATATTAGTACAGAAGAAAGGTAGGTCCTTGGCTCCTCCACACATCTGGGATGGTGGATGCTGAGACCCTCTGCTACCCTGAGGTAGTCCATCATGGCCACGGGGCTCTAGAATATAGCTCAGTTGGGCACCGTCCATCCATCTTGGGTATCCCAGGCTCATTTTGCTACCTTGGCCTACAGGAATGTCCTGAGGAAGCTCCTGACTCAGCCACAGCAGGCTAAAGCGGATGTGCTATCCCTAGAAGAGATCCTGGCTGAGGGCGTGGAGGAAAGCGACACGTCCAGCCAGGGCAGCAGCGAGGGGCCTGTGAGGTTAAGCCGAACCCGGACGAAGGCCCTGCAGGAAGCCATGTACTACAGTGCTGAGCACGGCTACCTGGACATCACCATGGAGCTGAGGGCACTGGGTGAGGCTGCGCAGGGGTAAACAGTCACCGCACTGCTCTCAGGGTCCCAGCCTTCTGCTCGCAGGCGCGCCCTCCTTCTGATGGCACACCAGGAGTCTGTACAGGACCCTGAAGATTACAGAGATGTCAGTGTTTCTGGTTGCTCAGCCAGCTCTCTACACCTGGGGCCTGTGAATCTGTGAACTTCTGCGTCAGCCAGGGAGGCTAGTCAGCCAGGCACTCTTGAACCAGCTATGTTAGCATGTGGTATTACATGATCTAAGCCTCACTTCCCACCTCTTGGCAGGTTTGGTTCTGATTATCTGAGAACAGGATGGCATCCGCTAGAGCACAAGGCATGGTGGTGTAATTGTGGAGCCAAATGTACAAACCCTAGGGCAGCAGTTCTCAACCTTCCTATTGCTGTGACCTTTAATTCAGTTTTTCGTGCTGTGTGACTCCCAACCATAAAATTATTCTTGTTGGAGAGTCACAACTAATTTTTACTACTATTATGAATCATGATATAAATACCTGTGTTTTCTGATGGTCTTAGGTGACTTTTGTGAACGGGTCATTTGTCCCCAAAGGGGTCACAGCCCACTTGATTGAGAGCCACTGCCCTAGGGCCTGGCCATCAAAGCCCCAGGAACATCACTGGGATATAGCTGGATTTTGACAAAAATTTCACACCCTAGTCTTGTTGCCCCCTGGCCCCACTCATGCCAGGGATCTCCAGTAAACCCTCACAGGCCCTCTGTGCACAGATATACCGGTGAGTGCCTGCTCCGAACTCCAGTAAACCCTCACAGGCCCTCTGTGCACAGATATACCGGTGAGTGCCTTCTCCGAACTCCAGTAAACCCTCACGGGCCCTCTGTGCACAGATATACCGGTGAGTGCCTGCTCCGAACTCCAGTGAACCCTCACGGGCCCTCTGTGCACAGATATACCGGTGAGTGCCTGCTCCGAACTCCAGTGAACCCTCACGGGCCCTCTGTGCACAGATATACCGGTGAGTGCCTGCTCCGAACTCCAGTAAACCCTCACGGGCCCTCTGTGTACAGATATACCGGTGAGTGCCTGCTCCGAACTCCAGTAAACCCTCACAGGCCCTCTGTGCACAGATATACCGGTGAGTGCCTGCTCCGAACTCCGCCATGATGGAGCCACTTCAGGCTTCTGTTCTTCAGTGCCCTGCGTACGCATTTTCTGGGTGCATCTGGTCATCCCTCCTGGGTGGGTTCTTCTCAGCAGTTAGTTCTAAGACCAGCAAGCAATAGGCCCTTAGCTTGGCTGAAGGTCTTCTTCCGTGTCATCTGATGAACCGGCAAAGCATCCTGTGCCCTGTCAGCTGAGCCTGACAGGAAATCCACACTTTGTTCACAAAGCTCAGCTGAGCGGCGCGCAGTACTCAGTGGGGCCTCAAGCAGAGCTCGTCCTGGAAAGGCTGTGCTTTCCTGGGAGGGGAGTGGCAGCTCTTCTTCTCTCTGGCCAGGTGTCCCCTGGAAGCTGCACATCTGGATAGAGTCTCTGCGGACCTCTTTCTCACAGTCACGGTACTCGGTGGTGCAGGGCCTCCTGAGGGACTTCAGCTCCATCAAGGAGGAGGAGTACAATGAGGAGCTGGTGACAGAAGGCTTGCAGCTCATGTTTGACATCCTCAAGACCAGCAAAGTGAGTGGGGCCCAGCGGCCCTGACCCGGGTTCCACATCCTAGGATGACCGTATAAATATACATGCACAGGCATCGCACACACATGGATGGACATCACCCCAGCACCCAGAGTTGGACTGCATGGCTGCCAGAGGGCAGAAGCCATGGCAGTCCAGGCTGGAGCCCAGTCAAACAGCCATTTGGGAAGTCACAGATGAAGTGACAGTCTGTTCTGGCCAACAAGCCTGATGTAGCTGCAGCTGCAGCCAGCCATGCGCCCGAGCTGAAGTGCTTTCCGCCTCTCCCTACAGAACGACTCCGTCCTCCAGCAGCTGGCCACCATCTTCACGCACTGCTATGGCACCAGCCCCATCCCCAGCATCCCCGAGATCCGGAAGACCCTGCCAGCCAGGCTGGGTGTGTACCGTGCCCACTGGGGCTTGTCCCCACACTCTTCTTTCTCCCCATCACTGTTGCCTCCTTTTCTGTTCCCGAGTGCCAAGGCCCTAGCCTCAGTTTCTCTATCCCTCACTTTGTGTCCCGTGCCCCATCCCACCCCAGCCCTCTTAGAGGGTGGACCCCCTGACGCTGTCTTTGTCTTCCACCCACAGATCCTCACTTTCTGAACAACAAGGAGATGTCTGATGTAACCTTCCTAGTAGAAGGAAAGCTGTTTTATGCACACAAAGTTCTTTTGGTGACAGCGTCTAACAGGTAGGCCACCTGTTATCAGCCTGGCCGCAGGAACACCTCCAGGTCTTGTAGCATTGAGGTGTGCTGAGTGAGTCTTCCTGAGGAGATGGACGCAAGCGTGTGTCCACCCCAGATAGGACACTAAGAAATGATTCCACCTCGGTCTAGCTTAGGAAAACATGAGTTTTGGGGTGGGGTTACTTAAAGGAACATGATGTCCCAGAGGCAATCCCAGCACGGGTGAATGAAACCTGCATCTCTGAAGTTCCTGGCCTGACTTGTCCTTCAGCCCAGTCTCTTCTTCCTAGCAGCTATTGCTTCTTATGTAATCTTAGGGAGAGATGATGTAACATTTTTTAAGTTTCAGGAATGTCCTCAGAACTGTCTTGTTTACTTCCAAACCTTGTTTCATCAACCTTAGAAGAAAGCTCTACAAGGTGACCATAGTTCTAGAGAAAAGGGACAAAGGGGACCTTATAACTTCTGCCCGTAGGGCACAAAATGGGCCAGACTGGGTACAGCAGGAACAGAGTCCAGCAAGAGGAAGCTCTCAGGGGCTCCTTCTGCTGAGCTACTGCAGCTGACTGTTAGAGCGCAGAGCGCAGCGGTGTTCTAGAGTGAAGAGTCATCATGGTGCGGGGAGAGTGGAGGGGCCGAGCCGAGCTGTCTCGGGGGATGTGAAACGTCACCTGCCAAACACTAGTTTGGTTACAGGGCAGTCATTTTGAGTGTTCCATCTCCCATAGGCTGCTCGAATGGCAGTGCCATTGGCACGGCAATGGATCAGGACGTGATCAAACCCCACCTTGTCTCCTTGTTCCAGGTTCAAGACCTTAATGACCAATAAATCAGAACAAGATGGGGAGAGCAGCAAAACCATTGAGATCAGCGACATCAAGTACCACATCTTTCAGGTGTGTGGGCCTCAGACTTGCTCTCTCCTTGAAAGTTCCTCTGCACAGCCTATCCTGGGCCTTATGCATGTAGTCACTCTGTCCCCTAGGGCCTGTGTGATTTACCAAATCAGTGATCACAAGGGAGCCTACCCAATCCTTCCCTCAGCTAGTCTGATCCTCTGTGAGGCTGTGGCTTCAGAGCTAGCTACCTCGGGAATCCAGGCAGCCTGCACAGAGATAGAAAGGATGAACGCATGCTGCCCTCAAGGTGTGCGGCCTCATTCTGTAATGAGCTGCTGAAAGCTTACTGGAAAGGCAGTGGCTGGACCATTAGGCAATTGTGATGTAGGCTGCCCCTCTTCTCAACAGTCCAGCTTTAGCCCTACTGACTAGATGGGAAAGGCATGGGGAGCCCAGTTCAGCTTGTACAGGTCCCAGCTCAGGGCTTTGCACAAGGTTCAGGCTGAGCAACAGAAACTCTGTGGCAGCATATGAGGTTGGGGTCTCAGCTGAGAGGAACTTTCCAGAAAGTCCCCCAGTGCGTGTGTGTCAGGAGGAGTTGGGGATTGGCCTGTAGATCTGACTCCTTTAGGGCTATGACCACACAGAGGCCCAGCAGTGGCAGCAGGTAGTGCTAGGCCCTGTCTTGGCCCTGGGCAGGGTAAGATCCCATGGGAGAGACCACAGACTCCCCAGCACCACCACTCAGGAGTACAGAGAGCCACCATGCAACACTCCTGGCCCTCTGTGTCACCATACTTAAGGCCAGGTGTAGTGACAAGCACTTATAGCCCCAGCCCTTAGAGGCTGAGGCAGAAGGCTCATGTGCTGGAGGCCAGAGTAGCTGTGATGTAGGATGGTCCTGGAGAGCAGCAGGTATTGGTGCAAAGGTAGAGAGAGATGTGTGGGTTCAGCCTTGGGCCAAGGAAGGGCACCTGTGCCAGGCAGGGCGGGCTGGCAGCTCCTGAGGAGGGTAAATGGGGACAGTAGCCTGCCAGGGCGGCACGCGCAGGCCATGTATGTTAACCCTCAGCTCCTCGCCCAGGGTTTGCCGTTAGCCAGATCTGGGCCAGGACGTCTACCTGCCTTACTCCACGAATCCCTTGGGCCCATCTCACTTTAATCATTTACTCTAGCATATCCAGAGTATTTTAATGTATGTACTCCAACACATCCACAGCATAAGGAATAGAGAAGTTTCTGTTAGTACTGGAGACTAAGCCTAGATCTTCTGCTTTCTGGACAAGCACTCAACTGGAAGAGCTGACTTACCACTGTCCCGACTGAGTGAGGGTAGCCCAGGTCTGAGACTTTGTCCTGGTGGCCTAGGAGGCACACAGTACTCACAGGGACAGACTACTGAGCCACTGTCTGCTGGCCATGCAGGCTCCAGCTGGGGCCGCGGAAGCCTTGGGAACCTGGCTTCTCCATGGGAGCCTGCCAGTGTCTGGCTGAGCTGCCGCCCTCTGTCAGGCTTTCTCCTAGACCCTCTGGTGCCTCTGCAGCCTGAGGGCCAGTCCTAACAGAGCCTGGCTGTGCCTGCTGGAGCCTTGTTTACTCACACGCCTGCCAGCACCTTGCTGGGGCTGTTTTTCAGCCAACCAGAGAATTGTTCTCCTTCTTCCAACTGGGAACCTCACCAGGTTCCAGTGTAATGGCAGTATTTGTGATGTAAACCTCAAACTCAATATAGCTGGGCTCTCCCGTGGACTCCCACTTCCTGAGAGCTCGAGGCACAGATCTCAGCCAGGCAGCAGAGTGAGCACTTCCTCTCTTGGGGAGATCTGCCAAGGTTTCAGACTCTGGCCTGCTTAGACAGTTGTCCCTCTATTCACCCCTCAGTTCCCTATAGACGTACTTGCTTCTGAGACAGGGTCTCACTACATAGACCAGGCTAGCCTTGAACTTGCTCCCCTCCTTCTTGAGTGTTGGATTACAGATCTGTACCAACATGCCTGGCCATACATTGAATTTATTTTATACTTTTATTTTGCTCTGAGGTAGGGTGTCCCTGGCTACAACTGCCCTGGTGATGTATGGTCCAAGATGGGCCTCAAACTTGGGCAGTTCTCCCACCTTAATTTTCCTGAATGCTGGAATTCTAGACATGTACCAGCACACCTGGTTCATACATAAATTTTGGACAAAAGCAGTGAGCACGTTGTGGGGGTGGGATGCAAGGGGGGTTAGCAGCCCTGCTTTAGAATAAAAAACTAAAGTGACTTGAGGTAAGACATCTTCCCTCCTGAGAGGGTCTCAGAGTTGGCTGTATACCTGTGCAGCACGCACACAGGTGGTGTTTACACAAGCCTGTTTCCACTGCAGATGCTGATGCAGTACCTATACTATGGAGGAACAGAGTCCATGGAGATCCCCACTGCTGACATCCTGCAGGTAAGAGCAAGGCACGTAGCCCAGTGTCCTCCAGACCTTCAGCTCTCAGCCCTGATCTCAGATCCATGTGGAGGGACCTGTCATCGGAAGTAAGGGTGCTTCCGTAGACCAGGTCTTGGCATACCTCCAAGCCCAGCTTTCTTGGTGCTTCTGTGGGGTTCAGCCCAGGAGCAACCTACACTGTCCGCCTCCTGCTCACCAGTGGCTAACACACATGGCCCAGGAGCTCATGTAGGTAAACACCCTAACTTACAGCCCTAGGCCTCTTTGGAGGTCAGAAATCTCAGCCCACCCTGTGCCCATCCCGTGTCTCACATCCAGCAACTACCAAGATAACCTAGAGCAGAACCATTTCAAGGGAACCATCTCTTCTCAGACCAATTTGGCAGGAGGGCTGGGTCCTGGGACTTAAAAGAGGAAGCTTTCACTTCTAAGAGGCCTGCTTTACCCCCTGACTAGCTGCTGTCAGCTGCCAGCCTGTTCCAGCTAGATGCCCTGCAGAGACACTGTGAGATCCTGTGCTCCCAGACCCTTAGCGTGGAGAGTGCTGTCAACACCTACAAATACGCCAAGGTAAGTGCTGGGGAGGTTCAGTCACTTCCAGCCACACTCTGCCCTCTGCAGGGCCCCTTCACAGCACTCACAACAGACAGGAGAGGAAATGCGTGTGTCCGGACCACATGAAGGGCAGAGGAGTGGCTGAGGGACCTTAAAGCTTCAGCTAGAGCCTGTGGCCCCTGCTGCCATCAGTGGCCCTGACATTGGCTCAGGACCCAAATCAGAAGTCAGTTGGTTTAGAACCATCTTCCATCTCTGCCGCCTACCTCTGAAGCACGCTCCTCAAGTCCCACTCTCCTGCCTCACTCTGCTGGGGGAGTAGCATCCTCATGCTCTGTCCGTCCTGGCTTCCCTGTGTGTAAACCTCAGATTTCTTTCAAAAGAAACCATGCTGTTGCCCTACTTAATGGCTGCTTGCAAACTTAAGTCGCCAGCCCATAGCAAGTCTGTCAAGACTTACAGCATCCCACCCTCCTGTGACACCCACCCTGTCTGTAAAGCACTTCCCAGGACCAGCCAGTCCCGTGCCTTCATCAGATGATGTCCCCAGGCCTGAGGCTTTTATTCCCAGCTTTTATTGTCCATCAGCAGTCACCTGGCTTGTCTAATTCCTCATGTTTTATCCTCCCTGCGTGTTAGCTCCAAGAGAGTCCGAGAGGGACCTCCATACCCTGCTCAAAGTGAAAGCTTGATTCTTACTGTATTAGCGCGGCTTTGGAGCCTCGCCCATGATGCTCATGAGCCTTGTGCTGGGCAGTGCGCAGTCGCATTAAATAACGCTATCATTTGTGACACAGGTGAGGGAAAGGGTAGGGGCCGGGGACTCAGTGTTCTTGGTGATCAACTGAGACTTGAACCAGGCCTTCCCAGAAGGTATTCACAAGAGGAGGTATTCACAAGAAGAGAATACCTTCCCAGAAGGTATTCTTCAAGAGGCAGACAGGCACATCTCCCCAGGTTTCAGCTGAGCTCTATTGTGAGTGGGTGAGTAGGCTAGGGCAGGGTTGGGAATGGAGAAGGCTATAGAAGGGCCGTGGGCCTCATTTCTCTCTCTATCCACAGATCCACAATGCCCCAGAGCTGGCCCTATTCTGTGAAGGCTTCTTCCTCAAGCACATGAAGGCCCTGCTGGAGCAGGATGCCTTCCGGCAGCTCATCTACGGCCGAAGCAGCAAGGTCCAGGGCCTGGACCCACTGCAGGATCTGCAGAGCACCCTCGCTGAGCGAGTGCATTCTGTCTACATCACCTCCCGGGTGTGAGGCAGGGTGGAAGGTGACTTATCTGAGGGTGTGCAAAGGTCCGTTAAGACCAGAAACCACCAGTGACAGCCCCAGTGGAGGGAGGCTTGCAGGCTTTGGGGGTAGACTCTTGGGGTACTTCCTGCTCTTCCCCTAGATAACCAACCATCTGTGGTTGACTGATCCTTGGGTGGACAGAGTCCACTTCACTGTTGCTGGCCAGTAACTGGCAAGGGGGTGTGACATAGTTGCACCTTGATGGCTGCCCTGTGCCCTCTCCCCTCCAGGGCTCAACAGCAAGCCAGTCCACCTCAGCTCTCCCCATCCTGGCTGGGGCTGTTAGGAGCATGGCATTCTTATGAATGTAGAAAATGTATTCTGAGCCCCAGGCCACTGGATGCAATAGTTGGTATGTTTTGTTTTCCTAAACAGAGGAAAGGCTTTCCAAATCCTGTCCTCCAAGCTGTGCCTTTGAAAGGGCTGGTGGCCCCTGTCTGTGAAGACTGGACCTCTAGTGGCCCTCCCTACGAGACTACTAACTTAGAGTCTGAGCTCAGAGCTTCTGGGCTGAGGGTATGACGGGCTACAGTACAGGAACTCAAGGCCTTCCGCTCTTGCTGCTACAGCTGGCAGCCAAAGTGAAGGGGTCGGTTCTAGGCCCGGCCGAGCTCGGATGCGTGTGCAGGCTGAGGACAAGAGTGGAGGAGCACACTTGTCACCTAAGATCTGTGACTCTGGGGCATGAAGGACAGGGCCTCAGTGGAGGAGAAGCTATGTCCCCTCCTGTCCTCAGTCTTGGCTCCCCATCCTCTGGCCTGTTTGTGGACAGACGCTGGGACAGCATCAAGAACAGCTACCTTAGAAACTATTTATTCATCAGAAGCCCCCAGGGCTTGCAATCCTGGAAAAATATTTTCAACTTGCTGCTTGTGCTGGATGTACAAAAGAATGAATGGTATTTTATTGCTGTAATATTGTATGATACTGTAACTATACCTTAATGTTGTTACTGTAAATGTGCTATGGTTTTATCAACAATAAACATTCATTAACATTGACATTGGCATCTGCTCCTGGTAAAAGAAAATTGCCTAGCAGTTCAGAGCTGGAGAGGAGCCCCGCTGGACCGTGGGGGACCCAGAGCTGAGTCTGTGCTACTGGGCAGGAAAGCCAAAAGCCTCACAGCAGAGCTGTCATATACCTAGACGCTCACCTGTCTGGTATCACTGATTCTGTCCTCGGATTGGCCGATTTCTTCACTTGGGAAATGAGGCGCATGAAAATTTGATGTGCCAACAGGCTAGACAGACCAGGACTCACACTGGGGAGGCCCACCTGTGGCTCTCTCTGACCTTATGACCCAGGCACCCCCATGAGGAGATGAAGTTCCTGAGGTTGCCCTCCCGTACCATCTCTACCAGGTAGATGCAGGAACAGGAACTGAAGGCCAACCTGGGCTAGGAATCTGCTAAATATACCACCCTCCCACCCCTGGTTCTTGTTAAGATCACAGGGAGTGGCTACCATTTAGCATCCTGGAAAAGAAAACAGACTCCAGGAACCAGGGAGGCCTGTTTCTAGCCCTTTTTGGGTAGAGGCCAGGGAGAATGGCTTGAACTTCGGTCTGGGGCTCTGGACTCAGCAGTGAGGATGTCCTGTGCATATATACCACAGTGCCCTCTGGGGGCCACAGGGAGGAGATGCAGTCCTCTAGCACCACCTTAAAGGAGGAGCAGCAGAGGTCCTGAGTGTCTTTCCTTCAAGGATTTGTCTGACCTCTCCACCTCCTGGAGAGCTGTTCGGGCTCAAAAGGCAGATCTGCTTACAACTGGCTCCAACCTGCTCCTCTGCAGGTGTTAAGATTCGATAAGGAGTTAGTCCTCTGGGCTTGTATTAAACAGGCACTTTTAAAACAAATAAACATTTTTTACATGATTTTTTAAATGGAGATAGGAGAGATGGGTAAGAGCACTTACTGTGGAAGCATAAGGGTCTGCATTCAGATCCTAGTACCTATGTGAGAAACTAAGTGTAGCCACATGCAGCCCTGTGGCCCCAGTCAGCACTGTGGGGTCTAGAGACAGGATCACTGGGGCTGGCTGTCAGCCTAGTTCCAGTTCAGTAAGAGACCCTCTCAAGGAATAAAGTGGAGAATGACAGGAGTGCCCTCTGGCCTGCACGTACGCATGCACGCACACACACTCTTCTGTGGAGGGAAGTTAATTTTTCTTAGGACCTAACACAGCAACAGGGGTGTTTGATAACTTACCCTGAGGCAGCAACTCAAGATCATGAGACCACTTCTAAGCTGTCAAGTCTCTCGCTACTAGCAGCTAGACAAAGAGCAAAGATGAGTTCTTACAGGAGTCCGTGGGTCACAAGAGCAGGATGTATTAGCAGTGAACCCAGGGACAGCAGACAAGGCAGTTATATATCAGGGATAGAGCCTGAGACCCCTGTACCAAACTGCAAGCCACCAGGGTTAATCCTGGGCCACCAAGGCAAACACTAGACACCCAAGGCTTCTGGCCTTCCCAGTTCCAGGCTCTCCTAATGCTGTGCTCTCTAAACTGGGTTCCTTTCTTCATAACAGCCCCCCGTGTAGACAAAGGGTTGGCAAGCCAGAAAGTTCCCATGGATTGTGCAAAGGAAACTTTTGTGTCCCCTTTTCCTAGCCTCAGTGCACACAGTCTCTTGGTCACTCCAGCATCCTCTGGGATTGTCAAGACCAGATGAGTAGTGAGAACAGGTTGGCACCAGCCCCTTATAGCTTAGGGGTGAGGAGACCATGAAGGAACCAACTCTCTTTGTTTAAATCTTGTCAGCCCCTTCCCCAGGTGACGTATTCAGAGCTGGCCCATCTGACATCATTTTGGATGTGACATCTCCTGAGAGAGAAGAGCTTTACAGATGTCACTCTGTGGGGGCCAGATGGTGAGGTCTGAAGGAGGCATGCCCTTTCAGGTTTGAAGGAGGGACAATGCACTGTGACCTGCTCAGGACACATTTTGAAAAGGACCTTGACTGCACACAGTGGCCACCCTGGTCAAGTTGAGAAGCCCCAAGACAGTTTATTACTTAGAGCTGGGCACCTCCAGCTGCAAAAGGCACAGGCTATGTAACCCATGTGAATCTCTGGCTAGCTCAGGTTTATTTTAGAATGTATGTAGTCAGTCCTGCGCGCACATCATTCCATCATCCTGGAGTCACTATCCCTGAACAGCTCCTGTGGTTAGACCTGGGGAGCAACCAGAACCCAGACTGGGTCCATTGTTGTAAGTCGGGCACTGTTCTAAGCAACCCGTTCTTTTCCACCCACTGTTCCTCAAGGCTGGGGGATGTGGGTACCATCACTACTACTCGATTGTGATCCACCGGGGTAAAGCCATGTTATTTTGTTATAACAGAATATCCAAGGTTGAATAGTTTATAAAGAAAATTAATTCCACTCGGAAGGCAGAGAGAGGCAGGTGGATCTCTTGAATTTGAAGTCTGCCTGGTCTACACAGCAAGTTCTAGGACAGCCAGGGCTACAGAGGAAACCCTGTCTCAAAAAAAAAGAAAGAAAAAAAAATTTTCCTTACAGTTCTAGAAGCTGACAAGTCCTAATCAAGAGGCAAATCCGATGACGACCTTGTTGGTACTGACTCTGTAACAGGGTGGCTGCCCATGTGCGACACGAAGGCTCGTCTAAGGCACAGCAGGCCTTTCTAACAGGCCCCCTCTCAAGTTAATCCACCAAAGCCCTCCTAACCACATTACCTCCAACAGTTCCACATGAAAATTGGGGACATGTGAACCACAGTGTCCAAGATCTGAAAAAGGGTTAGGGCAGAGCCACAGCCAAGCTCATGTGGGCAGCCTGGCCTCGTAACCTAAGGGTTGCGTTGTCTCTAACCAATAGTGTGAATCGCAGAACCCCGCAGGAGACAGCTAACTTTCAAGGTGACTACAGGGCCACTGAGTCCCTGCCATGTCACACAGCATACCAATGACTATGATACCTAGGCTCCACTTCTGACCTGGCAGCCAAACTCACCAGGAGAAACAAGTATGCAACTTTCAGACGCGGATCTTATAGTCACTGCAGGCAAATGGTCTTTCCAAGACGTCATTTATTAAAAATACTCTCTCCCCTCACTTCTGTAGCAAGTCTTTCTTGATAAGTCTCTCCCAGATGAAGAGGCCACCAAAAGGCATTTGGGGCTCAGCCTTTCCTGGGGCAGAGGACAGCAGACCTGCCGAAGAAGACAGGCAGAAGTGGAAGTGGAAGCAGGAGGTCCTGCTGACCCAGCCCCAGAGTGTTGGGACCGTCTGCAGTGAGGCAGAGTGCTCCTCCAGAAAGCTGTGCTGGAGCACCAGAAGGCCAGGAGCCAGCGCAGCGGCCCAAAGTGAAGCCGTGCCCTGGGGTGGAGTGACAGCCCCCGACGACGCCAGAGCTTCGCCCACACACCAAGTTCTAAGTAGACTTGGGAGTGACTTTGTCTTCAGCCACAGCAGGCGTATAGACAGAATGATGGTGTCTGCCCCTGCTGAAGGCCCTCGTCACTGTCACTGTCCACACTGCTGCCTGGCCTGGCCCAGCAGAACACAGCTCAGAAGTCTGGCATCCTGCCTCATTACTTCTTTCGCTTCAGTTTCATATCCTTTCTGTTGTTATCTCTCTTCTTCAACTTCTTGCTCTGTTTGGGTTCTTGTTTTGTTTCCAGTTTCCTTTTCTTGTCACTGAAGGGAAAAAAAAAAAACCACCAAGGACAGAAATAGAAAGCATTAAACAACATAGATCTGAAACACTGCACCCAGACATGTTCTCTGCAGACCTTTAGAGACAGCGTCACGCAGGCTGGGACCACATTACACAGGCCCCCTGACCATCTGTGGAGTAGCCCGAGCTCTCTTCAGAATACTGAGTGGGTACCAGACAGAGATCATGCCCACCACACGGAGCCCCTAGGTATCACCCCAGTGACCCCAGAGGCAGTTTATAGCTCAAACATGGGATCTTCAAGGAAAGCCAGTGTCCTTCCTAATTCATGGCTGTGAACTGCCTTTTCCTAAGCCAATGGTATAAACTCCCAGGACCGTGATTCAGGAGTCGCTGGCAAGCCTCCTACCAGGGCAGCACAGGGACTGAGCAAGAAACCTGCCAGTCAGAAGCCCTGGAGATGAGCATCTTAATGGCGTTTCCCCCTGGAAACAGACTCCCTAAGGAGACAGAGGATCCAGAGATGATATATCCAGTACCTCATGGAGGAACTACTGAGATGGGCAGGGGCTGGACAGATGGCTCAGTGACCGAGTGGACAAACACTGCTCTGTTTTCTCCCTGAGCCAGGGTCTTCAGGGTCTTTCTGTGTAGCTCTCACTGGCCTAGAATTCACCAGGCTAGCCTCAAACTCTAGAGATCTGTCTGCCTCTGCCTCCTGAGTGTTAGGACTAAAGATATGTAGCAGTATGCACGGCTCTCAGAGCACTATGCAGAAGGTCAGGGTTCAGTTCCCAGTGCCCATATAGTATCTCATAATTATTGTAGCTCCAACTCCAGAGGACCCAATGCCCTCTTCTGGCCTCCTCAGACCCCAGGCATATACATGGTGCACACATACACACATACATGCAGGCAAAACACTCATAAAAATCTTAAAAAAAAAAAAAAAGGCGAGCCTTAGGAAAGGGCAGGCTTCTGCGAACTTCACTTCGGCCTAAGGCCCGGGCCATGCGGGCCATGGGCTAGCGTGACTCAGGAGGCTCCTCGGCAGCAGCCTCGGTGGGGCTGAGGGTCAGGCTCGCTCTGCAGAGCTCAGAGCCAGGACTCTTCACAGTAGCTTATCCCCAGGCCTGGTGTGAGAGTCCAAACCACTGACATAGCTAGAGCATGGGGGAGCCTAAAGCATTTACCACAGCATTCAAACCAGAGCAGGCCAGAAGGCCCCTGGAAGATGCGGCTGCATCAGCACTAGAGCCCTCAGTCCTGGCGTGGCTGCAGGAGATGGAGGGGTGATACCTAACTCTCTGAGATTCATCACCTGAACGTCCCATTGAGAACTGCTTGGTAATTATGATAATGTCAACAATTCAGCCTTCCCACAAGCCCAAATCGGTCATGCTAGCCTCGTGTAGGGGCCCTGGGCACAGGGGGTCTCCTGCTGGTCCTGAGGGAGCTATACACAAACGCATCACTTTGCAATGAGACATTGGAGAAATGGTGTTCAGCAGCCTCAGGATGCCCGTGGTGGCCAAGGAAGTCAAAACTGCTTTAATACTGATCCTCTCTTTGCCTTTTCCACATTCTGTCTCTTACACTGTTTCTCAGAGGACAAGAGGTCTGAGGGTACCACAAGGACTAGAGGCAGACGCCGGAAGCTGGCTGTGCCCAGTGTGCCGGAGATGAGTGACACCACTGCCCGAAGTAAAACGGTAGTGGAGGACTTGCCTAGCATATATAGAGCCCGGGGCTTGATCACCAGCAAGCAAGACAGAAAGAAAGAAAAAACAAACAAACAAAAACAAACCCACAACCAAAAACTTAAATCCAAACCCATACTATTATTCATTTCAAACAAATGGTTTTCAGTTTCTTGGTTTTTTATTTTTGTTATCTACAAAAAGGACCTGCATGAAGAAAGGTTCTATCTTTTTAAGGCATAAAAGAACTCTAAGACCAAGGAATTTGAGAACTGCTGGCCTGAAGGAAGGACAAGGTGGCTCACACACCTGGCCCTGTCCTCACTGGCTGAGTACAGGAGAAGTGACCCCGCCCAGGGTGCTGTGTGCTTTACAGGTGTGCTACCAAGGTGGCCGGGGAACAAGAGAACCACGACACTGCCCTCAGCATTTGCTCCCGCCTCCGGCTTCCCAGGAACAGCTACAAAGCCCGGCTGTGTGGGACTCCAGGCCCTTCCTTACCTTTTCAAACTAACGATGGAGGCATTCTGCCCTGCTTTGCTCAAAACTTCATTCCACTCCTCATCATCCCCTCGGATTACATATCTGTAGGAAGAGGGGGATGTCAAAGCCTGTCAGGAGAGAGACTGCTTGAAAGAAAATATGAAAGTGACAAGATGCCCATGCCAGGAGACATCAGAGCTGCACTAACATGTAAGCTGCAGAGGGGGCGACCGCATGCGGTCAGGTGCAGACCACTGGACGGAAGAGCCACACCAAGAGTGTGGACCAGGGAGCAGTGGGAAAGCAGTGAGCCACAGCTACCTTGACCACCGCCGGCCATCACTGTGCTCACCTGGACCACGCCCTGCCCTGCCAGCACCGCCTACCCACTCTGCAGCCTCCTACTTCCAGATAAAGCAGACTTGGCACATCACACAGAAACCAGCTCGATACCCGGAAGTGGCCTTCTGGACACCCCCATCTGCTCAATCTCATCAACCAATGATCTGGTTGCAGACAAGTTCTGTGGCTCCTGGCCCAGAGTTACAGGGGAAAGGCCTGAAGCACCAGGACTGTCAGATCTGTCACCTTGGGTGGGTGGACAGGAAACATCGCAAGTAAAGCTCAAAAAGAACACAAGGAAAAGGCCAACTACGAGGCGGGGACTATTCAAGGTGGAAGTTGTTCTGCGCAGCGTCCCCTTCCTGGAAGGGCCTGGGAGGAACAAAGACCCAAAGCGACAAGAACTCTGGGATCCTGGGAAAGACACAGACTGCAAGGTCTTGGCTGCATGGCAGGACACCTCTAACAGCGTCTGCAAGCCGCGGAGGCCGGGGAAGACCTGGTTCCCTGAAAGCGGACGGGCTTACTGAGAGAGGTCCATGTCCTTCAGCTTCCCCACTTCCTTCTTGTGTTTCTCCTGGAATTCCTTTGCTGCTTCATCCTGTGGTCCACAGCCAGAGAGAGCAGGGGTCAGAGAGGAGGAGAAGCAGGGACAAGGTATCAACGAGGAGGAAACCACTGCCCTCTGAGGTCCGCTCAGAGCACTAGGAGCAGCTGCTACACTTTTACAGTACGCACAGCTATAAAACACACATTTGGAAAGCATCCAAAGGGTAACCAGTGTCTGCATAACGGCCTCAAGGCCCCACACTCACACTCAGTGGAGGCACAAAGTCAGAGCCACACTGGCTTGGAGCACAGATTGCAACGTAGTGAAATCAGTGCAAAGGAACCACGCCCTCAGTTGTTCTGTATCCCAGGCTGACCTCAAGCTGGCTTTGAGCTCACCAGCTCTCCTGCCTCTCAGCCTGAGAATACAGGATTGCAAGGACGCATCAGCACCTCCAGCCTGCAGGACAACTCCGAAGGGGGTGGGGGGCTACATTTGCAGGCTGCACTGGGACATACCAGGTCGTCACTCAGGGACTTCATTGTGGGCTCCATGACCACATCCTTCACTGCCACCATCTGCTCCTCAATAGCCTTTTCCTGCACATCACTGAACAGCTACAAAGACAACAGGAAGAGAGAAGATGCAGGAGCAGTGGGACAGACACTCACTCTTCCTTCCACACACGGCATTCCGTGTCTTAAGAAAAGTATTCAAAGCAATGCTCCAGACGTTAGGAACATAGCTGATCACAGGACCAGCGTAGAAACGGGCCGAGTACATGCAAATCCCAGAAGTGGGTTTAGTGCTTATTATAAACAGAGAGTGGATGTGTTACATTACTGTTATGTTCCTGCCCATGGACCAAGGTTACCTTCACAACTTTACGGATGATCCGGTTGAAAAGCCCCATCAACTGGCCTGAGGGTAGCTCGATCTCCTTTTCCAGCTGATCCACAGACTTGTGCTGTAGGCCAATTCCCAAGAGAAGAGCCTAAAGGAAGGAGAATCAGCTGGACTGGCTTCCAAGACAGCCTTGCCCGCTAAAATAGCCTAGAATGGAACTGCCTCTTATGATGAAGCAGAAATCAGAGAGCAGCAGTGGGGTTTCTTTGGCATCTTCTCTTCTACCCTGTTACTAAGGCACCAGGAACACGCCTTCCTAAAATGCACTTTAGCTCACGCTGTCCTGAAAACATCCACTTCACAAAAGACCACATACATCTGGATAGCCCGGCCTCTCTGCTAAGGTTGCGGGAGAGTGGTTCACTGGATTCCAGGATAGCCTGGCCTTCTGCTAAGGTGGCGGGAGAGTGTGGTTCACTGGAGTCCAGGATAGCCCGGCCTCTCTGCTAAGGTTGCGGGAGAGTGTGGTTCACTGGAGTCCAGGATAGCCCGGCCTCTCTGCTAAGGTTGCGGGAGAGTATGGTTCACTGGAGTCCAGGATAGCCCGGCCTCTCTGCTAAGGTGGCGGGAGAGTGTGGTTCACTGGAGTCCAGGATAGCCCGGCCTCTCTGCTAAGGTTGCGGGAGAGTATGGTTCACTGGAGTCCAGGATAGCCCAGCCTTCTGCTAAGGTGGCGGGAGTGCATGGGTTCCGAGTGCAGTGCTCTGCTTGCTAACAGTGAGCTACATTGCTCACCTCGGCCTGCAGGCTGAGGATGGGCCACCCATCAGCTCTGCCAGGGCTAAAGGCACAAAGCTACACTTCCACACTCATCTAAGGGTCCAGCACCAACAGCTCCACGGTCCTCCCTTGTCCCCCACGGAGTCCCAGGTGACCTACCGACTGGGCAGCCGACAGGGCCAGGTCCCCTAGCTGGTTCAGGAAGTACAAGCGGGAAATGGCTGGGATAAGGTCCATGATGAGGTGATAGTCAACCATGTTCCGAGAGTACATCTCTAGCCGCTTCAGGTCATAGGGGAGAAAAAGCGCCTCCAGCTGCTCCCGGCCTAGGGCTGTGCATGCAACAAGAGCCCGCCAGTCAGGGCAGTCTGCAGCCCACAGGACAGTACCCAGCACACAAAGCCATCCAGGAAGGGCCTGGACGGGTGGCTCAGCAGTTAAGTGCACTTGCTGCTCTTGCAGAAAACCTAAGCTTAGTTCCCAGAACCCACATGTGGTAATTCACAGCCAACAATAACTCCACTCCCAGAGAATCTGATGCCCTCTGACCTCCACAGGCACCAGGCACACATGTGGTACAAATGCACACATGCAGGCAAAATAATCTACACATCAATCTCTAAGTAAATGTGTTAAGATACCTTGCTAGCAATAACATAATCCTGGGTGCAGACAGCCACCAATATGCTGGGCCAAAGAAAGACCCTCGTGCCCTAACATTCCAAGGACACCCCTGATGCAAGATATTTCCTATCCATTCACACTGAGGCAGTGAGAGGCCAGTGACTGAAGGGGAGAGAGGAGGAGGAGCTAAGAGAAGGAGGGGCGGAGAGAGGGAGCCTGGGAGCTGCCCGAGGAAGCGGAGGAGGAGGAGGAGACATCAGAGGAGCAGATCCAAATGGTGTCGGATGTGTTTCTGGTGTGCTGAGAGGTTAGAAATATTGGGATAAAACTTTATCATTGTAGTTTGACATTATGTAATTGGGAGTTTCATATACATAAATATATTTGGTAAACTACCCAAATTTAAGAGTCATGCTTTACCGGATACTTGGAAGTAGTGGGTACTGGGCAGGAGAGACACCTGCCAGGACTTGGAGCAGAGGCCTGGCAGGGCAGTACTATATTTTAACAATTTCCCACTACACACACCTCCACTCTTCCCCACTTGTCACTCTTCCTCCAGGGTCACCTTACAGAAGTGCGTGCTCCACCCAGCTTCAAAGAACCCAGATTTTCCCCAAAAGACATGAGAATGTGTGCATAGCCACAGATATACACATAAGTATATAACTGTAACTGTTAATAGAACAAAATGACCTCTTATACAATGTTTAAAATTTTCATCCATGTAAACAATGATTTATATGCTTTCTAGTCTTATAAAGCTATATAGCTTTATTGTTATATAGCTCTTCTACATACTAGTCAGATAGCCGGCAACATATTCTTGGTACAGTTTCACAAATATATGAATATAGAGCCCCAGGGACTGAGCTAGCTTCCCTCAGAGCCCAGGTTTCAATCAGGTTCCATAACTAACCACAGCCTGGGCAGGAGAGAGGCTTGGGAACAGGAGGCAGCATGGAGACTGCGGACTAGAGCAGCCCTACTCCTGGGGGGACGACTGTGACTAGAGCAGCCCTACTCCTGGGGGGACGACTGCGGACTAGAGCAGCCCTACTCCTGGGGGGACGACTATGACTAGAGCAGCCCTACTCCTGGGGGGACAGCTCACCTGGCTGGGCTGACTTCGCTACGTTCCTGTTCTGAATGATGTTCAGAGACAGGGCAGGAGAGAAGGTGCTGAACTGGTAAGACAGCAAGGCCAGGAACCGCCTTCGGAAATCTGCAGGGCACAGCCAGGCAGTTAGCAGTCTGCAGGTGCCCTAGCCTGTCACCCCACTGTCCCCTCTCCACTCCTCTGGCGTTTACCTTTCCAAAATGCTGCCAGCCAAGCTCCCTGCTCAGCCTCGTCCTCGTCGGCCAGTGTCTTTAGCATAATGCAGGAGTGCTCTCCCGTCAGGTCATTCTAGGGACACACAGCATTGCTTGGCACCGACTTCCTTCTCAGAGCTTCCCCTGGTGCTCCCATGGCAGGCAGCCTCCTCAGAGGCCATGGGATCCGAGGAGGCCCAGCAGGTCTTCAGGCCAGGCCTGATTTCTGCTCCGCACCCTCTCCTTCCATGTAAACTCTGAAGTCAGGGCCATGAAGGCTTCAATCCCTCATCTTGTCAGTGAACTTTTGGTCCTTATAAAGCAGAAACTTCCCAACAAACTCAGAGACCCCCAGCTGGCAGCCAGTATGTCTATACACACTGCCGCCCATGCTGGCCTCAGACTCTGGATGCTTCAAGCGTCACTAGGGTTGACATGGTGAACGCTACAGCCTTTTGGACTTTTTACTACACAGGTTCTCAGGACTGCATGGCAGCAACAGGTCAGAGCAAGCAGGTCGAGGGACAAGACCACTAGGCGCTGGTGGCCTATCTGTGGCTCACAGATTCACATCCTCACGCTGACAGGCTCGAGCCCTCCTCTGCCCCTGTCTGCCCGCACATAAGTCTCCGGCAGTCACGTGTCAGACGTCACACGGACATTCACCACCAAACTTGAATTCCGGATTTGCATTCTCCAAAAGACATGGTGTCCTCGCCCCCTTCGGCACCGTGGGCATCTTCACCATCTCACTGCTACACTCACGCTCACCATCACCCTCTTGGAGTGAGGGATGAGTTGCTAGCAAACCTCTAAATCCTGGGTTTCAGCATCCTGACCGCCACAAGGCCTGCACCCCTGAAGTCAGCCCTCTCTGCCTGCATTCCCTGTAAATAATCTCTACAGTGAACAAAGGTCAAGAATCTTCCACCCGACATGTCTTCCCTCAACCCCCCCCCCCCCCACACACACACAGAGCTATCTTGCTCTCTGTTCCCCTCCCCTCTGGGAAAGAATGGCTACTCATGCCTACATCCCCACCTCCCACTATCTCCGACTGCACCAAGTCCTGCTCCATTTGGAACACCAGTCCTGGCAAATCCAGTAGCCACCTGTCCTCCTGCTTTATGTGAGGTCAGCAGCTTCCAAGTGTGCATCCAATCACCAAGTACATGCTACATGGAGATGCCAAGAGCTGCAGAACAGGAGTGAATGTCTGTAGGAGTTGTGTGGAGTGCCCAAGGTGATCATCACTAGACTCTTAGGGTCCTGTTTGAAAACCACCAAGAAACCTCTCCTATGTTTTGTTGTATGGTGAACTAGACAGCTCAAACGTTCTATTTAAAAATAAGAATGCTGGGCTGCAGAGGTGGCTCAGAGGTTAAGGGCACTGTTTGCTCTTCCAGAGGTCCTGAGTTCAGTTCCCAGCAAACATGGTGGCTTACAACCATCTGCAACAGGAGCTGATGCCCTCTTCTGGTGTGCAGGCATAAATGCAGGCAGAACACTATATACATAATATATAAATAAGTCTTTAAAAAAAAAAAGAATGCTGTGGTGTTCTCCCCAAGCTCCATCTATCTCTATCCCAAGCCACCTTCTTCAGTTCTGGTCCTTTGCAGTCACCTGGTTCAGGTTTAAGCTGCAGGCCAGGCCACTATGCTACAACCAGCACTTGCCACCACGAGGAGCGCCAGTGTAGTCCACTGCTTGCTGTTTCTACCTGTTAGAAAACAAGCTTCAGCTGTGCGATGGTGGCGCACGCCTTTAATCCCAGCACTTGGGAGGCTGAGGCAGAAGGATCTCTGAGTTCGAGGCCAGCCTGGTCTACAGAGTGAGTTCCAGGACAGCCAGGGCTACACAGAGAAACACTGTCTCGAAAAAAAAAAAAAAACAAAAACAAAAACAAAAAAAAAGAAAGAAAACAAGCTTCAGGCTTCCCCATGCCCTGGCTGCTTCCCCACAGGCACTAAATGCATCCCAGGAACTCACTGCTGTTTCTCACCCTCCCAATAACCTGCTGCCCACCTCTCTCCTTCAGAAACCAATAAAACTCAGTTCTGTCTTAGACACTCAGGGAAACTCCAGCCTGCAGGACTGCAGCTACAATCACGAGTGCCCCTGCCACGTTAAGAAGCACAGAGCCGCGGACGCCCCAGACCTGCCCAGTGTCATGAAGGACTCATTCTGTAGGAGCCTGCCTCTGCAAGAGGACAGCTGTCTGCCCGTCACAGTAGCATCTTGGCAAATACAGGCTCTGTGCCAACTGCAAACACAACACAACCCTCCTCTACCCCAAGCCTCACTTACTGGGGTCTGTCTCAAATAGACAGGAACAAATCCAGCTCGTTTCCAGAACCTACAAGAGGGGGCCGGGGGAGGGAGGACAGTCATCACTTATGCCGGGGGAGGGAGGACAGTCATCACTTACGCCTCCTGGAAGCAGCTGAGAAATAAAGGCAGAGGCGACAGGAGGAGCAGGCGGCAGCAGACGGTGACACAGACACCACCCACAGAACTGTCGTCTTCCCTTGCCATGGGCTGGCGCCAGGGGACAGGCAGGCACTTACTTGAGGAGCCTGGGGGTCAGCCCATAGGAAACCCCCAGGTAATCCAGGCGCTCTGCAGGCCTCTCATTCAACTTGAGGAGTAAGGGAGGCAGATCCTTCCGGGGAGTGAGAACCTCTTCCAACAAGCTGACAGCCTAAGAAGACATTATTCCCTTAGCAAAGCAAGAGGCTAGTGGTAGTCTCAGGCCATCCAGTACACCACACAACAAAACAGACTTCTTCTGTGTACCTATGGTTTTCAAATAGGACCCAAAAGTCCAGTGATCACCACAGGTAAGACCGAAGCAAACGTGGAATCACAGAGTTCCCAAGATCGAATGCAGAGAAAGGCCACCAATTTAGCAATGCCTGACACACTTTAGAAGGGACAGGGGCAGGGTTCTGAAAATGCAGCGTGAGATTGTGGTTCTGTCACCTGGCACCTGTGACCTTGGAGAGTAACCCTCCAGAGTTTGATGTGAGTCAAAGCCCACAAGCGTGGGCACCCCCACAAACCACCAAGCACGCGCATATGAAGGCCGGTCTCTAGTGCAGGCAGCAGCCTCAAGCAAGGCAAGTGGGACTCATGCCGACAGGCTGCTGGGGAGAAGTTCTCCAGCTTGCAATGCAGCACACTTGCAGGCTAGTAAGCACGTTTACCCCAGTGTCTGTTGCAGCAGCAGATGATAGTGGTGTCTAGGCTGAGAGTCCCTACAGTGCTAGGCTGAAGAAAGTGAGAAGAGCCCAGCAAACCATCCTCTCAGACCCAGGACTCAGGCTTTGCCAGAACAGTTACCTCACTGCTCACGGTGCGGATTTCTTGTGGTGTCTCCAGGACTTTTTCCTCCAGACAAGGGAACCTGCCTTCGTAGTACATCTGCAGCAGCTGCAGTGCCCGGCTGCCATAGCCCATCTATGAGCACACACAAGAACACAAGAGTCCTTCCCAGTCTGTTTAAGCTACTGCTTGCTGCCTTGCTTCTAAAGCATTTACTCCTGGTCAAACTGCATTTGGAAAAAAAAGCTACCAATAAAACCCAATGCAGTCAAAGTTGGCTCTGGGGCCACACACAATAGGGTTCTTAGGTTAGTCTAGCCCTCCGACCACGACCCACCTGCAACCTGGATCTAAGGATAGCTGGCTGGCCACTGCCAGAAAGGGATGCTTCTACAACTGAGTCCTCAGTGCGGCTTTCAAAGCGACAGAAGGCAGTTATAGAAAAACAATCTGGTCCAACAAGTCCTACGCTCTAACATAGGGAAGGAGCATACAGAACAGCCTTGTCCACCTGCCCACCACAGGCTCCGGCTAAATTCTCCCGAGCAGAGTGCATCTGAAATGCCACTAGTGTCCAGCTTTTCATTCAGACAGAGAGGTACGCCTGCCCTAAGGGCTGCCAGGAGCCCACTGAACAGCAGCACACAAGGTTTAAAAAAAAGAGAGGACACGTTACCCCTTGATAATCTGGATGAACAGCAATCCGGACAACCCGCCCGCCAGACAGGCCTCCAAAGTCTGGATCTTGAAACTGTGGGAGACAAATCAGTGACTCAGCAACACGACAGCCTCTGACAGTCAGACGTGCAGGGGAAGCCCTCCCTCACCTGTTCCGACACTGCCCATGGAATCAGGTCCCCAGAAGCCTTCTTGCCTCGAGACAGGCTATTCAAAATGGACTGACGAGAAATCTCTCCTTCAAGGCACACCTAGGGAAACCAAAGCAAGGAAGGCAGGCATGCTCCGGCTTCAGATCCCAAGCATCATCATCTGAGACAGATCCAAACCCAGTTCTCTAAGCACTGCTTCTTACCCTAGGTTCAGGCCCCACACTGACTCCACGAGACCTCATTAGTATGCAGCAGGTTACTATGAACCTACTGACATCCTCCAGCCCCAAGACCAAAAGACAGAGTACAAGAGGTCAAGTGGGGTGTATCACTTAAACACACAACAGTTAAGACACAGAATACACACAACTCTATATGGAGCAGCACAAATTCCAAGACAGAAAAGTGGTGAGACAAATACCGTGTAAGCAGGTAATAAAGTACTAAGCAGTACGTTGTGAACACTGACACACTGCAAGTATGACATCTATAATCCCAAGTTTATGGAAAGAAAAAAAAAATGACATAGATGTGCGCGCACGCGCGTGCGCACACACACACACACACACACACACGCACGCGCACACACACACGTACACGCCAGGTGATAAACATCTTTCTCCATGTAGCCTTTAAGTTTACAGTACTCATGTGTGCATATGCAGTAAAGAGAAATGAGCCAGTGCTGCCCGTTACCCAGCGTTCTCTCCAGTGCATACCATCACCTGCCTCAACTGACCTACCCACCTAGATCCAAGTCAGGACCCAACAGCTTCCCTGGCCACACTAAAGCCCGACAGTTCCCCAAACCAAGGCCACACCATGTTTCTCTCTGCTCTATACCTGGACAACTGCAAGCACTTCAGGCAGGGCATTCTGGGTAGGGGGCACGGGTGGCAGAAGGCAGAAGAGGTGGTGAGCAGGCGCGTCCGAGAGCATCTGCAGATCGTTGGGAGAGTTCTGTGGGGCAGACACATGGTCGGTGGGAAGCATGCCTACAGTCCTTCACTCACAGGCCTGACTGAGAATCGATGGTGATCGCAGCTCTGCCTTTCCCAAAGCCAAGCAAGGCTCGGACACCTAGCAAAGTGCTTTTTGTCACTGTGACAAGGCGACTCTTCACAATGGCTACAATGAGACTGTCTCTCCAACACCTACTGTGCCTTGTCTTCTCGGGCTCAACACTGAGGTCATGGAGCAGGAGTTATTTGACATTATTTACTTCACAACTGAAAAGAGTGCTTCATCCAGAAAAAAGGCTGACTGCTATTTCAGGAAACCACACGGCCATACATCAGCCACTCTTCAGCCTCCCATCAAGGGCTGTGAACGTGCTACCATACCTAGATACACAGGGAGCAGCCGATCCAGCCTGCCGTTATCACTGGGTGTCAGTCCCCTAAGCTCAGGCTCCCTGCCCCTTAGCTCAGCAGCACAAGCTTCCCCACCCCTCCAGCTCTCACCCGTGGGCGCCCGCACAGTCCGAAGCCACACAGCTAAGATCCCTGGACCCTGCTAGCTTCAACACTAAAGTCCCAGTGGGATGGCCACCTGGAACCCTGAGGAGCAGGAGGGGTGGGAAGCCGTGAAGACTGCTCTCTGCTGAAGGGCATGTCAGAGCAGTTAGTTACCTTGTAATGAGAGGCCACGTAGAGAGCCATGAGCCGCTGAAGGAAAACTTCAGAAGCCTTGTGGTAGCAAAAGAGGGTGTCTCTGTTAACATAGTAGCTGGTCTGGAGTTAAGCAATGGAAATAAACCACAGGAAACTCAAAAGAAGATACACCAGAAAAAATGCAGATTTCCCCCAGCTTGGGAATAGAAGTCCGGTGTCCTAAGCAGAAACTACAGTGGAAAAACCTGAGAAACAAAATCGAAAATGTTCCTCAAAAAAACCAACCAAACAAAACAACGAAAACTTCTTTTAAAGGCAAGATCTTGCCAGGTAGTGGTGGTACGTGCCTTTTATCCCAACACTTGGAGGCAGAGGCAATTAGATCTCTGAGTTCGTGGCCAGTCTGGTCTTAAGAGTGAGTTCCAGGACTGACAGAGCTACACAGAGAAACCCTGCCTCAAATTTAAAAGGCGGGGATTTCATTGCTTGCTGTTTCACTTGAGCTGGACCTAAATGGTGGGTCCACAGTGTCCTCCTGCCTCAGCCTCCGAAATCAGGGTGAGGACTCCAGGTATATGCCACTGTACCCAACCCAAACTCCTTTCTCTAACTGCTTCAGCCCCCCACAGGGCCAGTGAGAAACAAAGGATACAGCTCACAGGCCTCAGGCAAGGGGCAGCCGGAAACGATGCGGGTGATGTTGAGGCAATCCAGGCACAGCAGGTCATTCAGCCACTTCTCTACTGCATCCCCAGGGGCGTACCGGATTGACTCCTGGAGGGAAACCTCGTGCAATGTCCGAGCTGTCAGCCACAACACGTATGATTAGAAACAATCACTCCACACACAGCATCTAACAACAAAAATACTGCACTTTATCCGTGGCACAATGTCCAGATATATGTGGCTCAAGAATGTCAAGTGGGTGATTTAAGGTGTTTTGGGCTGAATATTTACCAACAAGTCAATAAACCCTACCCATGTTTTAGAGTAGGGACCATAAAGGCCCCAGGGATCCAAAGACCCAAGCCATGCTGCCATGTTCCCATTAGCCACTGGGCTACAGGTACTCTCAGGAGAGCTGTCGTCTCCTAGGACTCTCAGACAGCATCAAGTTTTAGTACTGCCACGAGGTCCTGGGGCAGGATGGTCAGAGGCCTGCTAGGTACCTGAGGCCAATCTGGCTGTCGTTGTGGTCTTGTTCTCAGCAGTGGTGCTGACCTGGCTCTGGGCACTCTGCTGCCGGAGTTGCTGAATGAGTTTGAGGGACAGTGATCGGCCAGTGCCCTCGTAGCTAGGAGAAAGACAAAGGCAGTCAGACATAAAGTTCCCAATCTACTCTCCATGCAGAAACAGCCAGATGAAACCAAGACCACCTCTCTCATCTGAACTTCTAGTATGGCACACAAATGTCCCAAGGAAGAGCCCTAGGAGATGAACCAAGAAACGACTTGGTAGGAAGCACACAGGCTCAGATTCAAGCCCTGGTGTGAACTTAGTACCTTTGGGTAGAGAACTTGATCTCTTTAAGCCTCATCCCCAAAGGATTGTCCTACACACTTCATAGAACTGTGATCTGAAAATAAGGCCTGAAAGATGATGTCAACGAGGCATTTAGCCAGTGAGACTGGAGCAATGCTACACAGTCTAATAGTCGGTGCTAACAAAAAGTTACATGAAGACATGAACAGAGACTTTTTCCTGTGGAGGAAATCAAAATCAAACAAACAAATCCACCACTCAAGTGATTCTTTTGTTAGGTTTATTTGCTTTTATTTTATGTGTGTACGTATTTTTGCTTACATGTATACACATGGGTACCACTGTACACCTGGTGTCCACTGAAGCTAGAAGAGGGCATTAGATCCTCTGAAAATGGAATTACAAATAGTTTTGAGCAACCATGTGGATACTGGAAATGGAAATGAGTCCTCTGTAAGAGAGGCCAGTGCTTTTAACTACTGGGCCATCTCTCCAATGTCCCACCAAGTGATTCTCTTTATTATTTCCACCTAAGAGGTGAGGTAGGGCTGGGCGGATGATTCAATGGGTAAAGTGCTTGCCATGAAAACATAAGGATTGAGTTTGGAAGTCCAGAGTTCACATAAAGGCAGGATTGGTAGTATATGTCCAGAATCCCATGTTCCTACAAGATAGGAGGCAAAGGCAGGAGAATCCTTAGAAGCTTAAGGGGCAGCTAGCCTGGTATACAAGAGAACATCTTAAGCAAGGCCAAAGGCTAGACTAATACCTGAAGTGGTACTCTGACCTAATTCATGCCTGCACATACATATATGCACCCACAAATAAAAAATAAATAAAAAATAAATAAAAAATAGGGCTGTAGAGGCAGCTCAGAGATTAAGAACACTTGTCCATCTTGCAGAGGACCTGGGTTCAGTTCTCAGTACCCACATGTGGCTCACAACCATCTATAACTCCAGTTCCAGGGTAACAACATCTTCTGACCTCTGAAGGCAATAGGCATGTGCATGATGTACAGACATATGTGTAGGCAAAACACTCAAACATGTAAGATAAAATAAATCTAAAAAATTAAAATAAATAAATAAATGAAAAGGTGAATGATGTAAGTCATGAGTGACAGCATAGACCTGAGCCTCTGATCTGGGGCCAGTGAGATGGCTTGGTGGGAAAAGCACTTGCTATTGAGCCTAGTGACCTAGGATTAAACCTGGGGACCCACATGGTAGAAAGCACTGACTCCCTAAAGGCTGACCTCTGACCTTTAGACAGAACCATCAGGTGAACTAGCACACCAAGGGGCCCCGTGCACGCACAAAATGTAACCGTAAAGCTCGAGCCATGCTACTTGCTCACTGAGCCAGCTTTCCATCTCTGAGAGCCCCTCTTTGTTGGCAGTCATGAGCACAAATGGCCCAGGGCACACATTGGTGGGGCTTTTCCATTTCAATTACATCACTTCATAGTGTTCATTAACTATATTCCACAGCTAAGCATTTTAGTCAGATGCTTCTTATATAAAATGAACAAAAGTTACAAAGTTTAAGTATTTCATTCCTCTTTATCACCCCACAGAACAAATTCCTCCAAAGGAATCCTTTTTAATTAATTAATTAAGGCCAGCAAGGTAATGAATGACACTTACTGCCAAACCTGACAACCAGAAGCCAGTCCCTGGAGCTAGCATACAGGAGAGAACTGACTTTGGCAAGTTGTCCTGTGACCTCCACTCATACACTGCAACACACATAAACACACACATACACACACTAAATGTAAAAAAGTTTTTTTAATACATGAATAATACATGAATAAGCCGCAAAACTTAAACTTGCATGTCTGAAAAGATGTTGTCCAAAGTGAAAAACCAACAAAAGAAAGAATTTTTGTAAATACTGTATTAGATAAGGGTCTTATGTCTAGAATATAAACCTTGCACCTCAACAATAAATAATAAAAAGACAAATAACCCAACCAGAAAAATAAGCAGAGTAGCCTAGCCTAAATCAGTGGTGGAGTGCTCGCCTAGCATGTGTTAGGGCCTAGGTTCAATCCCCAGTATGAGAAGGAAGGAGGGAGGGTGGGAGAGTGGGTAAGAGGGAGGGATGGGAGGAGGGGACAGAGAAAAGAAAAGGATCTTTAGCATCATGAATCATGGGGCAAAGCAAACGAAAAGCAAAGTGAGACATGACTTCAGAGCCAGCAGAAATATCCACCACCATCAAAATATGTACGTGGAGAATTCAGAATCCTCACACAGTACACCCTTTCAGCAGAGGGGGAACATTCCAGAACTCCAACTGAATCCCATATGCATGCCATGGTTTTCCTACATATGCACCAATGATAAAGTTTAACTTATAAACCTTAGTACAGTAACCAAATAGCAGTAATTAGTAATAATTTTTGTTAACAGTATAGTCTAATACAAGTTTTATAAAACATGAATTATTTCTTCAATTTCCCATTTAGCTTTTTTGGATCATACTTGGCCACAAGTTATTGAAACATTGGGAATTAAATAGTGCAGCTGCTCTGGAAAACAATCCGGCCACGTGTCATTTGGATACAGCCTCCACTTGACCCAGTAACCTCACTGCTCAGCCACCCATCCAAAAGGACTGAAAACAAGTCCGAATAAAAATCTCCATATAAATGTACACATCAGCTTCACAGCCAACCAGAAAGAAACCCGAATGCTCTCCTAGGTGAGTTAGCAGGGCCCCTCCAAACAGCAGAGCATCATCTAACACAAAAAGGAACTGGCCCAGCTCCACGGGCGAAGCCGAGAGCACTAGAGAACGGGAAAAGGCCGACCATAGAAGACTACACAGGATGGCTCAGCAAAGAAAGGCCCTTGCCCCTCAGGCTGAGGACCTGAGTTTGATCCCTGGGACCCACATGATAAGAGGAGGAAACAGACTCCCTCCCACAAGCTGTCCTCTAACCTTTATACACGTGCCATGGCACACATATGCGCACACATGCAAAACAAATAAGTGCAATTTTCTAAATGTCTTAAAGACCACACGCTATACAATTGCATTTTATCTGGAACCCTGGAGCAAGCCACCTTGCAGAAATACACAGTGGGCTGCATACACTCCAGGCTACAGAGTATGGAAGCCCAACTGACTGTCATGAACAGGGAACTGTAACTGTGAATTACAGACTTAACATGTGTTAGCAATATAAAATGCAAAGCTTATCTCAATAAAGCTGTCTTTAAAGGTAGAACTCAGTTTTATGTAAGTACTTTTGATGTTAAGTAATCGTAATAATAAATCTGAAACACAGAGTTCTTTCATGAAGATGTGACTTATGTATAGCAATCTTTTCACATATTTATTGACCTGGAGAGATTTCACAATACATACAGTCTACTAACAACAATATGTGAACTTTATATTTTTGTTCAAAATGAAAAAGAAAGTCAGGTGTAGAGACACACACTTCTCATCCCAGCACTTGGGAAGCAGAGATAGGCAGATCTCTGAGCTCAATGCCAGCCTAGTCTATAGAGCTAAGACCCTGTCTCAAAACAACAAGCAGATAAGTAAATAAACAGAAAGAAAAATAAGCATACAGAACATATACACAAAACACCTCCAGAGCTGGCTGAGGCACTTTTCTTTCCATCTATGTATGTGGTCTGTTTGTGTACACATGAAAAAAACAGAGCAGTTCTTGGGAGTTTTCTTCCTCCATTCTTCTCAGTTTTATCATCTTGACAGGCTCTCACTAACTAGCAGCTCACCACACCACCACCCAGTCAGGATGGCTGCACAGTGAGCTCTCCAGATCCAACTGGCTGGTCCCCAAGCCCTACCCGTGCCCCAGTGCTAGGGTTACAGCATATCTAGCTTTTTATACAGATGCTGGAGCTAACAAAGAAAGCACTCTTCCACACTAAGCCATCTCTCCAGTACCTAGTTTCTGAAACTTCTTTTCTGGGTACTAGGGACTAAGCCAAGGCCTTGGCGATACCAAGCTTGCATTCTATCGCCAACACTTTCCCTTTTGCTTGCTATCTATTTTCTGATTTTTCCATATCAAGATGAACTCTATTTTAAAGTTTTAGGAATAACAGTATAAGCCTGTTTTAATGCTAACTATATCTATTTTAATATTACATTTCTATATCCTAGGATATAGGAGATACATTCAAAGATACAGGATATTGCTAGCCGGCACTTTTTAAACAAAATTCTTAAGTCTTTTGGGACACATTTAACCAGAGGAAAGTGACAGTGTATGAGGTGGCTCCTGGTGAAGAGGCCCCAGAAAGAACAAGGGTGTCCCAAAGACTCACTGATGTGGCCAGGTCACACTCTTTATATTCCTATGCACCTGCAAGACCACAGACAAGAGTAGCAGACAGCTCCACCCAGGCACCTTACCCATTGATAGTAGAGGCCATGAAAACCAGGTAGGGCCCAAGCAGGCTCTTCACCAGGGGGAGGGGAATAGCAGCAGCTTCATCTACCACAACCAGTTCAGCCTGGCCCAGTTTCACAGCATCTGCAGGATGGATGTACTGTGGGAAAAAGATATAGATCGTAAATGTATCTAAATCCACAGTACCTGGGTGAGGAGCACTGCTCATCGAGAGGTCCCGTCTGTCTAGCACACTGTCCCCTCCCTCTCTTCCTACAACTCCCCACTTTCTACTTTTGGCAGCTCAAGAATGAAATGAGCTTCAGGTTGGACGCCTGGGACCAGACACTTGGATCACTGATTCCGTGACCATGAAGAGGTCGTGCCATCTCAGAGCCTCGTATTCTTTTTTCTACAAAACATAGGGAAGAGGGTGAGGAGATGGCTCAGTCAATAAAGCGCTTGCCCACAAACATGAGGGTATGAGTTTGGATCCTGCCCAACACGCACATAAAATCAAAGCACTCAGACCTGCAATCCCCATGCTCAGGAGACAGAGGCGAGCTGCCTGGGGCTTGTTGCCAGTCTAGTCAAATCTGGGAACTCAAGTTCAGCGAGTGAGAGTCCTACTTCAAAAACTACGGTGGGGAGCAAATGAGGAGGGCACCCTATGTAGTGGACCTTTGGCCTCCACAGTACACTCATCTGTACACACACACATTCATACATATACATGACACAAAACACACACACACACACACACACACGGAAATACCTGCCCAATGGCTGCTTAAGGAAGAAGCAACATTATTGTGTAAACAGTAAGGGTATGGTCATATTGTGCATAGCTCGGCTTACAGAGTTGATTGGCAGTGGCTGCATTCCTTTCCCTTTACCATCTCATGTGTTTCTCAGCCTTAGATTAGGTGGCACACCTCTTGTTGCATGTGGAACTGGGTCTGCCCTGATATCACCAACCTCTGGTATGGTAGGCAACTTCCAACTACTCTTTTTCCCTTTGGTGAGGGAAGCAAGGGGGCTGCCATGTAGCCCAAGCTTCCTATGTAGCCAAAAGTAACCCTGGACTGCAGCTCCTCTCTCCCAAATCCATTGTTCTTCCCATCCCCCCATATCCATCATCCCTCCTCTCCCCCACCTCTCCCATCCTGAAGTATATAAACAATCCATCAGTTTCTTTAGGGCTTTCTGCTGTTTTTAAAAGGCCACAGAGGCAATATAAATAACCAATTAAAAAAATTAAAGATAATTCAATTTCAAAAGTCAGTAAACTGCAAAACCCAAATTCCCAGAAAGGCTGGCCATGGTTGTACAGCTCTTACACCAATATGTAGGAGGTTGAAGCAGGAGGATCTGACACTGGCCTGAGGTTACACAGTGAATTAAGGTCAGTCCAGGTTACACAGTGAGTCTGTGGCTCAAACCAAACCAAACAACAGCAACAAAATCAGCTGTGATGGTTCATACCTGTAATCTGTACACTTAGGAAGCTGAGACAGGAGGACAGTGAATTGGAAGTCAAAGAAAACAAAAACAAAAACTAAAGAGTTTGCTTTACTGTACCCAGCATGAGTAAGGACTTAAAAACTGAAACCGAAAAGTGATATGAAGGTAACAAATACTGTAAAAGAGAATTTGGGAAAATCCCAGAAAACTAGATATCTACACTTCTAAGTCTTAAAACTCGACAAGTCTATACTTGGTCTAGAAAAGAATAACAAACACAAATTCTAGCACCTCATTTGACACTTGAAAGTACATCAATCTAACCTGCAAGCCTCAATCTAGAGATCCAGCAAGCAGATGCGGACTGCGAAGCTGGGCAGCTGGAGGGCAGTACAGCACGCCTGCACGGGAACACTGCACGAGTAGCCTGCCAGCACTGCCCAGCGGGAACACTGGCCATGCACAGTTCTGTGCTTCCCTATGGGTCTGAAGCGTTAGTAAGAAAGTAAGCAAAACTGGGCCGATTTGGAGGTGACCTGGGAGGGATCTGTCTTACTTGCTTCTGGTCACAAATCTTCAATAGGGCCCCACATCTTGATTCTTAACTAAATAAGCTTCTTAAAAAAGTACAGAAAGCAGCCAACAGGAAGCAGACTGGCTTTAACCCAATACTCTTTTTTCTCAATCCCTAGGCTAGAAGGACACACTTCCTCAGAGCCAATAGCCTGCCCTAGCCCCAAGTCCCACCCCACACTAGCTGCAGTCCCTCCCCACACACCCCAGCTGAGGGAATCAGGCAGCAGTGAGATGAAACGGCAGAAGGAAGAGACTAGAAAAAGACCCAGGGGCTTCAGAGATGGCTCAGCAATAAGGAGCAGTGGCTGTCCCTCCATGGGACCCAGCTTCATTTCCAGCATCCACAATGGTGGCTCACAACTATTTGTAATTCCAGTTCCAGGGGTCCAGTGCTTTCTTCTGATCTTAAAGGTCATTAGACATGTATGTGGTACAAATACACACATGCAGTCAAATAGCCACACATAAAAAAAAGGGGGTGGGGAGTTAGTAAAACTAACAAGAGACTCTGGGGTAAAGGCGAAAGGCATAAACAGTGCTGTTACCATCCGCCTTGGTGTGCCATGACAGAGCCACCCAGTGCCACTGCAGGTATAAGATTCAAGGATCATAAACTGCCAGGTTCACTAGGGTCACTTCCCATTCCAATCTAACTTCAAAAGCAGTCAAAGAATCTGTCCATTAGGAGCCAGTGAGTCTTGTGCCTCTGCAGTCCTGTCCCATGATGCCTCACAGAGACTGAGCAACACTGAGGCCTTCAGCAATTGGGCTTACAGAGCTTTCCAAGAAGTGCTGTTTAAAAGGGAAATAGGGCACTGGCAAAACGACTAAGATCCCCAGCACATTCTACAAAGCTCTTTTCCTTTGAAATGGTGACATTATTGTTCCAGCTGCAGATGTAGTTACCCACAGTAGCTCAGAAAAACCTGAACTGAGAAGAACCACCATTTTTTCCCTCTTTAGCATACTCTCAATGCCATTCCTTTCACAGTCAAAGAGACAAACAGAACTTTTCAGTCCAACTATATGCATTTCCCCACAGTTGACCTGAACACCATTCTCTCTTGGTGCTGATAATCAGGAACAGGCTTCTCACACACCACTGCTGGGCCAGGGCAAACCAGTCACACAAGTGAGCAGACACCGCACAGCGAGGTCCACACAGCAGGACCCTGGCTGGCCTGCAGAGCAGGCCTGAGATGAGCCTCACCTGAATAGTCTGTCTGTGCTCTCGGAACACATTGACCCTGATCACCGCTTTATTAAACTCGGGGTTCAGCGACTGTACAATCTCATAATCCAGGTGTTCCTGGTGAAGAAAAAGTCAAACCCATGACAAGTTTCAGAGAATCACTACTGAGAAAGCAAGCACTCCACAGACTACTGGGCTGAAGTCTAGCATTAAAGAAAAAGGTCTACACTACTTTCTTACCTGATACTGCAGAGCATCAAATCCTTTAAATACAAATTCAAACAGCGTGTGGAGATTATCCGGGCTTGGAGAGGTAACAAAAATATTGGAATACCTGCAGAACAAAAGAAAAATGGGGGAGGTGGTTTAGAAACTAAGAGACTTAGGACATTTTAAAGAAGCAAATAAAATTAAGGAATCATTTTTGGCTGCTTCTGTCACACAAGTAATAACCAGAGACAACAGCAGGGTGAGGAAAGGATATTTTTGGGAAGAGGAAAGCAACCAAGACCTGAGGACACATCTCTTCAAAACCAAGACCAACAGGTTATCAATGTGCTGGTAGCAAGCCCTGATACAGGGGTCAGTGTCAGGGGTACCAAGGGGCAGACTACAGTAGCTGTCCACATGCAGAGCCCACACTGACAATGATCCGGAGTCCTGACAGGAGGGGCAGCCTCACACTCACTATACACTGAGGTTTTCAAACTATGACGCCATGGAGCTCCGTGGGGCTGGGGCGAAGGCCAAAGCTCTGCCAGCAGCAATCTGGTGGAGGATCTTGGGTATCAGAACTCCCTGGGCCCTGGTTCATCTACATACAAAGTGCCCACAGAACTCTATAAGCATCACCAGGGAAGACAGCACACGCAGGACAACAGCTGTAGGTCCATCGTCTGAATTGGCAAAGCACACTCAGGCCAAGGACAGAAATCAATTAAGACCCATCACCAACCAAGGTCATAATGTATTTCGCCTGTATTTGTGCAGTCACCAAAGCTGGTCAGACACTCTCATGAGGGGAGGTTTTCTTTGCATTTGTGTTTGTTCAACTTAAGCAGCAAGCAAAGGGGCCCTGGTCCTGCCCAGCGTGCCTCTTAGTGGCCCAGGAGAGCAGCGCTGCAGCTTCCAGACAAATACTCTCGACCCTGACAGAAGTCACATGGACCAGCCCTGATGAGGAACCAGAAACAACTCCACCAGTTTCCTGACTTAAATCCTGCACATTTCCCATGGGGAACCCTTACCCGAATGCCACTGCCCCAGCAATAGCCAGGCCCAGGGCCGCAGACTTGCCCCTTCCTCGGGCAGCGGTGAGGGCAACTGTGCTCCTTAGGGTCTTCTCCGAGATTCCCTCAATGAATTTTAAGACAGCTTTGGCCTGTGCAAAGATAGCATTGTGTGAATGCCCAGAAAGGCTACAGCTCTTTATATAGTTCTTTCCACTAAACCATATGATTTAATGGAAGAAACTAATTTTCTCCACACAGAATCTGTCTCATCTATAGAGCAGAGGTTCTCAGTCTTTTAAAACTGAGAGCCTTTAATATAGTTCCTCATGTTGTGGTGACCTCCAACCATAAACTTATTTCATCAATACTTCATAACTGTAATTTTGCTACTGTTATGACTATCTGATATGCAGGATGTCTGCATGTATGAGACCCGCAGGTTAAGACCCACTGCTATACAGCATGAGTTCTGAAGCAGTATCCTTATTAACCGCCAAGCATGGCATGCAGCCAAGTGCATGGCACTAAATGGGAACCACTTCTAAATGGGAGCCACACTACCAATCAGGCCAAACCTGGGTCCCCGATGAGCTATAGAGGAGGGAAGGAAGCTGCGCTTGTCGTCCTGAGGAGCCAGTCTGACTCTTAGGGAGGGAGCACTACGACGAAGACCTGGTACAGTTCAGGACACCAAGCTCTTCAGCTGAGACACCCAAGGGATCAAGTGTAGGAACTCAGTCTTTGCTGAATGATATTTTACTTTTTAAATTTTAGGGAGAAGTTCCAAATGCTAATTAAAAATAACTAGACTGAAATATATCCTAAGCTATTTATCTAAGATGAAAGGCTAACATGAAAAAGATAAACATACAATATAGACATGAGCAGACTTCATAACCAAAAGGGAAAACAAAACAGGAATAGTCAATAATTATTTGCCAGCCTCTTTCATGATGATGCCAATTAAAAACAATCAGCTGTCCCCATGGCTAATTAGTAACGACTCAGACGTAACTGTGGAGAAGCCCAGAAAGAAGACAACCTCCTGCACTGTCCGTAGCATGAGCGACTGGTGGCACACCCATTCTAACGCCCACTGTCTCTGATCCAGCAGCTCCTGGATACAACAGCCACAGATCTCTCTGCGAGACTGAGACACTGACTTGCTATATGTAGCCCAAGCTGGCATCAGAACCAATGATCCTCCTGTCAGCCATTGGACAAGTTCAGAATATAGGCAGACATCATCACACCTGGCCAAACAGCTGGAATCAACACAGATGCCACTTCCTATTCTGTTAATGTGCATGCTTTCACCCTTTACTAACTGGTTGCTTTGCATGGCTTCCTTCCCATTTTTTCTAAAGATATGGTCTCAACTAAAGCTTTCCTAAAGCTGGCTAATGACAGCCCAGCATGATCTTGAACTTATAAACCTCCTATTTCCACTCAGGCAGGCACCACCATGCCCAGTTCACGCATTGCTGGGAATTGATCCCAGGCAGGTCATTATGCACACTAACACAAGTACTCTACTAACTGAGTCTCCTTCCCTGTTTTGGAGAATTGATTTCACTATACAGCCCAGCTTGGCCTAAACTACTGGCAATCTTCCTGCTTTGGTTACCTGAGTAAGCTTCTTTTATGTGATAATGTTGTTCTAAGAAATACAGTTTCTCTCAAATCCTGTCCCTTTCTTTCACCAGAAAGGGACAAAAGTGGTTCAAAACAACTAGGAGGCTGCAACTAGCCAGCACAAAGAGCTTACAATTGTGCTTCTAGAATTCCAAGGGAAGCCAGCCTATTGGGACTTCGTCCTGAGTGGTGGGAGATATCACCAAAGTTGTTATCTATCAGGAGGGAAGAGTCCTGTGCTCCTCATCTGACCAAGGCTGGGCGGAGCTCTGCACTTATAGCAGCATAGAAGCCTCAGGCAGCGCTAACCAGAAAACCATCATTGCCCAGAAGCTACATAAACTACCAGCAGGTCACCTCAGTCAGCACAGAAACATAACTTGGTGTTTCCACTCAAACTATTAGTGCACCCACAGATCTGACCCACACTACAGGGGCTTAGCACAGACAAACCTGAAGCTCACCACACTCTTCCACCTAAGCCATAAGCAAAAACCTTCCTAATCAGTCAGGTGGCAGTGACACACACCCTTAATCCCAGAACTCGGGAGGCAGAGGCAGATGAATATCCGAGTTCAAGGGCACCGTGGTCTACACTGCAAGTTCCAGAACAACCAGGGCTACAGAGAGAAACGCAGTCTCAGAAAAGAAAGAAAGAAAGAAAGGAAGGAAGGAAGGAAGGAAGGAAGGAAGGAAGGAAGGAAGGGAAAAAAGAAAAGAAAGGAAAAGAAAAGAAGAGAGGAAAAAAACAGCAAACAATACAAACTGAAATTAAAGAACACAAGGCTATCATCCTCTATGGAAAGACTGTTCCTCTAGTTCCTCTTTAATACAATTCCTCTCTTCACCTCAGCTCACTGGCTGGCTCTTTGTGGTTCTACACAGCATAGCACTGATACAGCGGAGCTGACACGTCCTAACATGGTCTGTGTTGCTTACTGCCTTACCCTGTGCCATCAGCATCAGGGAAGGGAAGGCCTGAACCCACCCACGTGTACCTGGTCCAGGGTCTTGCAGCAGTCCACCAGAACACCCACGGGCTGAGTATCCTGCAAGCTCTCTTTCAACTCCTGCAGCTCCAGAGCAGCAGGACTGAGATTCTCATCCTATCAGAGAAGAGAAGGCAGTTTGCCCGAGTCAAGGAGCTCACATGGAAACTACACCACCATGCCCAACAGATCCCTGCTCCTCCCACTCAGACTCACCGGGCCCTGAGGCGGTAAGGCTTCTATGCTGGCCACATGGGAGGAGATGGGCAGGATGTTGAGCTGGTCGTCAATGACCAGACACTTCTTACAAGACGCCAGAGAGAGAATAAACCTGAGGGAAAAAGCTGCGGCAGTGAGGTGACAGGGAAGGCAGGCACTGTCTAAGCAAGAACTCAAAAGATTTCTTCAGGAAAATCACATGAGAAGCCAGGTGGGGCGCAATGAGATGCTTCAGCTGGCTCTGCAAGTCACCTGAGCCTATTTACACAGGAAGACCAAGGCCCCAGCCAGGAGCTCCACTGTGAGCAAACTCCACTGGCCTGGATCATTTGGCCCATCTACCCCTCATCCAAAGCCTTAAAGAAAAGAGGCTGCTTATCTCTACGTTCACTGGCTTCTACCCTACTCACCACCATAGTTCTCTTCCTCCTGCCCTCACTGCACTCAGCCAAGCTACCACAGGCTGAACTCAGAAAGGCCCCGAGCTCATCAGGCCAGAAGGATTTTTTAGCCTCAGTAGAACCTGCATCTTGGAGCTGATAGGTCTTTTTCAAGGTGAGGGTTCTGTGTACTCACTCTATACCACCATCCCACGGCATGATGGCCAAATGTCTCCTGATATTGCAAACATCCTCAAGGGCAAAGTCACCTCCAGTAAAAAATCTACTGATCTAGACCAAAGCTTAAAGCAATGAATGGTTCTCAACCTTCCTAATGCTGAGGGCCTTTAATACAGTTCCTCGTGCTGTGACCACCCGCAACCATGGAATTATTCTGTTACTACTTCACAACTGTAATTCTGCTACTGTTGTGAATCATAATGTAAATATCTGACATGCAGGATATCTGATACGCAACCCCTGTGAAAGGGTCATTTAGCTCCCAAGGGGTCGTGATCCACAGGCTTAAAATGTTTTATTAGCTACTAAGACCCTGTAAAAATGAGACTGCACGGTAAAATAAACTCAGGAAAACAGTCAGTTACACAGGTTCTAGCTCAGTGGTTCTCAACCTTCCTAATGCTCACAAGCAATCCTTGGAGGGTCAACCCACGACCCAAGGGCTGTGACCACAGGTTGAGAAACAATAATCTGGACCACTCTCCCCTAAGAAGCTCAGAGCACTTTTAAGAGGTAGCGTATAGTTAGGAGGAATTTTAGCCAGTTAAGTCTAGGAAATGGTAATTATTTTTCCTTTGTGAAGACTCACATACATTTGTTGGAGCCTCTGAAATGTTTTGCAACAGCTAGAACAGCAGTTCTCAACCTGTGGGTCATGACCCCCCACGTTTACATCACAATTCATAATAGTAGCAAAATTACTGTTATAAGTAGCAATGACATAATTTTATGATGGGAAGAGGGTCTCTATAACATGAGGAACTGTATACTAAGGGATAGCAGCATTAGGAAGGTTGAAACATCCCTTGAACAAAAGAGTAAACTAAGAGCAAAAGAGAAGAGAGACACTACCAAAGCTAGTCAAGTCAGCAGCAAGGTTAAGTACATGATTCCCGCCCCAGCCTACAGCCCTCTCTCCACCCAGCTGGCTTCACAGGCTGCTGCTAGCAGGATCTCACTGCTAGCTGGATGCAGTCTTGTTACTCTAGTGCTCTGGAAGCAGAGACAGGTACATTGTAAGTTTAAGGCTAACTGGAACAACAGAGTAAAAACCTGTCTCAAAACAAAGCAAGCCTCACTAGGTTTTAAAAGTCTGAACTACATCCCTCTGATACAACAGCAAACTTGTTGGATCCAAGATAAAAACATTCCTCCCATCTGATTCCCTGCAACTTCGAGGACCAGCCTGTAGACCTACCTCTCGTTAAATCTTCCCACCACGTCCTGATGGGCCTCGGTCCTGTACCTGGAATGCACATCCTAAGAAAACAAGACAACATCCATTGACAAAATCTTCTAAAAGCAACATAAACGTTACACTAGCAGACATCGGCAAACCCTAGAGAATAAGACCACCTCTTCCCTATGTGCTACATCAGACACCAAGTGGGAGGTCTCCATCCCAAACTGCCCCTCACCTATCACTGAGTTTTTCCACAGTTCATCCAGCACCATACATAACTCAGCTAAATGTACGTGTCAACTAGTGTGCCAGACACAATTGTGTGTGCACTGGTTAACTCACAAGAATTCTGTCCTCACAAAACTTATGGTCTAACAGTGAAAGACAAATAAGTGTTGCAAACGAAACATACAGTGTGGTGACAGCATATGAGACGCGAGGAGACGCGTGTACTTGAGGTGGCCAGGGAAGACCTTTCAGAGATGAGAGGCAGACTGGAAGGATGAGCAGGCAGCAAGTCCAGGAGATGGGAAGAATAAATAAACTAACATGGACCCAACGTCATCTATTCATTCACTCACAAGTATCTAATGAGTGCTTCGTACATGCCAGGGGAATACAACTAGGCCCCTGTTCCACAACTAGCAGAGGCCACACAAAATACAAATAATGTTAGGGAGCTGTTAAGTGCTTTGAAGAAACAACTGTGGTTTGAATAAGAATGGTTCCCAGAGGCCCACATATTTAAATGCTTAGTTGTCCCAGTCTAACTTTATGTCAGCTTGAACCAAGCTAGAGTGTTCAGAGAGGAGGGAGCCTCAGGTGAGTAAAATGGCCTCAATCAAGATGGCGCTAGAAGCAAGCCTGGGTGGTGTTTTCTTAATTAGTGATTGATGTGGGAGGGCCCAGCCCATTGTGGGTGGAGCCACCTCTGGAATGGTGGTCCTGGGTTCTATAAGAAAGCAGGCTGAACAAACCAGGAGGAGTAAGTCAGTAAGCAGCACTCCTCCATGGCCTCTGCAGCAGTTCCTGCCACCAGGTTCCTGTCCTGTATGAGCTCTTGCCCTGACTTCCTTTGACAATGAATAGTGATGTGGAAATGTAAGCCAAATAAACTTTTCTCCCCAACTTGCTTTGGGTCATGGGGTTTCATCACAGCAACAAAGCAACACAGCAACAGTAACCCTGACTAGGACATTTGTCATCAGGCAGTGACAAGATTTAAGGATTAGTAGGTGTGGAAGAAGTATATCACTTTGAGGCTTCAAAAGCCCACACTAGACCCAACCTGTCTTCCTACAGGATGTGAGCTCTCAGCTATTTCTCCAGCACCATGCATGCTGCTGGGCTAGCATACTCTCCGTCGTAATGGACTAACCCCTGAAACTGAGCAAGACCCGGTTAGTTGCTTTTATAAGAGTTGCCTAGATCACAACAATAGAACAGTGACTAAGACAATGATGCAAATGAAGGAGTGACAGATGGAACTGCCCGGTCTAAAAAGGGTATGTCCAGGGCCAGTGCAGCCCATTCCTGAGCCACGAGGCCCCGGGAAGGAGTCTAAAGTTGGCTCATAGAACACTGAGCTGGCAATCCATATGGAGCTGATGGGAACTTAAGTCCCAGGCTTGTGGTGGTACACACCTACAATTCCAGCACTAAGTGGGCTTGAACCTGGGGAGCAAGAGTTCAAAGCCAGCCCTGACTGTAAAGTGAGGTGCTGTACAACAAAACAATGCGAAAAGGCTGCATGGCATTTCAGACCGCACCAGGGTGGAATGGTCCAGTCACTGCCTGCAAGCAGACATGGCTCTCAGAAGCTCCTCTTCCCAAGTGGAGAGGACGTCTGTGGTGAGGGCAACCCGCTCACTGAAGGTGCTCGCTCACTACAGCCAAAGCAGCTGGCTTTGCAGTAGGCTTGAGAGGCGCTCTTACCATAGTCATCGTGTACAGCTGCTTAAGCGAGTTCACAGTCCGCAGGAGGATGACCACCAATCCACCACCTTCTACTGTTTCTACAGTTCTGGCCAACAAATTCGGAGTTAATGCTTCAAAATCCTAGAAGAAATCAGACCTTAGAAAGGCTTGAAACACAAACAGCACCTCCAGGCTGCTTAACCAAGAGACAGTGGGACAGCTTCAGAGCACAAGCCCCAGACTGCACCTCTCACACCTGCCCACCAGCAAACGAGGGTACCACAGAAAGCAGCCCATCCATCCCTGGAGTACAAGAAGATCCGTCATTATTATCTATAGGTGCAAAGCAAGTCTTCTAAATGTCACTGATCCATGTGCAATTTCAGAAGCATCTTACTTGTCTTTTCTGGAAAATTTCTAGACAACCTGAAAAAACTAGACTGTACAACACGGGGCACTTGGTGCACAAAGACACCAGCATTCGAATGACTGGTAAAAGCTGGTACAGGACACTGAGGCAAATGTTCTTTTTTTTGAGCTCCCCAGGAGTGCTAGAAGCCAGCAGAGCTACTTACTAGAGATGCAGAAATTAAAACTAAAAACTCCTTTTCTTGAGGCTCATTTTCTTGAGGTCTCATTTTTAACTTACATTTCAAGAGATATGTTTTCTAGTTTACACAATTATGGTCATAGTACATATGTGACTATAACAAGCACATTTAAGAATGTATGGATTTGTCCACAGACATCTTGTCATTTTAGTGGGGTTGAAAGGAGTGTCACAGATATCAAATGAAGTCAGATACCATATAAAGTGCACCAGAACTGAGAAACATGTTTGATTAAGTTGTCTGACAAGAAAATAAGTATCAGTGGAGGACTGCACCAAGCTGCACTGAGGAAAGTATGTGGTTCTTTAAGGTCAGAATGGGGAGAGGGGTTACTTACCCACTTAGAAGAGGGTAAGAGTGATATGCAGGTCAGGGCTGTATAATTGCCACCAGGGCTCACAGGCTGAGAGCCTTAGTTCCAGCACGGACTGGGATACTAGGGTAATTCCAAGTCCTCAGTGCTTTTTGATTGTAGTTTGTTTGATGAAAGCTAGGCTGGTCTCAAACAATTCTCCTGTGTCAGCACTCCAAGGCACACACCACTGGCCCAGCCCAGACCTTACTATGTCAGGCATGGTGGGCAGGAACCTGTGGGGGTGCAGCCCTCTACTTTCTGCTGCTATATCTAGTCAAGTGCAGAAAAAGTCTTTCCTAGGGTGAGTAACCCAGTTTCCTTTTCAAAGTGGCCAAGTCTTCCAGTGATAGTGATTGGAGTGGGTTACTTACATGTGCCCTTCTCCCCTTACTGTACTCACTCTGTGGGGAAGGAGACACCCACCTGAAGGACACACATGCCAAAAGTATTGCCCAGAATCTTGTGGGTTTCATTGTAGTAGCAGTAGCGAATGTTTGTGGCTGCTACGAAAAGCTCAAAGGGGTCATCTTGCTTTAAGTTCAAGGTCCCACTCTTTATTTTCTTCTGTAGCTGCCGCATTCTCTTCTTCCGGTGACTGTAATACCATCATCCCAAGAAAGGTAATTAACAGGGCAGAAGAGGCGCAGTGATCCTCAGACCTGCAGAGCTAGTGGGGACTTAGAAGGGCAAGCGTGACAGTGCTGTCTCCTTCACTTTAAGGGGTAAGGAAAGTGGAGGTGCACTGGGATGTGCTGGTTAAGACGACAGGCTTTGCCAACATGACAACCTGAGCCCAAACCCTAGCACCCTTGAAAAGGTGGAGAGAACCAACCCCACAAATTGTCCTTTGACCTACACACACACACACACACACACACACACACACACACACACACAACTACTCATTCACTATTTGCTGTAACCTTCAGCAGACCACTTTAAAGATGAGAAACGGGCAGGGAAGCCTCATATCTGACCACAAATGAACCTTAAAACTAAACTTAGATGCCTCATTAGTTTAAGTCTAAAACCAATGCTCCCACCACTGTGCTGCTCCCCAAAGGGCCTGAGAAAAGGGGGTTTGGGGGAGTGCTGGCAGGCTACTATACTCATGTTTCCGAGTCATAAGTATATCCCCTCAGCCCCAGCTGAGGAAAAGTGAACTACTGTTTTCAAATTTAATAGCTAGAACTAAGGCATTCCTTTGTGGGCTTCTACTTCCTGTGTGAACTGAGGCCCACAGACTCTTGTTTCAGGCTCCTCCCTTAAGTCCTCTTTCTTTCAAGGTGGTGTTGTAAAAATTGAGACTTGAGGAAGGCAGGGAGAAGAGGTACAGACAGATTCCCCACTGTCCTGCAGGTTTTGAGACAGTGTCTCAACTCTATGCCACCCAAACTCTCGTCAATCCTCCCTCCCAGGCTCCTGAGAGCCTGCACTGTATTACACACAAGAGCCACTACCATGAAGACTGTGGCCACAGGACAATTTTAAAAAAAAACAAAAACATGTGGGTTAAACTTGAAAAGAAAATCTTCCCAGAATACCAAAAGTTATCTGACTCCACACAATCCCATACTTACTAAACCAAAGAACAGAGTCAAGGTACCTCAAACAAAATTCTAACCTACATAGCTGATCTTACAATCAATCTTCTGAAAATGCATAGAGGGCCTGGAAGATGGCCCAATGATTAAGAGCAGCACAGAGGAAGCAAAGAAACAATTCCAGAAGGTTGTTGTCTGTCTTCCACACACATGCTGCGGCATTGCGTGCCCATACTTGCAAACACCTCTCTCTATCTTCCTCTCCCCTCACCACACACATATGCAGTACAATTTTAAAAGAAAAATTAGAGCCAGGCAGTTGGTAGTGCAGCCTTTAATCCCAGTACTCAGGAGGTAGAGAGGCAGGTGGATCTTGAGTTTAAGGCCAGCCTGGTCTACAGAGTAAGTTCCAGGAAAGTCAGAACTACACAGAAAAACCCTGTCTCAAAATAGATAGATAGATAGATAGATAGACAGACAGACAGACAGAGAAAGATGGATGGATGGATGGATGGACGGACGGACAGACAGACGGACGGAAAAAAATAGATAATAAAAGAAAACATCTAACAAAACAGGCCTATTGCCTGGACAGGAAAAGAAAAGGTAATCAATAACACTACACTAGAAGAAAGTCTGATTGAGAAGTGCTGGAGAAAACTTCAAAGAGACAGACACAGGAAACAAGGAATCTCAGTAGCTGAAGGGGGATTGGGGGGTAGAAAAGGTAGCCTCAGCATAGGAGCAGCGGGAGACCTGGCACAGTACAGCGCTAATGAGCTAGATGGGGCCCATCGAAAGAACATTAGGTACTAGGGAGTTAGGGTAGGGAGTGGCCTGAGTAACTGCACAGGTGTCATGAAAGAAGGTTCCTCAGAGGGGTCCACGGAGTGGATTATCTGCCAAGGAACACTGTCCACCTCATCTCAAACTCCTTCAGAGTTAGAAGAGAGTTGCCAAGTTTCTACATGACTATAACTAACTATATTAGTGTGATGTCCCAAGAATTTTGGGAGAAAGCCTTACTTTCATATGGTTGGCCTTACACATAAAACTCAGTATGTTTCTGCCAGAGAGACAGAAAAAAAAGAGCTAGTGAGCTGGTTCATGAGGAAGCACAGAACAGATTTGCAGAGGTAAGAGGCTAACCAAGAAACAGATGCATTCTGGCTCCAGACTACCTGCCCTAGGCAGAGCTGAAACCATAACTCCTTCTGTCCTGAATTATCCTTTATATCTCCAAGCATTCCCAAGGTACCTATGGGTGTTTGGAGTTTTGCAAATCTTCCTCCAAGATTTATTTATGTATGTGTCCATATCTATGCCTATGTGAGTACACACGCACAGGCACACATCTATGGAGCTCGGGAAGTACATGTGCAGAGGCGTGCTTTTATGAAGTCCAGAGAGTACTGGACTCCTTAGAACTCAAACTGCAGGCTATCTGCAGGCAGCCCGGATAATGGTGTGGCTGCTGGGATCTAAACTACAGTTCTCATGACTGCACCGCAAACACTCTTAATCACTGAGCCATCTCTCCAGCACTGCCACCAGAAGTCTTGACTATTACAGCTTCAGAAAATAGGAGGGTAGCTATGTAACTCAGTGGGAAAGCAGACATGAAGTACTATGGCCCATACCCAGAACCACAAACCGAAGAGAGAGTGGATGGGCAGTAAAAGTCACCAACTGTGTGAACTGGTTAGAAGCGCTCTAAAGAGAAGAAAGACGGGCGGTGGTGGCGCACGCCTTTAATCCCAGCACTTGGGAGGCAGAGGCAGGAGGATTTCTGAGTTCGAGGCCAGCCTGGTCTACACAGTGAGTTCCAGGACAGCCAGGGCTACACAGAGAAACCCTGTCTCAAAAAAAAAAAAAAAAAAGAGAAGAAAGAAAGGAAGAAGCACTGTTATTGGAAGGATCAAATCTCTAGGAATGTCTATGAGCTCGAGGTCATCATGATCTCAGAAGCCTAAGCCAGACAGGAAAGGGAGCACAAAGGCATCTGGTCTAAGGGTAAACAGTGGCCTGAACAATACAAGTAATCTTCAAGTACAGTCGAGGGATTTTCTCCCTGAATTTCCTAAGAAGTATGAATTGAAAGTTGGATGTGACATCCAAAGTCCAAACTTACCTGCTAAATCCCAGCTCTTTCTTATAACACCACAGGACCGAGGGCCGAGCCTTCACAGTTGCTTTGGACAACATATGATGAAGAATAACCACCTGACAAGAAAAAAAAAAGTCACAAAACCTCAGAGTCAAAGACAACATAAGGACTGCTAGGCTCAAGACTTCATTTAAAACAACCAGCAAGGAAAACACCTAAGGTCACAAGTAATATAACCAAGGGGAACTAGAAGCTAGGTCGCATATGCTTAACCTTGAGGTCAAGCCATCATTTCAGGATTCTAAAGATACTGGCTCCTCTACTCATAAGTCTAAATATAGAGAATTGACCATTTCCAAGTACTGAACAAATGTCCCCACTACACAGTCTACCAGCGAAGAGATCACAATGGCTCTGTGGACTGAAACCTTAAAAGGCCCAGATAATCCACCACCTCACTGGGACAGGACATAAAGTCTTTCTTACCTGATCTTTTCCTCGATCCCCAACTACAACAAAAAGAGACCTCTGCCGCTCAGCTACTCCATTCTCAATGAGAATTCGAATTCGGTTATCCACCTTCTTCCGATGCATGGTGAAAAACTATCACTAACACAGAAATGAAGAAGATACAGATGAACCAAATACTAGAAAGGCTTCTGTATTACATCCAAGTAAGTGGCGCCGGCTGGCTGCCCTATGTGGGAGCTGTGCTGGCATGTTTGTTTGTAATCCTAATTGCAAAAATTACAAAATCTGAATCTTCAAACAATACCAAAGGAAAGACATCAAACTCAGTTTTATGATCTGGAAACTAGAGAGGTGAAATGTTCTTAAGCAGGAAAGTCAGCAGAAAAGTGTACTTCATATCTCCATCAAGGAGTTTAAGAAAAATTAGGGGAGGCACAAGCAGGATGATTTCTGTGAGTTGGAGGTCAGCCTGGCATACCTAGTGAGTTCCAGGACAGCCGGGGCTACAGAGAGAGACCTTGTCTCAAGAAGGAAAAAAAAAAAGAAGAAGAAGAAGAGAAAAAAGAAAAAGAAAAGAAAATCAGGACAATATGATAAAAATAAGATAAAACTAAGAGTGATTATAACATATAATGGTATCTCTATAGACATACATAACGGGGGGGGAACATTTTTTAAAAAAATGTAGTTTCTGAATAGCATGAATTTTATTTTGACATTTGTCTTTTATGGTTTGGTGTCTTTAAAATTCACATGTGTGGTAAAATGGCTCAGCAGGGAAAGGTTCTTGTTGCTAAGACTAATGACCTGAATTTGATCCTCAGATTCCATATGGCAAAAGGAAAGAATTGCCAGGCAGTGGTTGTGCATACAAGCAGACGAGTTCCAGGAGGGGGATCAGGTGGGAAGAACAGATTCCTAAAAGTTCTTCTCTGTCCCCACACAACACACCACACACACAACTAAAACATAACAAAAAATTTAAATTCACATGTTACTTATAAAATGAGAGAAAACAATTATCTCTGATTCAATGTATTTCTCTGGATGAGAAGTCATACTAATGGCTCTATACAGGTGATTTCAAAAAGTACCATATGGGTTATTGGGTGTACAGTAGAACAATATTTGCCTAGCTGTGGTGGGGCCCTAGACTCAATTTCTCCAGCATTCAGTAAAATGCAAATGTTATCTAATTACCTATAATAGGCCAAAGAAACGTCAAGAAAATCAATCACACTATTACAGTATCAGGCTATGTGATTTTAAAATTCAGGAACCTGCTGCACTCTAAACATAACCTCCTTCCCTAAACATAGGCTTTAACAGGTCTTAACATAAAACACTATCACAATAAATGGCCCCTGTTTAAAAGGGAAAAGCAATATAAGAAACTGAGTATCCCAAGGCATTGATGTAACAAACAGGCTTTACACTCTGATCTACCCAATCCAAAGCAGTTCAATTTGTAAGCTTTATGTTGCAAGCCACATAAACACTTACAAAAATGAATGGGAACCTAACTGTTAAAGAGTTTAACTTAATTGTTAAGAGTATAGCTTTTGTTATAGGAGGAGAGTCTTAGAATTAACAGGCAAGGCCCCTGACTACAAGCTTTAATTCTAAACAGTACTTTTAAAAATAAATGAAATACAACTACACACAAAATTAGATGTAAAATTAATGGCCAGAGTGAGGAATATGATAATGATCTAAGATTACTGGTGCCAAGAAACGCCTAATGGATAAGAAGACATTGCTGGAAATAGAAAACAAGATGAATCGTATTCTGGTTGTTGTTGTTTGCTTTGTTTTCTCAATCACACTATGCAGACCAGGCTGGCCTCGAACTCCAATACTCCAGCTTCCAAGCGCTGGGATTAAAGGTAGGCGCCACCACAACCAGATAGACAAGTCATTTTCATTTAGCTGTAACCATTCCTGTACACACAGCACCCGGTACCAAGCATCATGAGGTGCACTGTCAAATGTCCTGAACCAGACAGCTAGATAGAGTACAGCTAAATGTAAAAGTATTTAAGAGCAGAATATCCGAGATTACACGGCGTTAGTTCAAAGCCTATCAGTGCTACGAGGAACCGAGTTTCTCGGAAAATAGTTTGAACATCCACCCATTCTCTCAATGAGAGGTGTGGAAAAGAGAGTGTAGGAAAGAGTCACACACCCGGAAAGCGTTCGAGAAGCCAGCCCCGAGTGTCTGAGTATCCGGGACCAGGAATGTCTGTCGGTTGGGCAGTCCAAGCGAAGACAAGTCCGAAGATACCGGTACTAGCCGGTACACAGCTTCCGCCCTCGAGCCAGCCCTACGGGCCCTTAAAAGACCTAAGCGTACAGCTCAACAACCGACCAGCCCTTCCAAAGAGTACCTGCGTCCCGGCTCCGGTCAACCCCAGGCAGCCGAAAAACGGAAGCACGTGAGGACACCGAGTTGCTGGCCGGTTTGCTGGAGAAAATGCTGCTCAGCTGAGCTCGCCGAGATGCCGAAGCGACACGCGAATCCGTTTAAGTGGCAGAAAGCACGTGGGTAAGCGCTCAAAAGGGTGGGGACCGCTACAGTTTTGCGACCTTCCTGCTGTGGGACCTTCCATAGCTTAGACGCTTAGTGATGATGTAAGAGCCATGGCACAAACGCCCGCCACGCCTGCGCACTAACTCCCGGACGCCATTGAAGTGGAGCAGTACGCCATTTGCGGCCAATAACCTGGTTATGACAAGCGGAAGTAATCGTTTTGATATCCGGGTTTCTCGAAGCTAGCGGTAGCCGCTGGAACCCGAACTCGTCCACTGCAACTGTGTTATAGAGCGCCTCTATAGCAGGGTTGTACGAGGCAGTAACTGTAGGCGCTGTTTTATTGACCCTCACCCCCACTTTGAATAGCATGAAACTAGACCAGTAAATTCATCTTACTTGAACCTCAATCCCGCAGCAGTCTGGGAGTATCTGGAGACTTTGTACCTAAGATCGTGGCCGCTGTATCTTACAGGCTCTTCTTAGACGCATAATATACCATGTGTTCTAAAAACCCAACATTGGGTCTCAAGGTTCACCCAACCACATCCACAAGGATTACCCCTAAGTATTCCTGCTTTCCTTTTGACATGAGGCACGTGAAATTGGTTTATCCTACATTCTTGGGTAACACAAGTTCTGATCAAAACAGAATTCCTTCCCCAAATTTATGCACGAACAATATCTAAGTCTCAATGTACTTAAATCTTCACGATGCCAAGCAATATTCTGTTTTAAGTCACCAATACGGCCCTAGATTTAATACTAAAGTTCTAAATGCACTTAAAACTACCAGTGCTTTACGTTATAATGTGCAGATAAGTCCTGTAAGGTCACACAAGCAAAACCCAAAACTTAGAAATAATGACCCTTGAGAATATTCGACTTTTAAAAAAGGAACCAATCCAGCAGGGCGGTGGTGGCGCACGCCTTTAATCCCAGCACTTGGGAGGCAGAGGCAGGAGGATTTCTGAGTTCGAGGCCAGCCTGGTCTACAGAGTGAGTTCCAGGACAGCCAGGGCTACACAGAGAAACCCTGTCTCGAAGAAAAAAAAAAAAAAAGGAACCAATCAATATAGGAAGAAGTAAATAGGCTAGCCAATTATGCACAAGGAGCCCAGATAGGGAATTTTGGTTGTAATGAAAAAGCCACTGGAATGCTGGGGACAGAAATGATGTGCTATGATTCCCTTAATCACTGCAAGATCTGACAACACCATGTCAAGGTACAAACAGGGACAACTGCCATAAGATAGTATAGTCAGATTTAGAATGATAAAGTGGGTGTGGCAGAGCACTGATGGTGCGCGCCTTTAATCCCAGCACTTAGGAGGCAGAGGCAGGCGGATTTCTGAGTTCGAGGCCAGCCTGGTCTAGAGTGAGTTCAAGGACAGCCACAGCTACATAGAGAAACCCTGTCTTGAAAAACAATACAAAACAAACAAACAAACAAAAAAAAAAAGTGGGTCAGGGGAAGGGTAACCACAGTGCTAGATGGCCAAGCTGTCCATGCTGTGGAAGCAGGGGATTTTACTTATGGCCTGAAGCATATAAAGACATCAAGAGATAGCTTTTAACTACTGCTCACTGCCCCTATCAAGTAGTTAATATAGAATGCTATTCCAATTTAGAACATCAAATGTATTTGAGAGAAGGTGGGTATGGGAATGGAACTGCACACCTGCAGGTTGGAGGGTATATTTGAGACAATTCTTTTCTTCAACCTTTGTCCCAGGAGTCAGAACTCTCATCAGGATTGACTTCAAGTGATGATACCTGCTGAGCCATTTCACTGGCCTAATATTCAAGTACTTTAGTGTGAGTTTTGAATTTGAGGGGCTTGGGACAAAATAACTATAAAGGAATTAATATTCAGAACGGTAGGACTGCATCAGGTCACCTGGATTAAGTAAAACCAGAGCTGAAACCATCATTGAAGGCTTACAGGACCAGCATAGGATGGACACTCAGTGGTGACAGGGAATCTGAAATCCTTTTACTACTTCCAACTTAACACTTCAGTTGTTGCTGCAAAGAATGATGCACCTTCTAGATTCCATTGACCCATAAATTTTTCTTCTCAACACTGCAGTGAAGGTCTTTTAAATGGCAGTTTTATTGGATGGCCCACTATCCCCACCCCCACCCCAAACAATACACACATTTTAAAGTCTTCAATATCTTCCAAATGTTGAGACAAAAACATGAAAAAAAAAACTGTCCTTTCCAGTTTCCACAGCCAGACCTTAAAGAAAACAGGAGTCACTGGAACAAAGGCCTCTGACTCTTTTATTCAGTTTGCTACTCCTCATCCTAAGGTTAGTTGAATTACCTTTCAATGAAGTCTTCCCTAATCATACTGACTAGGTCATATATTTATCATTAACCACACTGTTGAACCATGCCACTTACTACACACATTTGGGTCACTCCAGTGTCTTTTAACACTGGCCATAATACCTGGCAAGAGATACCCAAATGTGCTAATAAATTTCAGATTGTCTCCCTAAAGAAATATAGTATTTAGAGGAAATTAATACTTACAAATATAGCAAAACCTTGACTTTAGTTATTAAGTACATCAGAGATACTGCTACTTTCAATGCCAATAGTGAAGGACCAAGGCTATGCAGGAAACTGGTCAAGCTTCACAACAGATTATTAATGTACAGTTCTCTAGTATCAAGATTTACAGTAGTCTAGCTTTTTTCTTAAAAAGACTAGACCCAGAATCGTTTCTTCTCTCTCAAGGAGCACTTAAGGAGTTTTCCTTAGGGTGTATGCAACTCACAGACTTTGCTCAAGGACTATAAACAATAACATTTTAATCTAATGAAATATATAAGTTTCTATGTTTTTAAAGAACATTTATAAATTCAAAATAGTAAAGGCAAAGGTTAATTTACTTTTTCTGTTAATTTATACTCAATAAAACTAAGAGTACTTAATAACTCGAGTGGGATACAGGTTCAGAGCTTAAGTTGAAATGAAGGGTATGATCAGCCTAAGCTACATTTATCCCATTTCCCTTCAGCAGACGTACCACTGAAAATTTAACATATTGCCTGGCACATATACGAAGCTGCTCAACTATATTCTGCACTTAGAAACTGGTTGTCTGCCAAGCACCTTAGTGAATGAACCTGAGAATAAGCAAACATTTCATGTCTCCTTGAAGTCTCTATACAATAGTATCATATAAGTGCATATATATGTATTATACATAGAGACAAAAGAACTATAGAAGTTAACTTACTACAATCATTGGGAGGTTATGTTTTTAATATCAAGATACAATGATCAAAAGAAGAGAAAGGATGAAAAAAAAATCATCTCTTTTTAGGAATATTAAGGCCCTGGTAATAAAATGGCCCTAAGCAAAAGTAATCAATGGCATGTTACCTTTAAGGGGAAGGGGAAAGAGCATTTCATTATACATGTGGTATCTATACATACTGTTAATTGTGCATGTACAAAATATTTTCTAGTCTTACTACACTGAGTGACATGTAGGACCATCATACACACTTGACCAAACAAAAGGTCTTCTGTATCTAGATAAGCATTTGCATATTATACAAGATACTGAGTAACAAAGACTCAGATCTTAACCGAACTACTTCAGTAGTTTTCTGTCCAGTGAGAGATTGCTTTTAAAATAGCCTGAATTGAGACATTAAAAAGTTTGGTGCGCTAGAACTGCAGCGGTAGAACACCTAGTTTTATGTTGCTGTTGAAAGGAACAAGCAACTTAAAGAATAAAGAGGTCAAACTACAAACACCTTTTACACATTCTGTCCTCTGTCCTACACTTTGGGTACAAGCCTGAAACGTAAGACGTTCTCGGCATTCACTTCAGAACTCAAATTCAGTACTAAACTTATTTTCTTCAATTTTGCTTTCTTAATATTGTAAAATTGTATTCTACACACATGGCACATCATCTAGGGATTATCCAGTAAGTCACAAACGCTTTATCCATCCCAATAAAATACAACTAACATATGGTTGTGGTACATCCCAGGCAGTTGTCATTTAAAGCACACAAGTGTAGGTGCTGGCAAAATATTCTTGGCAAAAGTAAACAGATAACCCTTCCAATATGATGTACCATAACCACACATGAGAAAAGTCAAGAACTTATTTTATTTATTTTAAAATAAACATTAGAAGCTTCCCCATTATCCACCACCCTACAAAACTTTTGAATGTGGAATGTTCAACAGCCTAAGCAATTTTAATAGGCTACAAAACCAGCAAAACTCCAGTTCTCTAATGATGAGTATCTGAGAGTAATTGTTTTGAGTAGCTGATTACCGGCTTGGAAAAAAAAATAAATGTTTGCAAAAGGCTAAAAGTAAAATTTAATTTCTGTACAGAAAATAACATTAACTTAGTAAGTAGCCTTTGCTTTAACAAGTGGAATTAATTCTCCATGACGTAAAATGGAATGGGACAAGCAGCATTCAGTTCATAGGCACACAGAGCTAGTGCTCAAACTGCTAGCACAAATTCCAACACAGAACATATGGCTGAGTCACTGCTAACCTTTCCGTCTCCAAACTGTATACTCTCTATGCACCTAAGGCAAAGAATCAACACTTTGAACATAAGTGTCTCCTTGAGAAAAGGAGAGAATTCAATCAGGGTTAAATTAGACAAAAGATAAATGAAAATACTTCAGAAACAGCTACTAGACATAACCACAAAGTCTGTGACACTAACAACGCATGAGGTGAATCACTTTAGCTGCTAGCTGTTGAACACCAGTGTTTCAAGATACAACTTTTAGAAACATGTTTTATTTGTTTTGCTTATACCATCAGAACTGAAACTACTGCCTGTCATTTCCCTAAAACAGGGAAATGAATCTAAAACACATACTGGTGCTTTTCCAAAGATAGCAATTTAAAAGGGTGGTAGCAGCAGGCATTTGATATCTTTTTCTTTAAGAACTTTCAGGCTGCAGGAGAAAAACATGTGACCAAAAGTGTTATGATTATCCATCCATTAGAGATTTTCATCAGTACCTATTACCAATTTGAGTAACAATACAGCAAGATCCAAGGATTAGTGATGACAACGCAATTATCATGAGGAATGACAAACAGGACCAATCCTCATGTAAGTCATTGTTCAGAGAAACTGTTAACGTGTTCAAAGGGTATCTAAATAGTTCACATTGAGCACAGAAGCAGCCCATCCAGATTATACCCCATATTTGATGCATATTTTCCAGAAGAGCCAATCAAAGCCTGATTTGCATTTTGGCTTTGTCTTACACAGTATCCACTACTAAAGAGAAATTTACATGTGTTTTTAATCACAGTCGTTTGGCCAGAAGACTAGTGAGTGCTATGTCAAGGCAGGTAGCCAGCCTCACCTGTGTGATTAAGGACCCATGCATAATTTGGTATGCTTTTAACCTGTTGGTGCTCCAACTTAATGGGAAAAGCTGTGAAATGCAGTTATTTGCTAAACCACACTCCACAGCTTCCATCTTCCTTTCAAGGAAAATGCTTTAACTTTGTCAATTACCACTGAATAAATTCTAGGGCTGATTGTAGTTTTTATCCAATGTCAAAAAGTCAATCTTGCATTTTTTTCCAAGCCACTTCAACTAACTATGGAGATATTATCACCCCATAAGTATATAATGATTTACTCCTAAGCAAGGGTGAGGAATCTGAGTATTGTGTGCAAGGCTCAAGATGACGCTTAGGACAGAACATGCAGAATAAAAATAGTTTCCTTCCATATCCAGGTAATATAAAGCTGACAATTGCAGTCCTGTCTTTATGGGATGAAAACAGTCCCTTTACAATAAGTTTCCTGAAAGGGAGAACAAATAGATAATAACTCGTCTGGTAACATATTATGGTACACTGGCCAGTGTGTTTTTGGCGATTAAACATAATCCTGTGTATCACATTAATTCACTTGCTGAGTGTTCATTTGCGGCATCCCTCTGTTGGGTCTTGGGGGCCCTCCACGACCTAGAAGACAAAAATGGCATTTGATTTTTCTTTCAGGTATTATTTGTTTTGCCTTCAAGCAGACTTTCATCTGAAGTCAAGAAGCATGTGGCAGCTTGTCAGCACATTATTAGGCTTAAGAGGCCAATTCTTCAGTGTTCAAGTTTCTTTCACCTGTCCTTGGAGTTGTCATGTGCAAATTTGCTCATGTTCTCTAGGCTAAAAGAAGAGTAGAGCTAATGGAGTATTCCACCAGTACTCATTCATTCATTCATTCAACAAGTATTTATTGAGTGCCTACTATGTGCCAGGCACTGTCATGAGGCATTGGGAATAGATACAGCAGTGAAGACAGACAAGGTACCTGCTCTCGTGGAGCTTACATTCTAATGTACACGCTAGCTTACATTTCAATAGTAAGTAACATCATACTATCAAAATTAATAAAAGCACCAGAATGAAAACAGACCTTTTTACCTAAACTGTTAAAAAGAAACATAACATTCAAATTTGTATAATGACTTGTAACAGGTAAAATAACTTTTTACATGCTGTTAAAACAGATATTTTAGCTATCATTTAACTCAACTTTCATAGAATATTCTACAAGGTGGGATAGAACATAACCCACATTCACATGCAAATACCTTTGATACTTCAAATCAGTATTTCCCAGATGACCCATTAATCTTTTGTTTTAAAGTACTTTCTTAATGGTCAATTGCCAATAGCATTCAAATTAAAGTACTTTTTAATTCCTCCTTCATATACATTTTATACATGTCATGGCCATCCAATAACTATAAGAAACCTAATTCATTAACCTCCTTCAATCAGAGAACCATTTAGAACTTCAGATTACATGAAATGCTACCTGTAATTGTTCAACTAATTAACTTCCTGCCCATGTAAGAAACTGCTTTCCATTACTTGAAAGACAAATGAACAAAAGACTCTTAAGCTTGCCATTCTTAATTTTAATGAGATCAAGTTCCTAAGAATTTTGGAGATCTGTTTAAACATCAGAAATATGTTGATATTTAGATCACTAACACTGGTCCTAAAAGTGTTCAAATTCCAATTAGTTACGTCAATTCTAAATGGTTCTCTAGATATAACTGGCTTATCTGGCCATTTAAAGGGCTTCTCGGCCTAAAATATATTATGCATGTTTCAAAAATCAAAGAGGATAATAAATTTATATAAATGTTCAAGCTCGTTCCAAAAATGTCTTACAAAAAGTTTCAGTAGGTACTTCCTAAAAACATTTAGCAGGTTTTAAGACCTGAAAAATAAATTTCCAGTTGGAAAAACGCTTTTCTGAGGCAGAGAAAATGTTCTGATTTTCAAGACAATAACAGGGAAAGTCATTCAAAAATTAAAATTTGGATTCAAGATGAAATTTTAGAAACAGAGCATTTCATTTAATCTTTAGCAACAAGTCTGGAAAAGATAAATGTATTCCTAACATGTAACCTACATGCGGACTATGAACAGTTCTTCCAAGGCCAGAACAGAAGCTCCACATAGGAGCTAGGATCACCACCACAAAATATTACCTCGTGGGGCTCCCCGTGGTCCACTCTGCCCAGAGCCTCGCTTGAAATTCTGCTGATATCCATCCTGAAAGACAAGCTAGTTAGTTGTGAAAGGTAGTTTTAGTTAACTATATCTAGTCTGATAGTTTACCACTAGCAGAATACCACGTAACTCCTTCTAGACACCAGTTTATTATAGCTAAGTTATTCTTACTGGGCTTCCCTTAAGCTCAAGAATATACACAGTTTTGTTTTGAAAGTCACTTTAAGCAAACTACATTTAAGTGGCTATCTATAATGTTTAAAGAAAAGCAACAAAAAGAAACAAGCAAACAAACAAAAAGCCAATGTCATATGCAGACATTGCAAAAAGCAATGTCAATGCATGTTGGACACCACAAAATTAGCCCCAAATCCATTAGTCACCCCGTATTTACATACCCGCTGGTAGCCAGAGTAGTCCCGGGGAGCACTAAACTGAGACTGTGTATAACCACTGTTCGGAGTGTTCGAGAATGAAGGGCGGTAACCATCATATCCTCCTAGAATTCAGGATGAGAAAATAATTTATTTTTTCTTACAAGGACTCTGCATTCTTAAAGGGAAGAATTTAAAAAAAAAAAACCTATAAGCCACACTAGTAATTTAAACTAATTTTGAATTCCCTGCCTTGATGCAATCTGTTTAGCAATATCTAAGTCCCATCTGTCTTAGAGAATGACACTTTTTGTCCACCTAGGCGCATGCACACACACACACACACACACACACACACACACACACACACACACACACACACAATCCTTAAACTATTAACTCAGACAAACCTATAAATAAATGCATGTATAGCAGCTCAACTTTTTCTCTCCCAGTTTTGCCATTTAAAAAACTGTCAAAATAAGTCAGGCAATAAGGTGTCACAGGCCTTTAATCTCAGCACTCAGGAGACAGGCAGAAGAATCTGAGTCTCAGGTGACATAACTTCAGCACGCACTTCAAATGTTAAAATTATATATTAAGGGACCAATGTAGAGAAGTAACTCCCAAAACTCATGAGACATACTTCTCATTTACAAACCAGGAAAGATTTGAAACTGCAAAAATAATCAGAAGTTGCCTTATTATTTGTTTACCTCTAAATCCATTGGCAGGGCCCCTGTATCCATTCATCAAGCCTCTGGCACCTCGAGACCCTCCTCGAGATACACCACGACTGTTGTAATAAGGCTGACTGCTACGTGGAAAGCCAGTGTTCTGCTGGGGGGGCTGCTGGTGGTTACCAGGCACTTGATGAGGCTGGTCCTGGGATCCATGGTAAGTGCCAACCACTGTTAAAAGAAAGGTTTATATACATAAACAAAGAAGTCATTACCATTCTTTCTCCCATATGCTTCCTGAACTATATACGAAATGTCTGCACTGTTTTTTTTTGTGTTTTTTGTCTTTCGAGACAGGGTTTCTCTCTGTGTAGCCCTGGCTGTCCTGGAATTAGCTCTGAAGAACAGGCTGGCCTCAAACTCAGAGATCCACCTGCCTCTGCCTCCCAAATGCTGGGATTAAAGACAAGTTCCACCATTACCTAGTTCCTGCACTCTATTCAAGTTCAGTTATTTGAATAAATTTGCTTAGTAATAGGAAATTATAATAAAGTCCCTATTCCTCCCCTACCCACTTATAAGATTGAACTAGAGGGTCATTTCCCCAATAGTAATTCTAAACCTTTAGAAACAGAGCATACAATAATTTCCATACATATTTGAGAATAACTGACCTTTTGGCAAAAGTAGATTCCATATTCATAAGATTGATATAATCAAACAGCGTATAGTCATTTTTTATTGTAAACAACCTTAATAATTACATTTTCTAACAGTTATTTCATTTCACTAACTGAAACAAGGAATCATACTCTTAGTTAAGTGATTTCATATCTGAAATATTAGAGGCTTTCAGCTCAGCAGCCATTGGTCCCTATCTAAAATTACAAGTACAGTCAACTTAGAAGACGCTAAAGGTACTCACACTGGCATTCAACCTACTAGAAGGGCTAGTTCTAAGAAGGCACACATTAGTCATGCCTTCAGTCCCAGAATTCAGACCAGTGTAGTCCAGGCCAGCCTGTTTTACACAGCAAGTTCCAGGCATAGTCATACCCTATCTCAAAAGAGAATGGCACAGGAGAGGGAAAGGGAAAGAAAACAAGATTCTTTCCCAGATCCTTTTTGTTGTTGTTTCCATGTAGAAACAAGTTGTTAATTAATTAGATTTTATTCAAATTAATGCAAGGCTGAAAACATACCAAGCAGTTTTCTAGAAACAAATTACCACTCTGGCCCACATAGACACTTTATTACTCTAAAAATGATGATGACGTAAAATAAGTGACCACAAGTAAGCTATATTTAGAGTGATGAAAATAAGTATTTATGAGGTGGCATATGCAATTTAGACATGAAAGTAACAAGTAACAAATGAATAAAAAGTAACAAGTGCAAATGAATAAATTCAAGTGCAAGCCTGTGACCCACACTTACATGGAAGTAGAGAACTGACTCCAAAATTGTCCTCTAGATGCCACACGCATGCCGTGGAACAAATGTGTACATCAACAAAGTAAAGGTTTATTTTTTTTTACAAGACCTTTAAATTTTTATGAGTATGAGGTGTTTTGCCTATGTGTATCAATGCATAATATATGTATAAAAACATTGTAAATTATAACCTTACAGGCCAAAAAAGATTTCAACCTGATCCACCATTACAATCAATGTGTTTTTTCCCCAACACTTGCACCATGAAGAATCAACCCAACATCCTGCAGGCAGCATCATGGCAGTAAGCTATATAAACAATGAACATTTAAAAGTTTCTATTATTCAGTAACGAATCCAACTCCAGCAGAATAATATTAACTGGTATAATACAAAAGAACTCTTGGAGACAGCCACTCTAAATAAAATGTAAACTGCCCTAATACTGTCAAAAGAAGTATGATATAGTTGAGCAGATAAAAGAACTTGGTACAGAAGTGTAGCTGTGGCATGTGTGGCGTACATACCCAACACACCTCCATCTCCCTTTCTCTCTCTCTCTCTCCCTTTCTTTCTCTCTCTCTCTCACACACACACACACACACACACACACAATATAGACTGAAAATCTCCTTTCTCAGTGTCTAGCCAGGCAAGTGTAGTCCTCGCCCTTAACAATGAAACTTCTCCTTCCAATGGAGACCATTAAAGAAAACCACAACCAACCAAAATGTAGAACAGTCCCAACTGATTCATCTATGATACAATTCTCCTGGCTCCTAAGGCTTATGATTATGGCAGAAGGGGAGGTAAGATTGTTGAGACAGAAGAACATGCACTTTGCTTTCAGATTCTGTCTCCTAGAAGCATCAGAAGCTACATGTATGAAGTCTCACCAACATGAATGCCTAAATATGACCTGAGCAAAGGTATCATATAGAAATATCATAAAGAGAATGGGAGGAGCCCATGAGGCCTCAACCTAGACAAGAGCTAGAGGAAACCAAGGAATGTTGCAAGCAGAACTAGTCTTCCTCAGCTAAGAGCACAGAAATTAACCATCCAATACCAAATGGTCATACCTAAAAACATATATACAATTTACATTATATAGACTGATGAGGTTGTAATATGTATTTAGGAATACATACACATTTAACAACAATTCTAAAGAAATGGGCAATGAATTTGAAGGGGGCATACATGGGAAGTTACAGAAAAATAGCATTGTAATCTTATTATATTACCATCTAAAAAACCAAAAATTTTAAAAAACAAAATAAAAGACTGAAAGGAAAGTCACCCTGGTCTTCTTACCCGTTTGCAGCTGGTCTTGTTGAAGCTCTGTTTGTTCCACTTGGTGAGGCTGACTGGAAAAACTCTGGTTATAACTGGCCTGGTATTGACTCTGTTGTTTTAAAGTTTCTGGTTCATTAACAGGAGGAACTGGAGCATTCATATTGAATACCTATAGCAAGCCAAGTAAATGAATGATTGGTTCATGCCTTCATTTTTGGATATCTCAGTTCAGCCTTCCCTTCAAATGAACTTAAAAACCCCCCAAAAATCCAAACACACATCACAAAAAAAGCTTTCATGTATATCGCTCACTTCTAGATGACATACCATGTTAACTAATTTAAATTTTATTCTCTAATAAATGAAAAAAGTCTGAAGTACTTAAGCCTTCAGGAATTCCTTTGTGCACTAATTCAACTATATTCTAGGTTGTAATACTTTTTCTAAAAATTATACAATTTAAAGATAATTACTGATAAACCAGTTAAGTATATAACATCAAAATATTACTTTCAAACATTTCAGAAAAATAAAGATTAAGCTAAAAGAGCAAAATGTAAACAGTTATATAACTACGTTATAACTCCACCAGTACTATATCATACTTTTTGTTTTAAAGATGTAGTATGTGTTTGTGTACATACACTGCACATGTGGAGGTCAGAGGACAACTTTCAGAATTCAGTTTTCTTCTACTATGAGTTCCAAGGATTAAACTTAGGATATCAGACTTGGTAGCAAGACCCCTTCCCACTGATCTCCCTGACTCTTTTGTTTTGTTTAAACTTTGTTAAATCTTTTAACCTTTGGAGTAAAGCTAAAAAATATAAATGAATGAATCATAAGGCTCAGATACATCAATGAGAAACCTAAGAAACATAGTTTAGTGATCAGTAAAAACAACACATAATTACAAGCTGCAGCTCAACTCCATTTAGTGATTCATAGCACACACTAGAAAGTGTTAACTGCTCACCGTCTGCATGGATTGGAATGGAGCTGCATTTACATTGATTCCACTGCTATGCAAAGGTTTACTTGTCCCAGCCTGGAACACCTGAGGCTGAGAAGCAGCAGGAAGGGATGATGATGCTGTAGTCTGGTCTGTATTTAAAGATATTGTTGCCTAAACACAAAGCAAACAAGTGTACTTTAGTAGTAAACTAATTCTATTTTATACATGTTAATAAACGTAACTATTATGAAAGTAAAATAGGAACAAAAAGAATCACATTTATAGAGTACCAGGCCAATTCATGCTTGGTAACAGAACTTGCCTGAATCTGATCAATTGGCTCCTTTTGTGGCCGCTGTTCTGTAGCATGAGACGGCTGGTACAAGGGCTGAGACGCTGTGTACCCCTCGCTTGTGGATGAAACCAAAGGAACCTATACAGAAATAAATACCTCAGATCTTATTTTCTTCTAACAAAATTAAAGACAAATTATACCAACCCTAATACAGATGTTAAGGGAAAGAGAATTTCTCTTTTAATTTTGAAACTTTAAGATTTTATACATTATTTACTGAATAGGTGGCACGCACCTTTAATTTCCCAGCACAAGGGAGAGGGCGGGACAGGGGAAGGTGGCAGCTCTCTGTGACTTCAAGTTCTACATAGCAAATTCCAGGACAGTAAGGGCTACATGTTTAGACTTTTTCTCAAAACAAATTACTTAACAATTGCAAACTATATTGATATTTAAATCTCAAAGTTAAATTTGTCTAGTTAAGTATAAAGTCCTAACTTGTAAAATAGCTGTTTTAACTACAGACAATTGTTTTGTTTAAATGCAAAAATGTTGAAAGAAAAAGTTCTTAGACAATGTCTAAGCATGAAAAACTTAGTTACCAAAAGAAAAAGCAAATACAAGCATGGAAATAGTGCTAATAACTAACTACCAATTACCAATGAGTTTGTAACCAAACGCTTGAACAGTGATCAAATGCATCGATGACTAAAAGAATCTTAAGTAACAAACTTAATGAATACTCTTATTCATTCTTACCTGTGTGGCTTCCGGTTGTACAGGAACTTGATTAGATTGGGCAAGTCTAGATTCAGAATGTACTACAATATTAAGAAAACTGTTACACAAAATCAAATTTCTTCAGAGAAAACCCAATTTCTTAAATATTATCTAAATTGTACATAGTGTAATGGGCAAATTTCTATAACTAAGTGATTAATGAACATTTTCATAGCAAGAAAATAAATTGCAGACTATGTCTAAGATTTCAGCTTTCAAATTAGCACTTTAGTTTACTAGTTGTGATTATAGTTTGCTCTCATACTTGCTTTTATGGTGTGTATGGAAGATAAAATGTAACAAAAAAAAAAGATAGTAACAGGTAATAACAACCAATACCAACTTACGGGAAATCCTACCTCTGAAAGTAGCACAATCATCCCACATGGTCTGGAAGTTTGGATTTCCTGGTTGTTACAGCCTGATTACAGCCTAGTAACCTCAAAATCTGGTCCTGGAAGGACAGCCCTGCAGGTTAGAGCAAGGCTCCTCTTCAAAGGACCAGAGTTTGGCTTTCAGCATCCACAGCAGGTGGGCTCACAACTTCAGGTGATCCAACACTTTTCATTGGCCTCTCCAAGCACCCAAATATAAGATTTCTTGCATGTTTTTTTTTCCCCCCGGCGCTGAGGACCGAACCCAGGGCCTTGCGCTTGCTAGGACATGTTTCTTTATACTACTTTGTTATGTTCTGGTGGGAAGAGCAAGATCAAAATTGCTAATCCACACAAGCAACATCTGTTTTTATTCTTAAGATTTCTGAAATAGAGGCTCAGCATTTAAGAGCACACAGGCAGCTCACAACCACTTAAAACCCCAGTTCTAAGGGATCATCCTATAACCTTCCAAGAACACCTCAACTCACATACATATACCCACAGACTCATACACATAAACTTTTAAAAATGGATTTTTGAGGGTTGGAGAGATGGCTCAGCAGTTAAGATGCTCTTCCAGAGGTCCTGAGTTCAATTCCCAGCAACCACATGGCGGCTCACAGCCATCTGTAATGGGACCCGATGCCCTTTTCTGGTGTGTCTGACAGCTACAAAGTACTCATATAAATTAAATAAATCTTTAAAAAAAAAAAAAAAAGTTTGCTGCCGGGCAGTGGTGGCACACGCCTTTAATCCCAGCACTCGGGAGGCAGAAGCAGGCGAATTTCTGAGTTCAAGACCAGACTGGTCTACAGAGTGAGTTCCAGGACAGCCAGGGCTACAGAGAAACCCTGTCTCAAAAAGACAACAACAACAACAAAAAAAAAAGTTTGCTTATAATATTAAAAAGATTTTTGAAATACACCACACAAAATCTCACTAACACAAATTGTAACAACTGTTAAAACTAATAAGAGCATCAGAAGAGAGTGGTTGTTGCATGGAGGTGGAGAGGGTAATTCATAAATGAAAAAAACAGCACTGGTAACTTTACATTTAGATGCTGCTGTGTTCAGTTTGCAAAAAGTCACCAATTCTGTATATCTACGCCAATAAAAATGTTACAAGAAATGACAAAACTAGTTAACATCTTACAGGACAACATTTCACATCAAATTGAAGGACTCAAAACAAAGCATTAAAAAAAATGGGCAAAATTAGCTTTCAAAACCTCTGAAGTCTATACTTCATCTTTTATTTCCTCTCATAAAAAATTATTACTGAGATAGGAGAGGCTAAAGACAGACTTTGGAAGGTGCTAAGATGGTCCAGAGGGTACAAAGGAGGCATGCCCCACCAGTCTGACGACCCAAGTTTGTTCCTCAGAACCCACATAAAAGGACAGATTGGTACTCCTAAGTTGTTCAGACAACATACAATGCCACACAGTAAAGTACATGCACACTTTTTTTTTTTCTAAAAAATTAAAACTTTTAAAATCATCATTACTAACCCTGAGGGCAAACCAGCTGAGGCATATCCATGTTTTGGGTAGGGTTCATAGGTTGTGCTGACACAATGGCAGGATCAAGCGTCTGATTTTCAAAATCCAACATTGAATCCTACAAGTCAGGATATAACTGAATTACATCAAACAACATACATTTAAATTTACTATTAATGGTTCCTTACTAAAATATATCTACCTGTATGAAATTATAGGGCCCTTGCATTTGTGCCATAAGATCTTGTACACGCTGTCTTCTCACAAGTGGATCTGACTGAGCCACTGGAGTCAAAGAGTGGGGCTCTGCTACTGAAGGAGATGCAGCCTGAGGTTGCTGCTGGAGTGAGTTTACAACCTAAAATAGAATAGAGAGAAAAGAAAATATTATTTTCATGGCTGTTTCTCAAAAACTAAATATCTATTATGTGATATGTTTATTATAATCAATGTGTCAGTAATACAAAAGACCTATTTTTAATACAAAACCACCTATTTTTTCCTCAGGATAGCTAGAAATCACTAAAGTCAAACAACATTAACCTCACAATACAAAGAACTTTTACCTCAACTGTTTCAACTGTCCACTCATCCACTTGCTCCTTTTCACCACTGCTGAACTGTGTTTCCGCCATGAACTGTCTATTGACATACTAAAAAGAAAAGTCACTGTTTGGGATGTCTGTTGGAAAGGTAGAAAGTTAAAAGTAGTACTAAACTTTTTTAAGAAATAGTACCTCTGTTGATTCAACCTCACTTTGCTCTGTGTATTCTTCCGTTGGCTCAGGTTCTAAAGTTAAAAAGAAAATATAGCAGAAAAAATTTGTTTAGGTCAGGGAAACTATAACAGTGGAAAACAGTTATATAAATCTACAGGAACCAAAGGGGACAGACACACACACACACACACACTCACTCACAAACTCTCTCTCTCTCTCTCTCTCTCTCTCTCTCTCTCTCTCTGGTGAAACTATATTAGGCTTGTCAACTGTAACAAATGTACCTCTAATAGGAATGCTGCAGTAAAGAAGTAATGCAAGTGAAAAGGCAAGACAGGTAGCAATTAAAAAGCTGTGTTATATAGATGTTATGCATATATGTACGTCTGTGTACCAGGCATATGTAGTGTGTCCACAGAGGCCAGAAGAGGGTAGCAAATGCCCTTACAGACAGTTGTGAGCCATTCTGTGGATTGCTTAGAATCAAACCCTGGTCCTCTGTAGGAGTAACCAGTGGCAAAGCCTTTAATCCCAGCACTCAGGAGACAGAAGCAGGAGTACGAGTATCTCTGTGATTTTGAGGTCAGGCTGGTCTTCAAAGTGAGTCCCAAAACAGCCAGGGCTATTACACAGAGAGTCCCTGTCTTGAAAACAAACAAAGAAAAGTCTGCTTCCTGTGTAGTGGAACTTTAAAGGCATGTGCCACCATGCCCAACCTGATGCACACATTCCAACTTGATGCACACATTTAAACTTAACACTTGATAGGTGGAGGCAGGCAGATCTCTAGGAGTTCTAGGCCAGATGGAGCTAAATGCTAAGACTGTCTAAAAGGAAGGAAAAAAACAACAATAAACTCTCCATTTATTAGTAAAAGCAGGAAAAGTAAAACCACAAAAAGTGCCTTACCTATAATCCACCAATAAGCCCTTCTGGCTTCAGCACAGTAGCACTAAGAGTAGTACATATCATGTGCCTTACTGAATACACCCCTCACACACTAAGTGGAAACTTGGGATATAAAAGTTTGCAGTAATTACCCCAAGTTAGATAGCTGGTGTTATATGTTTTTCTCTTAAGCAATGCAGTTCTGAGCTCATACTTTATGAACTATCACAAAATTTTTGTAGTATCCAAACTGTATTCAATCTTATTCATCAGCTTAATAATTATCAAGAAAGTACTCAGGCTGTCTAGTCACACTTGTGTTTCATTAATACGCTAAACATGAACTGCAAAAACTCTCTAGCCGACAAGGAGTCTACAGTTCAAGCCATAGAGTTCTATACAGTCTTAAAAAAGAATGGTAACACCGGGCGGTGGTGGCGCACGCCTTTAATCCCAGCACTTGGGAGGCAGAGGCAGGAGGATTTCTGAGTTCGAGGCCAGCCTGGTCTACAAAGTGAGTTCCAGGACAGCCAGAGCTATACAGAGAAACCCTGTCTCGGAAAAAAAAAGAATGGTAACGCTCAGTAGGCAGAGGCAGACAGATCTCTAGTTCCATATATATACTTCCAATATAGTTATCATACTATATGTTGGTATGGTAAGAAGTAAAACAAGTCAGACAAAAATCCTTACAACTGCCCCTAACGCATAATCCTTATCCCACAATACTAAGTAGGCAAGGAAGTTAACAATTTACCTGTGATCAAGGCCTGTAAGATAGGTGATGGGTACTGAATACTGATAGGTGCTGAATGTACTTTTGCCATGTTCAAAGGGTATTTGAGTATACAGATTTTACATAAAATAAATTATTTATTATAAATTCAGGCCAGAAAGAGAACTAATGCCCATATCCACCCAAATACTCACCAGCTTCAGCTACCTGGTCTTCCACTATAGGTGCTGAAGCCGCCTCTTCCTCCTCACACAATCCATTTTGATGATTGTGAGTGCTGTCAAAGTAGTTTGACTGAAAAACACGCTCAACAATTTCCTTTAGAGCTTTATCTAAAAAATAGAGATTACAATGTTACACTGATGATTTGATTTGAAAAAAAAATTGAATAAAAATTTGAAAAAATTAATATTCTACAAAAGCAGTAAGAAAAAGTAATCATATTAGTAAGACAACCACACACAAATACATAAAACAAATTACAACATGATAGGAATGAAAAAGGAACCTACATAAACTACTATACTAAGCAAATAAGGAGGGGGAATAAAGCTAAGATTATTCACCCAATAAAAACTTCTGTTGAACATACTGTATGTGTTAGGCACGTGGTGGGCCCTGAGAAGTGGCTCAGGGATTAAGAGCACTTGCTGCTCTTGCAGAAGACCAAAGTTCAACATGGGTTGGCTCCCAAACATCTAAATGCCAGATCCAAGGGACCTGATGCTCTCTTATGGTCTTCTCAGGTACCTGCACTCACATGTGTATTCATATAGACACACACACAAATAATTAGAAATAAATCTCTCTCTAGTTTTTAGTTTCTCTGTGTAGCCCTGGCTTTACTCCAACTCACTCTGTAGACCAGGCTGGCCTCAGAAATCCTCCTGCCTTTGCCTCCCAAGTGCTGGGATTAAATGTGCACACCACTACACCCAGCTTAGAAAAAATCTTTTAAAAATAAATCAATTAAAATACTATAAAAAAGGCAATCCATACTCATTAAATTTTGTCTACCAGTAGGGATATCAAGATAAAAAATTGACAAAATTACACAATGAAAAGTAACAGACTGGACCTAGTCAGGCTGAGATCTCTAAAACTTCCCTGGTATAACTGTTGTACAAGCTGACAGGAGGTAGGTAAGAGGGAAGTATTTCATGGCAGAAGAAAAGTCATCTAAAAGTCTTGTCCCAGGAAGGTATCAAATATAAAAAGAAACAAAGAATGTCACTGAGGCATGCCAAAAAAAGAATGCATAAAAATAAATGCAAACTGTTATTTATATACTTGTAAAATGCCTTAAACAAAAAATGTATTTTAGAGATTCCTAGCTATAAAATCCGAATTATCTGTGATACTCACAGGTTGTTCCACATACAGGCTTTTCTTTCCCTTCCAGCAGATCCCACAAGTGAATGGAGGCATGTTCATACTGTTCATTTAACCTTGTAATAATAAAGAAAAACAGTAACTGCCTTCCAACTGTCACTGAAGGAAATATCTCTTAAGATTCTGTTACTGGATACTATCATACCTTAAACTCATGTCACGCTCAGGGTCCACTAGCTTGTAGAATTCGTCCAACAATGACAACTCCTCTTCAGACAATATTGGTACTCCACTCAAACCTTGTTTCAGATCAGTTCTCACATCATCATCTCCCAGCTTATCCAACACATACTGTAACTCAAGCACAGTTTTTAAGCGCTTCTGTTCTGCTTCTTCTCTCATAAGCTGTTCCCGACGTGCTGTCTTCTTTATTGTTTTCTGAATCTGTCAAAGAACATAAACAGGAGACAGTCGAAATTAAGTACATTCTATGCAAGAACAAGCCAAATATCCACCACTTCCTCCTTGCTGCAAACAATCACTGATGATATCAGAAAAGAGTTCAGTATTTGAAAAATAATAAATAAAATTCTGTCTTCATGAATGAAGAATACTGACAGAGAAAAGGAGACCATGTAAGTTAAAGGATGCCATTTTTCCCCCTTAGTTCCCCTATCTTTTCCCTTGAAAGGCTCAAAGGATAGCATTAAAAGTCAAGTATTTCTCTCCTTCTCTTTCACATTACCATCAGCTTAGGGATAGAGAAGGGTAAAGTCTTTTCAATAGTCATGGTGCTGTTTTCCTTCATTCTTTCCCACCATCTCAAGCTTAACTAAGATAAACTGACACAAAAAACAAAACGGAGCTATACATACAAAACCTATAGTTTGGGGACTGCAGAGTTGGCTCAGGGTTCAAAGAACACTCGCTGTTTTCTTAGAGGACCCGGGTTTGATTCCCAGCATTCATAGCATGTATTCCCAACACTACAACGGTATGTATAGATTCCCAGCATTCATGGCATGTATTCCCAACACTACAACGGTATGTATAGATTCCCAGCATTCATAGCATGTATTCCCAACACTACAACGGTATGTATAGATTCCCAGCATTCATAGTATGTATTCCCAACAACGGTATGTATAGATTCCCAGCATTCATAGCATGTATTCCCAACACTACAACGGTATGTATAGATTCCCAGCATTCATAGCATGTATTCCCAACAACGGTATGTATAGATTCCCAGCATTCATAGCATGTATTCCCAACACTACAACGGTATGTATAGATTCCCAGCATTCATAGCATGTATTCCCAACACTACAACGGTATGTATAGATTCCCAGCTCCAGGGAATCTGAGCCCTTTTCTGGTCTCCAAATAGATGCACACATGTGGCACACAGACACGCATGTAGGAAAAATACCCATAAAACCAATCTTTTTAAAAATTTTAAAACTTAGAGAGGTATAATGAACATTGTAATAAGATAATCTATTTTGGCAGCAGAGGAGGTAAATGGTATTACAGCAATAAACGTATATAAAGAGGGCTACGGTCTAATTTAGGACGGGCAAGTAAGCTTACAAGGTGAAAATGTCGTCTACTGAAATGGATGAGCTTTTCAATGTTGGGAGAAGCAGTTTAAATGAGGAAGGTCTTTCATAGGTAGCTGGAGGCAGAAAACAGGAAGAGAAGTAGGAATGTGAAAAAAAAAACAAAAACAAAAATACCTACCCAAAAGAAATAACTACACGGTGTTTCTGTGTGTATACAACATGTACACGTGTGAACACATGCACACAACATAAATCTGGAGGCAGGAAGATCTCAGGCATCCTTCCTGAGATAACCATACACCTCAGGTACCTTTGAGACAGGGTCTCTCCCCGGCCCCAGAGATCTGCCTGTCTTCATCTCCCTAGGGCTGAGATTATAACCAAGTGCCTCTACACCTGGCTTGGATATGGGTTCTTGGGATCTAATTCAGGTTCTCACTTTAACCAGCTCAGCAAACTCCCTAGTCGAAAGGCTTCTTTTGTAGTAAGTTTGAGAGACATATCAACTCAGGTAGGGAAGGTATAAATAAGATAGATTAGAACTAGGCTAAAGTTACTATTTGATACAAAATTCAAAAGATATCTTACTGTGAAAAATATATCAAAGGATCAGAGTTAAATTAACTACATAACATCTTTTTAAAAAATAAACTATTTATAAAGCAAAGGAAGTGTGAGGGAGAAAGAAGGGTTCATCAAGCTTAAAGTTCTGACCTAAACCAAGTATCTTCCACTTGGTTATTATGGTTTCTGTTACCCCATACCCGGTATTCCTTGGAAATTTAAAGACCTAAATTCAAGTACTGAGAGGTAAAGTCTTTAGCCAATTACTTGGGTCCTGATGAACTGGTAAGCATTGCTATGACGACAACAGTTTGTGGAAGTAGGATCACACTCTTTGTTCTTCCCTCTTCTATTTTGTGAAGGCACAGTTCTAAGGGCCCTCACCAAATGCAAATGCCTTGGTCCCAAACTTCCATTGTCTCAGTGAAATACATTTTTCTTTGTTATAGATTGCCTAATTGATATTCTATTACAGAGGCATTGTAGCAGCCCCCATAGGCTCATATATTTGAATGCTTAGTTATCAAGGAATGAATGGCACTATGTGCGAAGGATAAGGGCATATGGCCGTACTGGAGTAAGTGTGGCCTTTGAGGTTTCAAATGGCCAAAGTAGGCCCAGTTCTCCCTCTGTCCCTGTGGAGTCAGATGTAGAACTTTTCCAGTACCGTGTCTGTCTCTGTACCACCATGCTCCCAGTCATAACTGACTAAACACCTAAAACTTTAAACAAGCCTCAATTAAATGCTGTCTATTGTGATGAGGCACCATGACCAAGTCAACTCATCAAAGACAACATAAAACCAACTAAGGCACTGGTTAAAAATTCAATTACCAAAATATACCTTCTATACTCAATTATAAGATGTGATAATAAAACAAAGTGCTGGAAATATGTATCAAATACTCTTATAAGCATAGCTTTATAAAAAGAGAACATTACTATTTTGTAGATTAGAAAACTAAGATGCTGTGATGGTCTTGTCTCTTTCTTCTCTGCTTTTACCCAATTATTTTTGTGTGAAAATTTAATATAGGAACAGCAAACTTACGTAACTTGGCCAATATTACACAATTACTGAGTAAAAGTAATAGTCAATCAGTTAAACCAAGTGAATCTCATTCCTGAATCAGTAATCAGAGCTCTTAGTCTCCTAATTCCTGTTGGAATTGTCTCTCATCACATAATAAGGGTTTTTCACTGTACCAAAATCAAAGCTAACCTGGTATTTCCCACATGTATTACTTTTAATTAGCATACAAATTACAGATCTCCAGGTATTTAACTCAGTCCTTTCCAAAATCAAAGTTGTTTTCAGCTACACACAATTGGCAAATTAATAATTTAATCCAATTTCTACTTCTTGCAGAGAACTCATCAACAGTAATGTAGAAACTAACCCCATAGAATAGAGTTTAGTTTTAATATTTTACACATTATGTTTTACTTACATCTTGACTTAACGCCATGAAACTCCTCTGTAATTCCTTTGCAAATTCCAAATTATTTGTGACTTCCTGGTACTTAGATACGGCATCCTGAAATGACAAATCAGAGCACACTTTTATTAGAAACACAACCACAAAATATTGTTTTAAAATAATGAGCACTGAGCCTTTATTAAGATGTAACATCATTACCAGTTGGTCTTGATTGAGCCTTTCCCCTTTATTCATTCGTTCCTGGTAATCATCAAGTTTACCCTACATAAAGAAAAGAGAATAATTGCATTTATCAGTTTAACCAGGCCAAATGAGAAAACCTAAAATAAATATTTAAAGTCTACTTCAAGTTTTGCCTTAATTTTCAGATGTACTCCAGCTCAAGTATAATAGTAAACTTCACACACCAACCACTGCTGAATCACAGACATCAAATACTAGTATGAAAGTCAACAAAATATTGCTTATTCTTTAGGATACTCAAAACAGATGCCATCATAAGGAAGACATGAATGAGGGTCACGGAATGGTTAAAATACTCTCTACCCAACCATACATACTGGATGGATATTTGTAAAGCTAAATATATGTGCTTCTGTCTATCCTCCCATTCTTCAAAGAACTCATGTAAATAGACAGCATAAAGCCTAATTTCCTAATGAACTCACTAGTAAGTTTGTCCCATTTTACCTTAAACACCATGAAGCTACATGGTCACACTCCTCCACTGCTTCTATGCAATTGAGCAGGGTTTCAACAACCCTGTCAAATCATCTTTTTTCGGTAACGATGAGAACTCAGCCAGGCATAGTGGCACATGCTTTAATCCCAACACTTGGGAGGCAGGTGATCTATGAACCTGAGTTTAGTGTACATACCGAGTTCTAAAACAGCCAGAGCTACATAAAGAGAGCCTGTCTGGAACTAAAAAAAAAAAAAAAAAAGAAAAAAAGAAACTGAAAAGAAGAAGAAAAGAAAGCTAGCTAGTTTAAAAGGTTTCCAGGTTTTTACTATTAAAGATCATTTTCACAAAAGATATTCAGACAATGAAACAGTGTCAAGAACTCAATCACTACTGTAAAGAACTAGAGGCTAAAAAAATAAAAATCCAACTTAAGGGAAAATTATTTCAATTATAATTGCATACAGTTCCTTGACGATAAAGCTAAACCGAGTAAAAAGCAAAGCTCAGGTAAAGAGCAGTAAGAACATCAGAGACCAGGTGGGAACTCAGTAAGGTCTAAGTCAAATTCTCTTTACAACAGAAACACTTGAGCTCATTCAACCCTTCGAAACACTTTAAAAGCCAATAATAATTAATAATACTGGAGGTAACTAAATCGTTAGACTACAAAAGGTTTATAAAAAGAACTTTTAGATGAACCATTCCACAATGTAAGCCTTCGTACTGGCTGGAAATCATTAATTTTGTATTATCTGAAAAGTCTACCACCAGGTGCAAAGACACACCTAAATTACCTCAGAACACCCTGTCAAACAATGCTAGTTACTTGCCTCTGGCCCATCCATCCTTTTTAGTTTGGAGGGTGAGAGCTTGACCCAGAGGATTTGGCACATGGCAAATTGCACTCTAGCACTAAGTAACTTTAGCCTCAGTCCAGTTCATTCTCCTTTAAGTAAAAAACTAGGTTCAATTTGCTTTTAATTATAACTTAAAGATATTTTTAACTGTTTAAAATATTTTCACCTCATTCTCTTAATTTAGAAATGTAGAAGATACTGAAATATCATGCCCAGTATATTTTAAAAAGTTCTGAACTGGGGACACTTGATTTGATTAGCTTATTTATATCTGGTAATTTCTTCTTTTTCTGTTATACATATTTTTTCATTGTTACTTATATTTTGTGTATAGATGTGTTGTCTGTACGTGTGTCTGTGCAGTGCCCACAGAGGCCAGTAGAGGGCATCAATCCCTGGGACTAGAGTTACCAAAAAAGGTAGTGTGGCTTTATGTGGGTACTTGGAACTGAACTATTACTAACATGGATATAAATGCCCAAACCATATTAACTTGAGAAGCCAACATTTTTTAAAGAAAGAAGGATTGCTATAATAAAAAATGTATTCACTGTGAGGGAAGACGTGCATGAACTATACAATAATCTCAAGAAACTATCAGAATTTCAAAAAGCAGACCAGTTCTTTGGTCACTATTTCCTTAAAGAGGGAAGAGGGGAGAGGGAGAGAGGGAGTGAGGGTAGGAGGGAGGGAGGGACTAAGAATATAAAACAAATGAAGGCTCTGTGATAGTTTCTTTGTAGCACTCTGTGACACTTTCTACACTTAGATATAAAACTATCCCCAGGCTCTAGTTGTTTTATCAGCATATACAATACAGGATCACTACACTAAGACAAAATTATCACCAAGAAAAGATGAGCTAGAAAGAAACTCTGTTCACTAGTACATAAAAATCAAATCTCTACAAAGCAAAGACTCAGTTATTTTAAGTCAGTGATTCCTGAAGTATAGTCCTCAAACCAGCAACATCAACTAGGGAAAAATAAGAAATAAATAAATAAATAAAATAAAAAACATGGCATCACCATGCTAAACCAGAAACACTATGCTGGGGTCCAGCAATCTGCATTTTGTCATGCTCTCTGTGATTCTTTACACAGCTACGTTTGAGACCCATGTAGATCAAACACAGTAATTTCCTTGTTAACAGTCCAGTAGAACCTGAAATTTTTAATTTACTCTGAATCAAATATATATTTTCCTGAACTGAGAATCATCACAAGGCAATTCAAACTTAGAAACAAGTTGCTTAAAGGTTCACCTATAAACAATTTAGAAAGCGTGGTTTGCTTTTCAGACCAACTTGGAATTTAACCCAGTAGCTACTTCGTAAGAAAAAATCCACTTATGAATACTTGTGATTTGCATCAAACTAAGGAAGTGGGACCTGTTAGGTCCCCAATTCCTTCCTCTTTTCTTCTTCCCAAGTACCCTAAGATAAGCAGCTCTGTTTTATACACATTCCATGTCATGGTTCACCACATTGCAGCCAAATGAACACATACTCAAACTGAGCCAAAGTAAATCTTTCTTCCTTTAAGTTGATTTTTTTTCAGGTTTTTTTTTTTAAATAATAGCTATGGAAAGCTAACTCACACTGAATAATTACCACCTTTTACAGAAAAGTAGTACTTCTGTTAAACCTTGGTAATAAGCTAAAATACCAGAAGTTAAAAGTGGTTTATGATATAATTCAGTACTGAAAATATAATTTCAGTAAGTGAAAAACTTGTACTAGACAAAAAACCTCAACAGCATTTCCTGTTATTTTAGAAAATAAAAATAGCTCGACATGCAAGTAAAGTTAAATAGTAAGTACCTTCAGTGGTAAGAGAAAAGATAAAATTAATTCACTACCCAACACCACCAGTCACCTTATCTTTGAAACTGACTAGAAACAACTGACACTACCTTCATGCTTTTGCTCCCATTTTCCCTTCCAATTCAAAGTTCACTAGAAATCCGATGCTCTCTTCTGGTGTGCATGAAGAAAGAGCACTCATATACATTTGGGTTTAAATTTCACAGTATCAAGTAAGCTAACGAATTTAGGATTACAAATTAATGAATTTATCTATACTAACAGGTCAAACAAAACAAATATGTGAAGATTAGAGAAATAAAAGGGAGTTCTTCCCTGAAGCCAGAGCATAGCCATCTAAAATAGTGATTAAAAACAAATAGTTTTTAAACACAAATGGGTAGTAAGCCTTTTTCTCCCTGTAAAATGGTGCTATACTGGTAGCATAAATGGATGAAGCCTACCACAATACTAATAATTAACACTAATCTGTCCTTGCTGCCTTGAAACACCAATTGTGGAAGTCAAATTAATGTTTCTTTTTCAACTACTACATATTCTGAAATGTATTAAAAGTTTCTCATTTATAGTACCATGAAGAAGATAAAATTCAAGCATTTCTCAAAATAACAAATCTATGAAGAAAAATCCTATGACAGAAGTACAACTGTATTCAGAAGTCAAGCTTGAGTTACAGAGAACTAACTACACCAAGTGCTCTTCTGTCCTATTCTAACTCCAGCTTCTTCAATCCAGAGACAGCAGTACCATATGAAATTCGAACTTAACTATCAGAGAGCTACCTATCAGAGAGCTACCTTCCCAGCGTGGCACTATTGTCAACCATGTTTCACCCAATTATAAACTAAAGAGTAGTAGTAAAATAACTTGCCATAATATATCCCAGAAAAAACACGTTATCTCAATATCCATCTTTTAGGTCGCTGAATTCCAGCTGTTAACTAGATTCACTTCAGTCTCTGCCTAAAATTGCTGTTTCCTTTTTCCAACCTGAGGAGAGGAGGAGGAGGAAGAGGAAGAGGAGGAGGAAGAGCAGTGTATCTTAAGCTTCCACCCTTCCCAAAGAGTTGTCATCACCTTCAAAGCCTCTTTACTGACATAGGTTTTTAAAATCAATCCAGCAAGATGGGTATCTAACAAATGTGATTCCAAACTTTACTATTACAGCCAACAATCCCACTAAAGAACCATCTTTAATTTTTTTACCTGTCTCTTATGTGTATGGGTGTTTGCACACATGTATGGTATATATACCATCATACGCACACCTGGTCCCCAGTGAGAGCGAAGCGGGGCTCACATACCCTGAACAGGTAGAGTAGGAGTTACAAACCATAGTAAGCACCATTTGTGCACTGGAAAGTGAACACAGGTCCTCTGCAAGAGCAACATATGCTCTTAACTGCTCAACAATCCCAAAAGAAAACATTTTCAATTATGCATTTTAAAAGACTCCAAAAATACAATTATTTAATTGCAACTAGTCCCAAGAAAGATATCATCTGAAAAACCATGCTACCCTGGGAAACCCAGATAACTTCTGTTCTTAAAATTAATGAGACCTAACCTGAGACAGATTTTAAGACAGATTATAAAGTCAAGCCTAAAAAAAAGAGCACCTGGCTAAACTTTCTGTACCCAAGCCAAAAAAATCCAAGACTTTAAAAACCATAAATCCAGACACAACAAGGTAAAGATTTTTTTCTTTCAACTTTTCACATTCATTAGTGACTTATCTCTCCAGATATTCCAAATTATTAATGCCTCGCTCCCCACACATCACCTGGAGAAATACCACTTCTGACTGTAAGCAATAAACAGCTACTTCCTAGTCACTCTCCACTGAAACTTAGTAGCTGGTAAAATTCATAAAAGCAGCAAAAATTGTCAGTTTTTTCAGAGAATAGTGGAGAAAACACGTACAACTCAGAAGATCTGTAACAGTTCTCGTCAAATGCTGAAGGCCTGTTCGTGTAGCATTAGTCTGCCCTAAACAAAAAAGTATTAACAGTGTAAGACAAGGTATTTCTTGGTATTTATTAGATGTTATTTAGTCTCATTCTAATTTTTTTCAAAGTTAATATACAAAAGTTTCATTTCACACTTTAAAAAAATAATCCTGCAAAACCCTTACTGTCCATGCAGGAATGGAAGCAATTGACCCCTGATAAGAAAAAGAAAATGTCAAAGAGCTCCAACACCATCTACTTTGAATCACATTCTTACAAAATCTGAAGGTTGGGGCCAGAGAGAGCTTAGTGTGCTTTTGCCTGGTTTATCAAAGGCCCTGAATTTGATCCTCAGTATATCACCTAAAAAAAAGTTAAAAGTTGAAAAAATAACAATCACAAGGTTTAAAGAGGCTTAGAACTATTAGCTGCTCTGTTTAACAAAGCTACTCAAAAAGAAAAGTCTACACAACTGAAAAACACACAAGCACAAATTCATATTCATTCTCTTCCCCTCCTTGAGTCATTGGAGATAGACTGTTTTTTGAGACAGGGTTTCTGTGTAGCCCTGGCTGTGCTGGAGCTCACTCTGTAGACCAGGCTGGCCTTGAACTCAGAGATCCGCCTGCCTCTGCATGAATGCTGGAATTAAGCCTAGCAAATTTTTAAATTTCTATGTTAGCGTAAGAATATTACAAGGAATTCATTGCCTAAAACTAAAAGTATTGACAAATCCTTCTTACACTACCAGAATCATTCTATTTGTCTGCCCACCTGAAAAATAAAAATCCAAGTTTACTTTTAAAAAAAAAAATCAATACAAGTAAGTTTTCCATTCAAGGATTAATCTACTAAGGATTGTTGGTAGTGCTACAAATATTTCTAGGTAATGTTTGTCAGAGTGTGAAATAGTCCTCTTTAGTACAACATGTGTAAGGGAAGGACAGCACAATGGTTTACTAGAGAGCCTTACCTCCAATGATAATCACCGACTTTAAAAAACCCTTAAGGTCAAGAACCTACAGCAGTATATAAAGGTCCCAAGACTGCAGACAAGTAACAAACCTAAAGAAGACTTCTTTAGCAGACTGATCAAGAAGCACACCTTACCCTTTCCTCAGAGAATATAACTTTTAAATGATTTATTTTTACTTTGTATTCACTGGTGTTTTGCCTGCAAATGTCTGTATGAGGGTATCAGAGTCCATGGAACTATAGTTACAAACAGTATTGAACCTGGGTCCTCTGGAAGAACAGCCAGTGCTCTTAACCACTAATCTAATTCTCCAGCCCAAGGAAGTACGCACTTTTAATTCTACCCAGAAGTCTTTCTCCCATGTTTTTCTACACATACTCTAATAAGAGCCCTTGCATAGCTGGTGGGAAATTTCGGGCTGCATTTTGCTTCTGCTACTCCTTTACTGCATACCCATTGTGTACTGGGGGGACCAAGGCGTCCAGGAGCCTAGACTCTAAGAATCTAGTCTTTTACTCATATATTCCTGGTTTACATTTCAAGATTGAGACTGGCAAATATACGCCTGGATCTGCCAAAACAAACAAAGGCAACATTTAAGTTTTGAATAGTTTCATCTGGGCATGTGATACATAGCTGTATTCCTAGCACTGGAAAGCACACACAGGAGAAGCAAGAGTTCAAGGTCATCCTCCTGCACTGTAAACTTGAGGCCAGTCCTGACTAGTATTATCATTTGCAAAGGTATAGCAAGAAGGCTAAGTCAATAAAGGCACAGGCCATCAAGCCAGATGACCTGAGTTCAGTCATAGGAACCACATATGATGAGAACCTCTAAAAATTGTTCTCTGACCTCCAAAAGCACTGGAATCTGTGCTCTAGAACACAACACACACATATAAACGTCATTTAAATTGTTTTAAGTTTTGTTAATTATAATGTCCTAATACCCAACATTGGTATGCTCATTAATTACCTAGACAATTTACAAAACTCAGCAATGTAATTAATAAATGTCTAACAAGGGTGTTTTTTCTAGCATATAGAACTTTTCAGCTTTTGGGGGTTGTTTTTTGAGACAAGGCCTTTGTAGCCCTGACTGTTCTAGAGCTCACTATGTAAACCAGGCTAGCCTAGAACTCACCTACCTCTACCTTAAAAATGCTAGGATTAAAGGAATATGCCAGTACACCTAGCTGTATGTTAAGATTTTTAAAAGGGTAACTAGGGACTAGAGAAATGGCTCAGCAGTTAAGAAAGCTTCCTACTCTTGCAGAGACCCAGATTTGGTCCCAACACCAATAGCAACTCACAACCATATGCATTTATATACACATACCCAGGCATAAACACCAAATAAAACTACAAAAAGAATTGAAGCACAATTCCTGCTGGCTGTGCAGACTACCAAGACAGACAACATCAAAATAAACAAAGAGCCCACCTCAGTGGTGCAGGCCTTTAATTCCAGCACTTGGGAGGTGGAAGCAGGCGATCTGTGAGGCCAACTTGGTCTATACATAGCAAGTCCCTGATCTATATAGCAAGTTCCAGGACAGCCAGGGCAACACAGCAAAATCTTGTCTCAAAAGTGGGAGAGGGGCCATTAAAGAGATGGCTCAGCTGTTAAGAGCACTTGTTGCTCTTGAGAAAGATACAGTTCCATTCCCAGCACTCACAAGGCAGATCCCAGCAGTCTGTAATTCTAGTTCCTCAGCTGGCACTATACAAGCATGGAACATATATTCTGGCAAACATTCATACACATAAATTTTAAAATGTTTTAAAGAATTTGAAGTAAAAGGGTTTATTTCATTCTACAGGGAAACTAAGGTGAACAATTACACCTAGGCTGAATAATGTTACAATTCTGATCATCCCTATGAATATTAAATCACCCTTTCAGACCTGGATCAGTTTATAGTATAGAAACATTTCTATTTGCTTTTCTATAAAATGAATTGGACTAAATTCTAAGGTGGCTTTAGAGCTTAAATAAATTTAAGGTTCTCTAACAACATAGCAATAGTTAACCTTCACCAAAAAATTCACTAAATTTCTGAAATGATAAGGCAGTATTAATCTTTAACCTAACCCAAAATATAAATTTAGTAATTGCTCACTTAAGATTATGACAAATTAGGCAGGAGAGGGGGCACACGCCTTTGATCCCAGCACTCAGGAGGCAAAGTCAGGCTGGGCTACAAAGATAGTTCCAGGACAGCCATGGTAATTACACACAGAAACCCTGTCTTTTTAAAAAAAAAAAGGGGGGGGGTTATGACAAATTATATACCCCATTCCCCGCCCCAAAGACAGGGCCTTATTGTGTAGTTCTGGTTGTCCTGGGATTTACTATATAGATCAGAAGAGCTTCTGCTTGGCAAAATGTATTTTTTTTTCTTTTTGGAAATATATGAATACTCTATTTGCACTTATGCTTGCATGACAGAAGAGGGCATCAGATCCCATTATAGACAGTTGTAAGCCACCATTCAGTTGCTGGGAATTGAACTCAGAACTTCTGGAAAATAGCCAGTGCTCTTAACTTGTAAACCATCTCTCTAGCCCCAACAAATTATTATATTCATAATCTGCATATAACACAAAATGTATTCTTATTCACCTAAGTATTCTAAAGTAAAATCTACCATTTAACATATCATAACATTCATGATTCTATTCTCACCCAAGAAAAGGAGTTCACAACTTAACTTTTTTAAATATCATACACCATGAGGATGGGGGTTGCACAAAAGAGCAGAAAACCAATTACATGTCATAGTTTTTCCCCTTGGCAAGGTGAATTCAAAACAAAGTAACCTTGTGTACGGCACACTCCTTTAATGTCAGCACTCAGAAAGCAGGAGCAGGTGATCTGTGAGTTCCAGACCAGGATTGTCTAAATAGCAAATTCCAGGATGATCAGAGCTATAGACCCTCAAAAAATAAAATCCAACCTCTTAAATTAAGCATCATAGTTTTTTTTTTTAAGACAAGAATATAAAACCAAATAACTTTAGCCTCTGCATGGGGAATGAATGGATCTTTCAAACCAATTAAGAAGCTAACTCACCCAAAACCTGAAATGTCCAAAAAAAAAAAAACCTACACTAGCACGAGAAGATTTTATCTATTAAATCGTTTAAATAATGAGTTTAAATAATGCTTTAAATTTATTAAAGCATTTAACACAAGCCCTGTATAACAGTTACATCAAAAATTCTAAGGAACACTGCAGGTCTAGAAAGGTTAGCCTCACTATCTAATGAATAATATTAATTACAAAGACATAAAGTACATAGTCTTTAGTAGTGGCTCTCAACCTCCCTAATGCTTCGACCTGTTAATATAGTTCCTTATGTTGTAGTGACTCCTAACCACAAAATTATTTTTGTTACTACTTCATTTAATAATTGTAATGTAAATAATCTGTATTTTCAAAAGGTCTTAGGTGACCCAACTTGCCCTCTAGAGGGATCATGACCCACAGGTTGAGAGCCACTGCTTTAGAGACTTGGGTAAAAAAAAAAATATATACATTTCTCAATCTGTTTTGAGTTTCAGTTAAGCTTTTTTAAAGCAAAGAAAAAGCTAGCTAACCTTTCACCTAGTAGAGTTGTCAGTCATTTTAAATGCCGTCTATTAAAAACATCCTTTACATCAAAACTGATTACATCTTACGCTATCAAATGAGTAGCTCTTAAAATTCAGACTGTTTCCAAATATCATCTTATATAGCCTAAAGGTTGTTCTGTACTTAAAGTACTGCTGAAAGAAAACTAGGCAATAAGTCCTTCAACTCAGTATTATTTGTATTTTAATTGCTAAGTAAGGCTTTAACATTTACCTCTGATTTTCTATATCTTTTTTTTTTTTTTTTTTTTTTTTTGGTTTTTTTGAGACAGGGTTTCTCTGTGTAGCCCTGGCTGTCCTGGAACTCACTTTGTAGACCAGGCTGGCCTCGAACTCAGAAATCCTCCTGCCTCTGCCTCCCAAGTGCTGGGATTAAAGACGTGCACCACCACCACCCGGCGATTTTATTAAACTTCAAAAAAACGGCCAAGCCATTTATTAGGCAGAATTTCATGTATTTCTGTTGCAGGATATTTATCTCTGTGAACCCCACCAAGGGGAAGTCTGCATTCTTACTGCAGAAATTAACAAATGAATAATACATTGTTTTCTTAAATGAAATACAATTGTATTGGGTCTCTGCCTTAAAGTGATACATTAACTACTAGTAACTTTTGTTAGGATGCCTTCTTGGTCTAGCAGGCTGTAGTATGAATAGGTAAGAATCAAATATGGCTGTTGCATTGGAGTTTCTAAAGAAGTATTAAAACTGATTCATAGAGTAAATCCTATTTTAGGTACTTTACAAATGCTCAGTCCTACTGAAAACCTCTCATAGGGCAAATCATCCAGTAATAGGAAAATAAAAACCAGATGTGCTCATATTAATACAAAATCCAATGCCTTGAACATCTCCAAAAGTAACTGTAGTTTTAACAGCCACTAAGATAGAACATCAGCAGTCCAGTAAGGGAGCAGCTCAGCCTGGGCTTGAAAACTTCATCTTTTCACTGTTCTTCGGCAACCAAAACATCCACAAAGCTGTAAAACATTTTTATGTAAATGTGTTTGTTATCTGAGTCAATCTCCATAACAATTACATCCCCCCACTCTTTCCTGGCTGTCCAGAACTCACTCTGTTAACCAGGCTGGCTGGCCTCACACTTGAGATCCACCTGAGTGCTGGGACTAAAGGAGTGTACCACCACAGCCCAGGTGATATCATTACTCTTAACTATAGTTAAGAAAGAACAAGTGGCTAGTGACGGTTCAAGCCCCCATGGGGATAACCTAGATTTCTGTGTCTTGTTTAAGTCACCTCACAAATACAGTGACTGCTACTCAACGTTGTTTTTTAATAAACATATTTGAAGATTTTGCAACCACTAACATCTATACCTCAAATATTATATCATTAAAGCTCACGTTGGTTCCTATTCTAGAAGAAACTGAGTTCCCAGAAATTCCAAAAATTAAACCACTTGGAGCAACAGCCAAATTAACATTGCTTATTGCATTAGGAAAATTTAAAGATACCCAAGTTAAACTCAATTTCACTCAAGTATCACCAAGCACACAGCAAGTATCAGAAAATGCTTGCATGAAATTCCATATTTGAATGTAGCTTACAATGCTTTCACTATTTTAATATTTTCCTAGTTTCACTATTTAATAATTTAACACATCAAAAATTCTTATCAAAATAACTAAAGCTTGATATCTTGTTAATGTTTATTCTCAATTTCAAATAAAGTCTAGGAAATTTTAGTAAAATGGCCACTCTTCAACACTAAGACAGAAAAAGCAAAGGCGAATGTTTCAAACTCACCAAAAATGGAATATCAGTAGATAAACTATCAAGATTCAGATTTAAATCTTTTTTTCCAACTTACTTCTTACAGTTCAGATTTTTAGCCAATATCCTATTTTAATAATATCCTCTAACCTTTATGGGAGTTTTTCAAAATTGTAAAATATACCGCAGCAGGCATAAGTTGTCAAAAGTTACATTTTACTTAATGTAAAAGGGCAAGTTAGAATAACAGTTCCAGGTAAACTGCCTCCGTTTTTACTCTACTACCCCACGTTTGTCCCTTTTTCCACTTCTTTTCTTAATCAAGGTAGAAATTTACTTCTACCCAGACTCTTTCTCTAAACTGTGTTGGTACACCGTCCTACACTAAACCCATAAAACAAAAAAGCCGATCTAAGTAATCCAACAGTATGGTCTAGAACGGCAAAATATTAAAGCCAAAAACAGTGTGGGTGTGGCTCGACTTTTTTTGGGAGGGGGGGCTAGGCGGGGCTGCTGCCTGGTCTCTGCCCTCCCCCTCTGCTTTCGCTTTGTGCTCACAATGCAGCTCCTGTACAGCGTTTCCCTCTCCCGCCGCCATGTTAGACACTCCATGTGCCCAGAGACCCAGAGGCAGTCTCCAGTCTAATCTAGAGCCACCTCCGAAGGATCGATGATATCTCCCTGACCCTTTAGAATGCTGAAGCGGTAAAAAATAATAAGTTAAAAGAAAGTCATTGCAAAAACAACAACAACAAATAATCATTGAAAAACTACCTCGTGACTAGCCTGGGCGTGAGGTTCCAAGCACCCAGACAATCGAAACAAAGGGGAAAACGTAGGGAGCCCATCAGAAGGGGGCGGGGGTACCCAAGAGAAGGCCCGCTTAAATAGGACTAGACGGGACTGCAACCCTAGTTCAGGACTAGACACAAATATCTTTTCTAGGGAAGAGGGGCCAGGGCCATACCACCAGCCTCCAGCCTAGATAACTGACAAACGCCACAGTTACAAGGGCCGCTCAACTCCACATGCAATCGGCTGGCCGGGCACACTGTGTTTCTTCCCCACAGCCTCCGTCAGAAGTCGGGCCTCGGTTTCGGAGTATATTACAGCAACGGGCCCCACCACCCAGGCAACCGGTCACCAGGCGGAAAGGCCCCGCACAGCCTGATGTGAGTAACCGAGGCCTAGAGGCAGCGCCGCGCTCGGGTCAGGTGACAGGCACCTCCCCGAGGCGCCCGTTTTCTGGGCAAGAAGCTCCATCCACCGCCGAGACCGGAGTAGCGCTGGAGCCACAAGCCCTCCCTTTCCACTATCTCCTCGCACCTTTTTCTTCTCCAGGTTCCGAAGTTTCTTGTCGATTACGCCGAGAATCTGCTTCATGGCCTCAGTCTGGACCGCGCCGGTGCCGGTTGCCGGATGCTGAGAAGCCGGCGCAGCTGCCCCGGCCGCCGCCTCACTCCCGGAGGAACCGGACGGCGGTGGCGGTCCCGACGATTTGCTGCCGCTTCCGCTGTGGCTGGTGGCCGAGGGCATCTTTAGACCGAGAAGAGAGGAGAAAAAAGCGGGAGGGAAGGACAAGAGCAGCAAGTCAGGAGACGGACGGGGAGAGACGCGGGACAAAACGCGCAGCGGGCGGGAGGCTGCGCGCGCGCGGAGGGGGGAGGGAGCGGCGCGCGCCGCTGGCAGGAAGGGGCCCGCGGGCACGCGCGCGACCCGCCAGCGGGGCGCCGGACTGCCCGCCCCTCCCCCTTCCCGCCCGCCCCGGGGCACCGAGCTCGCGCCGGGGGCGGGGCCTGGCACGGCCGCCGCCAACCGCCAGGGCAACGGTCCCCATCAGGGCAAGTGGCACCCGTTGCCTTGCAAGAACGAGAGGGACAGAGGTCAGGGCCAGGGGGAGAGAAGGGCACTGGGAGTGACCGGGGTGGGGGTGGGGAGGCCTTGAGCGAGCTCTTCCAGCCGCTCGGACCGCTCCGAAGGTAAAAAGGACACCCAGGTGCAGCGGCCCTCTTCCCCTTCGGCGCCTTGATCCGGGATGGCGCTCACCGTGCGCGCGCGAAGCCGTTGGACGCCTGGAGTGGGCAGCCGAGGGGGGCAAGGGTAGCGCTGCGTTGCGATCAGAGACGTGCGCTCCGTGGGCGCAGATCGCTTCGCCCTGTCCCCGCTGCACTGGGCTGCTCCTAGTGGGACAAGAGCCGGCGCTCTGAAACGAGGGGGGGGGGGCGGGAGCAAGAGGGAGCGAGGGCCTTCAAGCCGTTGAGGCTGCCCGACGTGAATGCCTGTCGAAAAAGGTCACCGGACCGCGCCTCCTGTCCGGCCTTGTCCTCTGCGCCAGGTTCCTGCCCCTTTGCAGATCTGGAAAGTACTCCACGGAAGCCGCTGCCGCAGACCCTTGGATTTTAAATGAAATCTAAGCTGGGGTCCTTCAGGCGAAATCTCTTGACATCCAAACGGGGACAATAGGTGTCAAGCATCAGGCTCCGGAGCTGAGGACTGCCCCTTGAAGAGCCCTTATTTGGAGGGAGTGGGGGGGGGGGTTTGGAGGGGCAAAGGTTTCTGCAAGTAAGGGGTGCGTGGGGTGGGTGGTGCAATCCCAGCTTCTAGAATTCCTTCTATATGCAGAGCATGCAAGCTCACCCTAAAAGGTCTGAGAAAAGACAACTTGCTGCATAACAATTATACAATAACCTAGGCATTCTCTGTAGAATGCATGGAGAATAAACATCCTTAATGGCTTTTTGATGTCCTAAATTATCCCTAGTCATGTTAAAAACCGTGTTCTCCTACTCTGAAATCAGTAACCAGTACGCTCTATCATGAATTACTTGTCTTTCCCCGATTTGTTTTAGATTTTACCCAAAACTTTAAAGACTATGCTAGATTGGGGGGGGGGGAGTGGAGCTTTTATCCAGAAGAATTAATTATTGGGGGGGGGGTCAAAGTGGGGTGGACAACGAGTAAAAGAAAAAAAATGTGAGTGATCTAGAGAAAGGTACTAAAAGGAATATGATCCGTGGAAAATTCAGCAACATGATGTATGAGAACAATAAATGACCAATTTATAATTTAAAATCTATGAAAAGGAAATTTAGAAGAGGGTTCTATCAAAGTCACTGTTCCCTGGGCATTAAAATGAATAATACTGGCTGGCACCACTATATCCTGAGGGAGCCTGGAGAAACAGCAGCACCCTGTGGCCTTGAGATACTCCGGTTAACTGTAAAGTCTGTAATCTGTGCTTTTAAATATTTATCGAGCACCTTATGCCATGCTAGGAAATCTTCAGTGCTGGAGATGGTAAACAAATTTTTGGTTTTGGTTTTGTTTTTTTTTTTCATGGAATTTGTATTGGGTGGTGTACACAAAACAAGGGAAACCAAAGGAAGAAAGAAAAGGTGGTGGTCAGTGAAAACCTTCCTGGGTACTTCTGAGCCAGGACTGGAGGAAGCAAAGAAAGCTTAGAGGGGGGGCCTTTCTAGTAAAAGGAATGCCACTGAGCAAGATGTGAGAGGAACTTGGCTTGGGTGCTCCTGCCTTTAATCCAACCACTGGAGAGGCAGAGACAGGCAGACCCCTTTTAGCTCAAGAGTAGCCTAGACTACATAGTTAAGTTCCAGACTGAGCAAGAGTGACATGTGAGAATATATCACAATCTTAATGGGTTTCACAGTGGCTAGAACAAGTGGCTAAGAAATACAGCCATAAAGGGGCCTGGCTTCAATATTTGCTGAGTGACAGAGGGAATGTTAACTTCATCAGATGTGTTTTAAATCACTCTTACTGACAGAAGCTTAGGCCTTTAATCCTAGCACTGGGGAGGCAAGTGGATCTCTGAGTCTTAGGTCAGCCTGGTCTACACAGAGGGTTCCAGGACAGCTAGGGCTATTACACAAAGAAACCCTGTCTCCAAAAGCCAAAAAGTAGATTTTAAAAACCACCCTTACTGCTATATAAAGAATTGTCAAGAAGTGTGTACTAGAGATAAGAGACTAAAGTAAAACCAGAAGCCAAGAGACCAAGGAATGAACTGTTGAAATCAGCCAGCCCACAGTAGTATAGCCCAAATCAGGAATGAGCATAAAGGGAGTTGGGAGTCATGGTACATTGTAATTGTAGAGCAGTGAAGATGGTAGCCAGGGTCAGATTCATTCCACACTGTAATAGAAGAGCCACAAGATTTGCTAGCCAGCTGTGTGTCAGGTATGAGAAGAGTAAAAGTTAACCTAAAAATTGATTTAAGTAGCCGGGCGGTGGTGGTGCATGCCTTTAATCCCAGCACTTGGGAGGCAGAGGCAGGAGGATTTCTGAGTTCGAGGCCAGCCTGGTCTACAAAGTGAGTTCCAGGACAGCCAGGGCTACACAGAGAAACCCTGTCTCGAAAAAAACAAAAAAAAAAAAAAAAATAAGTAAACTATTTAGCACTAATGGTAAAAATAAAAATGTTTAGAGGATTATGATCCTAGCTACTTGTAACTCCAAATATAAACCAACCAATGTCATATCACTATCTCTGACCTCTAAGACAAACCGACTGAATTTGCATTTTAACCAAATCTTGAGGATTTTGGAGAGTTTTGAAAAATTGCTTGATTCAGCACAACCTGACAATGTCTTTGAAACCAGACATTTAAGTATTCCAGTAGGCAACTTCTCCACAGACCTACAGGATGAGAAGCCTCTGGCATAGAGCCCCACGGTCTGTTTTAAGATGCCCTGTGGATAATTCCAATGGATGCCAGAGGATGAGAACCAAGGCCAGCAAGATGTCTCCATAGGCAGATGAACATGCCTCCATCTCACTTTTGTTTTATGGCTTAGGTATATGTATGCAATGCATGTCTGTATAGGTGATCTGTAGCCAAGCATGTAGAGGCCAGAGCAGGACCATTTTCTTCTCTATTCTGTGCCTTATCACCTTGTAACAGTATCTCTCCCTGTAAGGGAAACTCACTGTTTCGACTAGGTTGACTAGCAATGAACTTTGAAGATCCTCCTGACTTTGACCCTAATGTTGGAGTCACAGACACAAATAGCCATGCTCAACTTTTTACATGGGTTCTGGGACTCAGCCCAGGTCTTCATACTTACAGAATAAATGTTTCCATCCATTAAGCTATTTCCCAGATCCATTTATAAAGATTTATTGAAACATAATCTGCCTCTGTGTATTTTTCTATGGTGACTTTTATGCCACAGCAAATCAGAGTTAAGTCACAGAGTACAAAACATCTAAAATGCAAGCCAGTAAGATGTCTCAGTAAGAAAAAGCACTTGCACCAATCCTGACAACCCAAGTTTGACCTCCAAGAACCACATGGTAGAAAGAGAAAATGGACTCCAAGTTGATTTCTGACTTTAATATGCTTTTGGTGGAATGTGCATGCCCACAAATGCACTCCCAGCAACAGTCAGTCATACATCTAAAATACTATCTCTTCCTCTTCTGTAACAGAAACATTCAAATCCCTGCCTTAAACAGAAGGCTCTGTTTATAGTAGACCAGACTGCCAGAGAAGCTGTTGATTACTATGCTATGGGACTATCCTCGGGCAGTGGTGTCACATGCCTTTAATCCTAGCACTTGGAAGGCAAAGGCATCCTGATCTCTGTGAGACTACTAGTCTTGTCTACAGAACTACTTCCAGGACACCCAAGGCTACACAGAGAAACCCTTGTCTCCAAAAATGAAAAAAGACTATCAGTGGTATTTCTAGTAATGGGAAAGCGGGGCTCGCTTGTAGCTCAGGCCATTTTGAACTCACTATACTCCTGCAAAGCCTCCTGAGTGATGGGATTACAGGCACATATCTCCATGGCTGGCTCTAGAAGTTAGTCAAATTCTCCAGACATACAGCATATGCCAGAGTTACATGACATGGAATGACAGAGGATCAAGAGACAATATTCTGTCAGAGACCCAGTTGGGAAACTGATGTGGTCTCACTTTCTATACTCTGTCACCTCAATCCCCTCTCTTCTTTCTGATATGCTCAAGTATCGAGTCCAGGAAAGCCAATACATTTAAGGGAAAGCTGTGTCTTTAGGCTGACTTCCTGCCTAGCCCAATGCAATGATCTCCATAAACCAAATATGCCTGTTTCCTGTTTGAAAGAAGGAAAGTGTTTATGCAAAACCTTAAATCACTGCTATAGTTTAACCTTTTTTTTCCTCCATTAGAATCATTGTATTGGTGAAAGAAGTACAAAGGGTATTCTAAGCAAACCCAAGGGAGAGTGCGAAGCAGGGGAAGACACTTGCCAAGTGTCCTTAAACCTTGGAACTATGCACAGCAGTACATTTTGACAACCCAGATTTCCCAAGCTGATACTCATTTTAATCCCCAAGACCACAGCATTCTGATGTTTTCATAGTGACATTGAATAACAGAAACAAGTAGTAGACTGGCCTTGAATTCACTATGTAGCCCAAGTTGGCTGTCAACTCATGGCAATCCTCCTGCTTCAGCCTCCCAAGTTCTGGGTATTATCAAGTTCGTGTGTACCAAAAAAGATTTTTCATCAAGTACATCTTTGCTTCATCTTGACACTGAGAAACCTAGTGAAAGTGTGAACATCACACACAAGGCTCCTAAAATCTGTTATCATTTTAATACAAATCAACAAAGTATTTCAAGTATACTTTTCCAATACCCCAGTTCCTGTGAATTAAGCTAACAGTCCATTTAACCTAAGCTTCGCCTTTTCACCTCTTTTCAGAAGCAATATCAGGCCTGCCAAAATGTGCCCATATATTTCCTCTGAATTAGTACATCAGTTTGACACTGATTACTGTAGTTGATCTATTTGCTGTCTTACTGGCCTGAATAGTAATTTATATTCTCTTATGTACAGCTTTTCTTGTGATGTTATACCTAGATATAGAACATATTTTAGGGAGAGATACAGTATGTTCAGAATAGGGTTAGTTATTTTTAAAATTTCCTAAATACTGTTGTTTTGTTTGCCTGCTTGGTTTTGAGACAAGAACTCAAGTAGCCTGGGCTGGCCTCAAACTCTGTGAAGCCAAGGATGACCTTTAGGGTTGGTTTTTTTTTGGGGGGGGGAGGCAGGGACATATTTTTATGTGAATTGGTATGTGTCTGACTATAGGCATATGCATGTGAGTGTACATACCATGGAGGCCAGAAAGGGGCTGGAGCTGGAGTTACAGGTATTTTAGAGCAGCCCAGTGTGAATGCTGGGTCTAGAACTTGATTCCTCTGGAAGAGTTTAAACACTGAGCCTTCTCTCAAGCCCTTAATCTGGGTATTATCAAGTTCATGTGTACCAAAAAAGATTTTTTCATCAAGTACATCTTTGCTTCATCTTGAAATACCAATAAAAATACCAATAAAATAAAAATACAAATACCAATAAAACCTGTATTAGTCAGGGTTCTCTAGAGTCACAGAACGTATGGGTAGTCTCTATATAGTTAGGGAATTTGTCAATGACTTACAGCTTATAGTCCAACTCCCCAACAATAGTCAGCAGTACTTGTGGATGCAAGTCCAAGGATATAGCAGTTTCTCAGTTCCACGAGGCAGCTGTGAATGGAAGTCCAAGGATCTAGCAGTTGCTCAGTCCCATGAGGCAGACCAGGAAAAAGCCAGAATAAATCTTCCTTCTTCCAATGTCCTTATATAGGTCTCCAGCAGAGGGTGTGGCCCAGATAGAAGGCATGTGCCACCACGCCTTTAATCCCAGATGACCTTGAACTCAGAGATCTCCTAATCTTAATCTTCTGGAATTCATAGTCGCTATGCTTCAAGATCTCCATGCCAAGATCCAGGTCAGAAACTTGTATCTCTGAGCCTCCAGATTAGGATCATAGGTGAGCCTTCCAATTCTTGATTAGTTCATTCCAGATATAGTCAAGTTGACAACCAGGAATAGCCACTACATATATGCATGTGAGTGTACGTACCATGGAGGCCAGAAAGGGACTGGAGCTGGAGTTACAGGTATTCTAGAGCAGCCCAGTGTGAATGCTGGGTCTAGAACTTGAGTCCTCTGGAAGAGTTTAAACACTGAGCCTTCTCTCCAGCCCTGACCTGAACTTTTGATCCTGTACCTCCCAAGTGCTGGAATTATAGGCTTGTGCCAGCAATCCTGATTTATATAGTGCTGAGGATCAACCCAGGGTTTCCCACTGAGCCCCAAACACTATTGTTAATTTTATTCTTTAATGATTTGCTTGAAGTTAAATTCAAGTTTTCTCTCACACTGCACAGGTCTTCACAGACAAAGGTGTGTGGTATGGCACCAACTCAGCATCTGCAGGATCCAGAGAGGATCAGCATTCTCCAAGTGTGCTCCACTCAAAACTACCTATGTATACCTTGTCTGTAGGCCTGTGTACAGGTTTAACAGAGCAGACCACCTGGGCTTCCCATACCCTCATTTGTTCCTGTCAGGCTGGCTGACTCTGATACATAATTATACTCACCTCATCATGAGTCAGTCACTCACTCCAGCCATTCCTCACTCCTCTCAGCTTCTCACTTGGACTTAAAAATGTGAAATCTAATGGCTGAGAATATGGAGGTGGATCGGGCAGTCTTTGAAAACATACTTTCTGCCATAATTGAAAAAAAGAAAAGGTGGTCAGCTCCCCAGAAAAGTTGTAAGACACCCCACATCTTCCCACTCCCATCACCTCCCTGGGAAGTGGTCTCGTGAAAGCAGACTATCCCAGCCAGCCATGGAAGCTAAATCATCAGCTCCACAGCTTTCTGGCACATGAGAAAAGCTGCCTGGAACTCTACTAGTTGCAAAATACTCATGGAAGCAGAGTCTTTTCACCAACATTCCAGGTGACAACACTGTGCTGCTCATTTTGAAAGGAATGGTGACAAAAGGACTCACTCTTTGCCCCCATGGAGGCAACGAGCCAGGGACTTCAAACCTTAGTTAGTGGCATCTGGACCATGCCATGAAATATACCCACTGTGCCCCAAGTAGCAGTGCCTATTGACCAACATGCCAACTGCAGAACACGTTCTGAACTGTTCCCACATAACTAATGCTTGTGCTCTCTTCACCTGTGACTCCTGCCTTCACATTTCAGACCCTACGGGTTCCATGTCCAGCTTCTTCCCCAAGAGCCCTACTGTCACCAGCCCTTAGATTCTCTTTTCAGACTATCTACAGAATTGAAAAGGAAACCCAAAGCCTATGTACAGATAGATTGGCTGGTGGCTGGACTGCAAGTCACACAAAGAGGGAAACTTCAAAGGGACAGTTCAAGGTCAACCATATCCCATGGTGCCTATTTCTGTCATGACTAGTGCAGAGCAAAAGTGCCTTCTCACCCCAATACTCTAGAGGAAAGAACAAGGTGACCAGTTTACCACATAATGAAGGGCCAGCAATACCCACCCTAATAAAATCAGTAAAGATAACTCTTTAAATGTTGTGTTCCATTTGAGGGACAATATATTTGGGGAGGAGAAGGGAAAGTCTAACCATGTGTACACTACTCTATCTAATTAGACCAGAAGACCAAACTACACCTAGGCTTCGGATTCAGAATTCATGGTCACACCCTCTCATCCAGTTGAAACCTTTCATTTTCCTTTCTCCACCAGGGGAGAGATCCAGGGGAATGTGCTCTGGAGCCCAGAGTCTCTTAGGAACACATAACACTGAACACATGATAGATGAGACTCCCAGCAAGTCTCCTGTGCCCTCAAAGCCAAAGCAGAACCAGCAAACCCGAGTGAGGGTAGAAGCAGAACCTAGGGTCCCTAGACTCTGTCTCTGGTATACAGTACAGGAGTCTTTGTCAGTGGAGTCTTTGAAAGGAAGATATTTTTTTCTCTTTTTCCAAGATAAAAGAGGTCTTAGAATTTCTGTGAAGTAAGTGGAGAGCTGAGATCTCAACAGAATGAGTCATGATCTCCAAGATGATAGTTCTTCTGTCTGGAGCTGCATGAGGTGCCCTCAGGCAGACTTTAGGATATTCTGGAGATCTGAGCTTCATTTCTGTAGAAAACTACTCAAGGGCTTAGTGAATGGAATCCGAACCCCAGAGTGCTAGGAGAGCCCTTAGGACTGAGTTTGCCTCTCTAGAGGTATCTATGGGAATAGTCAAGTTTCCTACTCAGCAGCCAACTCAGGATCAAGCCAAAAAAGGAGCAATACTGCTGTTCCTTAAGAAACACTCTTAGAAGCTATATATGATATTCAACATAACAAGAAAAACACTTTGGCCAAAGGCACTGAACTCTTCCATGTAGTTGTTTAGGTGAATCGCATTGCTTTAACCTCATGATTCTACTTTAGGGCTTGTGGACCTTTGCTCCTTAGGGATATTTGGCAATGTATGGAGGTTTTTTGTTTGTTTTTGTGACACAACTTGAAGGAGTGATGTTAATTGTACAAAGTAGATTGAGGTCAAAGATGCTTCTAAACTCCATATAGTGTGTGTGTGTGTGTGTGTGTGTGTGTGTGTGTGTGTATGTGTATCTGTGTGTGTGTGTATCTCTGTGTGTGTGTGTATCTGTGTGTCTGTGGGTGTGTGTATAAACAAAAATAAAAAAAAAAAAACAAAAGAAACACTATTACTGAGGCCAAAATGACAGTAATGCCAAGTTTGGGAATGCCTGTTTTATTTCAAGAGGAAAAAAATGTTTATCATTAAAATTTTACATTAAATACGTTGAAATGACATTGGCAAAAGAGAAAACACTTAGAGACTGTCATAGTGTTATATTGCTCTGAGATACAACTATACCAACTCTTATAAAAAGAAAGCATTTAATTGGGGCTGGCTTACAGTTTCAAATGTTCAGTTCATTATCATCCTGTTGGGGAACATGGCGGCATGTAGGCAGACATGATGGCTGGAGAGGTAACTAAGAGTTCTCCATCCTGATCCACAAGGAAACAGGAAGAGATAGAGTCTCTGGGCATTAGTATATTGGTCATAGTTCTCTAGAGTAACAGAACTAACAGAAAGAATATCTCTCTCTCTCTCTCTCTCTCTCTCTCTCTCTCCATATATATATATATATATATATATATATATATATATATATATATATATGTATATATATATGATTTATTGGAATGACTCACAGTCTACAGTCTAGCTAATTCAACAATGACTGGCTGTCAACAGGCAATCCAAGAGTCCAGGAGTTGCTTAGTCCACAAGGCTGGATGTCTCAGCTGGTCTTCAGTAGATGTTGAAATCCCAAAGAGAAAGGCTCCAATGCCAATGAAGGAACAGATCTGCTAGCAAGTTGAGGAGGCAAAGAGCAAAAGCTTCCTTCTTCCATGTCCTTATTTCGACTTCCAGCAGAAGGTATGGCCCAGATGAAAGGTGTGTCTTTCCACCTTAAGATCCAGATCAAAGATGTGCTTCTTCCTACCTCAAAGGTCCAGACTAAAAGTGGATTTACCCACTTCAAACCAAGTCAAAAAGTGAGTGTGCTCCTGACTTTTTGATGATAGTTCATTCCAAATGTAGTCAAATTGACAAGAATATCCATCACAGTTGGTATGGGCTTTTGAAACCTTAAATCCCAACCACCAGTGACACATTTTCTCAAACAAGGCCACACCTCCTGATCCTTTCAAATAGTGCCACTCCCTGGTGACTCAAGTAATCAAAATTATGAGTCTAGGAGGTCCATTCATATTCAAATCAACACAGAGACAAAGTGTAAACTAACATTAAACTGAGCTATAAATAGATTATTACCAATTATTTTGGAGGGTGATGTGCAACCATAGTCATTTTCAGACAAAAATGTGAATACACATATAGCCCTCTGTGAATAATAATTTAGAAAAAAAATCCTTCCTGGTAATTGCTCCAAAAATGTTACAAAACCTAAAACTAGGTGTCCCAAACTTACACCTTGAACAAGTAGAAGTATAAAGATAGCTGTTCAAGCCGGGCAGTGGTGGCACACGCCTTTAATCCCAGCACTTGGGAGGCAGAGGCAGGCGAATTTCTGAGTTGGAGGCCAGCCTGGTCTACAGAGTGAGTTCCAGGACAGCCAGGGCTATACAGAGAAACCCTGTCTCATCCCGCCCCCAATAGCTGTTCAAAATATTCCTACAGCTAGCCAGAATGACCATTATTTCAAGATTGACTTTCACACCTAAAAGTTTAACTCTCCCTGTGTTACTGTTTACCCCTCATATGTTAATAAAGTTTAAAATTACATTAGTGAGGAGCATGGTGGACATGTGTGGCAATTAGCGAAAAACCTGCTGGAGTCAGGACTCCCCCTACCATGTGGGTTCTAGGATTCAAACTAAAATCATCAGGCTTGGCAGGAAGTGCCCTTACTCACTGAGCCATCTCACTGGCCCATTATTAACTTTTTAAACATTGATACTATTAGGTGTTGGGAATTGGTTCTAATGCTTTGAAATAATCCAGCCCCCAAATCAGGAATCTGAGTATCCAAATGCTGAAGGTCCTTGTCCCCAATTGGTTTTTGATCAATCAACAAAGAGCCAATTGCCAATAGCTGGACAGGTAGACTAAAGTGGGACCTTTGGATTTACAAGGGCTAGGAACTGGAAGAGAGGAAGGCAGTGATCGCCATGATGGGTGTACTGGCTGGTTTTGTGTGTCAACTTGACACAGGCTGGAGTTATCACAGAGAAAGGAGCTTCAGTTGGGGAAGTGCCTCCATGAGATCCAGCTGTGGGGCATTTTCTCAATTAGTGATCAAGCGGGGAGAGCCCCTTGTGGATGGTGCCATCCCTGGGCTGGTAGTCTTGGGTTCTATAAGAAAGAAGGCTGAGCAAGGCAGGGGAAGCAAGCCAGTAAGAAACATCTCCCCATGGCCTCTGCATCAGCTCCTGCTTCCTGACCTGCTGGAGTTCCAGTTCTGCCTTCCTTTAGTGATGAACAGCAGTGTGGAAGAGTATGCTGAATAAACCCTTTCCTCCCCAACTTGTTTCTTGGTCATGATGTTTGTGCAGGAATAGAAACCCTGACTAAGGCCGGGCGGTGGTGGCGCACGCCTTTAATCCTAGCACTTGGGAGGCAGAGGCAGGTGGATTTCTGAGTTCGAGGCCAGCCTGGTCTACAGAGTGAGTTCTAGGACAGCCAGGGCTATACAGAGAAACCCTGTCTCAAAAAACCAAAAAAAAAAAAAAAGAAAAAAAAAAAAAGAAACTCTGACTAAGACAATGGGGAAGAAAAAAGACCTGACCTGAAAGCCCACCGACATGTGAGAATTGGGGAAAGTGGCCACATGGGCCACTTCCCCAATTGTGATGGGGGTAGCAGAGATGAAATGTAGATTTTAAAAGATGTTAACTCAGGAGTAGCAGAGGGGAGATTTGCTAACAGCGGAAGGATTAGAACTGTCCAGCCTTTGAGCTATTCAAGGCATATTAAAATTAACGTACGTGTGTGTGTGTGTGTGTGTTTGTGTGTGTGTGTGTGTCTTTCATTATCTTGGACTGGTGGGCATGTGCAACCTGTCAGGAACACAAAGTGGTTAACTCATTACCATTACAAGAATGCAATTTGAAAGTCTCCTGTAGGGTTTTCAGAGGATGTAGAATTGCAAATGAAAAAGGGATGGGTTCTTTCCAGCTTCTGGCTATTATAAATAAGGCCGCTATGAACATAGTGGAGGATGTGTCCTTGTTATATGTTGGAGCATCTTCTGGGTATATGCACAGGAGTGGTATAGCTGGGTCCTCAGATAATACTATGTCCAATTTTCTGAGGAACCTCCAGACTGATCTCCAGAGTGGTTGTACCAGCCTGCAATCCCACCAACAATGGAGGAGCATTGCTCTTTCTCCACATCCTAGCCAGCATCTGCTGTCACCTGAGTTTTTGATCTTAGCTATTCCGAATGGTGTGAAGTGGAATCTCAGGGTTGTTTTGATTTGCATTTCCCTGATAACTAAAGATGCTGAACATTTCTTTAGGTGCTTCTCAACCATTCAGGTTTCCTCAGTGAGAATTCTTTGTTTAATTCTGTACCCATTTTTTAGCAGGGTTATTTGGAATCTAATTTCTTGAGTTTTTTGTATATATTGGATATTAGCCCTCTATCAGATGTAGGATTGGTAAAGATCTTTTCCCAATCTGTTGGTTGCCATTTTGTCCTATTGATAGTGTCCTTTGCCTTACAGATGCTTTTAAACTTTATGAGATCCCATTTGTCAATTCTTGAGCTTAGACCATAAGCCATTGGTGTTCTGTTCAGGAACTTTTCCCCTGTTCCCTTGTATTCAAGGTTCAAGAACCCAGATGTCCTTCAACAGAGGAATGGATACAGAAATGTGGTACATTTATACAACAGAGTACTACTCAGCTATTAAAAACAATGAACTCATGAAATTCTTAGGCAAATGGATGGAACTAGAAAATGTCATCGTGAGTGAGGCAACCCAATCACAAAAAAATACACATGGTATGCACTCACTGATAAGTGGATATTAGTCCAAAAGCTCAGAATACCCAAGATACAATTCACAGACCACATGAAGCTCAAGAAGAAGGAAGACCAAGGTGTGGGTCCTTTGGTTCTTCTTAGAAGGGGTAACAAAATACTCACAGGAGCAAATATGGAGACAAAGTGTGGAGCCGAGACTGAAGGAAAGGCCATCCAGAGACTGTCCGACATGGGCATCCATTCCATATACAGTCACCAAATGCAGACACTATTGTAGATGCCAAGAAGTACATGCTGACAGGAGCCTGATATAGTGGTATCCTGAGAAGCTCTGCCCAAACCTGACAAATATAGAGGTTGATGCTCACAGCCAACCATTGAAGTGATCATGGGATCCCCAATGGAGGAGTTAGTGAAAGGACTGAAGGAGCTGAAGGGTTTTGCAACCCCATAAGAAGAACAACAAAATCAACCAACCAGAGCTCCCAGGGTCTAAACCACCAACCAAGGAGTACACTTGGAGGGTCCCATGGCTCCAGTCATATATGTAGCAGAAGATGGCCTTGTCAGGCATCAATGGGAGAAGAGTCCCATTGGTCCTTTGGTCCCATGAAGGCTCGATGCCCCAGTGTAGGTGAATGCGAGGGCAGGGAGGCGTGGATGGGTAAGTGGGGGTACACCCTCATAGTGTTGTGCCAGGGAAATGTTAGTGATCCCTAAAAACACACATAGGAGCCAATCTGATGCAACTCACAGCAGGTCCTTTATTCTATTCAAGCTAACTTGGGCCCCCTCAATGCACCACCATCATGCAAGATGGTTTTGGTGATGGAGGAGCCCTGAATGTCTATCAGGGCAAGGCTTTATAGTAAGCAGCAAGCAGTGAACATGTGTGCAAGCTTGTAACCTGGGGTGCAGGTTTGTTAGGGGAATAACCAGGAGATACTGGTCTTGTTGGGGGTGTAACCTGGAAACTCTACTCTTGTTGGGGATTAGCCTAGAGACTGGAGGTAGGCTCAGGTTTTGTTGCGGGGGGGCAACTTGGAAACTAATGCTAGGCACAAGCCTGTTAGTTTACGTGACTTCAAACTTAAGTCAGGTTCTCTAAAATGGATTCTGAACTTAGAAGCTTTGCCTTCTCAATAGAAGCAGGAGGAGGGGGGATGGGATGGGGGGGTTTGGGGGGTGGAAATCGGGAAAGGAGATGACACTTTAAATATAAATAACTAAAATATTCAATAAAAAAAAAAGAGGAATGGGAGCCTCACTCCATCAGATCTCATCCTTGAAACAGGGGTTCCCAAAATGAGAAAGGTCCAGAGATTTCAAAATCATCTAGTGTTCTTATTAAAATTAAGATTCCTGGGTTCTACTCCAGACATTGCATCTGTTTCCCCAGATTAATCATTTGGGGGCAATGCATTTAAAAAAGTCAGGGTAGGTGTGATGATTCACAGCTTTGGTCCCACCACTCGGAAGGCAGAGGCAGTCAGATCTCTGTAAGTCTGACCTAAGTAGGGAATTCCAGGACAGCCAAGACAACACAGAGAGACCCCGTCTCCAAAAACAAATAAATACATAACAAATTTTTTTTTTTTTTTTTTGGTTTTTCGAGACAGGGTTTCTCTGTGTAGCCCTGGCTGTCCTGGAACTCACTTTGTAGACCAGGCTGGCCTCGAACTCAGAAATCCTCCTGCCTCTGCCTCCCAAGTGCTGGGATTAAAGGCGTGCGCCACCACCGCCCGGCTTAAATACATAAAAATTAAATATCCTTTTTGCACACCTAAATTTGTGAATCTCTGTTAACTGGAAGAAACTGCATGTGTTATGCATTTCCACAAAACAAAATGCCCAAAATATTCAAACAGAGGATTTTCTTCCCATGCTATGAACTTCTCTCTCTTCCCGGGAAGTGCTGTGAAGGACTGTTAAAGTAAAGAATGTTGACGACACCACACAGGTGGAAAATGTCTGCAAACTTTAGTGACTGACTCTGGAAAGAGACAGATTCTAAGGTGGGAGAGAAAATGTTGAGAGAAACGCATTGTAGAAGAGTGCACACAGAATGGCAAATGGAAGTTTAGGGGAAGGAAAAGAAAGGGAGACTGAGCACATCAGCAAGATGGACCAGTGGTTTGAAGCCTGGAAGAGCCCCATGCACTCAGGGCTTCTTGAGAGCACTCCATGTGCTATAGAGATGGCCCACAGGTTAAGAGCACTGGATGTTCTTCCTGAGGACCTGGATTCAATACCCAACACCCATGTTGCAGCTCACAACCATCTCTAATTCCAGTTCCAAGGGAACCAACACCCTCTTCTGGGCTCTTCAAGCACCAGACATACATGCAGACAAAACATCAATATCCATAAGACAATTTGAAAATAAGGTGCTGCCTATGGACTCATGCCCTGTGTATTTAATTGACGAAAGTGGCCAATCCCGCACACTAGATGCACAAAGGTCCTCTGGGCTTTATTATGATGTTGATCCTGAAAGTCTGAAGGCCACAGAGAACTTGAGGATTCAAGTGATTTTTAAACTTTTACTAATTTTCACTTTTTATGTGTATGGGTATAGTGCCTGCATGGATTTCTATGCACCACGTGTGTACAGTTTCCTTGGAAACCAGAAGAGGATGTTAGCTTGGAACTGGAGTTACAGATAGTTGTGAACTGCTATGTTGGTGCCAGGAATCATGGAAAAGCAGTCCGTGCTCTTTATTGCTAAGCTGTCTCTCCAGTTTTCTCAAGAAATTAAATAATTAAATAAACAAACATACAAATATATATATAAATGTGAAATTATTGGAGCAAGGAAAACAGCAATGGGAAGAATAAATGGTTTGCTTGTTTGTTGAGGCAAGGTCTCTCTGTATATCCCTGCCTGGCCTGGAACTTTCCTTGTAGACCAGGCTGGCCTTGATCTCATAGAGATCTACCTGTTCCTCCCTATGCCTCTTGAACACTGGGATTAAAGTTTAGAACTACTACTCCCAACAAGAAAGAATTTAAGTAATGGAAGATAACAGTAGTATAATATGAAACCATATTTTCTGCTGCTACTCTTTGGTTTCATAGTGGACGGGCTAGACAGAGGACAGGAAGAACCAGCCAGTTCCATCTAACTCATCTAAACTGAATGTTTCTGGAGGCCCTATACTACTTCAGAATCAGGTACTTGAGAAATGAGTAGATTTCTAGTATACTTTACAATGTAGATGAGTCTGCATAAGATTGAATCAAAGTAACTAGGCACATAAAGGCATGAAAACTTATCCCTCTGATGTTCCCATGAGAACTTTAGATCATCTTTCTGTGAAATGCACAAATAAAATTCTGCAGATAATTCACAGTTTCCTTTCCAACAGTTAGCCTTTGATGCTTGGTTCTTGGATCCCAGATTCTAAGCATCCTTCTTTTCAGGGTTAGAGAGATGACTCAGCTTGTGTTTTGATTGCTTGTTTCTTGATTTTAGTTTGTTTTGGGGTTTTGGTTGGTTGGTTGGTTTTGTTTTTGGTTTTTGTTTGTATTAGTTTTGGGGTTTTTTTTGTTTTGTTTTGTTTTAGATTTATTTGTTTATTATATGTAAGTACACTGTAGCTGTCTTCAGACACTCCACAAGAGGGCTTCAGATCTCTGAATGGATGGGTGTAAGCCACCATGTGGTTGCTGGGATTTGAACTCAGGACCTTCAGAAGAACAGTCAGTACTCTTAACCTCTGAGCCATCTCTCCAGCCCTGGTTTTGTTATTTTTTTGAGACACAGTCTCTCAACAAAGCCCAACTTGTCCCTGGTCACTATATAAACCAGGTTAGCCTCAAACTCACAAAGACCTAACTTCCTCTGCCTCTTAAGGGCTGTGATTAAGGGTGTATGCTACTGAGTTTAACTCTCTATTGGGATTCTTGAAGTTTCTAGCTTAACTTAGTGGTCAGGAAAAGAAGCAAACACAGAACCTAGACAAGAATTAAGGACATTTTGGTTAAAGATCAACTAACGTAATAATGCCTCTTAGACAAAACTTGACCACGCACACAGGCTTCAAATGCCTGGGATTGGGTCGGCCTCAGTATTCCCTTCTGTGGCACCAAATGCATTTGAACCTCTCGTGCAGTAGAGCTGGGCAGAAACAAGCAGCATGCCCTAGTTTACAAAGCCATTAGGGCTTTGCCTCAGAGAATAAAAGCAGATTCTGAATCTACTGGAACAACTTATTCCCTTGTATGAACGAGGAAATGTGCAAGGGAAGAGAATGAATGTTTGGATCCTAAGCCTGTGGCAAAATCATCCTAAGCCTGAGTATAAAACTTTGGAAAATTCTGGGGTTGTTTTCCACCTAGAAGTCAGTACTGTCGGGTCCCTAAATCATCAAAGATATGTTTTCTTACTGAGTGGTTGTTACCCTGGGATCAATGTTCACATCTGGCCAAAGCAAATCCTACTGCAAAGAATAAGGTCTACCGACGACAGAGGAATAGGTAGAATCTTGTGTTTTACTGACAGTCACAGCAAATGAAAAAGAATCTGCACAAATTTTCCAGTTCAGTTTATTAAGACAATCTGAACCTCTGGAATCTGAAATTATCACACAAGGGAGACAAGTTGAAGGCTCAAAGTCATCTGATTGGAGCACCAAGAGGAATGTGACCTCATTTTCAACCCCAGGAGAATGAAACAGGATATATTGGTCTAATCAGATCTGCATTTTCTAAAGTTCACTCTGGTTGCTTTGCAGAAAATAGATCTGAGAGAGACAAATGTAGATGTAGAAAAATGAGAGGCTGCTGCTGTCGTAAAAGTGACTATAACTTACACCAAGGACTTCCAGGAGACATGGAGAGACTCCAATGGGGGAGATAGGCATAAATATATTTTATATACAGCACTTCTGTGTGGTTTGAATAGGCATGGCCCCCATGGATTCCTGTGTTTGAATGCTTGGCCCATAGGGAGTGGCACCATTAGGAGGTGTGGCCTTGTTAGAGGAAGTGTGTAATTGTGGAGGCGGGGCTTTGAGGTCTTAAATGCTCAAGCTACACCCAATGTAAAACAAATACAGTCTTCTGGCTGCCTTCAGATCAAGGTATAGAACTCTTGGCTCCTCTAGCACCATGTCTGCCTGCACCCTGCCATGCTTCCCACCACAATGATAATGGACTAAACCTATGAAACTGGAAGCCAGCCCCAATTAAATGTTTTTCTTTATAAGACTTGGTCATGGTGTCTCTTCTCAGCAATAAAACCCAAACTAAGACAACTTCAGAGGTGAGATAAATAGAAAGTGGTAACTGACTAAGTGTAGGAAGGAGAGAAGGAAGAAAGGAAGGGAGGAAGGAAGGAAGGAAGGAAGGGAGGGAAACCTATGAAACTGGAAGCCAGCCCCAATTAAATGTTTTTCTTTATAAGACTTGGTCATGGTGTCTCTTCTCAGCAATAAAACCCAAACTAAGACAACTTCAGAGGTGAGATAAATAGAAAGTGGTAACTGACTAAGTGTAGGAAGGAGAGAAGGAAGAAAGGAAGGGAGGAAGGAAGGAAGGGAGGGAAAGGGGGTCATAGGTGACATGGTTTCTGATTTTTGCAGTAAATTCTAGAGCCCTCTCTGCAGAAGGACCAGATGGTGCAATGGGAGTTGGATTTTAAACATGGAGTTCAGTTTATACATGCTAAGTTTATAGAGGTTATGAGACTTTCATATAGACTTGCTAAGCAGACATTTGAGTCAGTTCTAGAATTCAGAAGCAAGGTCCTGGTTAAATAGTCACTGTGGAATTCACTCATAATTAGCTAGCAACTGAAGTTGGTGATGAGAATTAATGAGATCTATTGAAATATTAAAAATAAGAGGAGCTAGGATTCGACCAATATTTAAAAGTTATGTGAATGGGAAAGTCAGTACAAGGAAGGTAACATGAAGAGAGAGAGAGAGAGAGAGAGAGAGAGAATATATCAGAGAAATCAAAGGATGAAACCATTTCAAACAACCAACGGTGTCAAAACAATTCTGAACGGCCAAGACAGAAACTGGAAATCTACGGACTTTAAGATCTGGACTACAGGATGAGAGCTGGAGAGTGAGGAGGTACAATTTGGGTGTTTTTCCCATGAAGGCAAAGAACTGGCTATAGATGGATGGCAGACACTGGGGACTCAGCCATGAGAGGAAAGACGCTTACTGTGAGGGACTGAAGGAAATCATTTGTAGCTATTTATAGTGACAGTGGTTAGAAATGGGAGGGCTTCCCGCAGGATGGATTCATTTTCTTTTTTCTGTAAAATAGATGTGATGGCTATTTGCTGAAAATGACAGGGGGGTGGGAGAATTAGCATGGAGCTACATGAGAAGGATGAAGCCTGAAAAGCTGGGCTGGAAGTTACCTGGGGAGACTGCTGGGCCAGGATTCTATCTCCAGAGAACAGTTCAGAGTCAAGAAGTGTTCCTTGCATTTGTTTGTTTTATAGAGCTGAGGACCAAACTCCAAGGGTTTATAAGTATTTGATTAAATTTTCTACCACTAAGCTACATCCCCAGACTGAGAACAGTACTCTCTGAGAATAGAGAAAGACTCTGGTTATTTCTCTAGTCCAACACTTTCACCTCCCCAGCTCGACCACCGCAGAATTCTCCTCACTGTGCCTCGACCTCACCCAAGTGCCCCCAAACTATTGTGTTTTCTACACAGCTCTTCTGTTTCTCTCTCTCTCTCTCTCTCTCTCTCTCTCTCTCTCTCTCTCTCTTCCCCCCCCCCCCCGCCTTCCCTGCTTCCTGATGGGTTGCCATAGGATCAGCAACCTCAGACTTCAGAAGGATTATTATCATAAAACTCGATCCAAATAGACCCTTCTTCCCTAACTGGCATTGCTGGCACAAGCCTTTAATCCCAGCACTCAGGAGGCAGAGGCAGGCAAATCTCTGACAGTCTGAGGCCAGCCTGGTCTACAGAGTGAGTTCCAGGACAGCCAGGGTTACACAGAGAAACCTTGTCTCAAAATACCAAAAAACAAAGTAACTTTCTTCCCCAGGTTGCTTTTGATAGGAATTCTGTTGCAGCAAGGAGAAAAGTAACAAATGCAGTCCTCAGTGGATTGGTTGATGCACAGCCCCATCTGTGAGGGTGGAGGTTCTTTCCTTAGTCTACTGATTCTAATGCTGATTCTAGAAATGATGTCTTACCAGCCCTTTGAGGCATCCCTTAGGCAAACCAGATTGATACATACTTAAGCAGCACAGAATATTTGAATGGGGATAAAAATAAGATCTAAGATAGTGGAGGGGAGAAAGGAGGACAATTGGGAGGTAAATCTGGGCAGATTTAGCACCACAGAGACCAGGTTTCAATCAATGCAAACTTATGGGAGGATGTCACTGGATGATTCAGGGTCTATAAGGGCATCTGTTGGTCAAAGAGCAGACACTCTAGAATATATGTGGGAGATAGTGGTAGATAATACATTAAAACAATGAAAAACTGAGTGGGAAGCTGGGTCAGGACCAAGGAATGGCTAATATATGAGGACACAGAGGACAGTTCCAACTGTTTTCATACTTTGAAGGATGTCAGAATAACGGGCAGAGCTTATTTCAATACAGGTCCTTAGGCTACAGCCTCAGAGTTTGTCCTTGATACGAGATTGGACTGAGAATTTCATTAGAAGGTTTTTCTTCATGCAGATGGTCCAAAGACCACACCTTCAGACCGTCAATGTAATAGATCAGTGACTAATGTGGCAAGGAAAATAGTAATGACAAGTCACAGTGAAGCCGGGCGGTGGTGGCGCACGCCTGAAATCCCAGCACTTGGGAGGCAGAGGCAGGTGGATTTCTGAGTTCGAGGCCAGCCTGGTCTACAGAATGAGTTCTAGGATAGCCAGGGCCATACAGAGAAACCCTGTCTCGAAAAATCAAAAAATAAAATAAAATAAGACAAGTCACAGTGAATTAATCTGAAACATTTCCTGAAGCCCGTCAGACCCTGTGCAAACAGACAGTGAGCCTGACTCCACTTACCAACTTGACCCCAGAGGCCTCAACACATTAAGTTTGGAGATGGCATCAGGGTCCGATCTTACTTCCAATGTTGCCTGCTAAGTCCCAGAAAGCAAGCGTGCCATTAGGCCCAGAAACCCTTACTATATATGGTGGTTTGAATGAGGCTCATCTATTAACACTCGGTCCCCTGGTTTTTCGAGACAGGGTTTCTCTGTGTAGCCCTGGCTGTCCTGGAACTCACTTTGTAGACCAGGCTGGCCTCAAACTCAGAAATCCTCCTGCCTCTGCCTCCCAAGTGCTGGGATTAAAGGCGTGCGCCACCACCGCCCGACTGGCAAGGTATTTCTACCCCATGAATTTGGAGGGCATTTATACTTCATCCCATTGAATTAGAGGCCTGAAAAACTGGATCAGCACCGATATGATCAGGCACCTGGCCCCTGCAACAAGCACCAATGGAACTAGAACAACAGAGGACTGTCAGGCATGCAGACAACTTGATTAGTACAGCAACGACATAGAGCTGCTGATAAATCTTAGGTCTCAGACTTCAATAGGCTAGAATACAACTGAAGTCATAATTATGCCAATGTCCCGAATCTTGATATTCTGCAAACTTCCCTAATCAACTAGCAGGGATTCCAGTCATTTCCAGAGTTTTCCTTGAAAATATCCAGAAAGGGATTACAGAGTTGAAATTTGGGACACTTTCATGAGAGTGGATTCATTGATTCTTGGCTTGAACTTTACATCTCTACATTTGATTTTTTTTTTTCAGTCATCGTCTCCCTGTGTAGTGCTGGCTGGCCCAAGGAACTCAAACAGATCCTTATGCCCCTGACTTGCAAGCACTGGGATTAGAGGCACACACAGCCATCTAAAACACAAACAGCATAGTCTTGTCTTCACCAGGGTATCTAGGCTCTAAACCTCGACTTTGTTGATGTTACAGTGTCATAGCAATCCCTCACGTTTCCCTCTGACCCCCATATGATGTTCCCAGGAGGATTTTCACTCACTCAAAGAATCACTCCTGGCTGCCACTTGCTGCTATTGGAGGAACAAGTCACATGTCTGACTTTCAGACAAAAACACTAGTAACATTTCTAACAAGGGTAATGTTAGAAATGCAGTCTGGACAGACCTTGGGAACTACAGTAGGAAAGTGAGTGGCATTTTAGATCTGAGCCAGACAAAGCAGAACTGAAAAAGTCTTGCTCTGGAACCAGTGGCCTAGAGGGCTATAAAGTACTCTATGGGGTCTTCAGAGGAGACTAAAGGCCAGGAAAGCACTCAGTCTATTAGTCCTTTGAGAACAGTAAAACTACTCCCAACCCCTGCTTCAGCACTTCTCGAGATAAGTCTGAGCTTACTGGCCCTCCCCTTGGATTGGTTATAGGGAAAAAGTCAGTCCACCTATAGATACCCGTGTGTGTCCTGGCTGGGGACTATCCCAGGGCAAGCCCTTACAGAGGCAGGGACCTAGAAGAACATTGTATCTCTGTCTGGTCAGGCCTTAGAAAGTCTGTAAGTACAGTGCCCTGTACCCTTGGAGCATGCCAAAATTAATTGGAAATTAGGGGGAATTAAGCACAGTTTGGTAGTATTGAACATCCTTCAAAAAACTTTATGGTGGTACTTAGTGGATCTGGTATCTGTTCCTGCCAATAAATAACTAGGTTCACATCAGAATCACCACAGAGGCCTCTCCTCACCCCCCAAAATGCTTCATTTCATATACTTGCACAACCATTCAAAGACTATATATTTCTTCCAACACACTGCATGAAACTTAGCAACACATACTGAATGATTGTATCTCTTTAGGACTACATATCCAGTCAGATTTCCCAAGTCTTAGGTAACCTATTTTTTAATTAAAACAATCATTATTACTGTGCAGGAATGTGTGTGTGTGTGTGTGTGTGTGTGTGTGTGTGTGTGTGTGTGTGTTGAGAAGGATATGTCAGAGCATGCGTATGCAGGTCAGAAAGCAACTTTGAACAGTTGGCTCTCCATCCACTTTGAGGTGGGTTCTAGGAATCAAACCCAGGATGCCAAGCTTGATTAGCAAGAATATTCCCCTGTTGAGCCATTTCACTGGTCCTTAGTTAAGCTACTCTTAAAAATCATTCCAGTAGGGGGAGGGGGGATGGGATAGGGGGTTTTCGGAGGGGTAATGAGGAAAGGGGATACCATTGAAATGCAAATAAAGCAAATATCTAATAAAAATATATAAAAAATCATCCCAGTTAATTTTTTCTGTAGTCATTAAACAACTACTATCCTTTAAAGAAAAGAATTAGAGAAAATAAATCCTAAGTCAAGTTTATTCTTCCACAAAAAAAAAAAAAATTCTAGTTTTCAGTGTTGTTGGTCTTATTCTATTTTTTTTAAGTCAGAATAGATCAGAAATAATTCAAGTAGAATAATTATGACTACCACCCTTTGACCTCCTACTGTACTCTGAGAACTTCATGGTGTTCTCTTTAATGTGTATAATAGCCGGGCAGTGGTGGCACATGCCTTTAATCCCAGCACTTGGGAGGCAGAGGCAGGCGGATTTCTGAGTTCGAGGCCAGCCTGGTCTACAGAGTGAGTTCCAGGACAGCCAGGACTACACAGAGAAACCCTGCCTCGAAAAACCAAAAATAAATAAATAAATAAATAAATAAATAAATAAATAAAGTAATGTGTATAATAATAGCACAGTCAGGTGGGTGCCATTTTCCATCTTACCAATAATAAAGAATGGAGGCTGGGAAGGTGGCTCAGTCTGTAGCGCACCAACCACACAAGCATGAAGACCCGAGTCTGGTCCCTGGAATCCATGGAAATGCTGAGCATATTGTCACAGCCCAAGCACTGAGAGACAGGTGCTGCCTGATTTCTAGAATTGTCTGACAAGCAGTCCAGTCAATCAGTGAGTTCTGGATTCAGTGAGAGATCCTATCTAAAAAGAGGGAGGGCCAAAGAATGCAACAGAGGACCCAACATGACCTCTGGCCTCTAAACTCATGCATACATGTATACACACACACACACACACACACACACACACACACACACACACACACACACCCCGAGACAGGGAGCGTTTCAATGAGTTATTTAGAGCTATAACATAGATCAGATCAGAGTAACTGAGGATGTGTCTCATGTTAGGCATGCATTTGCACACATTTATATATATATGTGTGTGTGTGTGTGTGTGTGTGTGTGTGTGTGGCGGCTTGAATTGGAATGGGCATCATAACTTCTGTGTTTGCACATTTGACCCATAGGGAGTGGCATTATTAGGAGTTCTTGTCAGAGGAAGTATGTCTCTGGAGGTTGACTTTGAGGTCTGCTTAAGCCAGGTCCAGAGTGTCTCTCTGTCTCCTCTTGCTGACTGTGGATACAGATATAGAACTCTCAGCTCCTCTCCAGCACCCTGTCTGCCTGCACGATGCCGTGCTTCCCACCATGTCGATAACGGACTAAACCTCTGAACTGTAAACCAGCCCAAATTAAATGTTTTCCTCCATAAGAGTTGCCATGGTCATGGTGCCACAGCAATGGAATATATGTATATATTTGTATGTATGTAATAAAACATTTGCATATTTTAAACGTTCTCTACTTATATTTCCTTCCTCTGAGGAGGCTCTGATCTCTAGCAACCTAGTACTATCTAACTATAAGAGCTTTACTTCCATTCCACTCTGTGGACATCATGGTCTTTGCCCAGTACTAGGTTAGAACTCAAAGTCAGTCTTGAAAGAACTTTGCCTCTTGGTTTCTTTCCCCATTTCTCCCTCCCCTCCTCTCATTTTAAAAATTAAGCTTCTCCTACTTCATCAAGATAAAAAACTAAAGTTCAAAGCTTTCTTTTGGCCTCAGCCCAGCTTGGCTTCTACAGCTTTGCAGCAGAAAGTCAAACCCAAAGGCCCACACTCATGTCTCCTGACACCTGTTTCTGACCATTGCCTGCTCACCCTGCAACAACCTGAGTTTTGTGATTGTGCTTCTGGCTCCACATGGCTCTTCTGGTACTGTGTCTTTAAGCACTGAACTCCAGTTAGGGTTGATGGGTTTGCTAAGCCAAGGTTGCTCTAAATTCTCTGTCATAGCTCCTTAGTATCATTGACACTGCCATCTTAAAAATTATTTATTATTTGTGTGTGTGTGTGTGTGTGTGCGCGCGCACGTGCGCACAAGAGAGAGAGAGAGAGAGAGAGAGAGAGAGAGAGAAAGAGAGAGAGAAATGCATGCATGATATATATATACTGATACATATCCCCTAGTGAACATGTGGCGATTGATATCTGTGTCTGATGAGCCATCTTACTGACCCAGACTTTAATATTTTTAAAGATTTATTCTCTCTCTCTCTCTCTCTCTCTCTCTCTCTCTCTCTCTCTCTCTCACTGTGTGTGTGTGTGTGTGTGTGTAGGTGCTAATGAAATCCTGGAGTTAGAGTTAGAGTTGGTGACAAGATGCCAGACTTGGGTGCTGGGAACTGAACTCCCGTCCTCTGTAAAAGTAGCACCAAGTGCTCTTAATGACTGAGCCATCTCTGGAGCCTCCCCAATTTTTGAAACATGCATTTGAGGAGGTTGATCTGTGAGGTTGATCTCTCACAGATCTAGAACCTCCATTTTCCTTTTCCTTTGCACCATGCAGAAACAAGCCCATGTTTCGGGGGTGGGGGTTATTTGTTTATATGCTTTTTTCTTGTTTTGGTTTTGTTTTGTCTCTGATCATGGGCATTTTGTGCTACCAACATCTAACATGATGGGTTTTATTAAGTTCCAATTTCAGATTACAAAACTTGAGGATTTTGTCTTTCCCAGACTATAAGTCCAGAAATATATCAAGGCAACCATGGGGCAAGTTGCTGGTGAATGTTTAACAACCAGCTCTCAGGAGGAAAGGGGTGAGTGAGTATGAGGTTGTAAATCACATATTAGGTCTTCATCCTGTTTCCTGTTAAGGCTGTTGGGTGTTCAGGGGAGATTCTTATGTTCCAATATTGGGTCTTTCATTTGTTTGGTTGGTTTGTTGGTTGGTAGGTTTTGTTTTTGTTTTTTTTCCCCCCAAGACAGAGTTTCTCTGTGTAGCTTTGGTTTTCCCAGAACTCACTCTATAGACAAGGCTGGCCTCGAAATCACAGAGATCTACCAAGTGCTGGGATCAAAGGCGTGTACCACTACTGCTCAGCTTTGATATTGGGTCTTTGATATTTGGATTTTCACAGAGCCCTAAAACATTTGTGATTTCCTGAGTGATGGAAACATTTTCTGATGAGATAATTCTGGGTGGACCCTAGTCACCATGATGATCAACCATGTGATTAATGAGGTAGAAGTTCACCTTCCAACTCCAAAGTTTGAATTAATCACCAAATAGTCAATTATTTGACCAAACATTTGTCTCTGATAAAACCTCCCTTGCACCTCAAAGGGCCGGCTTTGGCGAACTGTAGGGCAGACAGTATTTGGGTACCAGGAGAGTGGCACAGTCCCTCTCCTCTGGCAGCATGTGATCCTTTCCTATTGTGATCCATTGAGTTCATTTGATAATCTTTTTTTCTGGGTGTTTACTTGAATCCTTTACTATATCCTTTATTAGAGTTCAAAATGTTTACCTGAGTTCCAACATGAACCATTTTTAGCAAATTAATTGATCCCCGGAGAGAGTACTAGGGATCCCAATACATAGATGAAGTATATAAGTGTAGGTCATTTTTATGTTCACCTGCCTTTAGCCCCGGGAAATGACCACACTATCAACCCCCTCCCAGCTTCCCTTGAATCTGCAGATAAAAGACACACACACACACACACACAGAATTTTTCCTTTTCTTTTCTTTCTTTCTTCTTTTTTTTTTTTAGTATAGAATAGAGTTTATTCAGGGCATGGGGAGGGGAGTTAAGAGGGTAGTAGAGGCAGAGAAAGGCAGAGAGAGAGGAGAGGAGAGGAGGAGAGGAGGGGAGGGGAGGGGAGGGGAGGAGAGGAGAGGAGAGGAGGAGAGGAGAGAAGAGAAGTAGAATCCAGCCATGAGACTGTGGAGAGAGAGAGTGGGGAAGGGAATGGGGTGGGGAAGGGAAGAGCAAGGGAGCAAGAGCCCAAGAGAGCAAGGAACAAGGGTCAGTTCTTCCTGTTCAGCTCCCTTCTTGGCACAATTGCTAAACTCCCCTGGCCGCCAGCCTGTATGTGGCTACATAGGCCACTCCATTTTGAGATCTCACTTGGTTGCCAGATTCTCTTTTCTCCAAAAACTAACGAACTCTGTTCTCCTCCTTGGTGACCCTTCTGCCTCCCGGGACCGGAAGTCCCACCTCTCTCTTCTGCCCAGCAATTGGCCCATGGATTTCTTTATTGACAGATTAAGAACCAATTGGGGAACAGGACCTTAGCCTCAGACCCGCCCCCTACACAACTTGTTGGTGTTTGTGTTACAGAGTATGTGGAACGGTAAGATGAGTCTTGGGTGCTTCAGTTCTGGGCTTCTTTTCTTTTTAAGGACTTTTTGAGGACATATTGATGGACATCACTTTTTTTTTCTTCTTCAAGGCATGGTATCTCTGTAATCCTGGACGTCTTGGAACTCTGTAGACCAGGATGGACCAGGCAGGTTTTGAACTCAGAGATCCATCTATCTCTGCCTCCTGGGTGCTGTAATTAAAGGGAAGTACCAGGTAAGGATATTATCCCTTTTAGAGAGAATGAAAAGCTTTTGGATTCTACTAGCTCTTCTGGGCCCTAACTGCCGAGGCACAGTAATACCTGTCTCTCAAAGAATATATTTCTCCTTTTATCCCCAATAAACAAATTGAGAACACTGAGATTGGCATCTATAACACATCCCTGAACAGATTTGCACTTCCTCTCTCCAGTTCCCGTTAGTCTTTAACAAGAACGTCCTTACTCAACAGCAGGCACACTGTTGTGGACCAAGATGCCTTGTTTCATGGGAAATGTTTTTGTTGTTCCTACCACAGATTCCAACTACACAACCCTTCCACTCTTCACCGGAGCACCAGCAGCTATTTCTGTGACCATGTGCTTCCCATAGTAAGTATGAAATCTGTGTTCATTGTCCACTTCAGAGAGGTTCTGACAGTCAGTGGCAGAGAATGAGATATACAGTTTAATCTTGACTCAGCTGATAGCCTAGGTGGTGCCACAAAAAAAGAGCCACCAGGTCTTACTTAATGATTAATGAGACTTTCTCCAACAAGGAATGTTTTTGTTTTTGTTTTGGCTTTTGTGTGTTTTCTGTTTTTATGTGTATAACTGCCTGTGTTCCATGTGAGTGCTTGGTTCCTGTGGAGTCCCTAGGAAGATCCTCTGGAACTGGAATTACAGTAGGTGGTGTGAGCTATCATATGGATGTTGGGAACCAAACCCAGGTCCTCTGGAAGAACAGTCCACCTCTCTTAACTGCAGAGCCATCTCTCCATTTTATGGTACTGAGGACTGAACTGGGCTCTAAGCCTGCCAGACAAATTCTCAACCAGTGAACCATGACCCCTAGCCCTTTTGATTTTGAAAAAAAAAAAAGAGGGCTCTCTAAATTATTCAGATTGACCTTGAAACTTAAGATCATTTTGCCTCAGCCCTACAAGTAGCTGGGATTACAGGTCTGTGCCACCAGGCCTGATACGTTCGGAGTATTTATTAACTTGGTTTGAAATGTAGTTTATTGATAAGCATGCATAATTTAACGCATTGATTTTATGTAGTTTTAAATGTACTTTATTGATAAGCATGCATAATGACTGTTTCCACAACTCTCAGATAGCCTGAAAATGTACCAGTCAACTAGTAAGCTGGTACACACTATACAGACTGCCCTCTCCAACATACCACTGGACACAAATCAAACATTTATTCAAAATAAACCACAAAGAACTATTTAAAAATAGTTCTTTGACTTTGACCTGGAGCTATAGTTCAGTGGTAGAGTGCTTTCCTATGAGGTCCCCAGTTCAACTCCCGAGTACCACTGAAACAAGAAAACAATTCTTTGGTACATATGTCAATTATTAAAGATAAAAGAAAATTTGCATAATGAGAGTGATGTTTTTGTTTCTTTTAACATAATGATTAAATATCAAATTAATATTTCATCCCTCAGGGAGTAGATTTTCTTCAACGTTTTTGAGACTGATCCATATTGTCATTTTTTATCTTTATTATTATTGTTGTTTGGTTGGTTTTTTGGTTTTGTTTTTTTTTTTGGTTTTTCGAGACAGGGTTTCTCTGTGTAGTTCTGGCTGTCCTGGAACTCATTCTGTAGACTAGGCTGGCCTCATACTCAGAGATCTGCCTGTTTCTGTCTCCTGAGTGCTGGGATTAAAGGCATGCATCACCTTTTATCCTGACCCCTGTCATTATTGTAGAGGTGTCAGTTCTAAGGCCACCACTTTGCATAAATCTATACTAGAGAGTAGCAGGAACCAGGAACGTGTTACTCTCAAGCCAGCAACTCACACTGTCTTTAAAATAAACAGCTCTAACAATACAACCCACACATACACCAATCTGATACTTACATGCTGAGGAATGATGTTAGGAGAATTTTAGAAATCTTTGGGGGCTGGAGATGGCTCTGCAGTTTAAAGCACTTGTTCTTGTAGAACACAGGTTCAGATCTCAGCACTCACATGGTGGTTCACAACCATCCATAACCTCAGTTCCAGAGGACCCAAGACTTTTATCTGATATTCTCAGGTACTAAGCATACACGTGATACATAGATGTACATGCAAGAAAAATTCATATATATAAAGTAAAATGGGTAAATTTAATTAAAAATTTAAACCTTTGTTTTCCATAATGAAACCACTTTGTGCTGGGAAGTGGTGGCACATGCCTTTAATCCCAGCACTTGGGAGGCAGAGGCAGGTGGATTTCTGAGTTGGAGGCCAGCCTGGTCTACAGAGTGAGTTCCAGGATAGCCAGGGCTACACAGAGAAACTCTGTCTTGAAAAACCAAAAAACAAACAAACAAACAAAAAACCCAAAACAAATAAAAAACAATAACAACCCCCCCAAAACAAAACAAAAAAACAAAAGAAACCACTTTGTTACTATAAGAGAACTTGTATGCACCATAAAAATACTGCAATTCATAACATACAACAGTCTCAAATCTGAGCCGAGTTGTGTCAGGCAGCAATCACAGTGTTGGAGTGCCGATGGCATGCTCAGTGCAAACAACCAATGTCGTGTGTTCAGAACCAAGGCTGAAGCGAAGCTGTGTGCCACAGCATGGGTAAATGCCGCCACAAACAACCACAAGCTCATTTCGTGTTTGATTTCCCGAAAGTTCTTATTTATTATTGCAGGATATGCACATGCACCATGGACAAGTGTGGCAGTCACTGGATGGTTTATGGAGCCTTTCTCCCTTAAGTGGGTTCTGGGTTTCGAACTCAAGCTGTCAGATTTGAGTGCCTTTGACCACTGAGCCATATCAGTCCCTCCCCATCGCATGATTGTGAATCTATTTTTGGTCTTTGTGCATTTGGAAGCATCTTACTGTGGCAGCACCTCGTGGTTCTGACATTCAGTTTATCTATATGGAATTGAGACTGATACTGGCACCAGAGTCAGTGAGGTGGCTCAGTGGGTGAAACTGCCCTGCTGCCAAGCCTGGTGACCTGAGTGAGTTTGTTCCCTGGGACTAACATGGTAGAAGGAGAGAACCAAATCCCACAAGTTGCCCTCTGACCTCCATGACACTGCTATGTCACACATGTGCTATACATACCTGAACATACTCATGCATAAAAAATAATTTAAAAAATTCAAAAAAAGAAAAGCTACATTGGGCATAGTGGAGCACACTTTAACTTCGGCACTCAAGAGGCAGAGGCAGGCATAGATCTCCGTGAACACAGCATGATCCATCTAGCTGAGACTACACAGTGAGACCTTATCTTTAAAAAAAAGAAGGAAGGAAGGAAGGAAAAAAAGAAAGAAAGAAAGAAAGAAAGAAAGAAAGAAAGAAAGAAAGAAAGAAAGAAAGAAAGAAAATTGGGACCCAAAGAATACTCTTACACTGTAAAACTCTTAAGAGTTAGCATACGGATAATCTTACAAGCTAGCTTATTTTATCTGAGATATGTAATTTATTTTAGATTGGTAATTTTAAACTCAAAGATGTCAGATTTTTTTGAAGTTTTAGACACTGAGAAGCAGACTTATTACAATAATCCATTTGATTTATAACACTTATAAGAACTGTTCAAGTGCATAAAATGATTTTTCAAGCATGAATTGTCTGTCCTGTAAATTATCTGAAGTGCTTGAGAGGAACAGGGAACTGTTAAGCCAAGCAGATTTATAATTTCAGAATCGATTTAATTACTTCAGATGGTCCCTGACTTAAAATAGTTTGGCTTCAGGTTTCCAGTTTCATGGCAATGATGCTGAAAAGGTGATATGCAGTCAGCACAAACCCGAGTTCCAACTTTAAGTTCTGGTTATTTCCTGGACTAACAACATATGCTAAGATATTCTTCTGAGATTCCTACACATAGGCTATTGTAAGTGTTCAGAGCATATCAAAGTAGGGTCAGCTAAGCTATGGTGTTCAGTAGTTAGGTGTATTAAACACATTTCAGGGGCAGAAAGTATGGCAATGCATGCATGTGTAATCCCAGCCTCTGGGAGGAAGAGGCAGGTGGGTCTCTGTGAGTTCTGGGTGAGCCTAGTCTATAGAGTGGAGGTTAGCCAAGGATACACAGTGGGCTGCTATCTATCTATCTATCTATCTATCTATCTATCTATCTATCTATCTATCTATCTATCATATAGATATATCAACTTTAGTTGAACTTTTGCTAAACTTAAAAACGTAGTAATTAAAAAATATTTATTCTATGTGTATGTGCCTGAGTATATGTACATGTGCCATATGCGTGCAGGAGCCTGTAGAGGTCAGAAGAGTATGTCAAATCCCTTGAGATCCCTTGGAACTGGAGTTACAGATGGTTGTGAGTTGCCATGTGGGTGCTCGCAACTGAACTCTTGCCCTGTGCAAGAACAGCAACTGTTCCTAATCACTGAGCCATCACCATTAATTTTTTAAAATGTCATGATGTATGTGGCGTAGGTTCCTATGTTATAGTATATATTTAATATTAATTGGGGGTTTCTTCCCTGACTTGGATCATTTAGTTCCCAGATAAAAGACACAAAACCTTTATATTTATGATAAGCTTTTAAATCACTAGAGCTGGACAGATACCCTCTAAGGTACTGATGTCACTTCCCTATCAATAACCCGAGTTGTACCTTGCTGTGTTCCATCTGCACTTCTTTTACTCCAGTTGACCAACCCTCTTGGTCATGTTTTCATGACTCACCTATCCCATGGCATCTTCTCTCTCTACTTTCTTTCTCTTCCCTCTGTTGTCCTGCCTCAGACCCCAAGCCTGGAAACCAAAACCCTGCCTACTTCTCTTCTGCCCAATTATAAACTGTAGGCATCTTTATTCAACCGATAGTTTCAAATTAAGGACCAAGGTTACATAGTATCACTTGATGCACGTGAGGATTTCCTCCTCCCTGGGTGTAGCCAGACCTTGGAGGGGGGGCAATATTTAGCATTACAAAACATAGCAACAGACCAAACCTCAACATGCCTGCGTGAGTTTATGTGTACCATATGGCTACAATCTGTCTGTCCAAGGAGGTAAGAAGAGGGTGGCAGATACCCTGGAACTTCAGTTACAGCTGAAATTACTGGTGATTTGTGAGCCTCCTGATGTGGGTGCTGGGAACCAAGTCTGAGTCATCTGCAAGAATAATAGTGCTCTTAACTGCTTAGCCATTGCTCCAGTCTTACTTTGTTAGACTTTAACTGAATGTGAAAGATCATTGCTGAGTTTACAACTAAAGCAAGATGTATATATTACATTTAAAAACATATTTGCTAAATTTTCACTTAGTTGTGGTTTTTTTTTTAAATTTACAAGTGTCCGTTTTATTTTCTTGATGGTCAACAAAATTAGGACTTAGAAATAAATATTAAAAAGTAGGATAAGTTGGGTGTTGCGACATAGAGGCAGAGGTAGGGAGTCCATGAGTTTAAGGACCGTCTGGGCAACATAGCAAGGCCATGTCTCAAAAAACCTAGCAAACAAAACAAAAGAATGTGTGAAAAATGTAAGAGTAAGATATGCAGGTGTGTGTGTATATGACACACACATGTATTCTGTATGTGAGGATGTGGTAATTAAGGTTTTTTTTCACACAGAAGCTATCATTTATTTCCATTTCTGGAGTGATCCTTGAAACTCATCTTGCGATTTGAAACTACAATGGTACTCTATTTATTTGTATTTAAGGACAAATTTTTTACTTTGGTTTGTGTGTGTGTGTGTGTGTGTGTGTGTGTGTGTGTGTGTAGGCATAATGTTATTGTACACTATGTAAAGATTATCCATGTATTATTCACATGCTGATTTTTGTGCCCCACATCTGGCTGCAATCCTCGTTCTAAGATGCTCCTGTCTCAATGTTGTATAAACATTGCTTCCCAATTATTCTCTGATTGGTCAATAAAGAAGCTGATCAGCCAGTGACTGAGTAGGGGAGAGAATGGGACTGGACTTCCTCCCAGACATGGGTTGGGGTGGGGGAAGGAGAGATCTGAGGAAGTGGGACTTGCCTTGGGAATAGAGTCCAGGAGACACCATGAGTAAACGCCTGGAGCCCAGAGAGCCAGATCGGTACTAAAATGCAGGCACCACTGGGATAGAGGGTAGCCAGATTAGTTTAGAGAACTAAAATAGAGTAATACCACTCAGTTGTTGTGTCCTTAAAGCTTGTTAAATAAATATAATAGTCCAGTCACAATTATTTGGGAGCTAGCTGGGTAAACAGGAAAACTGCAACAGTCACTAACAAGTGTGCCTGCCTGCCTGTCTGTCTGTAATTCTTTTCAAAAGAACTGAAGGGTGATGGCTGTGTCCTTGCTTGGAGTAAACATTTCCGTGTTTAGTGAATGCAGACTCTTTCCTGATTGAGTAACTCTGAACAGTGACTGTAGGGAGGGGAGAGGGAAGCTGTGAAGTCTGGACGCCCAGGAATTCCCAGGCAACTAGCCTGCAGTGCTGGGGAGAGGGGGTGGAGGGGTGTGGGGGATGGGGAGATGAGTGAAACCACGTGCCGCAGAGCCAGCAGACCCCATAGAGGGTGGGGCCTCTGAGGTCCTGAGAACCTTAGAAGAAAAAAGGGACCTTTACATATGACTATTCAGAGAGATGGACTGTGTCATACTTCAAAAAAGAATTTTTGTTGTTTGTGTTTTTTCAAAACAGGATTTCTCTGTTTAGACCTGACTGCCTGGAACTCACTCTATAGAACAGGCTGTCCTGGAGCTCACAGAGATCCGCCTGCTTCTGCTTCTCTGAGTGCTGGGATTAAAGGCGTGCACCACTATGCCTGGCTTTGTATTATATTTCAAATAAATAAAGTGGACTTTCATATCTTTTTAAGATAGCTTTTTTATCATTAAAATTCCTATCTTTTTTATTATTTATTCATTTATATGTTGTTTCTTTTTTGAGACAGGGTTTCATGTAACCCAGGCTGGCTCAAATCCACTCTTTGACTATGTAGTAGAGGGTAGACTTGAACTCAAATTTATTAATTACTTAACAATCATATAATACATATATACACACACATATATGTGTAATAAAGTTTGGCCATATTCTCCATTTTACTCCCTTATTGTCTTTCCACCATCTCACCAAACCTTTTTTCTCAACAAATTTCCTTCATCCTTCCATCTTCTTTCTTCTTTCCTTCCTTTTGAGTGTGTGTGTCATCTGTATGAGTGGGTGGGAGGCATTTACCTGAGCAAGGGAAACTTACCTCAGGAGTAGAGACAGAGGTGTGGCTCTTGAGTCTGCCCATTTGGGATTACAGATGTGTACTACCTTACTGAACTAACTGGAGTCATCACATGACATACCAAGACCACATTCTCAGCACAAAGAAGATTTATTTGCCCCAGAGGGACAGAGATGGGATTGGAGACAAGGGAAAAGGGGGCAAGGGAGAGGGAGAAGGGATATGTCTTAGGGTTTTATTGTTTTGAAGAGACACCATGACCTTGGCAACTCTTATAAAGGAAAACATTTAATTGTGGCTAACTTAAAATTACAGAAAGTTTAGGGCTGGAGAGATGGCTCAGTGGTTAAGAGCACTGACTTTTCTTCCAGAGGTTCTGAGTTCAATTCCCAGCAACCATATGGTGGCTCACAACCCTCTGTAAATGGGATCTGATGCCCTCTTCAGCTACAGTGTATTCATAAAAATAAAAAATAAATAAATCTTTTAAAATATTACAGTGGTTTAGTCTATTATTGTTTCAGCAGGAAACATGATAGCATGCAGGCAGATATGGTTCTAGAGAAGGAGCTGAGAGTTCTACATCTTGATCTACATACAGGCCGCGGAAAGGGTCTGTAAGTCCCACTGGGCATAGATTGAGCATAGGAGACCTCAAAGCCCACCCCCACAGTGACACACTTCCTCATTTTGCCACTCCCCGAGGCCAAGCATTCAAACACCTGAGTCTATAGGGGCCATTCCTATTCAAACCACCACAGGATATCTGCCCTGGAGGAACAAAGGATAACCTCTGGATAGAGAGGAGACAGATATGACTCATATGCAAATGAAAGTTTATAAAGGGAAAAGGGGAAACCCTGTGTTAGGATGAGGTGTTTAATTTTGATTGGACAGGTTAATTAGGGTAGTCAAAGGTGGGCTTTTGATTGCTGGGCTTCAGTGCTTTCACAGCTGGGCCTTGGTGGTCAGCCTCAAGAGGAGGAAGTAGCAAAATACGGGAATAGACCTTGGTGGCTCTCTTTAGGAATGTAATCTAACAGCTTTTAGCAAGAGGGAATGGGGTAAAAAAAAAAAGAGAGAGAATGGGGGTAAAAGGCAAAACCGGTTGATGCCATATTTGCCATGCTTGGGTCTACTAGAGCATCCCAGTCTCTATCTAATATTGCAGAGTTTTTGTCCTCTAATGAACAAAATTTCAAATGTAATGATATATCAAATGTTACTGTAATTAACAAAACTACCAGGATTGTGGTGCAAATTTGAAGCCTGTCTGAGTTATATAGCAAAACTGTATCTCAAAAAAAAAAACAAAAAACAACAAAAAAAAACCTAAAACAATACACACACACTTAGCTGTACAAATTTCTGTCCTATTAAAAATCTTCTAACTCACAAAATGATAAAAGATTCACAGCAAGTTGCAAAAAAATACATCGAGGTTCAGTTTACCTCATGATAACATCTTACACAACTGCATTGCACTACCGTGTGTGTGTGTGTGTGTGTGTGTGTGTGTGTGTGTGTATGTAATTTTCCACCAGTTCTCAAAATTATTTTTCAATTCTTTGTCCTGAATTGGTTCTCTGTACTTCTACATGCTATCCAATTGTAACTCTCTCTGTGTATTCTCAAGGGTGATATTTGAAATATTCTCAAGGGTGATATTTGAAATATTTAAACATATCAGCACATTAGTTGTGCCTTGTGAACATCCAATCAGAAGAGACTGTCCCCAAGAACTGAAACAAAATTCTGGATACTCATGAGTGTAGGAAATGTGAGCAAGTCTACTGACTTTTCTTTTTTATAAGTTTTAAAAGATTTATTTATTTACATAATTTATATATATGAATGGTTTGTCTGCATAATCAGATCCCATTACAGATAGTTGTGAGCCACCATGTGGCTGGGATTTGAACTCAGGACCTCTGGAAGAGCAGCCAGTGTGCTCTTAACCACTGAACCATCTCTCCAATCCATCTACTATCTTTTCTATCAAAGAGTTAAACAAGACAAAATGATACTTTTAAAAAATTGTTTAAAAGAAAAAAGGCAATTGGCAGAAATTCAAATTCCTCCAGGATTAGTCCTTCTTGACATCAAAATACATGCCCGGTGGAGTTAAACCCTGTGGGACCTGTGCTGGGCGTACTTGCTTGCTTGATCTGACAAATCTTCTATAGAAGTTAAATTTTTTGCCTCGCTGAAACACTTTGGATTGCGTAGTTATTTTCTTAAAACCCCAGAGTCATTTCTTATTAATTTCTGAACCATAGAGATGTCTGAGGAAAGGAAGAGAGGGAGGTGGGTACTGGCCAATGTCAGAAGTCGTTTACTATTTGGGTCACCACACAGCTGGGTAAGAACAGTACATCAATAACCGCCCACATTGCTGTCCATGCCCTGGACTCCCCGCATCTCTTTGCAGTCCTTGGAGGTTTACTTGTTTTGACTATTGTATCAGGTCTTTAAAAGCAAAGGTGCATGCTTAGTTTATAGAATTGCAATGCCTACTCTTGTCTGACTCAAGGGATGATAAATGGTCCACAAAAGGTGATGTAGACCTGTAATCCTAGCATTTGGGAGGTTGAGACCAGAGGATCATGAGTGTGTGAGGCTAACCCAGGCTATACAAGGAGACCCTGCTTATAGAAATAAGCCACGTGTGGTTAGCACACAAATGAAAATTAAGTTCTATCCTTGAGCTAGTAGCACAATTCTAGCAGGCAACCACTCCTAACTCAGGATCCTCTTCTGTTTAAAAAAAAAAATTATGTTCTTCTGGTTCCTTCTAAGTCTAAGGCTTTGTAAAATGTTTGCAAAAATGTCAAGATATGCACTAGTAAGGAATTATGATATTTAAAATTTGGCAAACATAGGAGTGACTATTACCTGCAAAATGTAAAAGACTTTAAAAAAAGACTGTTGAAAGAAAGATGACTTGATAATCTTGCTCATAAAGAACTCAGTGCAGTGAGGATCATCCTCTGCAGAAACACAGGAGAGAATGACAGAGGTGTTGAGATAGGTACACAGAAGAGGCATCTCAAAGGAGCAGAGGGGGGCTGGTGGGATGGTTCAGAGTGAAAAAGGAGCTTGTAGCCACGCCTGATTGTCTGAGTTTAAATTCCTGGCATCCAGATGATATAAAGAGAGAACTGGTTCCCCCAGATTGCCCTCTGACCTCCCCACATGTGCTAGGACATATGTGCCTAATGCTGGCTTGCATGCACATGCAAGAACATACACATACTCACACACACATTCATGCATGTACCTGAAACGTAATTAAAAAAAAATGTTTAAAGTACAGAGAAGGAACAGTAAGTTCCAGTATCTCACAGTGGTTGAACTGTGTAACAGTTTTTACCAATCTCTCTTCCAAATTCTAAGACAATACAAACTGATATATGATATAAGGTGGATAATATATTGAGACCATTGCTATCCTAGGATAAAATTTTAAAATATTTATTGATTTTATCTTATGTGTACTAAGTGCTTGGCCTGCCTGTGTGTATGGGCATCATAACTGTGCACAGGCCTGCTGCCTATGGAGGTCAGAAAAGAGAGTTTGAACCCTTGAAACTGGAGCCACAGATAGTGTGGGCCACCATGCTGGGTCCCCTGAAAGAACAACAAGTGATCTTAACAGCCATCCCCCTGGCTCAGTGTTACTCATACAGTAGCTATCATTTTTGCAGCTTCTGTCATTAGCAGGTTGGTAATATTTATGCGCATGGGATAAGAAATTCAAATATATTATCTCAGTGAACTGTCACCACAATTCCATGAAGCCCATTTCACAGATGAGGACGTTAAGGCTGTAATCAGTCAAGTGACTATCCTGAAATCACACAGCAATCAATTGTACTCAAATTGATCTCAGGTATGTCCACTCTAATAAGGCTTTCCTTGAAAAATGCATTTTATCAGTTTTGTTTTATGTGTATGAGTAAAACATATATGAAAAACATAAATATATGTAAAACATTTTACATAGATGTATTTTACATATATACTTATATTTTACGTATTCATACATATATAATACATAATTTTTATTTTACATATATTTTACATATATGCCTGCGTGTATGTATGTGCACTATATGTGTATCTGGTGTCAAGGATACCAGAGAGAACATTGCATGCCCCACAGCTGGACTTACAGGCAGCTTCCTGATATGGGTGCTGGGAACTGAACCCACAGTGTCGTGCATAGAAGGCCAACTGAGTTGTGTCTCAAGTTCCATGTTGTGTTTTAATGCCCTTTTGATGTCTAAATAAACCTAGAGTTTTAATTCCTGTTTACATTTTTCTCTATGTAGCCCTGACTGTCCTGGAACCAGAGACCAGGCTGGCCTGGAACTCAGCGATCTGCCTCCTCTGCCTCCGGAGTGCTGGAATTAAAGGCGCACACCACAGCCATCCAGCCAGACTTCATTAGTTTTACAATCATGCAGATGCCAGTTCCTCTGTCTAGATTCTTTCCTTCCTAAAACGTCTTGAAGAGTTTCTCTTTGCCCATCACAGATCACCTCCAGCTTTATTTATTTATTTTTTTTGTGAAGCTCTTTAGGCAGAGTTGTTCAAGTGCCATTTTGTTTTCTCCAACGGACAAGAAGCTCTTTGAAGGACAGAGTCCCATTTACCTTTCTTTATACAGAGCCCAACGCACAGCAGGCTATCAGCGGACATCTGTTTAGTGAGTCCATTTGTTTGTAGATGATGCAAGAGCTAGAGAACGTTCCAAGGCCGTTGTTCATGACAAGCAGTTACTGAGCTGCTTAGCAATTCCTTTCCAGCCAAATGGTGGAAGTTACATTCTCAGAGAATTAATTCAGTGCTTGCAATAACGGGAGCTTACACCTTACTCTGACAGATTAGAATCAGAGTACATTCTGAAGTTTCTATTTCTGGCCCAACAAGCCAAAATTCTATTCTCAGTCTTAAGGACTCACCTAGGTTATTTCTCTGGGGAAACTTTATCAGGAATCAGGTACCTGTAGTTAGATAAGGAAGATCCTGGTGAATTAACTACCTTTTGGAGCTTCACTTCTGTTGCATATGCTTACCTCACAGAGGATGGTTAAATGAGATGATAATCCTATGTTCACTTCCTGTTAACTGATTGCTTGCTCTGCCTCTTGACCTACGGTTAACTTTATTTAATCCCATTTACTATATTCAAGTAGAAAGTTCTTGGATTAAAGGTATTTGCTAAGGCTGAGCCATACCACAACTAAAAACACTTTTTCCCCCAGTAAATAACACAATCTCACAGTTCACAGTGTGATCAAATATCCTGCAACAAGACATAGCTAGTCCCTGTCACATCATATCTCAAACCTATCTTTATACCTACCTTGTCTAAGTCACTGTCTTTCTCAGATATCCAGATCCTTCAAGTCCCCTTTAGTCACCATTTCTATCTCATTTTCTTTTTCCACTACTGACCACAATCTAGTATATACTGTGACAGTTTAACACAACATCTGTTTAAGACTGCTTATCCTTTTTCTTCCCCAAAGCAGAGCTTGTTGGGAAATTTTTATTTATTTATTAATCAATTAGTTAATTATTTTTGTTTTATGTGTATGAGTGTCTTTACTTGGGTGTATGTAGGGGTATCACATGCATACCCTGGTGCTCAAGGAGTCAGAAGGGAGCATCAGATGCCCTGAACTGGAGCTACAGTTGTAAGCCACCACACAGGTGCTGGGAACTGAACAGAGGTCCCCTGCAAGACCAACAAGAGCCTTTTAACTGCTGAGCCATCCCCCTAGCCCCTTGTTGGGGAATTTCTAATCAGAAAGAAATGGTGCTGGGGTCTCATTTAATTGATATAAAGCAAAAGTATTGGTAATCACTATTTGTTTTTCTGGCCCTGTTGCTTAGAGAGGAGGAACTGTTGGTGGGAACTTACTTGGGCCTTAGAGACTTTGGATCTCTCTTTGGCTTCCTCCACTGATAACTAATGTTGATAGGGGAACCTTTAACCCTGAATGTGGCCCCTAAAGAGTTCAAGTCCTAGCCCACACCTGCCAGTGTGAGGCCAAATCTTTTAAGTTCAGACTCCATTTTAGAGAGCCGAACCTAAGTTTGAACTCAGGTAAACAGGTTGGTACCTAGCATTAATTTCCAAGTTGTCCCCCAACAAAACCTGAGCCTAGTTCCAATCTCTAGGCCAATCCCCAACAAGACTAGAGTTTTCAGGTTATATCCTCAACAAGACCAATGTCTCCAGGTTATTCCCTCAACAAATCTGCACCCCCCAGGTTACAAGCCCACCTCCTGCCTAATGACCACCAATGCAGAGGGGAGCAGAAGTTAAGTTTATGATATGACTCCCAGCACCAGCTCATTATGTTAAAGCCCACAGTAGCTTTCCAATCAGATGCTTGCACATGTACTCCCTGCTTGCTGCTTACTATAAAGCCTTGTCCTGACAGACATTCGGGACTCCCCCAACACCAACACATCATCATCCTGTGTGATGGTGGTGTGTTGAGGGGGCCCCGAGCTAGCTCTAATAGAATAAAAACCTTGCTGTGAGTTGCATCAGATTGGCTCCTGTCTGTTTTTTCGGGATCACTAACATTTCCCTGGCATTACACAAGCTGTATGAACACAAGTTATTTTTTTAAGATTTATTTATTTATTTTATGTATATGAGTGCACTGTAGCTGTCCGGATGGTTGTGAGGCACCGTGTGGTTGCTGGGATTTGAACTCAGGACCTTTGGAAGAGCAATCAGTGCTCTTAACCGCTGAGTCATCTCTCCAGGCCCCCCCCCCTTTTTTTTTACTCTCCTAACCCTCAGTATGTTCACCCATAAAATAAGGATGAAATAGCTAATAAATGAAAATCAGATGATACATAGAATTTACTCAGCACAGTATCTTGTACAGAATAACTCTCTCTTATGCCTTCCTTCTCTCCCTCCCTCTCTCCGTCCTTCTTTCTCTCTTCTTCCCTCCCTCTCTCTTCCCTCTCTCAGGAGCCTGAGAATGAAAGCCACTGAGAGCCAATTTGGGAACAGGTGGGACGCCTGTGCAAAGCTAGAAAAAAAGTCTTCTGCAGGCAAAGACAGGCTAGAACCCCTTTGGCCTTACCCAGGGCCTGCGTCAGACACTCAGAGGATCCACACTCGAACATTTTTTTTCTCCTGTCAGATCTTAGTTCTTATTTTTAAGATTACCATACAGTTTACATAACATAAAATGTATTATTTTAATCATTTTTATCTTGGATAGTCTTTTTTCTTTAAGATTTATTTTTATGTATGTATCTCTGTATATGCCATTGCCGTACGTATATGGGAGCTCACAGAGGCCAGACTGGGGGCCTGATTTCTTGGACCTGGAATTAACAGATAATTGTGACCTACCTGCCTGATGTGGGTGCTGGGAACTCAGGCCAGGACCTCCTTAAGAATGGCAAGTGCTCTTAACTCCAGCCCCTCTTGGATCATCTTTAAGGATCTCCATAACCCCTACAAACATGACCACTGATTAGTTAGAATTTGTTATATTTTGATATTTTACATCTTTTTTTTAAGATTTTATTTAAGTATATGGGTACACTGTCATGTCTTCAGGCACACCGGAAGAGGGCATCAGATCCCATTACAGATGGTTGTGAGCCACCATGTGGTTGCTGGGAATTGAACTCAGGACCTCTGTAAGAGCAGCCAGTGCTCTTAACCACTGAGCCATCTCTTCAGCCCCTATTTTGATATTTTAAAATAAATCTATTTTGGCTAATGAAATGCCTTAGGGGTTAAAAATACTTGCTGCCACAGTAGATCTGGCCTTGGTGGCAGGATCTTGGGAGAGCTGGCCCAGACCTTCACTGGCTGTAGCACTCAGGGAAGCCCCTTGACTGGGCAGCACAGTGGAGTTGGCTCTAGTGGCGTGGGTCTGGGTGGGCTAGACCTGAGGGCATAAGAGCAGGAGAGCTACAGCACAGGGTGAGCTAGCCGGGGCAGCTAGCAGGAGAGCTCTCCCTGATGATAAGGGTTAGGCAGGCTGACCAACTCAGCTACCACCCAGGGCCAGACCCAGGGCTTTGAGTTGGGCCACTCCCAAATCCACATCATCTGTGAGTGGCTAGAGCATGTGAAAGGCCAGTCCTGCAGATCCAAAGCTGCAAGATCCTCATGACACAGGGCATCCATCAACAAGATACCAGAGAGGAGCCCGGTGAGGACCTAGTATTGATGGTGTAGCTGTAACCAGAGGCTTCAAAACAGATCAATGACTCGTTGCAATGAACATTTGCAAGTTAAGATATGTGGACAAAAGGATATACTGTGGGACACACTACAGTTTCTGCAGTAAGGTGTTTTTTATGTTTTGTTTTGTTTTTGGTTTTTTATATTTTGGGAGTATGGTTGAAAGGCAGAGAGAGGATATGAAGGGACAGGGAGATGAGTGGGATTGGGGTGTGTGATGTGAAACTCAAAGACTCAAAAACAAAGTTAAAAAAAAAACAACAACATACTTGCTGCCAAATCTGACAGCCCAAGTTCAATCCCAGGAATTCATTCAAATGGTAGAGGGAAAGACCTGATTTCTGAAAGTTGTCCTCTTATCTACCCACAGGCAATATAGCTTGCATGCCCCAATCCTAAACAAAATAAATAAAAAAATGTGACTTTAAGACCCATTTAAACACTAAAGAATGTCACTGGCTTATTTACCTACAAGTAAGTGAATTCTGGCTTGATGGGTGCTTCAGTCCAACGACTCAAATGATTTCAGGGAAGAAGTTGTTTCTCTTCATATTTTTCCTTTTCCTCAGCTATACTGACTTTATTGTTAGTTTGTGTCTGGTGTCAGAGAGCAAACACTATGCCTGTTAGAGGCATAAGGTACTAAGCATGTTAGGTAAGCTTTCTCCACCTGAAGCCTTTGGTGCTGGTTTATTGCTTAGTGAGTGTGTTCATGGCAGCTTCAGATGTAAATAAGCAGGGCTTCCTTCCAAATCAGACCTCTTATCTTTATGACCACTGATCAACGGAAGAGAATGTCTTGTGATATTCTCTACTGGTGGAAAGGAGACTTCCTCTGCTCAGACAACCCCAAATCTCTTCATACCTAGATATTTTAGATTGGACTGCGGGCCCATTTTAAAAAGACCATGGTTCAGGCGGACTGGACAATCCTAGAGTTACAGCTGGGCCCACCCTACCCAAGTCAAGTGGCTAAATTGAGAGAGGTGGTTCCCCAAGGCAAAACTTGCATCTACTGGTAAAGTAATGGCCACTGCATGGGCTGGAGTAATGGCTAAGCAGTGAAGAGTACTTGTTCTTGCAGAGGACCTGTGATCAATGACCAGTGCCCATGTGATGGCTCGCAAGGTCCATAACTGTTGCAGTAGTACATTATTCCACTCTAATCTCTGAGGTGGTGGTGGTGCCAATGCGTCACTTGTTACCTGCCTCAATGCTCTGGATTTTTGAATGAAACACACCCATACACACACACACACACACACACACACACACACACACACACACGAGTTTCAATAGCTGGACCACTCCCAAACTTCCACGTTGCTAATGCCTCCCCTTCGATAACTCTTGAATATTATTAAAATCTATTTTCCATCTTTGCTATCCTAGACTCAGTTTGGGGGGCTCCCCCAGCTCTTACACGGTTATATGCTTTCCCTCCTGCAGCTCTCAAGCTTAGATCTTCTTCCTCTCCCAGCAATGACGAGTCCTCTTTCCATGGTTCCCTTTCCCTTGGATCCTAAAGTCCCATCTCTGTCTCCCTGCCCAGCCACTGGCCCTGGGAAACCAACCCAGAATCAACCAGAACCAGCCGGGGGCAGGGACCCTCAGCATCTCACATGAGGGATTCTCATGTAATTCCTAAATAACACAATGCACCAAATTTATTAACCAAATCCACAACATATAACTCCAGTTCTGGGACATCCAACCCTCTCTTCTGACCTTCATGGGCACCAATCATACATGTGGTACAGAGACGCATGTGCAAGCAAAACACTCATGGGCATGCAAAACCACCCGCCAAGAGTTCTTACCCACCAACTAAAATAGAACTGTTTCATATTTTCTCCTGTTACATCAGGTATGCAGGCCTCATTTTCCATTGCTGCTCATGTAATGACAGGAAGATGAGACGTGGACAATCACTAATCTTAAGGGTTAAGTTTTTCAACGACTCCACAGTGAAGGGGTGGGGTACCCTTTATTGACTCTGAGAGTCATCTAGAAGAGCTGAGGAAAACAAAGAGGAAATTCAGCTTCTGGTGCTCAAAAATAGGGCTTCCCCACACCTCTCAAGTCCTGCAAGTCAGCCAGCAAGAGGCTTATGTATCTTATATAGCTGTATAGCTAACTAGTTGCTAAGGTACAGGCCGGTTCCCTGCACCATGTCATTCAAAAAGGAAAAGGAAGGAAAGGTTGTCCTGGGCCCCTGAGAGGGTATGGGAGGAAAGATAAAGAAAAGGAGCACTAAGTGTAGGTCCCAGTTTTCTGTGCAGTGTCATGCCCTACAGCCTTTCCGTCTCCCGGGAAGGGACTTGGAGGTCTGTAAACAGCCGGCGGTGCAGTCACGTTCATTCCACTGGCCTGCTGAGGTCAGGCAGAGGCAGTCAGGAAGTTTAAACATATGAGATGCTCTAGGGTATCTGGAAGGCTGCAACAAACTTGCAGTCAAGTCACCATGTGCCATGAGATGCAGCCATGAAAATCTCACTACCTAGAAAAGAAGAAAAGTCAACTTTAGAATGTAAAAATAACTTTAAAGAATGATTTTAATTATGTATATGTATGGTGGTTTGAGCAAGAATGCCTCTCCATAGGCTCATATATTTGAATACCTGTTCACTAGAGAATGGTACTACTTGGGGGAGGGATGGGTAGGAAGTGTGGAACCTGGCCCTAATTGAATGCTTCCTTTTATAAGAGAGTCTTTTCACTGCGCTAGAACATTAAATAAGATGGTATGCGTTTGTGTGTGCTCACATGAGTGTGAGTGTGTCAGAGCCCCCAGAACTGGAGCTCCAGGTGTTTATGAGTCACCCAATGTGGTCACAGGGAACTGAACTCTGGTCCTCTGCAAGAGCAGTATGCTCTCTTAACTGCTGATTGATCTCTCCAGCCCTTTAGATTCTGGACAAGAAAATTCCAGTGACAGGGCTGAAGAGATGGTTCAGCGGTTAAGAGCACTGACTGGTCTTCCGAAGGTCCTGAGTTCAAATCCCAGCAACCACATGGTGGCTCACGACCATCCATAATGAGATCTGATGCCTTCTTCTGGGGTGTCTGATGACAGCTACAGTGTACTTATATATAACAATAAATAAATCTTTAAAAAAGAAAAGAAAATCCCACTGACATCTTGCTGTGCCTCAGCTTGGTTCTCTGAAGAATGAAAATGTTTTGACTTTTTGCTGTGTATTCATGCTATTACATAATCAGAGGCAGTCTTCTGCTAATCCTTTCAAATATATGGATGTTTCTAGAATAAGCGAGCTTTGTTTTGGCTGCTCCGTCACACATTTCCCATGCCTTCTCTTCTGAAGTGCTTGCTTCCTCAGAGTTTCCCTTTCCAGAGAAGATGACTAAAAGAACAATTAGAAAAAGAGAATCATATTATGCTTCTGTATTGAGTCCCTAAAACATAGAAGAGTCTCTTAAAGCATTCCATTAATGTAAGATGTTCTGTGTGTAGTCAGAGGAGAGTAGTGGTGCCCGGGAAGGCGGTGGGAGGATTATGTTAACTGTGTTCGGGCTTCTTTCACTTAGGGTAATTGAGATTCATCTGTGATGTCACAGGTAATAATACTTTATCATTTTCATTGCTGAGTAATACAAGGTATAATTTTAATAGAGGATATTGAAATCCACAAAACAGGAGTATGTTAATGCTGCTTACTTAATTCTCTTACTTAAGTATAATAACTGTTTTTGGTCAGGTAGTATATCTGAAATTCATTAGCTGTGAGGTAATATAATGCAGTTCTTGGGATATTAGACTTGTTCGTTTATATGTTGAGACAAGGATTCTCTGTGTAGCCCTGGTAGTTTTGAAACTCACTCTGTAGACCAGGCTGGCCTTAAACTCAGAGATTCACCTGCTTCTGCCTTCAAGTGCTGGGATAAAGCCATGCACCACCACTGCTCGGCCTGGGATACTGGATTTATCTGTGACTTTAAATCTCCAGACGTTTAACTGGGTTGTGTTCCTATCATGTGAGAGCAAGGTCTGTGGTCATGTGGACCAGGCTGTTTTCAACAACCTGCCAAGGTTGATCCAGATGGGGTGAGTTCTTCCCTTCGCTGCTTCGTCCTCCTCTGGGCTGCAAGCCTCTGAGCCTTCATCCTGTCAGCTTCCATCTGCTATGAGCCATGTCCATCCTGATCACTTCCTCCCGGCTTGCACAGGCTTGCACACTCTAGAAGAGTAGATGACCTTTTCTGGCCACAGCAAGTTTGTTGCAGCCTTCCAGATACCCTAGAGCATCTCATATGTTTAAACTTCCTGACTGCCTCTGCCTGACCTCAGCAGGCCAGTGGAATGAACGTGACTGCACCGCCGGCTGTTTACAGACCTCCAAGTCCCTTCCCGGGAGACGGAAAGGCTGTAGGGCATGACACTGCACAGAAAACTGGGACCTACACTTAGTGCTCCTTTTCTTTATCTTTCCTCCTATACCCTCTCAGGGGCCCAGGACAACCTTTCCTTCCTTTTCCTTTTTGAATGGCACGGTGCAGGGAACCGGCCTGTACCTTAGCAACTAGTTAGCTATACAGCTATATAAGATACATAAGCCTCTTGCTGGCTGACTTGCAGAACTTGAGAGGTGTGGGGAAGCCCTATTTTTGAGCACCAGAAGCTGAATTTCCTCTTTGCTTTCCTCTGCTATACTTTTAACCTCTCAAGACAGAAGGATGTCTCAGCAAGACTAGGGTGGAAACTATGTACCTCCGCAGGCTAAAAATACAAGCCCGTTAACAACTTTCAAACTACGAGCCTCACCTTTATCCCACTTGCTACCAAAGCATGCTTAATTAATAGTCCCTCATCCCAACTTATAATAAAATGGCAGCTGCCTAAGATCCAAAGTCCTTTCCCTAGCTCCCTCTCCACTGCAGTGATGGTCATAGGTATCATTTAGGAAGATGTGCCTTGTGCAGCACAGCACAACCTGTCTTATTTCATTCCTACAAATGACCCTGTGGTGTGGGTACCATGATTTTACCGATGATGAAACCGAGTCTGAGAGAGGTGACTTTCTCAGGGTCATTTATCTCGTAAGTGACAGAGCCAGATGAAATTGGCTTTGTAGCTTCTTAGATGCTTCCTGGTCTCTGCGTACTAGCTTCCCATTTGATCACCATCTACATAACAAGCAGAGCCCCTGCCTAAACAGACCAATTTAACCAGGGAGGAAATGGGATTTTTTTTCCCCTTTGTTCCTCACCCTCCACCCAGAGCACTTACTACCAAGTGAAATTAACTGAATGTATAGTGAAATCTGGGCACTGCTATTCACGACAAAACTACAGTTGTCCAGTTAAACATATTTCATTGCTTCTTGGCACCAGCGATGAACTATCCATGGTAAATGACAATACTGCTTAGAGACGGTCGCTGTTGCAATAAGACAGTCACTGTTGCAATAAGAACAATGCTCCAGACCTTGGCTTTGCAAAGTTAAGATGAAAAGCCAAAGTATGTTGCAATCAAGTTACAGATTAGTACATCATTGTTGATACTTGCTTACCTTTGCCCTAATTTCTTATCTGTATTTTATTCTTTACATTTGTTTAAAAAGTTTATGTATAGCCGGGCCAGTGGTGGCGCACGCCTTTAATCCCAGCATTTGGGAGGCAGAGGCAGGCGGATTTCTGAGTTCGAGGCCAGCCTGGTCTACAGAGCGAGTTCCAGGACAGCCAGGGCTACACAGAGAAACCCTGTCTCGAAAAACCAAAAAAAAAAAAAAAGTTTATGTACCCACATGAGTATCAGAACACCTATAGCCATAGGATCATTTAGAACTGGAGTCATATATGCTTAGGAGCTGCCATGTGGGTGCTGGGAATTGAAACTGGGTCCTCTGGAAAACCAGCAAGGACTCTTAACCACTGAGCCATCTCTCCATTCCCTATTTAAAAAAAAAAAATTAAAACACCTGCACATTTGCTTGGGAATGGGGTGGTAGAGTTAATAACTCAAGGAATAAGTTAACAAACTGCTTTTATTTATTACTTCATTCCAGACAGGATTGGGCTAAATTGCATAGGTTGACCTTGAACTTGTGGCTCAAGTATCCTGAACTCTCAGTCTTACTGCTTCAGACTCCTATGTGCTGGGATGTCTGGTATGTGCCACCATACCAACTGGAAATCACTGTGTTTAAGGGGTTAAATACACTTGGAAGGCTGAGACAGGATGATTGTGAGTTCAAGGTCAGTCTGGGCTACATAGCTGGATCCAGGTCAGCCCTATGTTGCCTATTAGATCCTGTCTCTAAAAACAAAGCAAAAATAAGAAACAACATAAAGTAATAACAGCTAAATTTTGATAATATTTTGTAGTTTCTCTATACATTCTTTACTATTAACTTTGGTCTTTTCAGAAATCAATTCTGCTATTATTCTGGCATTGCTGGGCTCTGTCACAACTCATCCATTTAAAAGACACTTTGATCATTTAGAAAAAGAGATGCTTCTGTCCTCCAAGAGATTGCAACAAAATGAATGGTTGTCATGTCTGTGGATAAGCTCGGTGAATGTTTGAGAAGTAAGTTTTTATCTCCATAAAAGAATTTTGTGAGAAAAATTAAGGCTGGTATTGCCTGCATCTGGAAGGTCTGGGACTTTGATGATGACCTATAGGTGAGGTTCCTCCTTCCATGTGGTGCCTCCTCCTGCAGGCCTCCTCCTGTGGATACCCTGGATATCTTTACAGTGCCAAAGCTGGGTTCACAGGCATCAAAACAGGCTGCCAGAATCTCACAGACCTGGGCTCAGAAATCCTGGAATGAGTCTCAGGAGACGGGGTGGAGGTGGGGGTGAAGGAAGGAAGGAAAAAATAGCCATCTCAGATTCAAGAGGAGAGGTATAAACGCTCTCTGTTGATGAGAGGAGTTACCTGCCCACACGCAAGAGGGAGGAATGATTGAAATCATTTTCCAGGGAACAACTGCACACAGAACAATTATTGTATCTATTCTTCTTCTGGGAGTCGCACATGCTAAGGATCTTACAAACCCAGAGCTATTGAGCCAGCCATGGCTGCCGCGTGGAACAAGGCAGCTTAACACTAAGACAAACCCATAGGCAAGCAGGTCTGAAAGGTGGAACAGCTTCCTGCTGGAGTGGACTAGAAAGGCTGTCCAGCTAGCACGAGGTTTGGAGCCACGCCACTCTGAGTTCTTATCTTGGGTCCGCTGCTTTTAGCCACGAGACTCTGGGAAATGGCCTTGGTAGCTCCACGGCTCAGGTTATCATCTATAAAATCTGGATAGCAATAGTAGCTGCCTTCATACAATCGCTGTGAGGTCCAAATGTGAGAACATTTATGAGTTTGCCCAAGTGCTAGGAGCAGTAATAATGCTTCAGTGATAACTATTGCATATATAGTTATATGCCACAGAGAATCTTCTCAGTCAACAATGAGATGTGTGTGCAATGGAGATCCCATAGGGCTATACTGTCTAGTGATGTCATAGCCATCTTAGTCCTTTAAGTATGCTCCACCATATTTGCACAACAATGAACTTACTTAACAATGTCTTTCTCAAACCCTGGCTACCTTATTAAACAACATCTGGCTGCACTGAACAAGGCGTATGACCTTTCCCCTACAGAAATTCTCCCCTCTATGTTGACTTAAAGGTCAAACAAATGTGATCCAGTCATTGAGGAGCTGCTTCAGAAACACCTTAACATACAGACCAATAGACCTCACACATTAGAAGTCTTCTAATTAACATGTTCTGATTTCTACGGGAAATACAGGAAATCAAAAATGATCCATTACAAAAATAACTTTAGTTCCAGGAAAGAAAAAAAATGACAGTTGGTAAGTTTCTTCTTCTTCTTAGGAATGTAAGTCAGACACTAGAGTAAAGAGTCCATCTCCTGTACCCCTGTCAGCAGAAGGGCAACGTTGAACCTGTCACTTTCCCTTTTATCAAATTGCACATGATAGCTTCTCAGATGCCGCATACATAGGTGAGCTAAATGGTCACTTCGTTTCATCCCGTGTGTGTGGCATGGAGTATTTTGTCTTTTTTGCATATGTGTGTGTTTTTTACACCTATTAATTCACAAGAGATTGTTCCTTTCTGATATTACTCAATGGGACTGCAGTTTGACTTGGTGCCTGTGGTTCATTAATGTCTCTCTCCCCCCAACCTCCGCTTCCACTCTCTCATAAGAACCAAATAGTTTCCATCACTGACGTCAACTCCACTATTACACATTGAGCAACCATCATTGTTATCTAGTTTCAGAATATATGTTCATCATCATCATCCATCACCACCACCACCATCATCATCATTTTCAAAAAATGTTAGCATGTAACAATACCCTCCCCCCCCACACACACACACTCCAGTGGCTTTTTAAGCCACCAGGACACAGGCACCCTCAAAACCATTAATCTTCTCAACCTTTCTGCTGAAGGCTTTGACCTTCAGGATGGCAGGCTGCTTAGAGAGCCTTCCCTTCCCCAGAACTTGGAAGCTGCTCATTGCACTCCGTCAGTGATCCGGGCAGCTCCAGTCCTACTTTTGGCAGTATTTACCGACCAGTGGCCACACTGTATTCAGGTTGACAGTTGAGCAGACAGAAGCAGCTCTTTAAGTGATAATGCCTCAGATCAACTTTCCCAAAGTCACCCTGAGGGTTATTTGTCAAAGCTAAGTCAAAATGGTGACTCAGTCCTCCAGCATTGCCGGGACTTCCCAGGACCTCTGGTGCTAATGCGGTGTAGCCTGCTTGCTTGCTGGTGTAGCCTGCTTGCTTGCTGGTGTAGCCTCTGGCTCTTCCTCAGGATCGGTGGCAGGGTGGTCCCTGGAAGGAAAGCAAGTTTCTCTTAGTTTGTTTCTTTAGAAGTGTCAGAACCAATGTCTCAGTTTATAGGCTGTTGACTTGGAAAATAAAAGATTCTTGAAACTATGTGTCCTGACCAGACTGGTTAGACCAGGTCGGAGGAGGCTGTTGTGGGCGACTCCAGCCAGCTGGAGCCCTGCTGTCTTTAGAGCCTATGCTGTAGCACTTCTTCGAAAAGGGACCAGCCCTGAGAGGACCAATTGCTTCTAGTTAATTGAATAATTAGGATTATCGTCCCTTGAGACTTCTCAGGAACAAGAAAAATATGCTACCTTTAGTGAAGATCTTCTCTTTGTAATTCATGATTAACTATTTTTTTTCACACACAAAACAAGTCAACACTTATCAATCATTTCATGTATTAGGTACTATGCTGCTAATTGGTTCTTTAATGTTCTTGTGGAGGAGGCTCCTTCATTTTACCCCCATTGTACAGATAAGAAAAATGAAGGTGCAGAGAGGTTAACTTGTCCAAGCGCACACAACTGTTGTTATGGGGCCTGGATCCAATCTGAGGAGTGTTTGAGCCTACAGTGCGGACTCTGAAGGAGAGTGGGTGACATCACACACAACCATGTTTGCACCATGGTACAAAGCCAGATATGTGGGAGACTTGCTGTCTGAGACCCAAGAGCAAGAATTATCAGTGAAGGACTGGAGAGACGGCTCAGTGTTTAAAGGCCCTGGCTGCTCTTCCAGAGGACGTGAGTTCAGTTTTCAGAGCTCACTTTGGACACCTCTCAACCACTTGTATCTCCTGTTCCAGGGCATCTGAAACCTCTAGCCTCTGTAGGCACCTGCACTTACATGTGCACCTCCAAATACACTTCATTAAAAATTAAAATAAATCTTTGAAGAAACCCATTTATTAAATTTTCTCAAACAAGTCAGCCAAATGCTACAAAACCCACCTATCACAGACATCCTTACATCTGAACTAAATGCTACAAACAACGCCTATCACAGAAACCCTTACATCTGAGCCATTTCTGCTCTGGCACCTTTACACGGAACTGACCTCCCACCCCAATCAAAACTGATGTGGGTCTCCATCTTCATGTCCAGAATTTGTTCACACCATTTCCTCTTTGCTGCTTTTTCACTTTCCCTTTCCCTGGCTCCCCTTCTGCTCTTTTTAAAATTATCATCTATTTATGTGACTGTCTGTGTTTCTGTGTATGTGCCTGCCCAAGGAGGCCGGTGGGAGAATCGTCTGTTCTCTGGAGTTTCAGGCAGCTGGGAATCGAACTCCGGTCTTCTGTGAGAACAATATATGTTCCTAACCACTGAACCATCTCTCCACTCCGACTCCCTTTCCCGACATTCTGTATTCGCTGCCGCAGCTGGCAATCTCTCTACCTTACATTGACCTTGTAGAAACCACGAGCAAAGAAAGCTTTGGCTTGGCATTCCACCTCTGCCTTTGGATAGTAGCTACCAGAACTTACGGAACCTTTGAGAAACATCCTTTGACATCTGTAGAAGACAGTGTACCATTTTCTTAGTAAAAATGTCTTCCTGTTTCCTGATTGTGGGTGCTGTTTTATACTCCTGTTGCTATGTCTTTCCCGCCATCTGGGACTGTGTCCTTTCTTAAAAGTGTGACAAAAGAAACATTCCTCCCTTAAGTCACTTGTCAGGTATTCGGCTATAACAATAAGAAAAGTAAGTAATACAGAAACATGTTACCAGGGTGTGAGTGTGAGAGCCAAAGTTATATTTTAGTTTTAATTACTCAAAATGCTTCTTCTACCCTGCAAGCCCTTTGCTAAGGACAGATATGTCCTGAGATGCTGGAGGCTGTTGTTTATGTAAGATAATGAGCCTCGAGTTCTGTGTTTTCTTACCCTAAACAAGTTTGTTTGACCCAACAGGATGTGCTTGATCACATTCAGGCAGGAAGTGTGTCAGGATACAGGTTTGCCACTGATTGGTCCTGGTGAGAAATACTTGGCCTTATGGGTGTGCCTTTATAAGCCTCTGCAAAATATGACTCGTTACCATTTTGGGGGGGAACCCCAGAATGGACCTGGTCAGAGTCTATCTTCTTGGCCAGTATTTAATTCACGCTGGCTTCAGTTTGGCTCAGACTGCGGTAGCAGTCTTAGTCCACTTATGGGACTAACAGGAGGCTACTGCTATGACCAATTTGACCATGTGGTTTGTAGGCCTTTTGAACTGGCTCGTGTGAGGGCTGCAAATGGATTTGGAGATCTAGGCTGGAGAAGCCTTGTAACACTGTCGTAGTTAATGTGGGCTGTCTACGTGACCCAAAGCGAGAGTCACCTGGGAAGAAGGAACCTCAACTGAGGAATTACCTTGATCAGACTGTCCTGTGGCCATGTTTGTGAAGCTCTTTCTTAATTGCTAATTGATGTGGGTGGTACCGTTCCTAGGCAGGTAGGTCTGGAATGCGTAAGGAAGGGAGCTAACTATGAGCCCGGGAGTGAGTGAGTGAACAGTGAGTTCTGTGGCTCCTGACCTGTCTTCCTCAGTGAAAGGGTTGTTCCCTGGAAGTATAAACCAAATAAGTCCTTTCCTTTCCAAGTTGTGAGGAATCCGTTTGACTCTATTTTGAAGGCAGAAGTCATTATGCTGTATTGTTAAAAATAAGTTTCCATTTACCATAAGAGCTGAGTTTCTGTCTCTCTTTCCTGGAACCTGACCTGCCCTAACCCATAACATTGACTTACTTTTGAGAATGCCCGCTAACCCCCACATGGTGATGGCTGTTGTGGGATTTTCCTGTACCTTTTTACTGCTCCATTGTCTCCTGTACATCTGCTTCGCACATACTCATGATTTTACTCCTAAAAAATGAACTTACGGCTGTTCTCATTAGCCTTACTTGGGAGGCAGTCAGCTGGCCAGCTCTCTGGTGCACCCCAATAAAAATCAAGCTTGCTTCAAATGTTGGTAGTGTTCTTTTTCTTGCCCAATGGGATTAACAGTTGCTTTTGTAAAGGGTTCTGATTTATCACAGCAACAGAGAGCTGACTAGAACAAATGCTGTAAGCAAGGCTTACTGGACCATTCTGGTATAAGTCCGTAGTAGGACCAAAATGCTAAGACAAAATTAGACAGTAGAGGCAGGTTTTAAAGAGGAACAAGCACTTTGCTGGAAATTGGGCTCAAGGACATTTTTGTTGTGTCCCACAAAGAATCTGCATCCTGAGAATTTGAGACTGGATTTATGAGTTAAGGACCAGTGACGGAGACTTCAAGACAGGATAGCATTCAGGTTGTATCACAACTACGGCTGATTGCTTTTATCCAGGTCTACAATGCTGGGGGTGGGACAAATGGAGAAGAAAGGCAAGAAGAACCTCTGGTTAGGTCAGTGGTTCTCAACCTGTGGTTCTCGACCACCTTGGGTGGGGGGTCACAGATCAGATATCCTGCATATCAGATATTTAAATTACAATTTATCATAGTAGCAAAATTACAGTTATGAAGTAGCAACAACATAATTTTATGGTTGGGGGGCTACCATGGCATGAGGAATTCTATTACAGGGTTGTAGCATTAGGAAGGCTGAGAACCTTTGCTTTAGGTGAAGAAAGGAGTCAATAGCTGATTGTCAAGAGATTAGGAGACATACTCCAGGGGAAGGCCTCTTCTCAGAAGCTCCATCTTATAAAAATCAAAACTCATTGAAAACACTTGCCAGGATAGTTGTTTTCAGTTGCTGGGTTGAATGCCTCAGTTGGTTGGTTGGTTGGCCTCTCTCCTTTTGAATGCTTTCTTTGGGCTTTCCGTCACTGTGAACAGAAAAGCAGCAATGAACAGTAGCCAGGCCACAGCCTGAATGCTATTGAAATTTTCCTTCATCAAACAAACGAGTCCATTTACTTTCCAATTTAGCCTCGACCAGGTTCTCAGGACATAGGCAGAATGAAGCGGATTCTTTGCCTGAAACAGCACACAGATGGCTTCTAGCCGGGTTCTGACTGAGCCCTTGTTTGCCTGTGCAGCTTTATGGGCCAGGTCTCCAGAGCCCGCGTTTCTCTTGTCACTCTGGTTTTCCGGCTCCCACCATAATGGCCCACTAAACCCTGACTATGGCATTCTAGGGCTTTTGACCCCAAGTTTCAAACTGTTTCACATTCCTCTCAGCCAGTTGCAGAGGCCTGAGAATCTCTGGCAAGGTTTCTCAGAGCAATGACTCCGCCTCCTCACTGTTCTGCATTAGTTAACTTTTCTGGATGCTGTGACAAAGTATCCAACCAAGGCATCTTAAGGATGGAAGACTTTGTCTTGAGTTAAAAAGGAGTCCCCTGGCATTGGCGGCACACACCTTATTCCCAGCACTCAGGAGGCAGAGGCAGGTGGATCTCTTGAGCTCATGGCTTGGAAGGTACGGTAGCAGTAACTGGTCACATTGCAGCCATAGTCAGGAAGCACAGGGAGACGAAGGTGGGACCCAGCTTTTCAGTCTGGAACCCCAGAACATGGAATGTTGCCACCCACGTTTAGGGTGGGTTTCTCACCTCAATTACCTCAATTCAGAAACCCCTTCACAGACAAGCCTAGAGACTTGTCTCCTAGCTAACTCTGGATCCTGTTGAGTTGACAGCCACTATTAACCAACACACCCACTGGTAGAAATTAACATAACTTTCAATGTTCCAGAACTTTTAATGTTCCAGAAGTTACTACAATGATCAGTTGTGAATCTGTTCTTGTAGATGTGTGCCAGACTCATCTGGGCATGGAAAAAATACACTCCTGGGAATGAAAGAGCTGAATCGTCAGGTGTACAGATGACAATAGAAGAAGCCACGGGTTGTCCTTCCAGTGCGCGTGCCCCGGTTTTCATCCACTCGTCTGAGTTTGAGAATTTTCATTTCCTTTTGTCCTTGACAACTCTTGACACTGCTAGATATTTTGATTTTTATCAGTCTTAGTGCTAAAAACATTTTCTCGCTGTTTCCTTTCCTTCTCTCTTTGTCTCTCCTCTTTCCGTTCTTCCTTTCTTTCTTTTTTCTTTTCTTTCTTTCTTTCTTTCTTTTTTTTGATGGCAGACTTCACTGTGACTGCAGAGGTGGTGCTGTAGGTCCAGGCCCCACTGACCACGCTTTTCATGCAGATGCCAACGACTCATCTCTCCATCTTGGTCTTGCCACAGAAGGAGCAAATGTACTTGGAGTGCCGGCAGATTTCAATTTTCTTCACCATTTTTTCAGAGCAAGGCACCATAGCGGGTGCCATATTTCCCGACGATCGGGACCTTCTTGGTGTGTTTAGCCATGTGGCCAGAACCGAAGCCCAAGCCCAAGCCCAAGCCCAAAGAGTCCTTTCTTGTCTTTAAAAATAATTCATTTTTATTTTATGTCCACTGGTGTTTTGATTGCTTGTATATCTGTGTGAGGGTGTCAGATCCTCTGGAACAGGAGTTACAGACAGTCATGAGCTGCCATGTGGGTGCTGGGAATTGAACCTGGCTCCTCTGAAGAGCAGCCAGTGTTCTTAACTGTTGAACCATCTCTCCAGTCCCTCCTCCCTCTCTTCCTCCCCTCCCCCTCTCCTTCTCCCTTCCACTCTTCCTCTTTCTCTTCTTTATGGAGACAGGGTTTCACTTTGTAGCACTGGCCGTCCTAGAGCTTGTTACGTAGACCAGGTTAACTTTGGACCTGTAGAGATCCTCTGCCTCCAGAGTGCTGGGATTAAAGGTGTGCAGTTCTACCCATGACCTTTTTCTCACTGTTTTTTATAAGATAAGCATTTTAGCTTGCCAATACAATTTCTTTATTGATCTGTAAATCTCACTGAAGTTTTCCATTTCTTTTTCTAATCTCTCTCCCAAGTACTGGGGTCATAGATGTGCAACAGCATGCCTGTTATCTGGGACATTAGGGATTGAACCTAGAACTTCGGGCATGTTAGGCAAACCCTTTACCAGTCAAATCTCCAGCCCGTGTGAAGTTTTTGAGTTTTCTTCTACTTCTTTCTTTGGAATAAGTTCTGTTTTTTTGTTTTGTTTTGTTTTGTTTGTTTGTTTTTATATTCGGAGTCTCTCCTTTCCTGGCCTTCACATAGATAGCCACTAGTCTGCTATCTTATCCAGAAATTGGTTTTTTATTGCTAGAATCTTGCTATCTTGCCCAAGCTTGTCTATATAGCCTAAGATGGCTTCAAACTCAACCAAGAACCTTCTGACCCAGACCCCTGAGTGCTGGGACTTGGGATTACAAACATAGATCACTATAATCAGAATATATTCCATCTTCATTCTTATATTGGCTATTTCACAAAGGTCTCTTAACCAAATTTAATGTTAACAAACAGCATTATCTTCCTATAAACATAAGAAAGACCTCAAAACTCTTCAACTGAAATCTCCTTTTCCCACGTATTTGTAGCTGAGTATTATTATCCTGTTGGGGTGGTTTTGCTTGCTTGTTTGTTTGTTTGTTTGAGACAGGGTTTCTCTGTGTAGCCCTGGTTGTCTTGGAACTCACTCTGTAGACCAGGCTGGTCTCAAACTGAAAGATCCTACTGGTAGAATCAAAGGTGTGGGCCACCACATCCAGTCTCTTCCTAATACTATTGTTTCTAACATATAAACAGCTTTGAGCCACAAAGAGTGAAGCATCCTCAAACCTCCCTCCACAGTCAGCTGGTTCTGTTTGTACATTCGCTGAGTCTTGGACACTAATTCTTTGTGTGATTTGTTAGTCAGCATGCCTGCACACTTTCCAGAAGGTTGGTTGCCTTTTGCTGGTACTGGTGGCTCTTGACTGGCAAGTTGGGAGTCCCAGTGGTGGCTACTGCCCCTTGGGGTGGGGGTGGGTTCCTGCCCCCAAGGCAGGGTCCTGCTCCTGGTTAGATTGCTATGCAGGTTCCTGAAGATGCAATATGCAGGTACATTTCCTGCAGAATTGCTGCAGCTCCTGCTGTCCCTTGGTCTGTGCATTGCTGTGTGCGGGGAAGGGGCATTGGATAAGGGCAGCTGCTGAGCCTGTAGGAGAGCTCTGGTCTCCATGGAAATAGAGTGCTTTGTACAGTCTTGGACGCGTTTCTCACAGGACTCTCATGTTTGTTACATTCCCTTTTCTAGAAGTATTTGAGTAAGTTGCAGTAAACAGATGATGTCATCCTTGAGGTTTCGTATTTGAAATTTCAGCCCCCGTGTCTGCCTGCCCGTGTGGTCTTTGATTTGGGTTGGTTTTATAGCTAAGGTTGGGACTGAAATCATACGGATTTCTTGCCTATTGCTTCAGCCTTCCAATCATGTCTCTTACTAATAAGGCTGAGCTCCCAAGGGAAGTAGTTTGTGGATAGCTTCCACCACCTATTGGTATCCCAAGAAAACTAACAAGGTTCACTGGAGGTGAAGGGTATCAAAGTGTCATCTCTGTTCCTGAAAATTAAGCCCAATTCTCGGTTGGGGATCAAAGAGTATATTGAAGGATGAAATGCTGGTGGAGTAGTTTGGCTAAATAAACACTCCTGCACCAGCGATCACTGCCTCCTCACTCAAAGGGAAGACTAGTAGGGACTATAGCTCAGACTACATCAAGCAGGTAAGAGATAAGAGAGGGAAATATGTAGTTCAAAAGCTGCAGGGAAACTTGTGACCTTCTGCTGATGCCAAAAAGCAACTCCACAGTAAATGGAGCACAGCAACCATCAACTACACTCTTCCCCTCCTCATTTTAAAAACATGGTGGCACACACCTTTAATCCCAGCACTCCAGAGCCAGAGGCAGGAGGATTTCTGAGTTCAAGGCCAGCCTGGTCTACAGAGCAAGTTCCACGACAACCAGAGCTATACAGAGATTCTTTACTGGATACAGCAGGCCTTTAGTCCCAGTGTGTAGGAGGCAGAGGTAAGTGGATCTCTCTGAGTTTAAGGCTAGCTTGGTGGACATAGCAAGTTCCAGGCCAGCCAAACAAACAAACCTCACAACACTGTATGTGGATCTGAGCCCAGGTTGGCTTTGGAATCACTCTGTATTGATTTAAAGTGGGTTCACATTTATAATCAAGTGGTTCAAAGGCTAAAAGTGTGATTGCAAACTATTTGTACCAGGTTCATTCTCCTCTACCCTGCCCCTCTGAGCCAATGAAAAGGACAAATTTTATTCCTTAAATTGGTTGTGGAGTTATGCAAGAAAACACAGTTTTAAAAATAGGATGCCTGTGCTCCCTCACAAGTCTGTCTGGAACATTTTGTGGTGACCACATTCAAGGACTATAGACTGTTGCAGTATATTTGATCATACTGTGAACCCAAAGATTGTGTTATTTACTGAAAAAATGTCTGTTTCTAGCTGTGGTATGGCTCAGCCGTTAGCACACACCTTTAATTCCCCCAGCTGGAATAAACACACACCCTTATTACACATCTTTAATGCCAAATAATGAAGGCAAAGTTAGTTTGTAGAAAGAAGCATCCAGTGATGTCTAAATGAGTGGCAGACAAAGTGACAAACCAGAGAAAGATTTGACAGAATAGGATGTTTCCAATTCTCACAAGAGAAGAAAGGGAAGCCACTTAAAAGAAGGCGGTGCACAGAGAGGGGGGAGGCAGTTTTTCCAGGAGAGTTGTACAGGGACAGGTTGAAGAGAGAACAAGCTAGACACAGGTGAAGATAGAACAAGCCAGGGAATGAGAAGGAGCCAGAAGATTAGAACACATTGCTAAAGTTAGTGTGAAGCCAAACAGAGCAATTCAGTCAGAAACTTAAGAGAAGCTAGATTGAATCAGTCAGCTTGGAGTGGAGTTTGAGCCAGAAGAGCTGAGTTGAACCAGCCAGCCAGAGTTCAGAAAGAACAGGAAAGGGTGAGCAAGTTTGGCAGTAAGTCTCAGAGGCTGAAAACACTCTAGGCTTAGGTGAGCTTGTACCGAGTCTAGAAACTTTCAGAACTAGGGCTAGGTTAGCAGACTGAGGCAGTAAGCCTCCGAGACAATTACCAATAGGAGAATAAAAGTTACTTTAACAGTAGTCTGTTTCAGCTTCTCATGTTTTACTCCATCTCCCATCTCTCCTGGAGAGTTTCCTTCTTCCTTGTTTCTCTCCAGTGGCTTACCTCCCTTGGCTTTCCGGACAGTTGGCATGCCAGGCACAGCTCTCTTCCTGAGGACATGAATTCCACTTCTTTTTTTGACTGTGTTACCAGTGTATCTTAGGCCTCTCTGCCTCAACCCAGTTCCTTGGACAGTCTGCCTCAGGCCCATCCACTCCAATGCGATACAGTTGCCTTAAGTGTCTGATGCGATGATCAGCATCTATGTGACCCCCACCAGTCATACATATACACCAGGGTTGCAAATATAAGCCAATTAAATAGAGCCCTTTTTAAAAAGTTTATTAAATCTTATTTATTTATTGTATGTGTGTATGCATGTATGTGTTCACATGATACAACACTCTAGTGATGGCCAGAGGACAACTTCTTGCGTGTGGGTCCTGGGAATTGAACTTGGGTCACCAAGCTTGATGACTCGTGTCTTTACTTTCTGAGCCATCTTGATCCTCAAAAGAGATTTGAGGAATGAGGCAGGAGTCCAACTTAGATGTGCATGTGGTGCCAGTGTAGTCACAGTGAGACAGTCTTCTCAGAAGTTGTAGAGAGTGTTAGAGGTGGCCTCATGGATAAGGTGAAGACTTACCTGAATCTAAAAGAATGTGTAGGAGCTTCCATAATCCCCCACCAGCTGGGTTGCTATGGTTACAGCTAGAGTAGGTAACTAAAACTTAAAGAGTAGGAGGGCAAGGAGGTGTGAGGAAGTGCAAGAGAGGCTACGCTGGGAGTTTTGTAGTCTTGGTCTAAACAACTCCTGGAGGAGTTCACTAGCTTCTTCCACTAGTAGGGAGAAACTGTTTACATTTCATAAGAGGAGATTATGTGAGTATTACCATTTCTCATAGTAATTACTACTATGCATTGTGTCGGTGGTATTGTGTGCAAGGGTTTCTTCTTACTGGACAGTCTTCTCTGTTCCCAGACTGCATTGTTCGAGGCTCCCCCTGCTGGTTATAACTGGAAATTCAGAAGTCCATTTCTCCTTGTTCATAGGGCTGCATACATCTGTGTATCTTTTAGGTTCCCTGGAACCCAAGGTATTCTAAGGTAGTGAAGCTCGGGCTAGTTTGGTTCTGTTTCTCTGTGTGGACAGCAGTGAAGGGCACAGAGTGTGGAGGAAGCTGGTCATGCTAGACAGTAGTCAAATTCAGGCCCCAGGTTCCTGCTCTCTGCTCATACAGTAGCCATAGTTGGTAGTAGAATCTGCAGCAGATGTGGGTGGGAGATTCCGAGGGTGGCCCCACCCCCTCGGGCCACACCCATCGAGTGATTCACATTTTATTCCTTCATGGAGTCATGGCCTCAGGAAGCCAGGCTGCTCCAGGATGGGGATTTGGTCCCTATTTCTCTTCCCAACTGCACCAAATGGCAGCATTAGTTACTGATATGCAGCCCAGGGCTTAGCTTGCAGGGGCCACTGCCCAACAGCAAAGGCAGATCCCAGCTCATCAACTCATCACTAGTGGTTTTTTAAGAGAAGATGTTGCTTCAAGAATGTTCTGTTGAGAGCCTTTTGTCACTGCTAAGGAGCTGGGGCCCTGGGGTTATTGGGTTTTTTTTTTAACCATTATCTTATTTATTAAACGCACTGGCTGTCTTATTTAGGGTCACTACTGCTGAGATGAAACACCATGACCAAAAGCAGCTTGGGTAGGAAAGGGTTGATTTGGCTAACATATCCTGAGTCACAGTTCATTGAGGGAAGCCAAGGGAGGAACTCAAACCAGGCAAGAACCTGGAGGCAGGAGCTGATTCAAATGCCATGGAGGGGTGCTACTTCCTGGCTTGCTCCACATGGCTTGCTCAACCTGCTTTCTTATAGGACCCAGGGCCACTAGCCCAGGGATGGCACCACCCACAATGGGCTGGGTTCTTCCCAATCACCAATTAAGAAAATGCTCTACAGGCTTGCCTACAGTTCAGTCTTATGGAGAAATTTTCTCATTTGCAGTTCTGTCTTTTTCAGATGACTCTATCCTTTGTCAAGTTGACAAAAAACAAACAAACAAAAAACCAAAATACTAGTCAGCACATTGACCTTCAAAGATAGGCCATGGCCAATTCCACACTGACCTTCAGAGACAGGCCCGAGCCAGTTCCAGCGTCCAGTATTTGAGTGACCCACAATCTCTGTGATACATTTGTCCTTTTTGAGTTACTGCCAAGGCTAGTCATTGCCACCTGTATCTCCTCTACCTTCTTGGATCTATTGCTTTCTGTTTGTCCCTTGAGAGACTTTCTGGGGTGTTCATATTCACCCTGGTATTCCTGCCTAGCTGCAATCTCAGCCAGGATGTTTGGGAACATGGGGATGGATCAGTATCTCCTTCCTGGGAGACTCCTGAGCTCCCTCTGCAACAACCCCCCTTCCCCCCACCCTGATCCCTGTTGCTTAGATAAGCTTTGGGGACAGGAAAGATGGTTCAGCTGTGAATCAAAATAAACCTTTCCTTCTCAGTGTCAAATTTGTGAGGAGAAGTAACTAGAATAGAAAGTTGGTACTGAGATCTAGGCATCGCTGTGATAAACCTGGCCATGTGACTTGTAGCCTGTTGGGACTGGTCTGTGGAAGTTTGGAATTTTATCATAAGCAGCGCTGAAGGAACCATTCTGGTGGGAGTTGGAAGAGCAGAATTCCAAGAGAAATGCAGACAATCAAAGCCTGGTTTATGAGGTTCACAGGCAAACATGGACTCTATTAGGAATTAGACTAGAGGCCATTTATGTGATAGTCTGGAGAAGAATCTGGCTGTATTCTTTCTGTTCTGAAAACTTGATTGAGGATAAATTAGAAATAGACCAGTTTGTTTGGTGAAAGAAATTTCATATAAGATAGTATATAGGCTGTGTCATGACTACTGATGTCTGCTTTCATACAGGTCTACTGTGAAAAAGAACAGAGTGAATGGAAGAAAAAGATACACAAAATGCAATTTGGCAAGAAAAGGTGTAAACGAGTTTAAAGTTACAGGCAAGGCAGATTCAAAAGCAGTGGTAGCTTGTGGCAGGTGGACAAGCTGGCCCAAGGTCATGAGAGCAATAGAGCTGGTCCTGACCTGCTGCAGAACTCTGGAGAGCAGGCCCTGCATCGTGCCTGGGCAGCACAGCAGAGCTGGCCCAGAGGTCATGAGAGCAAGAGAGCTGGTCCTGACCTGCTGCAGAACTCTGGAGAGCAGGCCCTGCATCGTGCCTGGGCAGCACAGCAGAGCTGGCCCAGAGGTCATGAGAGCAAGAGAGCTGGTCCTGACCTGCTGCAGAACTCTGGAGAGCAGGCCCTGCATCGTGCCTGGGCAGCACAGCAGAGCTGGCCCAGAGGTCATGAGAGCAAGAGAGCTGGTCCTGACCTGCTGCAGAACTCTGGAGAGCAGGCCCTGCATCGTGCCTGGGCAGCACAGCAGAGCTGGCCCAGAGGTCATGAGAGCAAGAGAGCTGGTCCTGACCTGCTGCAGAACTCTGGAGAGCAGGCCCTGCATCGTGCCTGGGCAGCACAGCAGAGCTGGCCCAGAGGTCATGAGAGCAAGAGAGCTGGTCCTGCTTCTTGCTGACTGTGGCATTGGGTGAGCTAGCCAGGGCAGTGCAGGCACAGGATGGCTGGCAGGCTGAGCAACTCAGCTACTTCCCAGGCCCAGATCCAGGGCTTTGAGTTGTCCTCCCCCTCCCCCATCTATCCCATCTCATGAGTCAGTCCTATAGATCCAAAGCTGCAGGATCTTCATGACCCAGGGCAACAGCAGGATATCCAAGAGGAGTCCCAGTATTGATAGTCTAGAAGTCAGAGGCCCCTAAACAGACCAATGGCTCATTGCTATGAACTTTTACAAATTAAGATATGTGGACAAAAGGGTATACTGTGTGATATTGTAAGACTCTGGGGAGCCTTTACTTACCGGAGACCCCTGAGTGAACAACGTGGTGGAGATGGGAATCGATGCAAAAGCAAAAGGAATTTTATTTAATCCAGCATGCTGGGGTTGCCCTGCACATGGGGAGAGAACAACCACACGCAGCCCCTCTGACCAGCCTTTATACAGTCCTCAGGGCAGCCGCCATTAGGCACAATGTGATTGGCAGAACAGTGTTACTTTTAAACTAACTGGTCTCTAGAGAATGAGGTAAGTGGCCAAAGGTCCGTCCTTTGGAATGTGTCCCCCATCTGCACGTCAGTTCCCCCCCTGTGGTCTGAGGAATGTTAATTAGCCTCTCCCTTCTGGGAGGGGCAAGTGTTCCATGACCTTTCCAAAGTTACAGAGTTACAGTTTCTACAACAAGATGCTTTTCTTGTTTGCTTTTATTCTATCTTATTTAGCTGGAGAGGTTGCACGGGCAGAGGGTGGATATGAAGGGATGGGGAGATGAGTGAGATTGGGGGGCATGATGTGAAATTCACAAAAAATAAAAACTTTTTAAAAAGCAGCGGTAATTATGAAAGAGGTTAGCAGCATTATAGAAATTCTTATTCTCTATTGGGACAACAGAGTGAGTATCCCTGAGGGTAAGACCTCACCACTGCTATTCTAACTCTTGAAAATGCAAATTCATTAAAAAAAGAGAGTGCTTAACTGGAATGTCTCTGTTTTCAAGAAAGGTCTAGGGAAGTGTCTCCAGGCCAGTGCACGGAGCTGATAAAATTGTACTCCAATGCACTCCAAGAGTAGTTTTGTAGTCGTGAACGTTGAGGTTTGCTCAGCTGCTATGTATTGTAATGCTAAGTGCAGGCCCTCAAGGGCTGATTGCCCCAGAGATAAGAAACTCTGCAGGTAGGCCCAAGTGACCTATGTGACCTTGTCCCCAAGTTATTTCTGATTGGTGAATAAAGATGCCTACAGTCTATAGCTGGGCAGAGTCGATAGGCAGGGCTTGGTGTTCCTGGCCTTGGGGTCTGAGAGGAGAGCATAAGGAGAGGGAGAAGATGCTGGAGAGAGAAGAAAGATGCCATGGGTTAGGAGTCAAGAAAGCATGGCCACGAGGGCTGGCCAATCGGAGTTAAGAGCTGCCCGGATGAAGCTTAGCAAGTAATAACTCGAGTTATTGATAGGAAAGGAGATCCTAATAGCATAGAGGGGAGATACCTACCCAGCTCTGGTGCTGACTAAGGTTTATTGTAAATAATAAAAGTTGGGTGGCCTTTGTCCGGGACCTGAATGATCTAAGGTGGGGTTGAAGCCCTGGATTGATTAAGTATTTTCTACAACAGTGCAAGGTTGAGGGCATCGTAGAGTCTTGAATCATGGCACCAGAGAACCACTGAAGCTGGGCAATATGAGGCAGAGTCAAAGTTCCTGGAGGGATCCCGAGAGGCTACTGAATGAAGCTATGGAAGAAAAATTCCAGGAATGGAGACGTCAGGCTGTCAGAGAGGCCAGGTCCTTGGGACATGTACTGAGGAAAGTTGTATACAGAGTAGAGCCAGCTCATAAAAGGGATAAGCTTGCTTCCAGCAGTAGAACAGGAACACAGGGGTAGCCAAGCCCTCCGGAGCCCAGGCAGTTCCATCTTGAGGCCTGGCCACCACACACGGAGTTGCAGGATTTGTGCTTACTTACCCTGCTGAGTTTCGGTGTTGCTTTGGTTCTTGCTACACGCTATCTCCTCCCCTTTGGAATGGGAATGCTTACTCTGTGCCACTGTACATCAGAACAATGTGACTTTACGGTTTCCATTTTTCGTGTATATGTGCGTGGGGGCTGATGTGAATGGTTGCGTGCCACAGCAAACATGTGGAGGTCAGAGTGGGAGTTGGATCCCCACCAGGGATTAAGCTCAAGCGGTCAGGCTTGGCAGTAGGCGCCCGGGCCCAAGGAGCCATCTTGTTAGCCCGACTCATCTTCTGATGTTACAGGGCTTACAGTTAGGAGACTTCTTTGAGTATCAGAAAAACATTTGGACTTTGATATTGAAACTGTTAAAGACTATGAAGACTTTTGAAGTCAAACTGAATGCATTTTGCATTGATACACCTTTGGACAAACTAGACGGTTGTGGCTTGATAATGGTATCCTTACATGTCCAGTTGACAAGGACTAGACTTGTGATGACCAATGTTGATTAGCTCTAGATTGACAGGCTCTAGAACTACCAAAGACACAAGCCTCTGGGCATGTCTCCAAGAGGTTATCGAACTTAGGTTAACTAAGGTTAGCTTATCCTGAATGTGGGTGGCACTGCTCCAGGGGCAAGAGTCTCAGACTACATAAAAAGGAGAAAGCTATGGCTGGAGAGATGGCTTGGTGGTTAAAAGCACTGGCTGCTTTTCCAGAGGCCCTGGGTTCAATTCCTAGCACCCTCGTGGCCGCTCACAATTGTCTTCTTGCCTCCCGAGGTACCAGGAAGGAAAGTGGTGCACAAACACACATGAAAGCAAAATAATTAAAAAATGTGTTTAAGGAGGAAAGTTAGCACCACATGCACATACATCTCTCTCTGCAGATGAAATATGACCAGCTCCTCATGTCTTCCCCGTAATGGTGGGCTTTACCCTCAAACCGGAGCCAGAGAAAACCCTCTAAGTTGTTTTTGTCAGACATCTTAGCATAAGAATGACAAAAGTAACCACTACACTTCTTTTTTTTTTTTTTTTTTTTTTGGTTTTTCGAGACAGGGTTTCTCTGTGTAGCCCTGGCTGTCCTGGAACTCACTTTGGAGACCAGGCTGGCCTCGAACTCAGAAACCCTCCTGCCTCTGCCTCCCAAGTGCTGGGATTAAAGGCGTGCGCCACCACCGCCCGGTTAACCACTATATTTCTTATGAGTCTTTGAAAAGATGTTTTATGGCTTACTTAAGTGATTAAAGTCTTCCTACTCTTTTTCTATTTATGTTTTTAAAAAGAGCGATAAGGAGTAGTTTAGTTTCTTTAAACCGGTTGACATTCCTGTAGCCTTTGTGGATACAAGCCTAAAGACATGATCTGTGCTAGCTTTTCAGCCATGTGAGCACAGGAACCCTGACCGACAACCGATGACTCCTTGATGAGTGGTCTCATCCACTAGAGGGTACCTTAGAGTTATCCCACAGAGACAACCGACCGATGGCTCCTCGGGTACTGAGTGTTCTTCTTCTCATCCACTAGAGGGTACCTTAGAGTTATCCCACAGAAGCGCTCAGGAAATCACACTTTAAATCTAAGCTGGAAATCGCAAACTTAAAGTATGGATACAAACACACACATCTGGCACATTATCAATCAAATGCAGCTTGCTAAAAGACAGACGCGTTCCCACCCCCTTTCCAAATCACAGCGTTCTGACAATCTTCAACTTTATGTGGATAGTCACTTTTGAAAAATGTCCTTATCTTGCTGAGATAGGGGCATACTGTATGTTTTACAATATGTTAGTGTAAGTATTTTTTGGGTGGAAACTGATGTTTAAGTTTACTAGAAAGGCCATTAATTTTATGATCAGCATCCCCGAGCTGGCCTTCTCGTCTGTGTAATTATTATTTTGTTTAATTGGCGTCATCATGAATAGTCCCATGAAAGACACAAAATGTTATTTTTCCTTCATTAGCTTAAACCACTTCTTTCCTTTCTCATTCCATGTTCCAATAAGAGAAAACAAAATGCTCCACAGTAAACCTAAACATTGGAAACAGTCCAGATGGCCACTAGCAGACACCAGGCAGCCCACACTGCTATGAGGACTAGAGACTGATATTAGCCTGTTAATTATATTATGTACAGGTTATAACACTATTGCAGAAGTATCAAGAATACATCTATAAAACAGTGTTGACTACCTATGCCATGTGGATGATGAATGAGAAAAAAAAATCCTAGCTCTTGAGAAGGTAAATTGCTATGCACAAGGTATACAGAGGAACTTGTAACCAAATACATAGAGGGACAGGATTATAGCCGTGGGGGGTATCTCATGCATTTACAACATGGCCTTGAGTAAAGGAGTTCAATGTCTCTGGGCCTCGATTTTGTCTTCTGTTAAATGGGAGACAGTCATCTAACATTATAATTTTTTTTTTCAAGATGGGGAGTCTTGCTGTGTAGTCTAGGATGATCCTGAACTCACGATTTCCCCTGTTCCAGTCACTCAAGTGCAGAGACTACAGGCATATCTCACCACACTTAGCTCACACAGCTTAATTTTACTGGGAAAACAAGTAAGACTGTGAACATGAAGCTGAACATCTGGTGAACATCTGGTGTTAATTACAGAGCTAGGTACATGGGGCATTCCTGTGTGCTTTAGTTATGTCTACTGCTGTGATAAAACACCAAGGCCAAAAGCAACTTGGTGAGGAAAGGATCTGTTACAGCTCATAGGTCGCAGTCCCAGTCCGTCATGGAAGGGAGTCTGAACAGGAACTTAAGGCAGGAACCTGGAGTCAGAAACGGAAGCAGACAGTTCTGCTGGAGTTAGCCGGGTCCAGTTATCCTGGAGGAATGCTGCCTACTGGCTTGTTCTGCATGGCCTGCTCAGTCTGCTTTCTCAACCTAGGACCACTTGCCCAGAAATGACATGGCCCACAGTGGTTGGGACCTTTCTACATCAATCGTTAATTTAAAAAAGTGCCCTATGGATTTACCTACAGGTCAATTTTATGGAAGCATTTTCTCAAGATTCCATTTTTCAGGCTAGAGAGATGGCTCAGAGGTTAAGAGCACCGACTGCTCTTCCAGAGGTCCTGAGTTCAATTCCCAGCATCCACATGCCCACTGCCTGTGATTCCAGTTCCAGGGGATCCAACACCCTCACACAGACATATATGTGGGCAAAACATGGATGCACATGAAATAAAAATAAACATCTTTAAAAAAAGATTTCATTTTCCCAGATACGTCTAGGTTGTGGCAAGGTAACCAAACAGCACACTTTGTATCCTTCGTGACTATTTTAGTTACTTTTCTGTTGCTGCAACAAAACACCTCGACCAAGGCAGTTTGTAAGAGAAAACATTTAGTTCGCAGCTCATGGATTCAGAGGGAGACTGGCAGCACACAGGCAGACATGGGGCTGGAGCAGGAGCTGAGAGCTTATGTCTTTATCAGCAAGTAGGAGGCAGAGACACCGAGAATGATGTGGGTTTTTGAAACCTCAAAGCTTGCCCTCAGTGACACACCTCTTCCAATAAGGCCACACCTCCTAACCCTGTTCTAACAGTTCCACCAACTGGGGAACCGAGTATTCAAACACATGAGCCTATGGGAGTCGTTCTTATTCAAGCCATCACAAAGACCGACCCTCCGTGTCAGCCACACTGTTCTTCCTGGGTTGCAATCTCTGCTCTGCCTTTTGGATTTCAGCCTGGCTTCTGCCTGCTTCATCTTGGCAACCTGCTTGGCTCTTGCTGTGGTTTCTGAGCTCAGCTCCCATCTGAATCTTGGCTCAGCAGTTTTCCTGGTTATCAGCTTACTCACAGATTTGCTTGAGAGACACCTTTTCAGCCGTTCTGGGCTACCAGCCTATTTCTCAGAGAAGAAAATTCTGTCTGAAGTTGGCTAATCACCGTGTGTGAAAGGTGTGCTTCAACCACCGTCCCCCCCCCCCCTTATTTCCGTAGAAAGAGAAACTCGGGTCACTGCAAGGGAAGATTCCTCTTTGATGAGGTTCTACATGCCAGGCAGCCAAAAACTACTGGGCTATCTAGAAAGTTCAATTGGGTTTCAGCGGATGAGCAAAGTTCCCAGCATCCATGTGGCCATTAAAAAAGCTTGTGAAACTTCAGTTCTTGAGGTTTCAATGCCCTCTTCTGGCCACCTCAGATACTGCATACCAAGGTGCACTTGGTGTACAAGCATACACTCATAACATTTTTACCTTAAAATTACATTTATTTATTTATTTGCTATTACACACACATGAACATGTGTACCATGATGCATGTGTAGCAGTGAGAAAATGCCATGTGTATTCAATTCTGTATTGAATTCAGGTCATCTGGTTGGGTGACAGTGCCCTTTCCCATTCTTGCTGGGTTCCTGAGCATTTGTTAAGAAGTGTTTATGTACAGAAAGAAACAACCCAGAGGAGGGCAAGGAGAGGAAAATAATAGTACACAAAAATGAATCCGTGGAGAACATGAGGGCATTGGGGTCTGGAACACAGGACCCACCTTCTACTTCATCAGGAAGGCAGGGTAAGTGCACTCTTGGCATTTTTTGTCAGTTATGAGAGTTCCCAAGTCCATGGGACAGTGAAATTTTGGTGGTATTCACCCCTGAGGACAAGTCTTGGATTAAGGAGGGACCTCACAGTCAAGTCAGATGCAGACTGGCATGAGGTGAACCAAAGGGAAATCTATGAATTGAATTCCAGTCTTCCCTCTCCAACTGTAAACATGTGGGTAAGCCAGGGTTGTGAGGGGGTTTCTGCCTTCTCTGCCAGTAGAGCATTGGTGGTGGTGGTGGTGATGGTGTGCATGTGTGTGTGTATTTTTTCGGATTTCCAGATAGGTGCTGTTCAAACTAAATCTTGAGGGGACATGACTTGGAGCTGCTAAGATGAGATTTTTGCTATCTTATCATTTTGTTTGGGTACAAATAGAGAGAAACAGGGGTTTATGAGCTAGTTCAGTGGGTAAACAACTTTGATAACCCGAGTTCAATCCCTGGGACCCAGAGGGTGGAAGGAAAGAACCAACTCTGGTCAACTGCCTTTGACCTCCATACTCATACTGTACACATGCCCACCCACAACTCCATCCCCCACCCAATTAAAAAGAAAATAAAACAAATAGAAACAGCTTAGAGGGTTTTTGTTTGTCTTTTTTTGTTGTTGTTTTTAAGAGAGGGTAGAGGAGAAGAATAAATTGAGACACATTTTGTGACTGGGCTGGTTATTTTAAAATGTAACAAAAGTAAAAAGTCTCATAATAGCTACAACTAATTAAGTGCCTGCCCTGGGTAGGAGGTTTTCTAAATCTGTAAATAAGAGTGTTGACATAGAAATCTTTTTCTCCCGGTCATGCAATTAAAAGGATTTTGAATCTGGATCTGAACCCTGCGGATCTTTGGATGTAATAGGGTTACACAATGTGTACTTGTTTTCCTGTAAGCTGGGCACTGGCATTGCTGAGTTTTAGGTGCTGCAACTGTTTAGATGGGGTTAAAGTTTGGATCTAGAATGTTCCCCAAAGACCCACAAGTTAAAAGCTCTCTCTTGGACTCCACGCAATTGGGAGGGGGTGGAAACTTTGAATGGAGAATCTAAGTGGGAGGTTTTCTCCTCGTTGTGAGTGGGAGCTGGAGGGTGAGCCTTTGAAGGGTAGTGGGATTGCCCCTCTCCTTCTCGTCTGTGTTCCAGCCATGAGATGACTGCCTTGATCCTCACTAGATCCCAAAGCAACAGACTCACAAAACATGGGCTGAAGCTTCCAAAATTAGGATCCAAAGTATATACACCTTTTCTCTCGTTAAATACATTTGTCTCAGGTGCTGACGGACTCATGGAATCAGATTTTGAATGCAGGACCATCCAACTTCAAAAGTCACATTGTTGAAGCCATTCTGCACAAATCATGTGGACTTGGCTCTCTGATTAAGAAAGTAGAATGCCACAGCAGAGGAATTTGGATCTGAAAGCACTCCGTTTATTAGTTATATTGTCTAGGGCTATGTATTTAATGTCTACAAGTCTGCTTCTTCTTCACGTGAAAGTCAGGCATAATGATAGACCCTTAAATCAAGGATTGCTCTGAGGGTCATGTGACATCATATCTGAGAGACATGGCCCCAGCAAATGGAAGATCAGTGTTTGTTATGACAATGTGCCAGTCTAGCCTCTGAAAGGGGCACTTGGGCATCTGTCTGAGCCAGTCAGTGCTAGCACTAGAAACATATATCCTGTCTTGGAAATGTCTCACATAATGGATTGTGTCCACTTAACTCCCTCCGCACTGTGCTTCCAACTGGGCATCTAAAATGCCTGCGATGATGCTATTACCCAACTGCATGAGTGGATTTGATAGCTTTTCCAAAGGGCTGGTATTTCAGTTGAGCAACTGTAACGGCTTCGTGGCAGTAGAAAAGATTTATTTTTGGACCCTAATCAACCCTCAAGACCATTTCTCAAACTCCAGCTCCATCTCAAGATGTCAAAGTCACGCAGTATTAACGTTTGGTCAAAGGTGCTGGTGGCATTTTGTGGATGTAATGAAGAACACATTGTCTAAGATTGCTTTGTGATGCCTTCTGCCCCGAGCCCAGCTCACTCTTTAAGACCCAGCTGGTAGGAGGAGTCTGCTGCAAGCTCACCTGGGAGGCAGTGAAAGAATGGAGAAGTTGCTCAACTTTGTGGAGCTTGGATTAGGGGACCTGGCTGGCGGCTGGCTGGCGTGGTGGGGGCCTCTTCTCCTCAGACCAGGAGGCCAAGAAAAAGATCTCCCATAATTAAAGAATTAAGCATAATGAAGTCATTTTCCAATGTGGAGAATTGCTCAATTCCTAAAGAGGAAACAGAAATGGGGGGGGGGCGAGAGTGCAGCGAAACAGGAGGAATTTTCTACTAGGCGACCAATGCTGTCAGAGAGGTGAATAGATAAGGCAGTCATTTCCCTCCCTCCCTCCTTCCTTCCCTCCCTCTCTCTTCCTTTCCCTCCATTCCCTCTGTCTCTGTCTTCTTTATATTTTTTTATTTTTCCTTCCCTTCTTTCTTTATTGTTACTAGTTTTAGTCAGGATCTCATTATATAACCCTAGCTGGCTTGAAACTCACTATATAGATCAGGCTGGCTTATCTCTCACAGAGATCCATCTGCCTCTGCATCCCTACTGAAAGGTGGGAGCCACTCTACACATGACATCAGTCTCCTCATCTGTCCAATGGAATTAGTGGAGGGATCAATGGCTATAAGAAGTGTGAAATGAAAAATAAAGTAGTATTCCAAACCAAAGTGACAACAGCCATCCCAGCCTTTTAGGGAGGGAGGCATGCTTGCTGTCAGTGAAGAAATACTTTCCTCCTCCTCTGAGCTTGGAGTCAGGGGCTGCTGTTTAACAGCACATTTATGCACATTTAAGAGCACATTTATGGTGTTTGGCTACAGCAGGTAGAGAATGGAGTTGAATACACGTGGAGGAGCAGGAAACTGCCCAATTATCTGCCCGACCAGATGAAAGAAAAAATAATTTGAGGGATTTCTAGTGGTCAGCGAGGGAGAGCAAGAGAGAGATGATCCAAGCTCTCTCTCTCTCTCTCTCTCTCTCTCTCTCTCTCTCTCTCTCTCTCTCTACCTACCTACCTACCTACCTACCTACCTACCTACCTACCTACCTATCTATCTATCTATCTATCTATCTATCTATCTATCTATTTATCTAATCTATCACAGAAGTCAGGTCTTAACGCACCAGGACGGCCAGTTGTTATCAGTTTGTATTTATTACATCTGTCAACATGCAGAATAACTCTTGGCACCTGTGATAGTTAACATGGACCATCAATGTAATGGGATCTAGATGCACTGGGAAGATAAACTTCTGGTCTTGATCGTGAGGGACTAAGGAGATGAAGGTGGCCTCTGGGTGTGTCTGTGAGAGATTATCTAGAGGGTAACTGATGTCGAAGTCCCATCCTAAATGTGAGTGGCACCATCCCATGAGATGCAGTTCCCAACTGAAAACAAATGACATGGTAAGCTGAGCACAGTGTTCATCTCTCTCTGCTTTTTTTTTTTTTTGGTTTTTGAGACAGGGTTTCTCTGTGTAGCCCTGGCTGTCCTGGAACTCACTCTGTAGACCAGGCTGGCCTCGAACTCAGAAATCTGCCTGCCTCTGCCTCCCAAGTGCTGGGATTAAAGGCGTGCGCCACCACCGCCCGGCTTCTCTCTGCTTCTTGATTGCAGACACAGCGTGCCAGCTCCCTCCAACTCTGCAGTCATGAGTGCCCTGAGGTTATAGACTGCACCCCTAAACTGTGAGCCAAAATAAACCCTTCCTCCTTTAAACTTTCTTTGGTCAGGCATTTTGACACAGGGACAAGACAAATCAGGTGAGTATTTAATGCATGACACTGAATGGCCTACAGTGAGGTCATCTTTTTCATTGTTTACTTCTCTCTCCCTGGGGGAGTAATCTCATATCTCATGGTGGTGGGGGTTAGTGTTTGTGGCGGCAGTGGCAGCAGTGGTGATGGTGGTGGAGGTAGTGGTTTGTGTCTGTTGCCAATGAGGGTAGATGGCAAAAGAGATGTAATGGCCCAAATTCTGATTCTAGATGGTTTATTTTTCTGTTTATTCTCCTTTATACAAGTTTAAATCGGGACAAAAGAAACTACCTTACCTCATTTGATTTATGTGTCATTAAAATGAGATAGTCTCGGTGATTCATTGTCTAGACCCTTAGTTACCCTCCCTAAGTGTTAACATGTATTACAAACTTATAAATAACCTTATGAATACAGCACATTCTCCTACAATGTGTGCTCTATGGTTTTATTTAAAATATTTATTTACTTATAACTTTTTGAGACAGGGTTTCTCTGTGTAGCCCTGGCTGTCCTGGAACTCACTCTGTAGACCAAGCTGGAAAATAGTTATCTCTTTTATTTTTTGAGTTTCATTATTTTGCCTGCATATATGTATGTATGTACACTGTATGCATGTTCAGTGCCAAGAGAGGTGAGGAAAGGGCATCAGATCTTCTGGAACTAGATTTAGGAATGGTTGTGAGCCACATCAAGGGTGCTGAGAACTGAATTCAGTAACTCCGAGAAAGCAACAAGTGTTCTTACCTAATAGCCATTTCTCCAATCCTGTGGTTATTGTTGTTGTTGTCATTACAATTACTATTGTTGTTATTACTTTGTTTTTGAGATGGGGTCTGACTTTGTAGTCCTGGATGTCCTGGGTCTTCGTATACAGACCAGGCTGGCCTCAAACATCAGCCTGCTTCTGCCCTCCAAGTTCTGAGACTAAAAGTGTGAGCACCAAGCCTCATGCCATATCTTTATTTTCTGTGTATGGTGTTTTGCCTGCATGTATCTCTATGCACCACATGCATTCCTGGTGTTTTCAGAGGCCAGAAGAGGGTGGTGAGTCCACTTGAACGGGAGTCACAGACACTTGAGCTGTCACATGGGTGCTGGGCATTGAACCTTCGACCTCTGCAGGAGCCGCAAGTGCTCTTGTCTGCAGAGCCATCTTTCCAACCCCATTGGTTTAAACTTTGTATATATGCTCATGGAGGAAAACCTGAACAACATAGACCATAGAGACATAGCAACCACTTCAACAGGTCAATACTATTAACATTCTGATGCCCTTTTGGGTGTTTTTTTTTCCTTCCCAAGTGTTCTATCTTTTAAATAGGACATTGTGTTATAATCTACTTTTAAAAAGTAATCTTGGCAATAGACTGTGAACCTTTCTCTGTGGACAAACTGTCTTATTCTTGTAGAAGTAGCCACACCTTGGGCCAGATCATTTATTACTTAAAATTACTTCAAACCATTTTTTTTTATGGGAGGGTGGAGTGGGAAGAGGGAATTGTCTGTGGCTGTCTAGACTTGGGAAGCACGACTCACAACATCTCAGAAAATTAACAGCCCTCATCAGTATGCAGATGGCTCTGAGGAGCTCTCCTGTAAAGAATCCTCTTAGGTTGATTAGATCAATGTTCTCTGAGCTAATTTGACTCTGTGGAACCATTTATCCTCATGACTCTTGCTAGTATCCCGGGCTCATTTGAGGAAACATCATTGCAGGCTCGTGACTCTTAGGAGTAGGGGACAGCTCTTCATCATTGTGCTGTTCCCACATTGCTTTACAACTGCGCTTATTAGAAATTATGAAAAGTAAGTTTAGATTGATGAAGCCACTTCCTGACCAAGAGCCACACAAATGTGACTTGGGGGCCAAGGGTAACGACCGAGGCTGTGCTCCAAAGGGTGCCTCTCGGTGTCAAGCTAATTGGTCCCTCTGGGGATGAGCTTGTGAACTTGGTCTCATTAGCTCAGCACAAGTGCACAAAACAGCTGAGTTAGTTCATCCGGAGCCCCTGACATACTTTTCTTACCCTGATTCTTGTGCTGTCCTCCAGGTGGCGATGCTGGTTTGTCAACTCCTGAGATTCCCAAAGCCTGAGCTCCGAGCCTGAAAACACAGCAGCAGCAGACCAGGTGTGGGCATGAGTAGGGACACACACAGCTGCTAGGTGTGTAGTGCACAGCCTCACGCACTGGGTGTCCAGACACAGGCAGGATTTTGATAAACCAGTAAGCCAAGAAAAAAGGCTATTAGCCTTTACCATAGCTATAGGGCCAGCAACAATCCAGGTTTGTGTGTGTGTGTGTGTTCAGGTATGTGCATGACTGTGTCACAGAACATGTATGAAGGCCAGAGGACATTTGAGGGAATTGGTTCCTCTCCTTGCATCATGTTGGTTCCAGGGATTGAACTCACATTCTCAGGCTTGGTGACAGATGAGCCATCTTGTTAGTCTCTTTAGCTGGGCCTGATAGAACATCAGGGTTCTATTCTTTGTTAGCCACCTGCTAAATAAATTATATGCCCTTGTTTTTCCATGGGTGGTTCCTTCTAGTTCTTGCTGGATGTACTAAAATTCATGTATACTCAGGTCTTTGTATAGAGAGGCATAGTGTTTCTACATAACCAATGTATGTCCTCTGTATATTTTGTACTTCAAATCGCCTCTACCACAGAATACAGTTGTAAATAATGTGTAAATAGTTATTCTTTATTTTTTTAAAAGTTCGCCATTTTGATTTTTTTGTTGTTGTTTGTTTGTGGGTTTTTTTTGTTTTGTTTTGGGTTTTTTTTTTTTTTTTTTTTTTTGGTTTTTCAAGACAGGGTTTCTCTGTGTAGCCCTGGCTGTCCTGGAACTCACTGTGTAAACCAGGTTGGCCTTGAACTCAGAAATCTGCCTGCTTTTGTCTCTCAAGTGCTGGGATTAAAGACATGCACCACCACTGCCTGGCTTGTTTGTTTTTGAGACACATTTCTCTGTGTAGATCTGGCTATCCTGGAACTCACTCTGTAGACCAGGTTGGCCTGGAGCTCAGAGATTCATCTGCTTCTGCCTCCTGAGTATTGGGACTAAAGGTGTGCGCCACCACTGCCAGGCTTGATAAAATTTTTATATATCTATTTAAACATAAAGTTTCACAAATCTCAGGCTGGCTTCAAACTGGCCATGTAGGTGAGAAGATATTGAACTCTTTATCTTCTTACTTCCCTCTCCCGAGTGCTGGGGTCGCAGGACTGTACCACCTATGTGGTCTATGTGATGCAGGGAGGAACTCAGTGCCTTCATCCCTGACACACTACACATGCTACACTCTCCTGGTCCCTTGTAGCATTCATTTTTTTTCCAAATATTTTTTGATAGGTTGGAACTGAGGTTGTGGGACACACAGATATAGGACTAACTATAATTAATTATAGCCCTGGGCTATAGGTGTTACAACCTGGGTGGTATAGGGTTTTTAATGCCTCTTATCTTTCTATGCCTGGTGGACACTGTGCAATATTGGCATAGCCAAAACTGAATGGTTCTGAAGCCATGAGACTGAGAGACTTGAGAACCAATATTCTGTTACCTAGAAACACATGGACATTCTTTTTTAAAAAGCCCACTTCCCCTAGCGAATGACACATTTCTTTGTTTTTAAAAATAATCATTTTCAACTGTGTGAGTGCTGGTACTCACAGAGACAGGAGGCATTGGATCTCCCCAAAGCTGGGGTTAAGGTAGTTATGAGTCACTTGACAGACGCTAGTACTCAGAGCTTCTGCAAGTACATAAATGTTAACTGCTGAGTCATCTCTCCAGTACCAGAATCATGCATTTCTTGAGGGAAAGATTTCTTCCCTTCATTTCTTTATTCATGGGGCTAGCAATGTACCCATCACCTGATAAAACTTAAGCAACTGAGTGAATGGGAGATGCTTCTGACAGAGAAGAGGCTGTCCCACACTGCAGACAGCGGCCCCTGCGGGTAACAGTCTCAAAGAGGCTGGTCTCTTGAATGGAAAGGATCAACCCTAACCAAGAAGGAGATGAGTTCCTTTCACAAGCATTCACTCTATCTCCTGAAACACAGGTGGGGATGCAGGAGAAGGGGTTCCTTTGCCGTGTGAGAGGCTGAATATCTGCATCATGCCAGCTTTGTGTCAGAATAGTGCTGAGCACACAGAGGGTCCTTAAATATTTGCTAAGCAAATGGACAGCCATCTTCTACTAACCAAAGATTCATTCTGCAAATATCGATCAAAAGTATCTATGTGTTGGCTTTGAGTGAACGCCATAGCTCGGCTTCCGCCGAGGAGCCATCATCCTGGTTGGGAGCACGGTGCAGCCTAGCCATGTATGTTGGAAGCTTGGCCCTGCCACCCACTTACCTTTGTTGTGCTTCCATATCCAAGCCTGCAAAATGGCAGAGGAGTCACAACGGCACCTACTTAAAGGAATTATTTTGACGGCTAAGTGAACTAACACTTGCTATCAACCTCTTCTGTGCTAACTCTGATTACTACGACACCATGTGGCTCACGGTATCTTATGCTGTTGGGTTTGGCAGCAAGCACCTTTACCTTCTAAGCCATTTCGCAGGCCCCATATTGTCCTATTTTGAGGGGATTTTAAGAGCCAAACTTCTTTATAATCTTTTTATATTGCTCATGACTCTTTTCCTCCCCCCACCCGCCCTGGTTGATCAGCTGGCCATGGTTTCATCCTTCTCTGCTATCTTCAGGATGCCAGGAGGATGTTTTAAAGGCTGCCTTGGCCTGACCTGGAGTGTTGGAGAGAACATGGAGGTTACCCACGCACAGCGATGGTGGGGTCGGCACATCATATGTAAAGCTTGGCGCCAGGGAGACCCTGGGGTGGAGAGGGGATGATGGCTGCTGTGTGGCTGGCACACAGGACACAGGAGGTGTGCATAGGGAGGGAAGAAGAGGCTGGAGGGGTGCACAGGGCTAAGATCATATGAACTCCAGTTGAAGGGCATTGGAACTTGCACTAAGTAGGCTTTACATGTGACTCTGAGCCCAGCAAGTTCTCATGAGCTCGCTCTCTCTCTCTCTCCCTCCTTCCCTCCCTCGCTTCTCTCTCTCTTTCCTCTCATTCCTTCTCCAGAGTCTCACTATGCAGCCTTGACTGGCTGGAACTTGCTTGCTATATAGATCAGGCCGGTCTTGAAGTCACCGGATCCCCCTGCTTCTGTTGGCATTAAAGCTGACATGCTTGCAGCTTTTTAATTGGTCACCCAGCCACTTCTTTCCCTTAAGGATCTTTTCCCATGTTTTTATTCCTATTCAGTAGTCAAGTGTTCTTTGTTCTTGTGGTTGGTTGTTTAGTGACCTATAATATAAAATAGAGTCATTTAGAATGCATCTTAGTATGTATTCACAATTGTACAGGATAATCACTGTGTGTGTGTGTGTGTGTGTGTGTGTGTGTGTGTGTGTGTCTATTGAGGCAAGGGTTCACTGTGTAGCACAATGTGGCCTTGATCTCATGGTGCTCCTTCTGTCTGGGAGTCCTGGAGTGCTGGGATTATAGGTGAGCTACAATAACTGGCTCACTTCTCATTTTACAGTATGTTAATCACCTTCAGGCAAAGGTGCACATCCGTAGCAATCGCTCCTTGTTGCTTCTTGCCTCCCAGCCACTGGAAGCCATGGATCTTTTTCTGTCTCTATGGATTTAGTTATTTTAAGTATTTCATGAAAGTGGAATAGGTCACACGGTCTTGTGTGCTTCCTGCTTCCACACAACTGTTTCACAGTTTACTATGTTATAGCTTACAATCTAGTTGTGTGATGTTTTTAATTTGTGAGGTCATTACAATTAAGTGATTTTTTTTATAGTAAATACCTACACTGTAGAGTATACCAGTATTTATTTTCATGTTCATTTATTAATTTGTATAAATTTCCTTTTGTCTATGGATTGACTAATGGACAAAAGCTTTTTAAAATGTTTACTCTTTTCTAAATTTGTGCATTTTTTGGTAGGGTGTACATATTTCCTGTTCCTATTGTTCGTATACTTAGGAATGGAATTGCTGGGTCCTTTGAAAGTGCCATGCTTTTTATGAGTATTTGTATCTATTTTGTATACAGGCCTTGGTATATTGCCCAGGTTGGTTTTGAGCTTGTGATTCTCTGGCAAACTTCCTCACCAGAACTGAGACTATTGGTGTGTGCTACCATGCCCAGCTAATATTTAATATTTTTGAAGAGCTTAATATTATTCAAGGTGACCACACCTTTTACACTCCACTAATTTCTCCATATCCTTGCCAGCACTAGATTCTGCTTGTCTGCTTTATGCAGCCATCCTGGTGGGTATAGTCCTGTCCCACTGTGACTTTGACTTGCATTGCCCTAGTGATAAGTAACATGGGTACTTTCTGATGTGCTTATTGGCTACTTATGTGTCTTATATCCCTTGCACAATTTAAAATGAGAACAGTCCAAATAACAAGCCAAAAGTGTCAAAGGATGCTGGGAGCAAAATAACCTTCATCATGGTCATTAAAATAAGCACACTCTAGAGGAATAGTTCAGCAGTTATGAGCACTGCATGCTCTTCCAGAGGGCTTAGGTTTGAATTCCAGCACCTACATGGTGGCTTACAACCATCTGTAACTCCAGTTCCAGGGGGAATCCGACGCCCTGTTCTGGCCTCTACAGGTTTTGCATGAATGCAGTACAAGACACTTTCAGTTATTTCTATTACTCTCTAACTCCCTTTGTTTATTTTCAAGGGGGCAGAGCATTCATTCTGGCTTTTTAATGTTTGCTTTCTTTTCATTCTTTTTTCTTATTGCTTTTTACTAGAAATATACATGTTGAGGGCTGGCAAGGGGGCTCAGCAGGAGCAGATACCTGCTGCCAAGCCTGCCAACTTGAATTTGATCTCTGGGATTCACATGATGGAAGAGAGAATTGACTACCTCAAACTGTCTCCTCACAGCCACATGCACACGCTCGCTCTCTCTCTAAATGATTTATTTATTATATCTAAGTACACTGTAGCTGTCTTCAGACACACCAGAAGAGGGCATCAGATCTCATTACAGATGGTTGTGAGCCACCATGTGGTTGTTGGGAATTGAACTCAGGACCTTCGGAAGAACAGTCAGTGCTCTTAACCACTGAACCATCTCTCCAGCCCTCTCTCTCCCACTCTTTCTCTCTGTCTCCGTCCCTCACTCTCTTGATCTCTGTCGCTCTCTGTGTGTCTCTCTGATCCTCTCTCCCTCTCTCTCTCTCTCTCTCTCTCTCTCTCTCACACACACACACACACACACACACACACACTAGGATTCAATTCCTTAGTTCACATCAATTTTTTTCCCCTGAAACTTTCTCCACAGAAGCTCACCACATTTTCAAACAAGTAAGACCTTTACCCTAACTAAAGAGGAATACTCTAAGAACTGAATTTCTTTTCTAACTCAGGGAATTATTGGCTGATTTCTTGGCAAGCAAATCTCAATAAACACAAGAAGGTTCATCATCAGCACTTAAAAATGGCTCACTGAGACTCAGATAGGCTTTTAAATGTCACAAATTCCAAGCCAATAGGTTCAGAAGTTGTTGCAGCTGTACAGTATGCAAGACTTAGTTAAGCAGGTGTGTGTGTGTGTGTACAAATTATAAGATAAATACTTGCGTAATTATACCTTCTTTAAAATCCTACAAAACAAGTTGGAGAGGTGGCTGAACAGCTAAAAGCATTTGCTGCTCTTCCAGAGGCCATGAGGTCAGTTCCCATCACCGACATCAGGTGGCTCACAGTCATCCGTAACTTCAGCTCTGAGGGTTCTGATGTCCTCTTCTGGATTCTGTGAGCACCTGTACTCACACATGCCCATCCCTCATGCATACATAACTAAAATAGAAGTCCTGCAAAATAATTTCTTACAGGAGACTTTGCATGGAAAAGCCGAGGCTGTTGGCTTAGTGACATATCTCTGCACACATTTCTACCCCATATCAATTCGGTAGGATTATCATCATAAGGAAGGCATGCACCTTCATCTTAATGTTAAGCTCTGCTCCTTTCCACTGATAGGAATTCTTTTGATGAAGACCTTGGCTAGAAGCACAGTGAAAGACTGTTTCGCCCAAAAGCATCTCATTCTGGACTCGCCACCCCCCCCCCAGTGTGCCATCTTGCTTATCATTTACAGCTATCCAAATATCTAAGAAGCAAACCCAAAAGATGATTGAAACTTTTGATCCGAGAAATAACTCACATTTGTTTTGCTTCACTCTAACCTTCAGAGCTGTGCATCACACTGACAAGCTCTCGATTTTTTAAAAAACAGATTTTTCCTTTGGGGTTTCTGCTTCTTTCATTGTGGTAATATTTTCTTCTATCTTCCTTTTTTTTTAAAAAAAAAGTAGGTGTAACAGTCTAATCAGCTCTTACCAACTTTTCCGCAAGAACCAGGCAACAAAAAAAATAAAAAATAAAAAAATATACAAAGATATAAATCAAGAATTGTTATTCTTGTTTATGTAGGAGTGATGTATGGCTCCCCTGGGCTTTGAGTTTTACACAGCCACTTTGAAAACACTGAACACTGCTCAGGCACAAGCGATTTGTTTCTGAGCCCTGCCAGGATATTTTTAATAAATATTACCTGCCTCTGATTTTATGGTATCTACAAGATAGTCATGCAATAAAATATTTTCAGATACTTGTATTAAGTTTACATTGTCAGCAAATAGATAATGATCCCAAATTTTAAGGTAGGATATAGAGAAAACATTAGTAATAATATCGTTGAGTTTTGTTGATTGCCACTACAGTGATAATTTCATGCCTAGAACACAGTCTCAAAGGGTAACTATAGACTGGTTAAGCTGGGTTGCTTCTGGATGGGAAACTTATAGGTGATTTGAATCATCTTTTACTTTTTTGACATATCTATACTAATTCTTTTCATTGCGAGTATGTTACTCTTGAAATGAAAAGATTCTTTTCCAAGATTAGTCCATAGGGAGAGTCGATAAAACTAAGCCTAAAAATAGATCTAGTGGCATTAATGGGAGGCGGGGGATGGGTACTGGGAAAGTGAGAAGCTGATTATCTTCTAGCTGGTCCTGAACTTGGTCCTGCTTTCTGTTAGCTTGGAGGAAGCGCTGGCTGCCTGGCTTCTGCAGCTGTACCTAAGCCAGGTTAGTGTGCCCGCTTGCCAGAAGGAGCAGGGGCAGGCTGCACGCCCGGTGTGGGATGGACTTCTCATTCATTCTTAGCCTGCGCCCACACCAGGCCCCTTTCTGCCTGACTTCTTCTGACTGGAACGCCGTGGTTCCTCAGATCATCCTTGAGACTGATGTGGGCTCAACTTCAAGGTCTGAGGAGGGCTGAATCCTCTTCCCTCACAGAGAGCCCTCTTGCCCTCCCACTTCCCCTCCTGCACTCCTCCAACTCTTGCTGGCTTAAAGGTCATAAAGGGAGACAATTCTGAAATTAGAGTACTGTACTGTTGCTTCCAGCCCCATCTTGTACTTAGTGCTGTGACTTGCCCTATTTAGGAGTGGGCAAACTGAGGGGAGATGGGTGGTCCAAAAGCTCAGGCTGAAAGACATACTATACTATTTCAGGCTGTAGAAACACACCATCTCAGGTATCGTATCTGGGAGACATTCAGGTACAAGAACCAGAATGGTCACAGCTATTGAGTATGACTTGTCCTGACTGGCTTGCCCCACGCCTTATCAGTTGTTAAATATTTTAATAGTCTCAGAGTAAAGTTTTAATGCTGTACATGGAGGGCTGAGCTGTGATGGAAGACTTGCCCTTTGTGTCCTTTAAGCACTGGCTCACACTCTGGGATGCTAACTGCCTCTCCCACTTCGGAGAGCTAACCGCGAGGACCACAGTGCTGTGGCGGATGAAGACTGTCTCTCTAAGCTGCGGGGGAAGGAATGGGGATAAATGTGATGGATGATGATAACCGTGCTGATGGTGAAGGTCAAGGTGGTGGGGATAATAAAGAATAAAAAGAAGACAAACTTGGGAACGCCGTGGACTAGCCTCTTCCAGTTCAATATGCTCCTAACGCTGCTCCCCAGCTCGCAATTCACAGTAATGGCTAGACAGAAACATAAACCGACCGTATCGGCCCTCTCCGCTTCACGCCATTGTGGCTCCCACGTTGTTTACTGACCGAGGCCTGATAGGCGCTTCTCGTTGTCTTCGGACATTCATTCCACAATTTATTTCACATCCTGGCTGGGAACTCCCTCTGTCCTGTAATTTCCAACACCTGGGACTGCTCTTGATGTTCCTTTAATGATCTGCTAGTACCCGGAGCCAGCAGATCGGAATTATCCCATTTGGTTCTTGCACCTTTGGCACGTTGTGGTTTGAGCAGGATTCCTACGTGTCTCTTTCTGAGTTGTGCCGCATGGTCCCCAAGCGCGTTCTGCAAAGTGTCTTGGATGAGCAAGGTTTTGGCCAGTTGGGGTGGGTCTTTGGCTCCCTTGCTCCCACCTTTTCTTTCTCTTTTTTGCTACCCACCCATTCCTCTATGAAGACTTTAGGACTTCATTGAGTCTTCTAAGATAGCCTAAGCATGATCCCTTACCCCAGTAGGAAGGCACAGAATATCACAAAGTCTGTTCCAACAGAGGAAGCACACACTCCCAGAATTCCTTCAGAGAAATGAATTTAATCTCCAGGCAGCAGAGTCTGAGGGCATTGATGAACAAACACACTCTGGAAAGGAGTGTGTTTGCTTATGTGGAATAAAAGCCCTTCCTGGAGAGGGGCCTTTCTCCTGGTGAGACTTTGTTGTTCCTTCATGAACCTCAGAGGACCCTGTGGGATTTTCCTCTCCCCTCACCCATGCTTCAGGGTTAAGTCTTTATAAGTTCCACCGGGAGTAGAGCCCAGCTGTTAGGAGTGCTTGCCAGCATGCGCGCAAACCTAGGTTGGATCCACACCAACTGTAACACATAACAAGGCATGGTGGCACACACCTCAAATCCCAGGACTTGGGTGGTAGAGGCAGGGGGATAAAAAGTTCAAGGTCATTTTTCGTTACATAGCAAATTTGAGGCCAGCCTGGGATACATAAGACTCTGTCATAAAAACAAAAAGTTGTACAGTATGTAAGATAGCAAGGCAAAGACATGAGGAGCTGGGCATTACTAATGCAAAAGCCCTGTTACATCCAAGCGGGTCCTCACCACGGGAAGGAAGTCATTCCCAGCAGTACCACATACACTCAACTTCATACACTCCCTCCAAATGAGGTTCTAATACAGCCACAAAATACACAAGGCCGGGATAGGGAGATGGCTCAGTTGTTAAGAACACTACCTGCTCTTCCTGAAGACCCAGGTCCTAGCACCCACTTGGCAGCTGACAACTCTCTGTGAATTCAGCTCCAGAGAGTTCAGACAACCTCACATAGAAAGACCCCAAAACAAACAAACAAAAAACCCCTCCCAAAACAACAAAAAACCCTCCACAAACAGAATATAGTTATCAAATATAGTGACTCTTTTAAATTCCCCCCTTTTGTGTGTGTGTGTGTGTGTGTGTGTGTGTGTGTGTGTGTGAGACAGGGTTTCTCTGGATAGCCCTGGTTGTCCTAGAGCTTGCTCTGTAGACCAGGCTGGCCTTGAACTCAGATCTGCCTCTGCTTCCTGAACATTGGGATTAAAGGTGTGTGCCACCACCACCCAGCACCCAGCATCCAGGACCCAGCATACAGTTTATTTTTTCCTTTCTTCCTTTCTTCCACCCTTTTCCTTCTTCTTTTCTTTTCTTTCTTTCTTGTCTTTCTTCTCTCTCTCTTTCTTTCTTTATTTATTTCTTGTGTGTATGTGTGCCATTGGGATGTGTGTGTGTGTGTGTGTGTGCATATGGCATCTGTGTGTACTGTGGATAGGCACATGTGGAGGTTGTCAGGTATCCTATTTTCTTACTCTCTGCCTTATTCTCTGGAGACAGAGTTTCTGACTGACCCTGGAGCTAAGCCCCAATGATCGTCTTGTCTCCACCCCCTTTTCTGGAGCAGGGCTCCAAGCCGGCTAAGACATGCAGCTCCCTTACATGTGCCAGGATCTAGACTCATGCCGCCATGCATGAGCTCCCTTTCCATGCCCACTGCGCGGTTTCCTCGTACGTCTTCCTGCTTATTACAGCACGTCGGAACCCTGGCATCATCTTCTGGTGGCTCCTCCTACTGCCCCTTCCAGGGTTGCTCCAGGTGTTGTCAGTCAGGAGCTTGGGTTCCTGTCTGAGAGAAAATCATCTAAAGCTCTCTCCTGAGTGAGAGCGAGGGCATCGGCTGCCTTGATTGCCCGGGTGGGCGGGCAACCTTGTGTTGAAGTTGGTCTGATCTCCCAGAGCTCACTTCTTTGTTCTGATGACCCCTGCTTCCATAAAAAATAACAGGTTGCTGATAAGCTGGCCCTCTGCTCTCCTGCTCAAATGTCGACTTGGGATCTGCACTCAGAGCAGGCCTCTCAAGTCTAAAAAGCCCTTGTGCTCTGTATTTTGACAGGTTGAGAAATCCAATCCATTTATTTTGAAAACCCATTAAGCCCAGCCAACGTGGGATATTTAGAAAGGCCAGAATTTTGCTTTTGGTCAGAAGGTCACTGCTGTCATAAAGGAAGTGAAACAAAACATATTTTATCGTAGGGCTATAATTCCCAAACATTCTTTAAAAATATACTTTCAGTAAAATGAGACACAACAAAAGCACAGAGGACTGAATTGCCGGAAACTGCTGCCACCGTAAGCCCTCTTTGTTCTGAGACTTACTCAATTTTGCATCCCTGGTTCTCAGACCCGGGAGAGGCACACAGTCAGTGCTCAATAAACGCCTGCCGAGCGAGTCCCAAAATGGTTATCAATGCCTCTTAACGTTGTCCTAGGTATTAGCAGGCTTGTTCCTGGTGGCAGTTAAGAATGGAGCCGTTCACTTCAGCGCTCAGGGGTTCTTTTGAAAGTGAGTTCAGGAATATGTGATTGGATGTACTCCAGCCATCTTGCCCATGCTATTGATGAGGCAGGTAACTGGCTTTTGTTAACCAGATTCTCCAAAGATAACTGGATTGATCCTTTCGACCTTGGGAAGGGGGGCAGAGGAGATGTTATTCTTTTTGTGTTACCTCCAGGAAGGGTGCCTAGGTACAGATAGCTACTTGAAACAGAATAACCTTATTACAGGTGATCCCGGGTGTGTAATGTTCAGGACATGATATAAAACCTCCTTTGATCTTCCCACTCCACTCCACTGTCCCCTCCCTAATGAAAGTCTAGATGTCTCTCTTTCGGTTCTCTTCTTGTTCTCTTCCCACATCTCCCGAATCTATTCTCCCCTGTTCGTTCAGGCCCTGCCCTGGAGAATTACTAGATATCTGCAAGGTTCAGAGCATGACTCTACCTCCAGCACGACAGGGTGGTAGTGAGCCCTGAACAAGTATTCCTTATTTGCCTCATTATCACAAAGAAGACATTTACTTTCATTTTTTATTTTCTTGAGACAAGGTCTAACTGTGTAGCCCCACTTGGCTTTGGAATTTACTACACAGACCAGGCTGGTCATGTGGGTGTTCTTCCCACCTCTGCCTCCCAACAGCTGGGATTACAGGCATGAGCCACCACACCTACAAGAAGAAATTTTAAGACCTGAGACCAGAGCTGACTTTTAGAGTCAATAGAGTTCCCTTTCTTTGCCAGAGTCGTGAACCAACTCAGAAATAAGAGTAACAAGCAAGCTAATGGAGACATAGAGAATATGGTGTATAGCTCTAGTCAAATGACATTCTTTTTGTTTTAATTTAAATTTATTTTTATGTTATGTGTATGGGTGTTTTGCCTGTGTGGATGTGTGTGCATCGCTTGTGTGCTTGGTGCCTAGAGAAGCCAAAAGAGGGTGTCAGATCCCCTAGGACTGGAATTACAGACAGTTGTGAGCCACCATGTGGGTGCTGGTAATCAAACCCAGGTGCCCTGGAATAGAGATGATGCTTACCCATCTCTCCAGTCCCCAACAAACAACATTCCATATTAATGGACTCTTGGAGCTACGCAGGCCTCCCATTACTTGACTAGGTGAGGCTGCCCTTTGTCAGAGCAGACAGCACTCGTATGGTGCTGCTCAGTTTCTCCATCCAAATGCACCAAAATGATGCTTTCCCTCATGACAGGAGGGCTGAGTGGAGAGTTGAGGAAGTCAGTAATGCTACCTTTATTGGTATCTATTCTCATGAAGCATCATCAATCAGAATAATTATTTCCTTGTATGAGACCACATTTTATTGCCCCATTTGTGTTCAGCAAGAGGGGGCCAGTAAGACAGTAAGATGACTCTGTGGATTAAGGAGCTTGCCACTAAGCCTAGCTACCTGAGTTCAAGTCTCAGGATCCTCGTAATGAAAGGAGGAGAGAAACAACTCTTGTGAGATGCCCTCTAACCTCCACATCATGGTGAACACACACACACACACACACACACACACACACACACACAATCAAAATTTCTGGACTTTCTTGAAAAGTTATAATGGCCTATGGACCAGCACCAAGCCTAGTTTCTCCACAGCATTGAAGTCTGGGACTTGAATAGACAGTGTGTGCACCCTCAGGGAGAAAGATGGCTACTTGGATAAGATGGTGGCTGGATAAATGGCTGCCTGTCTGGATACTCAGATCAATGGGTTAATCTTGGGAGTTTTACATATTTCCCTGTGGTACAGCTCTCCTCACTTCTTACCCTCATGTCCTCTATAGGCATTTCAACTTAATATCTTTACTTTTTTTTTTTTGTTAAAATGTAGAGTGGAGTTTCTTACTGAACCAACAACCCTATCTTTGTCAGTATTGCCCATTTTTTTTGATTATTGTCTGCTTTTGATGCATGGATTAGGTTATCAAAGTCCCTGTCCTTTTTTATCCTTCTCGACTAGCAGAGGCGAGGTTTTGTTTTAAGAAGACAGAGGAGATGAGGTACAGGGACTCTTGACCTCCTGACCTACTAAACACATGAAGAAACCAAAGTTGGGTGTTACGGAGGAGGACACGGTGGCTTGTAGGAGGAAGGTATCCATATGTGATTTTCCTGCTGCACGTGTGAGTGTGAGTTTCTGAACTATTCTTTGCCTCCCTGTGGTGACACACTGGGTAGAGGCTCCAGATCGACCACACGGATGAAAAGGAGAAATCACAGAGTCACATGAGGAGGCAGTCAAGAGGTGTGGTCTTTAGCATGCCACCATTCTGGTTCTTGCAGAAATGCAAAGGCAACAATTCAGGGAGGAAGAAGCCACGCAGAGCAAGTCAGAGCTCACTCATGCGTTCTTGCTACTCTTCCTACCATCCGTAGAGCTCACGCATGCTCTCCTTAAAAATGCAGTGTAGAGCTGGGCATGGTGGCTCAGGGATGTAATCCCAGCACTTGGGAGATAGGGGTAAAAGGATCACAATTTCAGGGCCATCTTGGGCTACATGAGACTCTATCTCAAAAACAAAACAACTCTTTCAGCTGGAAACGTTATCTTCTAGTAATTTGCCAAGAGGACAGACACACAAAGAGAGACAGACATCTGATGTGTGTTCTCTTGGCCTCTGAGAGATCACAGAGTTAATCCTTTGGCCACATTCCTGCAAATCTAAAAGACAGGTGATATTGTAGATATTCCACCATGGAGTGGAATGCCCTGGAAATGTCACCGTGGCAAAGCTGAAAGAGTCTACGGTGTCACCCTGCACGACATTGTGGTAGACAAGAAATTTAAGGGCATGGTTCTTGTCAGAAGAATAAACGTGCACCCTGGGTGTATGGTGTGCTCTGGGAGCCCTTAATCAGAGAAGAAGGAAAAGGATAAGACACCCACACTCAACAGAAGCACCAGCCCAGAGAAACAGCTCTGTGAGAGCAAATGGGGAGGGGCCTGAGCAGCTGGAGCCTCTTCTTGCAGCTCCTAGATACAAGTAAATAAAGCCAAAAGACGTCTAGACTGCAAACAAAACAAAAAAGATAGCATAAAGCAGAAGGACAAATGGCTACTAGGATGAGCAGGTAGATCGATGGACGAGTAGACAAATGGATGGGTAGATGGGCTTGTAGATCAATGGATTCATCTGGGGGGGGGAGTATCATGATGCTCTTCTCTGTCACACAGGGAAACACTTATGTCATTTTTAGACACCTTCCTATGACACTTGAAGTTCAAATGCCAAGGCTGAACAAACACAGATACTCCAACACTAAGGAAGTGCGGCAGATTAACCCCTGGGCTCTGTGGATGCCTTTGGGCTTCTGTTTCTTCATGTCTAAAGTTGTGGTACCATAATACCTTCCTCAAAAAGCCTCCTTAGGGTTCATTGAAAAAAAATTTCTTTTTTTTTTTTTTTGGAAAAATACCAATAACCAGGCAGACAGGAAGAAGGAGGGAAGTAGCAAGAGATTCAGTGGCTAGGGTCCTGTTTTCTACTGAGAACCTACTAACTGCTAAGCTTTCTCACAGGAGTTAGCTTGCATCCGAGGTTACTAACAAGCTTTGGGGGATAAGGGGTGCTTTGTCAAGGGTGGCTGTGCACAAGGACACAGACCTGTAACTGTGATTAAGCATCCCGAGTGGGTGCTGTGAAAGGAGAGCTCGATCCCCAGAACCCACAGTTAAAAGAAGAAAAAAGCTGGGCCCAGCGGGTCAAACTTGTAAGCCCAGGGCTAAAGGTGCAGAGACCAGCGGATATCCAAAGCTCACTGGTTGTCCCAGGTCTCTACGTGCTCGCATACACACATGCCCACATGTGCACATAGACAACATTTAAAATTTTAAAAAAGAAGATCTTTGTAACTAATAAAGCTCTGACAACTGTAAGGGCCAGTCGCTGACAGCTTCCCAGTTAGCAACCACAGGAGATTGCTTTAAGCAAACCAATTCCCTGCTAAGGAGCTCCAGGGTTTCTCGGCCACATTTAATAGCCATGGTGGCTGTGGTAGCTCATGTCTGTAGAGCCAGCTACTTGGAGGTTGAGGCAGTAGGATTGCCTGAGCCCAGGAGTTCAAGGCTAGCTTGGCAACATCGTGAAGCTTCTGCCTCAAAATCAAACCACCTGATTCTTTTGTCTGGATCCTCTAGACCCACCGCACTGGGCTCAGGACACCTGCTCCAGCGTCACCTTCCATCTTTTCCTTTGTCCTTAACCAGAGTCCTGACACACCAGCTCTGCTGTCTACCCGAGGCTAGACCCTTCCTTCCCCGGTACCTGTGCACTTCCTGTTACTCAGGAGGAGCGTCTTGACCATGGCTGGTGCTGTTTTGACTCAGGTCTTCTCTTGAACACTCTCTTCTCGAGTGCCCCTGTCCAGTTTGTCTAAGGTATTGGCCACTCTCATCCCAACCTCACTTGCCCAGCTATGATCTCCCACCTTCTCCCATTTTTATCATGGAGTTTAACACTATCAAAATCTACTGTGCTTCTTTATTGTTTGTTCACTGACTGTCTCCCTCCCTCTCCTGATAGAAATCCCTTCAGGGAGAATTGGGAATGTGTCAGTCATTGTTCCTCCGGTAACATGGGTGAGCCTGGCATCCACCTGCTCTATAGATCCTTATGGCCGGGTTCAGCTGTAACCTCTCCCACCTGAGCATCCTTCAGACAAAGTCGATCATTTTCTAGCTATGGGGAAAATACCCACCAGTTACCACAGATTTCAGACCAGGAGATTTTTTTCTTTAACTCCGCTACATTTCAAATATGAGTTAAGAAGTCTGAATATGATCAGGAAGGAGTCCAAATCACAAATTTGGCCTGTCCACTGTAAGGACAGTCAAGACAAAAACATGCCCAGTGCATGGGAACTGGAGAGATGGCTCAGTGTACAAGAATTAGGACAGCTGTTCAAATCCCCAGAGGACCCACAAAATGGGTCATGGTCGTGTGTATTTCCAATGCTCCTCCAGCAAGATGGAGGAGATGGAGCTGAGACAGGAGAATCCCTGGAAGCTCTGGGGCCAGCCAGCCTGGCATTTGCAGCAGGCAACAAGAAAGAAACCCTGTCTCAGGACAAGGGGGAGGGTGAGTCTGACACCTGAGGTTGTCCTCTGACCAGCAGAAATGTGGCATGACATAGGTGTCCCTGCACTTACACACATACATGTAAACGCATCATAAATACCTACATCTCTCTGTCACGCGTAGAAAACACCAAGTTGACAGCTGTGGGACCAAGGATGAGGATAATTGCCATTCATGAGGACACTGGGGGAGGAGTCAAGTGGCACTCTCTCCGGCTGGGGGTGGGGTGGCAAGAGAAGCTTGTGCGACCTTTGCTAGAATAGGCAGTGGGTATTGTTTAGTGAGGTAATTTGTGCCTGGCTGGTCCTGCCCGGGGAGATGCATGTTGTAGGGAGATGCTGGCAGATCCGCGACCCCATGCTTCTGCAAACTGCTGCTGCTGCGGCTTAATGAGCCAGTCAGCCATTCAAGTGCCTCCTGCAGAGTGGCGGCACTTGCAAATTGAGCAGCTGAAGGAACATACTGGAGAGCAGGGGAGCTGATCCCTGACCGAAGTCTCCACTTCCTGCTCACGCTACACTGGCTTTTTGACCTTCATGTCTAACACCTGTAATTGCAGCTGTGCCGACATGTTTGCCTTATTCCAATCTCCTATGTCTGCACCTACTTCAGGGCCTTTGCACAGGCTGTTCCCTCTGCCTGAGATCCTTCCCCGCCAGAGTTTTGTCTGGCTGTTTTCAGGATCTACTGCCACATCTTTGCACAGTGTGGCTTCTGGGAGAGGCCTTTGCTAGCTACACAGTCCACAAAGAGCACCTGCCTTCAGACTCCAACCCGCCTGCCACTTGTCCTACGTGAACCAAGTTCATGTGAGTTTCTGAAGAGAGGGAAAGCTTATCTGGCTTACTATCTACCTCCCAGAACTACAACTACCTACGAATGTTAAAGATAGCAAGAACCAATCAGATTTACAGAATGAATATAGAAGGCATAGCAGGGTGGGCCATGAGGTTATGGAAGGCTCACGTGGGTGCACAGAGTGAAGGAGACAGGAAATGTAGCAGGCCAGCCTGGTCTACAGAGTGAGTTCCAGGACAGCCAGGGCTACACAGAGAAACCCCATCTTGAACCCCCCCCCCAAAAAAAAGAAAGAAAGAGAAAAAGGAAAGATCAGAGTGTAACTGTAATAATTGTCATTCTTGAAATTATTTGGTTCCAAATACATTTCTTTTATAGTTAGCCACAGTGGTTCAACAGCCACCAGGTACACACAGTCAGGGAACTAATTTAAAAGTATTTTTCACTGAGGTTAAAATTTACAGATACATAATTAGTAAATGAGCTTTTTATAATTTTTGTATTTATTTTTGTGTGTGTTCATGTCTATATGTATACACTACAGAGAATATCTGGAGGTCAAGTGACAGTCTAGGGGCTGCTTCTTGCCTCACACCTTGCTTGGAGCAGGGTCTCCTGTTTGCCACTGCATTGAATAACCTACACTAGCTGGCCCATGAACTTCTGTGGCATTTTCTCATGTCTGCCTCCCATCTTGCAATAAGGAGTCTGGGATTACCTGTGTCTCTCTACCTGGATTTATGCAGAGATCTTGTGATCTGAACTCAGGTCATCAGGGTTTGTTTTGTTTTGTTTTGTTTGAGATAGGATTTCTCTGTGTAGCCTTGGATGTCCTGGGACTCAATCTGTAGACCAAGGCCTACACCGTCTTCTTGGGGCTTTCTTGGGCCCCTCCAGAACTTTCCTCTTTTTTATTTTTGTTAGTCCTAATTTGCCTTTTGTTTTCACTTTGCATACTCTCTGAACTTATCACACAGTAGGGACTCATAAATAAGTTACCAATAGTTATCTATTCATGGCTGGATAGATGAATGAATGAATGAAGAGTATTTATAAGTGGTCAAGGATGCAAAACACCAAAGTAACATGCTTAAAGGTGCACCATAGCAATGTTGGTCCAATATGACGATGAGCAAGCCAAGGATGTATTATTCTATTAGGTAGAACTCAAAGTCAAAGCCAGCCATTCCCTTTGAACTCAATGTGACGGGTAGAGTTGGACCATTATCTTCTGAGGCAGCTAACTGTTACAGGAGAAGGAAGGCTGGGGGAGGGGCTTCAGGCCCAAATCAAGCGCCTCAGAGGCTATAGTATCCTCTCCCTGATCCCAGATGCTCACAACCTGGCCTGAGAGATTAGAGCTGGTCTTCCTGTGGCTCCCTGCTGTTATCTGACCCAACCTGCTGCCTGACCTTGTGGGAGACTGAGCCTGGGCCCCACCTCAAAGGGGCCCTACATCATTACAGTGAAACTACCTCCAGCTCATCCGTGGGGTTGGAGTGAAAGTGTCCCATTGACAATGGAATAGGAGAGGACTGGTCTCTAGAATGACCTCCTGTCCATCACCTAACCCTGATGGCTCAGATGCCGTAGGAGTGGAGACTTACCATCATAACCAAAGATATGAAATGTGCAATGTATTCCCTGCTAACTGGGTGAGACTTCCGATGTCTTAGATCTCAGCCTCCCGTGAAATTGAGTGGGGGATAACTTCCACAGTCTGTGGCACACCTCAGGAAATCGCTCTCAACCATTCTGAGTGAACAGCTAAAGGGTGTGCCAATTCTTTTAAGGGATTTGAAGGATTTCCATGTAGAACAAAAGCCAGACGAGCTGTCTGTGATTCTGGGGCGCTCAGCAAGCAGTAAGTGATGATTACACAGTGTTTGCCTTTGACTCAAGTGAAAAGAAGAAATGTCTGCTAACCATAGCCGTCTGAAAAAAAAAATGAGCTGACACCCTGCAGGGGACTGAGTAGCCTCAGCCCGTCTCTGATGGAGTCTGAGTCTGGTCTGAGCTGGGTGTTCTATTCTAGGATATACATAATGGGTGGGTCTGTTATTCCTAAGGAAGATCTTGACACAGGAGCGGGAAGGATGCTTAGCACAGCTTAAAAACCATTTAATAGCTCAATATGTTGGTTCTGAGCATCTATGCTCATTGAACACCATAGCCCTGTCCAATAAGCCCGATAGTTATCACCACACTCTAGATGAGGAAACAGATTATACAGGTAACTAACTCATCCAAGGTCACACAGCCAGGACTCAGCTCTTCATAGCTAAATTGCCTTCCACACTCCTCCCCTCTGGCTTTCAAACACTACCTCCCTGCTTCCTTCTATTCAAGCGTAGAAACCAGAGCTTTAAAAAGTGACTTCTACCAAGAACATTCAGCAGAATGAGCCCAACATAGAATGACAACTCACAGCGACACAAAAGGCCCGAACCAGAGGAAATTACCCTGCACAATTTGCAAATCACCTCGACAGAGTCTTCTGGGCAAAATGAAGGCTAATTTTAAAACATCCACATCCTCTGGGCCTCGCCCTCCCCCCCCCCCCAGAGGTTCTTGGGGCCGTTCAAGCAAAAATCCCTCTGCTCTCATTTGCATTGTTCTTGGGAGGGGGAAGTGAGCAAACTCTGAGGTGTCATTCCCCAGAGAGGGGCAGCAGGCTCACACCTCATTTGGCACAACCGGATCAGGCGTGAATCTGTGCAAAGTTGACCAACAGTCCAAATGAGTTAATTAGTCAGTGTTGCCCCCTGAGAGGGTAGACGATTGACCTTTCACAAGAAAAGGAACATGCCCCACCCAGTGACAAGAAATGAGGGCACTGGTCACTTGATAAAAACACAGGCCCGAGAGAGCTATAGTAAGAGCTCCTGCCACATTGGACCTGTGCTGCTGGGGGATGCTGACCACCATCATGACCAACGTACACACTCCCTGGAGATTCAGGGAGGCCCTAGATGGTGAAGTGTGGCAGCTGACAGCATTTGGAAAACACGGAGAAGTTCCCCAGGTTTATACAGAGGTTCACTCATCTATTTTAAAATTACATTTACTTATGTAATGTGTGTGTGTGTGTGTGTGTGTGTGTATGTGTGTGGAGGTCAGGGAACAACTTTTGGGCGTCAGTTCTCTCCTCCCACCATCTGTTCCCTGGGGATTAGGCTCTTTGTCAGGCTGGGCAGCAAGTGCATTTACCCACTGAGCCATCTCACTGGCCACAGAGCAGTTTATTATAATGATCATGAAATGTCCCAGATATGACCCTGAGGTCATTGTATTAGTATTTCCCAACTCCTTCCCTTGAGTCACTTTGGGACTCTACTTGTCTGTGGGTCTCTGTCCTAGGCCAGTCCCCAAACATTCCTTGTCCCAGAGTCCTGGGGATGGTCAGATAATCGTGACTTGTTTTTTTAATCATGAGAATGAAAATAACTTTCACCTCCAGGAAATTTCCAAGCCAGGCAGAATGTCCTTGGCTTTCCCTGGCCTCCTGGGACCCCAGGGTTTGTGTCCCTGGACTGTAGGGAGGATAGCATGCCTCTGTGCAATGGGGCTATTCGTCATTAGAACAACAAGGCCAGCAGCGGTGTGACTCTCGCCTTATCAGAGTGGTAGGCCTGGCTGGATTCTATTAATTGCTGAATGCTGTTGGAGTTGGCAGATACAGGAAACAGTTTACATGGCGACGTAGTACCTCAGTGCGCAGCCTCTCAGAAACTGTATTATTGTAATGGCATAATTGTGATTAGGGACAGTTCCCTGAGGAAGAGCAGACCTTTGAGTCACTTCCTCTCCACTCCACTTCAGTGTGATGATAATGTGGCTGGCCCCACAGTCATACTCACCCTTGGCTGCCCAGAGACTTTAGAGTCCCACAGTAAAGCTCTCCAACAGGGATAGTTCAATCCCTCCCTCAAACTGGGATACTGGAGAGAGGGAAGCAGGACAGAGACTCTCCGATTTCTACTTTTGGTTCCAGCAAGTGCTTTGGACCTGGGGAGCCCGGGCTTTATGGGGTCACCAACTGTGTGGCTTTGACAGATTCATTCCTTGAGTCTCAGTTTCCCCGTTTATAAAATGGGAGATGATAAAAGATTATTGGAATGTTTGCTGAGATGATTAAATGGAATTAATTTAGTGTTTATAAACACTTAATTAGCTATTAGTATCACCATTGTGGTTCTTGTTTCCTTTTCCCCTCTAAAATCAACTGAACTTGGGACACAGCAACCTGAAATCTCTCTCACCCTGCCCTTGGAATGCATCTCCGGTACCACCGGGTGCTGCCCTTGTCTGCCCAGGCTGCTGGAAGCTTTTACCCAGAACAGCCCCACAGAAGCTCCCCTGAATCATGCTTATCTCAGCCTGGTCAGGCTTCAGAGAGAAAAACACCCTTTGTGCACAGGGTGGGAACAAAGTTGGTCAAACAAAGGGCTCTGCCCTTTTTACTGGAACTGGTGTGAGTGGGGCCCTCTCAGAACTGCTTTCTGAGGGGCCTGGGGCAGAGTGTGCTGGCTTGGGCTGCCTCATGCAGCCTGGTGCAGAGTGTGCTGGCTTGGGCTGCCTCATGCAGCCTGGGGCAGAGTGTGCTGGCTTGGGCTGCCTCATGCAGCCTGGGGCAGAGTGTACTGGCTTGGGCTGCCTCATGCAGCCTGGTGCAGAGTGTGCTGGCTTGGGCTGCCTCATGCAGCCCCCAGCAGAGGATGTAACAGGTGGGCTCGAGTCTGATGCCTTGGGTTCTCATTTGTCTCGTAGTGGTCCCATGCTCTTAGGAAAGTCACTTTTCCTATCAGAGCCTCTATTTCTTCATCTGGGAAATGGGGGTAAAAATAGCCTTCTCAGAGTGCTGTGGCCAGGATAAAATTAGATACCTATGCAAAACACTTGGTCTAGTTATACATACAGCAAATAGTCAATAAATGTTAGATGCTTAATGAGGGAGCTAAGGGAGGCCCATTGACTGGTTCTTAATCCCACAAAAAGCAGCTCTCCCACTGCCCCAGAAAGGCTTGTGAGACATGATACAGTTCAGGCACTACTTTCTACAATTCGTTACCCATACATTGGGATTTCTAGCAAGCTGTTTTTATTTACCTTTCTTTTCCTTTTCCTTTCTTTCATGTCTTAGTTAGGTCTATTGCTGTGATAAAACACTGACCAAAAGCAACATGGGAAGGAATGAGTTTATTTAGTTTACCTATCCTGTGTCATAGTCCATTGAGGAAGGTCAAGGCAGGAACTCAAGTCAGGAACCTGGAGGCAGGGGCTGATATAGAAACCATGAAGGGATGCTGCTTACTGGCTTGCTCCCCTCCTTGTAGCACCCAGGACCATCTGCAGTGAGCTGGGACTTCTCACATCCATCATTATTCAAGAGAATGCACTACAGACGTGTGTATAGGTAAATCTTATGGAGGCATTTTGTCAGTTGAAATTCCCTCTTCCAGATGATTCTAGCTTGTGTCAAGTTGACATAAAACTGACCAATAAGTTAGCTGTGTGTATGTATGTGGGCGTGCACATGAGCCACGTTGTACATGTGGAGGTCAGAGGTCAAATTGTAGGAGTCAGTTTTTTCTTCAACCCTGTGGGTCCTGAGTATCAAATTCAGGTTGTCAGGTTTGTCAACAGGTGCTCTCTACCCACTGAGCACTCTCATTAGCCCCTAGTTAACTCTTTAAAGACAGACCTTATACATTTTATTTTCCACTGTGTATCTAGTATTAGTACATCCATTTGAAACTATTTTATGTGTATGAGTGCTATACCTGCACATATGTCTGTGTACCACATTTATGTGTGGTTTTCATAGACATCAGAAGAAGTCTGATCCCCTGGAACTAGGGTTTCAGACAGTCGTAAGCTGCCTTGTGGGTGCTGGGAGTTGAACCTGGGTCCTCTGGAAGAGCAGCCAGTATTAACTGCTGAGACATCTCTCTAGTCCCTAGTGTATTCATAACAACAACAACAACAACAATAACAACAACAATAACAACAACAGAAATGACTGCCCTAATAGGTGACCACAAACTTAGTAGTTTAAAACAATGCAAACTTACTACCTTCCAGGTCTGAGGTTAGACGCCTGAAATGGGTCTCTGGAGGACAGTGTCAGGGTGTCAGAGAGCTGCACACCTCTGAAGTCTTGGGAGACAGTTTCAAGGTCACTTGGGCCCTTTCCTCCACTTTCCAAACTAGCCTGGCAGGCAACTTCAGGTTAGAAGTTTGCTTTGAAGGACCACTGTGATTATATTGGGATTATATTGGGCCCATGAAGGTAATCCTGGTTGCCCATCTCACCGGCAGCTGAACAACATGGTAATTCCATCTGTAAATGCCACACCCTACCCCTGTCACATAGCACAGCATATCCATGGTCTCTAGGGATAGGGCATCTTGAGGGTTTGAGCTGCAGTTTTGAGCTACACCCAGGATGAGATAGAGTGGACAAATGTCAGGTGCTAGCAGCAGCTCCTGCTGAGGAAAGCCATCGATTTGACAGCCTTCCCAAGGACAAAACAGTCACTTGTGAGCTGGGCCTGGGGACGTATGCCTGTATTCCCAGCACTTAGGAAGTGGAGGCAGGAGGATCAGGAATTCAAGGTCATTGTTAGTTACATAGTGAGTCCAAACCCGGACTGGGTCACTCGAGACCTTACCTCTAAGACAAACAAACAAGCAAAGTCACTTTCGAGAATGGTCAGAGTGCATGTGATTGCAGCGTGGGTTGGAGAGCATGTCAGTAGAGGAGATGTGGAGTCTCCCAAATACATGGGATTACATACAGTAACTACTCTGAGGACCAATTAGGTGCGAAGTGTTGAGGAGGGAGAGATAGCAAGATGGCTATTGCTGCCTTCTAGGAACTGACAGACTGAGGAAAATCTCCAGAAGAGTTACAGATAACCCCAGGGTTTGGCATAGAGGAAGGTTCCGGATAGGGGAAAGCATGATTTTTAGAGGCAGTTTCATGGTTGTTACAAGCACTGAATCTGTAGCCTGGACTGTCTGGATTTGGAGTCTGGCTGCACCATGTACTGGTTGTGTGACATGTGACAAGAAGTAGAAATAATAGCAGGACCTGTGTTGTTGGGAGAATGCCATGAGTTAGCAGTGGCACAGTGCTTGAAAGAGTGTCTGGCATTGCAAAAGCCATGTGCTGGCTAACATCATCTTATTCTTTTCTCAGACTTAGCATAGCAGGCAAGGAGTTCGGGATATTTCGGTAGCTAGCAGAAGGTCATAGTTTTGATGGCTGATGGTGTCGGTTAGAAGTGCTCATTTGGATGCGGATTTTCCATTTCCCAGGGTGGGGTAAAAATGGAGCATATACTCTGATGCATCCTGAGTACCTACTTCTTCCTACAGGCCAATTGATAAGCACTGAGTTTGACCTGAGGCAGCTCAGACTTTCCACAGGAGACCAACCAAACCTTTCAGTGTTCTTCACAGGACCCTGGTGCCAGATTCTCGGGCTGGAGATCTGAAGATCAGCAGCTCAGGAGCCGTTCAGAAGGTTAGGGGAGGGGTCCTAGAGTCCCCGGGGAAATTTTCATTTAGCCTCTGTTGTCTTTCAGAACAAATTTAGAGACTCCAATTGGGATAGCAGCATCCTCAGATCTCACCCCTTCTTTAACCAGGTACTAGTGGCTGATGGGTAAGCAAACACATCTGCTATCAGAGGCTAAAACAGGATTGTTTAAGGCATTTTCTCCATGGAGGTGCCAAAATTGCACTCTGATCAGACAGGAAGTCCTATTGCTTGAAAGGAGCCAATGTTATCAAGAGAAAACACATCAGGGCCTGTCCTCTTGGGAAGGGAGCTGTGACTAATCAACAAGGCTCCTGTCCAGCTGGCCTTGGGGCCTTTGTTCAGCCCCGACAGGTCAGGGAAAGTTTGAGCAGGCCACAGTTGTAAGAGGGGCAGTTCCAGAACTTTCCCTTCGTTTTTCCAACCAAGGGATCAGTACAGGAGGTTAACCCTGGCAAACTAAGCCAAATCTACCAGGAAGATTTAATCATGTTAGTCTCTTACTCGAAGCACATCGAGGATACCCTAATATGGTCTGCCAAGGCCCTTTGACCTGAGCTTGGTGGCCCAATTCTGCCTTCTGTGTAGTCTGTCATCCTCCCATTTTTCTTTAGTTTCTTCAATGGGTCTGGGCAGTGCCAGTGGGCTTAGGAGATCAGAACTGCAGGCCTGAGAAGGAGGCCCCGTGGAACTCAGAAATGAATGAGACAGACCCCAGTGTGATAGATTTCTCCAGCCAGCCCCTAGCTTCAAGCAAATACGGTCAGAGTGACTTCCTGTGTGCCTTTGTTCAAGACTATGCACTTCCTAAGGACGGGAGACCTGTCTGAGACCTCAGGCTTTCAGATAACACCAATGGCAGCAACCTCGAGAGTGCCAAGAGGCCTGGAGGAAGTACCATCACCAATAGGGTCATTTGATGAGTGTGTGCCATATGCCACATGCTGCTAAAGGCTTCGTGTGCCTTCCTACATGGCTGTGGAATAGGAATTTTGCCCTCAGATTATAGATAAGAAAGTTAAGGTCATTTACTCATTAGGAAGTGGTAAGATAGAAACCAGAGCCCAGGTTTTTAAGAGCCTAGGTCTGTCCACGAGTCAAAGGTGTATTGACTCCTATGTGCAGACACGTACATGGAGTTGCTACTGGCTGATCTGTTGCCAGGCTTGGGGGGGGGGGGGCTCCAGGAAGGTCAAGAAGATGTGATGGGGTGGGACCTCTGTTGTTTGGCTTCACTTCAAACAAAGATGACAGCAGGGAACTAAAGCCCCTGACTTCCCTCCTCCGAAGACCAAAGCAGGCCAAAAATAGGAGAGACAGGAAGCATTTGATCCCTAAGTGTCACAAGAACACAAACATCCTGCCAACTCTGCCGTGAGGGAGTGGCTGAGAGCAGCTGCCTCAAAGGGGCCAGCTGGGAGGTCAGCTTGCTGGGCGGCATGCAGATAGACCCTCTGGGACTGATATGGGCCTGGGGCATGCAGATAGGTTGAACTCCTGAGCATTTGGGCTGTGGAGAAATACAACAGACAGTATCCACTCCCTGTTGTTGTTACCCCTAGCCATATCCCATTGCTGAACCCATGGCTGACTTTGGCTTAAGGTCTTTCTGAGGCCCTTCCTGGACCTTTCTTTGACTTCTTTCCACCTACCCTTCCTTCTCTCTGCCTAACTCACATCAGACTATCACATTCTGACGCTTTCTTAGCGTCCTGTGTATTTTTTCCTCAATACAGCTTTGCATACTCAATCTGCTCTTGGCCTATGCTTTTTGGAGAACCTGGGCTAACTGTGAAACCAGCTAGTGATTCCTCATTTTATAGCTCAGAAAAAACAAGTTCAGAGAAACAAAGGACTCTTCCTTTAAACTACATTTTTGAAAGATTTATTTTACTTCATGTGCATGTGTGCTTTGCCTCTGCATGCATATATGTATACCAAAGGCATGTCTAGTACTAGCAGAGGTCAGAAGAGGGCATTGGATCCCCTGGAACTGGAGGTATGGGTGGTTATGAGCCACCATGTGGTTGTTGGAAACTGATACTAGGTCCTCTGCAAGGGCAACAAGTGTTCCTGTCCACTGAGCCTTCCTTCTCCCTAGACTCAGCAAAGGACTTTATGAGGTAATACTTGTGGATGGCAGGAAATGGGTTTTTCCAGCTAACGGGTCACATCTTTAACATCGTGTTTGAGATGGGAGAAGGGATAAGACCTGTGTGAGAATTTCTTCAAAATAGGCTCCTCCCACCTTTACCCAACATTCACCAGCTTGAAGGCTGTCTTATTTACATCACTCCTAGACACTCCAGTCCCCAAAGCTTGGACCCCTGACTGCAATGGTGAGAGTACCATTCAAACAAGAGGGGTTGCTATTGCTTTTCAACTGGGGCAGAGGCAATGTGAACAGATAGACACCAGCAAATGCATGCGCATGCAGCAAAGCAGAATTTAGCAAGAATCAAGGGGGAGCTCTCCCCAGTTAGACGGAACAGTACCGGCATTGGTCCAGGCCCTCGCCCAGAGAGGCTGTCTGCTAATGTCTTTTGCACCTGGAAGGGAACAACACTGCCTCATGGCTTCCATCCTACTAATTACCATGGTACGTCTCCCCCGTGACATTGAGCTCGGTGTCCTGATAAGGTGCTCCCTAATAGTCTCCCATTTCCCTGCTGACACCAGAAAATAGGCCTGATGTGGTGCGTGTACTGCGCTGAGCGAGGCATAGCTGTCACCCCAGTCCCCCCAGCCTGAATCATTAGTGGATCTGAATCAATAGTGTTCAGGCAGCCCTTGCTCCTTGGAAGCATTCATTTGGCACACTTGCTATTTGTCAAGTAGTTCCCTTCTCTAACATTGCACGGTCTATGGCCCTGGCACCTGAGTCTTTCTTTCTTCCACAAAGTGCTGAGGGGAGTTTGTGAGCTCCACACAGCATCAGCGTTCTCTCTCTGGAACAAAAGAAGGAAGGGCAGGGGGTGTTATCTTTGTAAGCACCGGGGGTTGTAGGCCTTCGTGGTGGCTCATTGGTGGCAAGCAACAGTGTTCAACTTTGGGGAACATAAGCAAAGAGAGGCTTAAGGTGAAGACTATTTGGAATTCAACAGTGGGGCAAGGTCATCACTAGCCAAGCTGCTAGAAGTCAAGTTCAAGAGTGGGGACGTTAGTTGGGTCTAGGTTAGGTTACTTGCTTCTCACTCAGCTAACAGAGAGTGAACCAATTAGATAGACTGCATCTAAAATACCAGAGTATCCATTTCAGAAGAGGAGAAGGACCAGGAACAGAAACGTTCACTGGACAGGCAAATATCTAGAGAAGGAAGCTGAAGGGTGAATGCCCAGTGTGTGGCAAGTCAGGTCTTCTCAGCCCTTTAGACTTTCCTATTAGGACTGTGCAGGAAATAAGGTCTAGAAGTCATGGAAAGAGCCTGGCACTGGACACAGACCAGATCACTGAATGACAGCTAGTGCTTGAAACAGAGCCGGAAACATTAGACAGTCCAAGCACCCTGAGGGAGACGTGACCTCAGGGATACCTTTGGACCTTTGCGAAATGCTTCTGAGTATTATTGTCCTCAGAACGTTTTTTGTTTATCTGTCTTAAGTGAAGGCTGCTAATTTTACCAGCTAATGGGAGCAATGTGCGCCTTCTGATGAGTTGGAGACACACACAGATGGCTCTTGAGATGCTGAGATGAGCATTGTGAGTCTTGCTTCTAGACAGACACTGGGAAACAGAGAGAATGGCGTCCATGGAAGATACTTTAGTCTTTCTAGACTTCCAACTCCTTTTAGAAGGAGGCAAGAAGCTGTGGTCTGTTCTCTGCTGGCTTCTTGGGGACTAGCACTGAACCTGCATTTGAATTGGTCCAGAAAACTTGAATTGGTCATGAATGAATGAATGAATGCTAGGAGGCTAGACCAACAGTTAGCTAATTGTTGGGTTACACTTGCTGTCCACATCTCCTTATAGAACCAAAATGGAGTCTCTTGGTGTGGATTGTGGGACTACGGAGCTAAAAGCAACCTCATTAGGTTTTCTTATCTGAAGCTGTAATGTTTGTTGGAGTGGAGGGGAGAAAGAATGGAGGAGCCAGCGGGGAATTCATGATTCAAAGGTGGGGCTGGGAGGAGAGGAAATTGGGGGTGGTCAGGAAATGCCTGTAGAGACCCAGGGGTGGGACAATGGCCAGGAGCTTCTTTTAGTTCTGACTTGTACTGACTAGGGGTTTCCTTTTCATTTAAATGCCCATGCCTGGAGAGGGAGGCCTGCTCTATGCTACTTCTCTCCAAAAGAACTTGCTCAACAGGAAGTGCCATATGTGTGGGTTGAAGAACCTGCCTTTGGAGTGCAGATGACTAGGAGACCGCAATGTCCCTCAGGAGGACCAGAGATATCCTCCTGGGTGAAGAGTGCGGTTGACGGTATGCTTATAGGATAGAAGCGATGTGGATACACACAGACAAAGGGACACAGGCGGGGATGGAGTCAGTGCAAAGCCAAAGGGTTGGACAGTACAGAGTGTGCTTTTCAGCAGAGAAGTGGCTGTCAGGGGACAGGTGAAGCAGGGAGGCTTTGGTCAAGCCAACATATTATTTCTGATTCATATATTGCTTTTTATGTATGAATAAATGACTGACTGACTGGATGAATGTAAAAATGAACAGTGGATGAGCAAGAAGGAAGTTTGACTAAAACTCTCCAATCCAGTGATGGCAGAGGCTGGAAAGAGTCACCCTCCCAGGTAAGCCCTTTGCTTCAATGCCACAGAGCCAAGAAGCCATCTGTGAGCTGCAGTCAGGATGCTGGTAGAGGCATGCCAGAGTTTCTGGGAGAATGTCTACAGCCATGTGAAGATCTCCACATATCTCTCTCACTACCAACAAAAACAGTTTGACCACTTAGGCTAATAAGGTAAGTTAAGTAAAACAAAGTGTTTCCCCTGTGTAAAATTTTAGGAGTGCCAAGATTGGTTTCGAAACTGCTCACCTTTACTCCTTGACTCCCTTAGATAACGTCTGAAGTTCCATAGTGGAAGCCTCGTCTCTTAGCCAGAAGCCTGACATCCAGTGCTGTGCCCTGTGGTAGGCAGGACCTCCAGTGCTGTGCCCTGTGGTAGGCAAGATATCCAGTGCTAGACCCTGTGATTGACAGGACATCCAGTGCTGTGCCCTGTGGTAGGCAAGACATCCAGTGCTGTGCCCTGTGGTAGGCAGGACATCCAGTGCTGTGCCCTGTGGTAGGCAGGACCTCCAGTGCTGTGCCCTGTGGTAGGCAGGACATCCAGTGCTGTGCCCTGTGGTAGGCAGGACATCCAGTGCTGGGCCCTGTGGTAGGCAGGACCTCCAGTGCTGTGCCCTGTGGTAGGCAGGACCTCCAGTGCTGGGCCCTGTGATTGACAGGACATCCAGTGCTGGGCCCTGTGATTGACAGGACATCCAGTGCTGGGCCCTGTGATTGACAGGACATCCAGTGCTGTGCCCTATGGCAAGTGGAGGATGGGAAGGCTGATTTTGAAAGAAAAGATGTAACTTGAGTCCTGAAAATGGAAGGTTTTCAAGGACTTGGTGGTGGGGAGAGCAGTGACTGGAAGAGCCAGAGTTAAACCAAGTTGGTGAAGGGCAGTTTTGCAGAGTTCTAGCAACTAATCCTAACACGTTATTAGGTGTCCAGTTATTAACGAAAATGTCTCATTCGCTCAGTCTGATCGCAGTATCAGTGAGGTGATTGAAATGGCTGCATTAGGCAGCTAAATCCATCATCATTGGCCTCTCCACCGTAGGGGAGCTTGGCTAATCCTCACATTAGCAGGTTGCAGGACCTCATCAACAGAGCCTGCTGCAGAGTGAGGGATGCTGTTCTCAGGATCCCAAGGAGACCTGGGGAGCTCCGGAGGATGGACGTGCTCATTCTTACTATAAAAATCCCCTGAGAACAGCAGGCTGTTAAAGGATCAGTGTGGGGGCCATTTTTCTTCAGTGGAACTTGCCTTACAGTCCTACAGGCTGCATATTTCCTGGTTATAATAGTTTGGAGAAAAATATTGCTAAATGGCTGCATAAACAATTTTAATTGGCCCGAGCTCCCAAAATGTGCTATTTTTGTGCTGTTGCCAAGCATGTTTTTTTACTAGCTAATTATGCCCAGCATTTAACTTTTGGAAGGGGGAAAAAAAAAAGAAAAGAAGAAAGAAAGAGAAGAAACAGGAAATAAGGCATTCATTATTGGAGTGACAACTTTAGACAAGCCCACATTTCAACATCCATTGTGTAATTTCCTCTCCCTAGCTTACAGTTAGTTGTTCCATGAGGCCACTGGAAACAAACACCTCCTTTAGTGGGGGTTGGGAGGTCGTTTGTTCAATTCAAAATGCCTGTCTATTTTCACCTCAGGCAAAGGGACAGGCTCCCTCAGGCCACTGGAGCCGACCTCAAGAGTCTCCTCCATGTCGGGAAATTCTCCAATGAAGGTTTCTGGTGAGTGGTTTGCCTGGGTCCTGCTGTCAGGGGCTGTGGTGTGCCTGCTGTTTATGCAACACTTCAGTGCTCCTGGGGATTTAGCTAACTCTCAGAGTGACACCCCCCCACACACACACATACACACTTCACCCTGTGAAACTATAAAACAGTGATCCCAGTTTGTCAGGCACCGACTCTCAGAATGTGAAGTTAGGTCACTTGTTATATTAAAATTATCGCAGTGTATATTATGTATGCATAGAAACAGCACAGATGCTGAAGTGTGTAGTTCAAACACCATGTGGTTCCCACAACATCAAGAATATATTGTTGCCAGTGCCCTGGGACCCTCCCTCCCTTTTACCCCTGTCCAATAACCATTTCTTCTTCCCCCTCAAAGGTTCTGATGTTATTTAAACTTCATATAAATAGAGCCATATAATATGTGATGTGTGTGCTTTTGTTTTAATGTATGGCATCCGTTGTTCTACTTGACTGTATGCCTCATGGCTGTATCTCATTCAATACCATTACTATATAGATTCCATATATCAATATAATGTGGGTTATCCATCTAACTATAAAGGACATATAGTCTATTTCCAGTTCGTAGCTATTCTGATTGATGCTTCTTTGAATTGGTGCACATGGTCACAGATTCTGGCTAAGCATCAATAAGGAACTGATAGGTGGGTCATGGATATAGTTGGGGGGTCCATGTTCAAATTTTATGGCTTAGAGACCAGTTTGAAAGGTGGTGCATGTGCATGGGTCCTGCTCCCTTTCCACATCAATACTTGGTACTGCCCATCATTTTAATTGTAGTGGGTTTTGTCATACTCAGTGTGTTTTAATTTGCTTGCCACCCCTAGATCTTAATATGGAGAAACACATCTTTATGTGTGTATTTATATTGCAGCTAGAATAGCAGTCGAAAATGGTTGCAAGTAATTGGAATCAGGAAAACGTTACTGTAAAAGGAGAGGAAATTGCCCTGAAGTACTCTATTGTATTACAGAACTTTAGATTCCCCATGGCAGACTAGAGCTGTGCTAGGTAATGTGGGGGGATCACAAAAGTTCATCACCGTCAATACCTTTTAACAATAAGTCACTGATATTTTCCTATGTCATTGAGTATAAATATTCTTTTTCTTACTGGGGATCAAGACAGGGTTTTGTTCAAGCATCCCACCACTGAGCTACACCCCAGCCTACACATCATTTCAAGTTTATTTTTTTTATTGCATTTGGTGTGTGTGTGTGTGTGTGTGTTATGTGCATACCATGGTACATGTGTATGTGTGTGTCTCAGAGAATCTCCTAGGTTTATAAAATTTATCAACCCAAACTTACATAATTTCCAATTTTTTTGTTGCTATTAATAATAATATATTGAAAACCCTTGCTTGTGATTACATGTTTGGGTACATCTGCAAAGATCAGGCTATTTCAAAATTACAGTACCTTAAGGGCAAACTGGAGGTCGAATAAGGACATATAATTAATAAGCTAATTAATTAATTGGAAGACTGATTCTTCATATTTTCTTTATCCTGCTGTGGTTTGTCCTTGATGTGAGCTCACTGATGGATCTGGAGAGGAATCTTCATCCCTCTCTCCAGGAATCATCCCACCACTGATGGTGAGCGAATGCATTGAAGTGGCAATGGTCCCAGAGTGGATCTGGGTCCTTCATATGGTGTCTCACTCTATATTACAAAACTAGTAATAATAGTTATTATTATTTATTGAGCATATTATATAGCAAGCTATATGTCTCTTCTGTTGTTTCGATGAAAGGTCCTCTACAAAAGCAAGTTAAGGGAGAAAGATGTCACAGTCTCACATTACAGGCCATCAAGGTACGGAAGTGACAGCAGCAGGAGCTTGAAGGAGTCGCTCATGTCACATCCACAGCTAAGAGCAGAGAGCAATGACTACACTCATGCTAGCACTGAGCTCACGTTATCTTATATATTCCGGATTCCCTACCCGGGAATGATCCTCCCCTCAATTAAGATGAGTCTTCTCACATCGACTAATGTAGTCAAGAGAGTCCTCCACCTGCATGCCCACAGGCATCCCTGTCCAGATACCATCTCACTGAGACTCCCTTCCAAGGAGACTGTAGATTCTGTTGACAATTAATGCTAACCATCATACCAACCTTACAACATGGACAGTGTCATTGTCCCTGTTCCTTAGTAAGGGAGCTGAGGCTTGGAAAGGTTGAGAATCTCAGAAACAACATAGAGCAAGTGATAGAGGAGGAGGGGTCCAGCTGTCTGGACCTGGAGTCTCAACTCTTGACCGTCATGTCCGTGGTTCTTTGTGATTCTGGCCATGCTTTTGGATTTTATATATAAATGCATTTCACTGTTCAGAGCAATGCTGTCTGTTGGTATGATTTCTGGAGAAAGGACTGAAGATTCTTCTCCATATCCCTTCTTTTGCAGTTTGCTTTATGGCTCCTCCCATTGAGAGCTGAGGATTATTTCCCATCCCTTATGATCTGACTCTGTGACTTGCCTGGCCAAATAGAAAGTGATAGGAATGACAATATGGCAGTCCTGAGCCTAGATCTTCTGAGATTGCTTTGGATCTCTCTTGATCCTCTGAGGGAAGATGAGATGTCAGGAGTAAGGCCAGGACAAGTTCCTAGATACATGAGGATGCCCAAGCCAGCCGAGGTCAGTCAAGCCTCCTTAGGTCAACCTGCCGTTAACTGTAGATGCCTGAATCTGCACTCCTAAGCCCGGTAAAACCTCTGGGGTGACTCAGAGACCCATAAGCAGGGCATTAACTGTTGTGTGTCACTGACGTTTATGATGGTTTGCATCATGATTGTGTTGCTAGATAACATGTACTGTGGTAGCTACATACTAAGGATTTATACTGTAATGGTTATGTTCAACATATAGGATAATGTTTACTGCAGTGGCTATGCTGAATGGGTGGGGTACTGACAATTAGATCATGAAATGCTTGATAGACAGCAGTTCAGCTTGGCCTCAGCCCAGTCAAATATCAAGCTGTCATTTAGGAGAGTGTCTCCTTCCTGAAGCATGTAAGATATATGTTCCTAGAGTATATGAAAACATGGTTTCATGCAAACAGCAGCCATGTGCCATTAAAACCACTTAGAAGTACAGTGATGGCTGTTATCTCTTACTATACAAAGATATCACAAGCTATGTACCACTGTGTGTGTGGGAGTGTGTGTGTGTGTGTGTGTGTGTGTGTGTGTGTGCATGCATGTGTGGATGTATATGGACTGGTCATACAGTTTAAGTTGGATTTCTGCCCTTCACTCCTCAAGGAGCCCAGATTCTGTAGATGGGAGCATTTGAAAGACTACAACCCCTCCCGAGTCATCTGAAGATGACATGGTCCTTCTGTGACAGGTTGTTTTCTAAGTCAGCCTTGTTGTTTTACCTAGAAGATCTCCTCCCACTGGTGACACATGTGTCCTTCAGAGGAGGCATAGCCTTCCTTCAACAAGCCAGCTTTACCAATGTGCCAAGGCTTCCAGCTTCCGAGATACCCAGATTGCTACCAGCACTCCAGTTTCCCCTGCTGCACAGTCCAGCTGAATAGTTCTGTACTCTTGACCCTTTCTCAGTCCTTTCCGCTCTTCTGCTTCAGCTGTAAGTTGTTCTGTAACTAATTACCCACAAGTTAGCAACACGATAATGTTCATGCAGCCTATAGATCTGGGAATTGGAGAGGACATGGCATATGCTTGTCATTGCTCTCAAATTTCTGGGGCTTCGACGGAAATGACTTGAATGGAAGGCATTGAAGTCATATGGACACATATCTGGCATGTGGGCTGGGTCAGCTCCAGATGGGACAGAATGCTCACAGCATGATAGCTTTCATATGGTTGTATTTATAGCTAGTCCTATCAGTATCTGCTGCAAGATCTTTTGAGATTTCTCTTTGGAACTCAATGTATGGCTTGATATCTCCCTTACTCTGCAGGTTACGATAGTCACAATCCTTCCCAGAGTCTTGGAGAAGTGGGGCATAGACATCATTTCTTGATGGAACAATTGTTAGAGACTTTGGAGCCATGTTTTAAAACGGTTCCATTTTAAATCTGTCTATTCATTTTTTTTTCCTAGTTGCTAAGATCATATCCTATGTGTAAGAATATTTCCACTGAGCAATAGAGACACCAACCTACCCATAAAAACTTTCAGCCACAATTTATCCTGTCAACAAGAAATGCAGGCACGGGGGGGGGGGGGGAATGGCCAACCAATAACCAGCTCAACCTAAGACCTATTCCATGGGCAAGCACCATTCCCTAACAGTATTAATGATATTCTGTTATGTTTGCAGACAGGAGCATGCTGTTCTCTGAGAGGCTCCACCCAGCACCTGACTCAGACAGATACAGACACCCACAGCCAAACAGAGAATGGAGATTGGAGACTTTTAGGGAAGAAGAAGGAGGAGGAGGAGGAAGAGGAGGAGGAGGAGGAGGAGGAAGATTAGGAGGAAGGACTGTGGCCCCTAAGGGGATAGGAGGTCCACAGAAAGACCAGTAGAGTCAACTAACCCGGACCCTTGGAGCTCTCAGAGTCTGAACCACCAATCAAAGAACATACACAGGCTGGACCTAGGCCTCCCTGCACATATGTAGCAGATGTGCTGCTTGGTCTTCATGTGGGTCCTGAACAACTAGAGCTGAGGCTATCCCAAAAGCTGTTGCCTATAGGTGGAATATGTTCTTCTAGCCGGGCTGCCTTGTCTGGCCTCAGTGGGAGAGGAAGCTTCTAGTCTCATAGAGACTTGAAGTGCCGGAGGTGGGGGGTGGTGGGGGGTGGGGGTGGGGAAGATACCTAGAGGGGCCCCACCCCCTCAGAGGAGAAGGGGAAGGGGGATGGGGAAAGGATTGTCAGAGGGGGTGACCAGGAGGGGCTAGTGAGTGGGATATAAAGTGAAAAAATAAAAGTTTAAATTAAATAAATGAAAAAGAATATTTCCACTGTGGGCAAGATGTCTCAGCAGTTAGAAGGCCTTGTTACTCTTGCAGAGGACTTGGATTTAGTTCTCAGCATCCCCATGGGGGTTCGCAATCACCCACAACTCCAATCCCAGGGGGATTTAGTACTTTGTTTTCATCATGGTAGGCATCAGGTATATGATCATACACATATATAAAGGCAAAACATTCCTACACATAAAATAAATTGAATAAATACTTAAGAATCTTCTCATTGAAAAAACAACAACAATAACAACAACAAAAAACCCTTCAAGCTAATACAGTAAGAGGAAAAAACATAGATAATTACAAGTGTTCCTAGGTCTAGTCTCTGAATCCCTGTCATGTGCTCTGGAGGTATGCACTGAGATTTTGTGAGGAAAGCCCGTCCTTGCTGGGGTCTCACTAAACCTGGGTGGTGGCCAAAGTCTTGCAAACCCTCTCGGAGGGTCTCGTATAGAGGCAGCAGAACACCATTGCAGGCCTGCTACAGAATAAGAGGGGAGAATGCAGTGTGAGGTTCGATGAGTCTCCCCAGGCTGGGGGCTGCGGAGCTGAGACCCAGGAGAGGGGAAGGGAGTTGCTTAGAGCATAACCCTCTGTTCCTAAACATGTTGAAATTGATTCTAGATCTTTCTTCTTGGCTCTAGCTTCCCTCAGACCCGCAGGCTGACTCTAGCTGCCCCTGTTGAGCATGCTGTCTCCATCAGTTTCTTGGGGTGTGTGTTCCACACTGTGACAGTGACTCTTTTGTCACTCGGGGACCGTGTGACAAAAGAAGAAAACATCCAGAAGACACTCCGACCTGGAATCCAAGGAGCCCCGATTCTGCGGGCTACTCACGGAGTGACTTTGGACATGTAGTCAATCCACTAGAACTCTGTTTCCCCATCAGCCAGTCAAACCAGGACCTTGACCTTGAAGGACCTCTAAAATCCCTTCAGAACTCCCTGAAGAGAGATGATTCCAGCACACCGGGCACTCCTAAAATTTCAATCTCTAAGCTCAAGTTTATTTTCTATCTTTTGCCTTACTGCTGGCTGGCTTGCTCTTGGTGTAATTTATTTAAACTGAGCCATGCTGAGCAGTTTGGAACTGAGTTTGCATGAATCACTGTCCATAAAATCAAGTTAAGTGGATTTCATTGCACACGGCGCACCTGTGTACATACGCTGCAAGAAGAAGCTGGATTTTCTTGACCCTTCCAGACCCCTGTTAGAATTGCTTCTCCACTGATACAGCATTCACCTGTATTTATTGTCCATTGTTATAACAGCCTCCCTCCAAAAGCTGAAAGTAAGCATTTGGAGCAATTGCAGATCATTTTATATAGCTGTCCAGGTTCCCTATCTAGCCAGGAAAACTGACATTGATTTTTCCCTATTTTATCAGAGTCGACAAATATCAGATCCACCTCCAATTCAGTCATCCCACAAATTTTTATTGAGTGTTATATGAAGTCATCTTGAGGTAGGTACAGGGCTGAGGTTCAGTGTTCTAAGACCTTACAAACTGGGTCAAGCATTGAGCAACAACTTGGGGTTAAACAATGTAAGAAGCTGCTGCTGGGCAGAAAACAGCATATTTGATACATTCCTAGTGAGAAGAAGCCAAACACAAGGCGGGTGACACAGGGAAGGATTATGGGGAATTTGGGAAGGAGGTTGAGCGTGTGCGGGTGACTTCAATTTGGACCACTGCCCACATTCATCTCCCCCCCTCCCTCTGACAGCCTAGACAGTCATCATTCGAGTTCATCATGTTCCGTAAAAGGGTGTGATGGGGTGGGGGTGGAGATGACATTTATGGGAAGAAATGCCCAAAGGGTCTGCTCTGGTGCTCGTGAAAATATATTTCAGAGCCAGTGTGAAGGATTATAAAGGGATTTATTTCATTTTGTAGCACAGCCAAAAGTACAGGTAGGCTATGGACTAAAATGGTGGCTTAGGAGACTGGCTGTTTGTATCTTTGTTCTTCTTCTTTTCTATCATGATGTAGGAAGTGTGTGGCCTCTGCTCTGCCACAGAATAAACATTTGGGTTTTCCAGGCTGATTTCAAATGTTTCTGAAAATTGAATTTCATTTGCCCTTTTTAAGAGTCAGAGAGACGGGTTGGGGTATTGCAGAAGGGCGTGGTGGGGCCTGTGCTGACAGTTTATATATATAATCCCTTTGAGAAAATCGAGTTGATTAAAGCCACTAAGTTTTGGACATACTTGCTTGGATACATAATCTAAGCAACATTTGACTTGCTTCATTGGGTCTGTTGGTGGTGCTGTTTTGGGATAAATCATGCCCACATGTCCCCAATAACCATTTGGGAAACTAAAATGCTTAGATAGCACCATTACCTGGAGGAGTGATGCTATGCTCTGGTGAGCAGTGCTGTCCAGTGGAAATACAATACATGAAGCACACATGTAACTTAGAAATGTCTTCTAAAACTTCAAGACCTTTAAACATTTTTATGGCAAGGTTAGAGAATTGGCACTGGCTGTTCTTCCAGAAGACCAGGATTTGGTTCGCAGCACCCACATAGTAGGTCAGAAACATCTGTAACTCCAGGTTCAGAAGATCTGACACCCTCTTCTGAGTTTTGAGGGCACCAGGCATGACATGGTACACATATATACATTAATGCAAGAAAAATTTGCATACAGATAAAATAAGTAAAAATAAAGTTAATTTTTTATTTATTGTGTGTATAGGAGGCTCTACATGAGTCACAGTGTGTATGTGTGTGTGTGTGTGTGTGTGTGTGCGCGAACATGCGCACGAGAGCATGTGTATGAAGTCAGAGGACAAGTTATAAGAGTTAGTTTTCTCTTTCCACCATGTGGGATCCAGAAATTAAATTCAGGTTGTCAGGCCTGGTGGCACCTGCCATTATCTGCAGGCTCAGTAAAATCTATTTTTTTTACATTTATTTTTATTTTATGTACATTGGTGATTTGACTGCATATATGTCTGTTTGAGGTCAGATCCCCTGGAATAGGAGTTACAGACAGTTTTGAGCTGCCGTATGGGTGCTGGGAACTGAACCCAGGTCCTCTGGAAGAACAGCCAGTGCTCTTAACCTCTGAGCCATCTTTCCAGCCCCTGTAAAATCTTTTAAAGTCAGTTGTCAGTTGGTGCATCCTAACACTCTGGAAGACTACCTTGGTTTATTCTCACCAGCAAGCCTTTTTAAATATAATTTCCCCCTCGAACCTGGTCCATGAATGACAAGTAACCCTGGAAATACAAACAAGCATACAGAAAGGTTCAGCACATGAAATCAGGACAAGGTATAAATGTGGTATAAACAGAGGTAAGAGATGCAAGAAATGTACCAGATGCCATCTCTGGAAATGAAGCATAAAACTATATAGCTGAGCATTAGGTAATAACCTAGTCCAAGTCAAAGCCAAAGGCTGGGTTCTTCACTGCCTACAAGTGTTAAAACAAGGGGACTAGAGATGCTAGGTGGTTAAAGTACTTGCTACTCTTATAGGGAGCCAGGTTCAGTTATTAGCACCTATGTGATGGCTCCCAACCATTCCTAACTCCAACTCCAGAGGATCAGATGCCTTCTAAACTCTGAGGTCACAAAGTATGCTCGTGGTGCACAGGCTTGTGGGTACACACTGCAAACACCCATGCATATAAAATAAAATAAACCTAAAAAACCCATTATTAATGAACCACTACCAACAACAACAACCAATGACAAAGAACAAAACAGCCTCCAGGGATTCAGGCCTAGAGAAAGACTGATAGAGAACACAGGCTCATGTGTCTAATGTGCTCATCAGAGTTCAGGAGTAGCTACTTAGCACTTCTAATATGCCATGTCTGAAGTGAGATGCATCATGGTCTAAAATACGTATCTGTCTTTGGAGACTAAGCAAAGAAGAAGAGACGTGATGCTCATTGTTTGGTTATTTGTGTATTTTCTTTTGTAGCAGAACTTATCTTGTGTATTAACTATTTTATCTTCTTTTAATCCTTACATTTTATTATAGTATATGGATATTTAGCCCACATGTACATCTGTGCAGCCCTTGTGTGCCTGGTACCTAACGACCATGGAGGCCAGAAGATGGAGTTGGATCCCATAGAACGGAAGTAATATGGTGAGCCACCATGTGGTTGCTGGGAATCGAACCAAGGTTTTCTGGGAGAGCAGCAAGTGCCTTTAACCACTGAGCTTTCTCTGCGCCCATTAACCATTTTAAAGCGTGCACACCAGCAGTATTGAGTACACCCACAGTTCTGTGCAGCCTTCTCCTCTATCTAGTTCTACAGCATCTTCATTAGCTCAACGGAAACCCCTACCCATCTAGCGGGGACTCCCACTCCACTTCTCAGCCTCTCTTAAGTACCAACCTGCTTTCAGTCTCGACAGCTTCACCTATTCTGGATATGCCACTCAAATGGGATCACTCAGACAGAACCTTTGTCCCAGGAGTCTCCACTTTGCATAATTTTGAGGCTTATCCATGGGGGTATAAAGAGGCTCTCCGTTATTTTTCATTGCTCATTAGTACTTCACTGTATTAACACACCAAATTCTGTGAGACAGATGTGTTGCTCCCCGTACCTAAGGCAATAGCATGACATTTTAATTCACCAATCTCTCTACTGATGGACATTTAACTTATTTCTACCTTTGTTGTTGTTGCTTTTGAGATAAGGACCTACTATATAGCTCAGGCAGGCTTTGAACTCACAACTCTCCTTCTTCAGTTTCTTGAGAGCTAGAGTTATGGGTATACATCAGTATACCTGACCCCATCTTTGGATTATTTTCCGTAGTGATACCATGAATATGAATGTTCATGCATAGGTTTGCATTTCAATGTTTTTTCCTATGTTTCTCTGCTTCTTTTAGTCAACCTGTTGGGTCATGTGCTGATTTAACTTCTTGAAGCATGACTGATCTGTTTCCAGAGCAGATGAATCATTTTATGTTTCCATCAGCAGAGATCTTAGATTCCAACCTGTTTCTCCACGTTCTTGTCAACTCTTGTTATTTTGCATGAAAAACATGTAATGAAGCCATAAAGATAGCTCAGTCATTTGTCATGCATTTCTGCCAACCAAGTTTGACCCTTGGAATTCATTATGGAAGGACAGAACCGACTCCTGAAAGCCAGAAAGTTGCCCTCTGACCTCTACCCACATGACATTGGTAGGCACACAGTCAAACAGCATTCTCTCTCTCTTTCTCTCAAACTGAAAGAAATTACTTATAGACATTCTAATGGGTATGGAGATATCTCATTATAGATTTTAAAAATTAACAGTAAGCTATTTTAGATTCATAGAAAGATTAATCAGAGTAAAGAGAGTTTCCATCTACCCTCTATGTCCACTCATGCACAACCTTTCCAGTGGTACATTTATTTCAGTCAGTGAACCTACATGGATACACCATCATGTCCCCAAGTCCACACTTCACATTAGCATTTGCTTCCAGGGCCACACAGTCCATGAGTCGTGGACAGATGCACAGTGGTGTGCATCCACTGCTACAGCATTGTCCTCTATACAAGCAATCTCATTGCCCTAAAAACCCATGTCCTGCTCAGTGTGGTTTTGATTTGCATTTCTTTAATGATTGATGGCATTCAGCATCAGTCTAGTGGTTTTCAAGCAGAGTCTTGAGAAGCCCCCTGAGGCCCACCGTGGTGAGAAAGAGGGAAGGCAGAACAGGTGGCAATGGTATTCAAGACCCTCAAACTCCATCTGTCACAAGTGTTTCACTTTCACAATCAACATGTCACAAAATACTCTGCCAGCACCAGCGGTGCTGAGGCCAAGCTAACTTTGACACCTGATCTTGTGTCGTCTATATTGACTCTTAGCTTATATCTTGAGGTAGTTAATATCCCAAACTGAGAGGAGAGGTGGATTTTCTGACTACTGGTCCATTCTTTTTCCATTCTATCATCTGGTCAGTAACAACAGAAATAAAGACAATTATCCATGTCTTAAATGTTTACATTGTGGCAGGTCCTGATATAAGCACTGTCCTGCAATTCTATCATGATATATTCTCTTTGTTTCATGCCTTGAAGAGGCATGTTCACATATTGTGATGGTTAGCTTTAATTGTCAACTTGACACAACTTAGAATCATCTGGGTAGAGAGTCTCAGTGGGAAACTGTCTTCATTGGATTGGTCTGTGGGCATGTCAATAGGGAATTGTCTAAGTTAAATGATGTGGAAAGACCCAGCCCACTGCTGGTAGCATCATTCCCTTGGAGATTGTTATCCAGTGGTTTCCTCTGCGATTAAAGTATTCCATCCTGCAGGGAGGACAGAAGGTAAACAACTCAAAATAGCAACAGGAAGTCTCTGAAGCTGACCAGATTTACTTTGTCCCTCCCTCCCAGAAAAGGCAATAAAGATGACTGAGAGTCACTCTTAGACAAGCCAAGCTGCAATGAAGACTTAGCCCAGACCAATGCCTGGAAGAAGCAGATAACAGCTGAGTTGCTTGGAAGAGATTTAGACCAGTTGGGTCACTTGGAAGGGACACTCTCCAACCTGTTGAATTGCCTGCATGCTGTGCAGTGTGTTCCAGATTCCCAGTTTTGTGAGCTGTCGCCCATGTTGGGGTGGGCTTTGCTGATACAGCTGTCTTTGATTCATTTCTGCTCCCGTAAGCAACCCCTCAGCCATATTTGTATATGTAACCCCAATAAAAAAACTCATTGGTTCACCAAGTTTGACTTTGGTGATATCTGTATTTTGGTGTGTTGTTGACTCCCTGTGTGGGGTGGGTAGACATGTGTGTTGAATCTCCCTAGGAAAAGTCTTGCCATACAACAGATCTAAGTGGCAAAACACAGCCAAGCGCAGCAGGTAAGAAAGTGAACATGGTTCCATCTACTTCTCTCTGCTCTGGACTATGGATAGCATGTGACTAGATGTTTGACGGTCCAGCCTTGGCTTCCCTATAAATATGGTCTATAACCTGGAATTGTGAGTGGAAATAAAACCTTTTCTCACTAAGTTGCTTTTGATCAAGGTATTTTACCACAACAAGAGAGATGAAACTGGAATACCCATGAGATGGAGCCTTCTCCCTGGCCAGCAAGGCTCCTCTCCCACCTCACTTCATCCTTCTTCCACCCATTCTCCTACACACACACAGAGGGCCTGCTGTTCTGGGTGGAGGTCAGTCCCCATCTCAACATCCTCTCATTGCTGGCCTGACATTCTTCCCATGATAAACTCTTACACCATGCGCCCTTTGATATCGGGCCACTAGGTTTTCACAAAACCCCTGCGGAACGCATTGATATTCTCTTTTCAAGTGAAGGAAGTTAAGTTTTGGCTGAGTCAAATCAGTGACCCGAGATCACGATTCTCAGATTCATATGCCAAACAAAGTCTTTATCCTCAAAGATCGCAGATGAGTGGAAGAGGGAGACAGGAACACAAGTGTCTATAACAGATGGTCCATGAACAATATGAAGGATCTGGTGCCAATCCCCATGCAACAGGATATCCATTTATAGCCTCTGATTGTTTCCCAAACTGGAATTAATAGCTTTATCAATAACACAAAACAGCTGGTTAACACACTGTCACTGTAATGAACATTACGTGCAAATGTGCATGAATAAGGAGATCACTTTCTACTGTTCACGCACATTGAGTAGTGTCCCCAGTGTTTTCAGTGGACACAGGCCATCCCACAGTTCACTGCAATATTAGTAGGAGGTGTCTACAAAGCCGTGATAATGGGACAGTACATGCTACAGTCAATTTTCTACAGTTACGAATTAACTATGTATCTTCATTGTGTTTATATTTATCTTGTCCACCAGTAGTGCTTTGTGTAGTCTGTAAGAGTACATGTGCATAGATTTGATAAGTTTTACCTTTTTATACATAATTTCACCATAGGGAATGATAAAATAGACTAATATCTACATATGTTTTATACATTCATGGGGAGGCTATTTTTTTATATTTAAAGCCTACATAGTTTATCTCAAAAGCTTTTCAAATGTTAACTCCCTAAACTATGTCTAAGTGGGTCCACACAATTTGATCCTGTGATGTCAAAGGGTCAACTGTATAAGAATTGGAGGTATAATCACATACCTGTACAAGGATTTTGCTAAAGCTGGCTCAATTGTATACCATGGAAAAGCCCAATAAGCAGAGGCTTAATGAAGAGGGACATCTATGGCTTTATCACTGAAAGAAGGTCTGGAGGGGAACAAACTCCTAACTCAGGTGTCATCTGAGACCCAGTCTCTTCTGATACTTTAGTTTATCAGGCTTATGGTCCAAAATGGCACTGGGATAGATAGCTGCATCCCAGGTAGCAAGAAGGAAGGAGAGGAGGGTGAACACAACACATATCAACTGAATCAGTGCCCGCTGCCCACTGTCCGCTGCCCACTGCCCACTGCCCACTGTCTGCTGCCTGCGCCTGGCTCTTCAGAGACTCTACCTTCTCCTCACAGTTTGCCAGTTAACATGTGCTGACAACCTCTGCTACTTGCATGGGGGAAATGAAGGTTGCATTAGCTGATCTTTCGTCACCCCCAGTAGAACTGGAGTTTCACTCCAAGGAATAAAGAGAAAAGCATATGTTTGGAAACACTGAGCCATCTGCCATAGATGTTTTCTTGAAATACTTAAACACATATTCATTTTATTTTTAATTGTGTGTGTGTGTGTGTGTGTGTGTGTGTGTGGCAAGGGGGATATGTACACATGTGAGTTCCAGTGCCTTCTGAGTCTTGGAAAGGGTTTTGAGTTCAGGCCATTGTGAGCTTCGTGGTGTGGGTGCTGGGAACTGCACTCGGGCCCAGGAGAGCAGCAAGTGTTCTTAACCACCGGATAATCTTCCCAGCCCCGGACATACGTTTTGCTTTTACTAGTGAAAATTGGCAAAGACTATAGCCATCTAAAAGCTTGTTTGTCTCAACAAATTCATTAATCCATCAATCACAGACTTCTTAAATATTGTGTCTTAGGACGGCATTTAGCAATGTGGAGTAACATTTGCAGTGCTACATGAAGTACTAGTTCCTGGGCTCCAAGAAAACTAGGACCAGGAAGAAAAAAAGAAAGTTACTTGATGATATAAAAGAAGTATGGTCCCGTGGCTATCTTTTAAGAAGAATCCTTAGTAATTCGGACATGTGGATGGTACAACATGATGGGTGGTATTACATGCATTTGTGGGTGGAGTAGAGTGATGGATGGAATCTGCTCTACAGCAGAAATGAAAGAACAAGGTGGCTTAGCATGGATCTGACAAGGATGGCCAGGAGTGTGATCACAGTTGAAGCTGGGAGTGATAAACAGAGATCTGGAATTATCTTTTAGGTATGTCTGAAAATTTCCACAATAAGAAACTTTAAAAAAATAGACTTAGTATGAATCTCTTAACCTCTGACTCATTCTTCAAAGGAACTAATAATACCTACCTGTCTCACAAGGTGGAGTGGATTTCAATATAATCATAGGGTATATGAACAATGTTGAGGTGAATAAAAGAAACATCAGGGATTCCCAGCTGGATAGGACTGGAATAAAGCAAAGTTTGGTCCTCTGACTCTGTCTCCCTGCTTCCACATCCCCAGAGGTGGAGGGGAATGCTTGGCAAGTGTGCAGTGTGAATCCAGTGGCAGGGCAGGGATACTCAGTCCTTCCCAGTCCCAACTTGGGACTCTGCAATATCTCCACCAACCAACCAACCAACAAACAAAAGAACATAGCCATATAGGGGCCTCTGACCTTGAACAACCTAGGTCCAAATAAACTTACTTTCCTTACAAATTATGCAGCCTGTGGTATTCAGCTAACACACACACACACACACACACACACACACACACACACACACACAAAGGCTAAGCTAGCTGGCATGAAACTGTTTGGTTTTATGATGATAGTTTGGTTTGGTTAGCCCATGCCTACTGAATACTATTCTGAATTTCTTAATTTCTTTTATTTATCTTTTGTCAAGGGCACATATGTGTACATGTGTACATGCCCGGGTTAGAGAACATTTGCAGGAAGTGTTGGTTCTCTTCATCATGTGGGTTCTAGGCACTGAACTCGGGTCATCAGGCTTGGCAGCAAGTGCCTTTACCTGCTAAGCCATCTGGCTGGCTCTTTAATATCTTTAATGTCATCTTGACAGAGGGAGAGAATACCATCTGTATGAGAGGATAACCAGGCCATATTCTTGATAGCCCTTCAAAGCCCTGCACAGGGCCCAGCATCTTGTCCATGGCATGAGTATGAATGGAGTCACCACCTTCATTTGCATGATGTAACTTAAAACAACCAGCAATATTCCATGGGAAAAGCATTTGTACCAGCCCAGATTCACTAGTATAGAACTTCAGCAACTCTATACATTGATATTGTTTGGGGGAACCAGCCCCCTCCCTACTTTCTGCTTATGTTCTTGGGAAAGGATCATGACTAGGACTCTTGGGACTGCATCAATGTCCTCTTGGAGTATGATCCTTGAATGAAAAGACAGAGACAGAAAAGAACATAGATACATTCTTCAACAGCATCTATGTGACAGTAGCCAGCTTGTTAATATGTCTGAGACCTGACCATTCAGATTTTTTTTTCAATTATACCCTATCATGTGCTATTACTTTCGTTCATTAAAACACTGAGGATAGTATTTCCGTTGTCTATTTTCAAAACCCACATAGGGTTCAATATTAAATGTCAAGTACTTTTTAAAAGGCATTCTTAATCCTAAAGACATACCTTGCCTTCCTCCCTAAAGGCCAGGACCTAAGTCCTTTTTCTTTCCTTTCCTTCCAGAGCTTCCTGGGTCAGGATGGGAAAGGGCTCTTGTCAATGTGCTAAGCCTTACCTTGAGGGATGAGTGAAGACACCCTTTAAATTACCCATAAAACCCTTTGATTCACTCAGGAGAGGTTGCCATGGGCAATTTGCTAAGCTTATTGATTATTTTCTGTTTAAATTAAAGTTTGATGTCCTGGAACAGGCTGTGCAGTGCATGGAGTTAATGGAAAAGGTTGAGATGGAGGGGAGAGACGCTCACTGGGGAAATGGAGGGTATTCAAGGAGAAAACAGGGAGTCTATGAGGAGGAGATTGCCAGCACCAAGTTGTAGTAAATATGATAGCAATAAAAAAGATAGAGAATGGAATTCTTTTATGGAGAAGGGCAGCTTCCCAACATTTAAAGCCCCAGAGAGACCAGCGCAAACATGTTAATTATACAAATGTTTGTGGAGGGTTCATTGTATGTTAAGCATTTTGCCCGGGCACCAGGAGAAATAGAGAAGGCAGCACCAAGTTTAACTTAATGGCCGAAGTCTATAGCTTTTAAAAGGAGGGGCCCTGGGCAACTGAATTCCTGATGCCTGGTGTATTTGTCAGTTTTCTGTTACCATAACAAAATACCAGAAGTAGTCTACTTTGTAAAGAGAAGAAGTTTATTTGACTCACATTTCTAGACATTCAAGACATCACATTGACATTAGCTCAATTTTCTAGTTTCATTCTGTTCCTGTGATAAATCACTACAGCCAAAGTAACTTGAGGAGGGAAGGGTTTATTTGTATTACAGTTGTGGGTCCATCATTAAGAGAAGCCAGGGCAGTAACTCAAGCTGGAATCTGAAGTAGGCTTGCTCTCATGCTCAGTTAGTTTTCTTACACATTCTGGGACCGCCTGCCTAGGGAATGGTCCCATCCACAGTGGGCTGTGCCCTTCTACATCAATTAAAAATCAGGATGGTTCCCTTTAGACAAGCCCACAGGCCAGCTTAGCTAGGCAGTTCTTCAGCTAGGCTTTCCTGTCATGTGACTCTATGCTGTGTCAGGTTGACAGTTATTGGTAACTATGACACTCAGCAAAGTCCATGGCAGCAGTCTATGTAGAAGAGATCACATCACCAGACAGAAAATGGAGGGTAGTTATTCAGGTTTCAGATTTTTGTAAGGATTCATTCAGATACCCAAGAGTATGACCTTAATCCCTTATTAGTGTGGTGCCCTAGTGACCTTCCACTGTACCTTCAAGGTCCTACCATCAACTGGGACACTAAAGGCTGCAATACATGAATCTTTCTAGGCCAGACTATATCCAAACACAGTTGAATCACCTGCATGCCTTATCCCCGGACGTACTGAATCAGAAATTCTGGAAAAGGCTCTGCCCCTTGCAGGAAATTGAGATGTGGGTTACAATTCGAGGAACTGGATCAGTGGAGTGGACATCAGAGGAGGCCAGCCTGGGTTCATTATTGCCAACATCTGCTGCCACCTCATCCTGGCAGGTATGATGCTCGCTGTAGGATGTGAATTACCGCCTTTCATGCTTACGGCAGCTCTCCAAATAAAAGATTATAAGGAAACGTTCTGGAAGTGAGGGCGGCAGAATTCAAATACAGAGCTTAACCACCCTGCTTAAAACTGCCTTCTAGGTTCCCGTCCCCCACAAGTTCTGTGGTTCATTCTGTCCTGCTCGATGTGAGCTTCAGATGCACATGTTTCCCCACACAAGCTCTATCATGAGATTTTAGATGCTTAAGGACAAAGAGGAATGAAATGGAGGGCAGAGAATGTGGAATGGGTTAGGAGAGAGGCCAGGGCACAGAGCTGTGAGGAGAGGCTTGGGCAGTGCCCCGTCCTACCCAGCTGCTGTCGGTGGTGCTGGGCTGCAGAACCTCAAGGAAGGACAGATCTTACCAATAAGGCCCAGTGCACTCGGACTTGTCACTGATTTACATAGGCCCGCACACTCTGTTACTTACAGAGTTTGCTTTCTAGAGTCACTGTAACAAATGAAGTTCCTAGGTCTCCTATTACAAATGGCTACTAAACGGGCCTGGCAAGGAGGATCGGTGGGGGAAAAGCACTCGCTGCCAAGTCTGACAACTTGAGTTCAATCTCTTGAGACACACAAAGCTCACTTGGTAGAAGAAGAGAGTCACCTCCCACAAATTGTCCTTGGATTACCACCTGTATGCCATCAAATAAATAAAGAGAGAGAGAGAGAGAGAGAGAGAGAGAGAGAGAGAGAGGATAGAAAGAGAAAGAAAGGAAAGAAAGAAAGAAAGAAAGAAAGAAAGAAAGAAAGAAAGAAAGAAAGAAAGAAAGAAAGTAAAAAATTGAACACAGAGTACTGCTTACCTTACAGCTTAAGCCAATGTGAATTCATTTTCCTATAATTCTGGAGAGTGGAAATCTAAAAAATAGAGGCACAATCCTTCTACTGCAGCAGTTCTCAACCTGTGAGTCACGATCCTTTGTGAGTCCCATATTAGATATCTGGCATATGAGATATTTATATGATGATTCATGACAGTAGCAAGATTACAGTTATGAAGTAGCAACAAAATCATCTTCTGGTTGGGGGTCACCACAACATGAAGAAATGTATTAAAAAGGTTGAAAATTAGGAAGGTTGAGTACCACTGCGTTAGAGGTTTCCAAAGAAAATTTAACTCCTGGTGGTTTCTAGCTTCTAGGAACTTCTTGCTTTCCTTGGCTTGTGGCCTTCCCTCCATCTTCAAAGGCAACAGTTGAGCATCTGTTCTCCTATCTGACCTCTGTTCTTGCATCTTTCTCCCTGGCTCTACCTCTTTTGCCTTCTTATGAGGACTGTGTAATTACCCAGAGTTCCCATCTCCAGCTCCTAGTTTGATCACATCACCAGGTCATTTGGCCAAATAATGTAACATAGTGACAGATTCTCGTGTGTAGGATCTGAACACTGGGGAGTGGGCCCCCCCTTTCTATCCTTAAGGAAGCCCATCTCTCCTCCCTGAATGGATGCCATAATACATCCTGGCTCTGGTCTTACAGGAATATGCAGATCATTTCAATCATAAGCATAAATATTATCACTCCTTAGAGAAGTCAGGTAAGAGTCGGGGCTCTAAGGCTTCAGTTCTGGCATACAGGAGGCAGAGACAGGAGGTCACAGGTCAGCCTAAGATACATAGTAAGGCCTTGTTAAAAAAAAAAAAAAAGCAATGTTTATGTACCCTATTGTTTTGAAAAGGACTTGACTCAGGGTCTGCACTCAGTGAAAGACAGTGTCTTGATTTGAATATGCTTGGCCCAGGGAGTGGCACTATTTGGAGGTGTGGCCTTATTGGAATAAGTGTGTCACTGTGAGCGTGACCTTTAAGACCCTTGTCCTAGCTTCCTAGGAGTCAGTATTCTGCTAGCAGTCTTCTGATGAAGATGTAGAACTCTCGGCTCCTCCTGCACCATGATTGCCTGGATGCCGCCATGTTCTCACCTTGACGATATTGGACTGAACCTCTGAGCCTGTGAGCCAGTCCCGATTAAATGTTGGTCTTATAAGAGTCGCCTTGGTCATGGTTCCTGCTCACAGCAGTAAAACCCTTGGACAGGCAGTTACAACAATTGGTTAGATTTCTTTTAGAGTCCTAACTACGGGTCAGCACAGACAAAGTTGAGGCCAATTCTCTTGAGGAAGCGACCATCTGTTGACTCAGTATCATGCAATACTTGGAAGAGAAGAAGCAATAAGCTCAGGCCCCACGATGCCCAGTGATCATGAGCCTATGGGCCTGTCCATTGCATGCAGTAAGGGTCAGAATGAGCCTCCAACCTCTGGAAGCGGCGGCCAGGGCCAGGGCTACCCACACCCCTTGGAGGCTGCTGTTGCTCCCTTGGAACTGCATTAGCTCGTGATCAGGGGAACAGAAAGCAGCAGCCGTGTCCAACAGAAGAGAGACATTAAAGTTGATTAAGTGAGTGGGCCAATTAGTGTCTGGCTTCATACAGTGTGGAGTTAATTAGCCTCTACAAAACAACAACAGCTGCCTTAATGGTGGGGCAGGAGGCCCAGCAGAGAACAGTCGTGGGGAGAGCGACAGGGCAGTGCTTAATAACTTGGCTGAAGTTGGCCCTACCCCACAAAAAATGTAGAACAAAGCCTGGGGCAAACTTCTTTGCCCACTTTCAGACTGTGTATGGGGTAGGAGCCAGACTGATCCTGCCTCTTGCTCTGGGGAGATGCCAAATCCCACCTCTTTTTTTAAAAACAAAAACAAAACAAAACAAAAACCCAAAAACATACTATTTTAAATTTATTATTTGAGAGTTTTATACTTGTAACCAATATATTTTGATCATATTTATCCTCTATCTCCTTTTTCTGGTCCCTTCAACATGTCTTCTTCCTAACTTTATGACTTCTTGCTTTTTTAAAAAAATAACCCACGGAGTCCAATTATTGCCGCCTGTATGCTTGTGGGTGGGGCATCCAGTGAAGCAAGGGCAACCTTCCGAGCCGCTCCCAGTGAAAACTGGCTCTCCCTTCCTCAGCAGTCACTAACTGCTCCTGAGCTAGGAATACAGCCTGTGAGGCTCTCTATCCATGCTGGGATTTTGACTGGCTTAATACCGTGCAGTAACCTCAGTTACTGTGAATTAATACTAGCAAAGGGCACAGCATGTCCAGAAGACAGCACTTCTCCCTAGTCCAACTCTGACTTTCTTTCTTTCTTTCTTTCTTTCTTCTTTTTTTTTTGTTCCAGCAGTGGAGGTGAACGCCTTTAATCCCAGTACTTGGGAGGCAGAGCCAGGTGGATTTTTGAGTTTGAGACCAGCCTGGTCTACAGAGTGAGTTCTAGGACAGCCAGGGCTACACAGAGAAACCCTGTCTCAAGAAAACAAAACAAAACAAAAAACAACAAAAAAAACCAAACAAACCAAACAAACAAAACCCAGCTCTGATATTCTTTCTGCCCATGATGTTCTGTGAGTCTAGAATGAAAGCTTGATATAGACTCAACACTCATCTATTCTCAGTACCTTGGCCGATTATGAGTCTCTGCATTAATGACTGCCGACTGCAAAAAGATTCTTCTCTGACCAATGTTAATTGCAGCAGAAATCTATGGGTTTATAACATAGATTAAGAAGGTAGTTTGACAACATGGTCATCTAGCATATCAAAAACAGTAGGTTTCCCCCTATGGCCCATGGTCTCTAAGTGTCAAGGACCAGGTGTGATTTCCCTCTCGTGGTGCAGGTCTAAAATCTAATCAGAATGCAGCTGGTTCCCCACCGCAGCCACACTGCCATTGCACGTGCAGTGGGCACGCCTTGCTCTGCTGACCTCCTGCTTCCTGCTTGAATTTATTTTTCAGACTTGACAGCACAACTTACTTCCCATTCTAACAAAATTAACTAATCCACACAGCTTTACCTTGATCTTCTACTCTGTATTTCACCCTGTTACACAATGATATTCCTTCTTTGTTATATAAATAATGACACTTACTAGAGAATATCTAGAAAGTATAGAAAAAAATAGCCCTACTGAGATAGAGTCACTCATTGACTATTAAATGCTGGCTCTATGCAAGCTGTTCAGACAAAGTATGTTATTTTTCATCCTGCAAATCAATATGTGTGTGTGTGTGTGTGTGTGTGTGTGTGTGTGTGTGTGTATTTCTGTCTGTGTGTATGTATGAGAGAGAGAGAGAGAATGTCTGTGTGAGAGTGTATGTAAGACTGTGTGTATATGAATATATATGAGTGTGTGTGTGTACATATGTGTACGTGAGAGTATGTGTGAGAGTGTGTATACATGTGTGTATGTGCATTCATGTATTCCTATATGCATACTGTTTTACAAATTGGACTCACTGTATGTGATCATTAATAACCTACTGTTTCAGCAACATGTCATCAACATTTTCTCTATCTCATTAAAAGAGTCTTAAACCCTCTCAGCCTGTATGGCTTCACTAATTACATGTCATAGGCATCTATTTATGCCTCATGAGTCCTCTGCCAACAGTTCTTGAGAATAGAGACAATTTTTTGTCACAATATGCACAATAGATCAGAACATATGTCAAGGCCAATCACGCAGTAGCCACTCTTTTAAAAATGTGATGAATTCATAAGCAAATGAGTAAATAAGTTTAACCAGTCCCTTTCCTCTGGTCCACTGAGGTTCTTTCCACTACTTTACTTTTATAAAAGATTTTATAACCCGATCAGTTAAGATTGGGTTCAATTACAAATGACCCGGTGCCTCCCCAAGCACAGTTTTAACAAGTGAGTTTATTTCTCCTCTGCACACATTCAGGACGTTTGCCTGTCTACCAGCGCAGACTCCATTCCCAAGGCTGCCTTGTTCAAAACAAATGCTAGAGCTCCTAGGAGGGAGGAAACAAGGAGAGGGGCACCCGGGCCCTTCCTTTGAGGACCTTCGGCAAGTTCCATATGCCATTTCTGTTTGCATTGTTGTTAATCAGAATTTAGTCACAACGATATCTAACTTCAAGAGACTCTGGGAAATGTGGCCTTAATTATGTATCTAATATTGTGTGTAACTGTTAATAAGCAAGAAAGGGATGAAAATTAGGGAACCATTAGCCAGGATGACTTTGGACCCTGAACTGACCTAAAAGATCACTCCCTAGTGTGACCCTTAGTTTCTACACGTGGGTCTCTGGATATCTGTTGGGTCAGCCTTGCTGCCTGGACAAATGCCTGGCACTTGTGCGTGGGGAGGGTTTCAGTGTGTCACCTCCCTGCTGTGAGCTTCATCCTGCCAGTTGACAAAGTAGTCATCGCCAAAGATTGACTCAATAAAGATGCCCCATTTCCCGGAGGATGTTTTTCCAATTAGTGAGAAGAGGAAGTTGCAGCTGTGAGGACAGGAATCGGGGTTCTGAAATGCAATGATTATTAGTAACAATCAATCAAACAGCCTTATAGGACAATGGAGGAAAAGCCAGCTCAAGGATGCTGTGTGGGACGGGGATGACAAGCTGCCTGGAACAAGAGACAGTGTGGCCCAACTGCAGTGTGGCCAAGCCCCGGAGATGGCGAGGGAGTTCGTAACAAGGCTTTACTGCCTGCAGTAAAAATCCTGCCAAAACGCACTCAGGAACGTGCGGGGAGACGTGCATTCATTATTATGCCCCTAGCAGCTATCACAGGAAACCATCTGGGCTCAGTTGGCCTATAAATTCGAACTTGCAGTTGGGTGGGCTATGGGGAATCGGCCAAGCAGGAAGTGAAGGTGTGAAGTGGATCTGGCAGGTTCCACATGCAGGGTTCGTGCTGAACGTGGTTCCTCCTGGCAGATGTTTTTCTTTTAAAATTTTTTATTGTGAAACACACACACACACAGAGAAAGAGAGAGAGGGAGGGAGGGAGGGAGGGAGGGAGAGAGAGAGACAGAGAGAGAGAGAGAGAGAGAGAGAGAAAATATAAATGTACACTTTAATAACATTTACAAGATGAACACATGCACAGAATCGCAAGGGTCAGAAGCAGGGCATTGCGAGCCCTCTAGAAGTGCCAGTGTGCGCCGATGTGCTGCACCTCAGCCAGTCTTTTTGCCTCCAAAGGTAGGGGTCCTAACTTGACGAAGGGAACTTTTAATAAGTGATAAAGTTTAGTTCATCTGCTTTTGAGGTTTATATTCGGCAGGGCCATGGAGTCCAAGGTTCAGTTTAGTACTCAGTGTTATCTTTAAAATATTCTTTTACGTTGCATGATGCTCCATTTTGTTCATTTCTGTTTTCAAATGTTCTTCGGTTTGTTTATTTTGCTGCTTTTGCACACTTTACTATATTCCTGGACTTAGGAATTATTTGGGGCTTATTACAAATAATATCCGGGTGCACATATGTATGGATTTTCCTGTCTCTGTGCTTCTCAGGCTTCGGTGTGCATGAAAATAGCTAGTTAGCTTGCAGAAAAGCAGACCCACAGTCTCTCTCCCTGGAGAGTCTGACATAGAAAGTCCAGACTGGAATCTAGAAGTTTCATTTCCAAAAAATTATTTGGCCATAAAGCCTCTTCTGCTTCCTCAGATCAGGCAGCACTCCAAACTGTGGCCTGCAGGCCAGCCTGGCCACTGCCTGCCTTTAGATGATCCAGGAGCTAAGGATGGTTTTGCTTTTCCTTTATCAGTACTGGGACTGCACATGCCAGGTAAGTACGATACCAGGGAACTGGCCTAGTTTGACTATTGCCTAGAACAACTGCTCTCTCTCTCTCTCTCTCTCTCTCTCTCTCTGTGTGTGTGTGTGTGTGTGTGTGTGTGTGTGTGTGTGTGTGTGTGTGTTATATACCCATAGAGGCTCACAGAGGTATATCATTCTGCCTCATTCCCTTGCGTCACAGTCTCTCATTGAAGCTGGAGTTAGGCAACCCCAGTGATCCTCCCATCTCCATTCCCTGACCCCACAGTGCTAGGGTTGTAGATATAGTCATAACCACACCCAGCGTTTGAAGCTCTGAGGATTGGATCTCTGGTTCTCAGACAAGCACAGTGATAGCTCGTATCTGCCGAGTCATTTCCCCAGTCCCAGAGCTGGGCTTTGTTTTATTTTAAAAACAGTTTTAAATGGTTGGGAAGCAACCCAAAGAACAATATTTCACGACACATGGAAGTCAGATGAAATTCAAATTTCCGTGTCAATAAATAAAAGTTAAGTGGCATAGTAAAAGCCACGTCAGTTTTTTTTATGCATTGTCAATGCATGATTTAATACTAAGCAGGGCCAAGCAGAGACTCCCCCTTCAATCCTAAAATTCTCTTCCATTTTTTACAGATTTTTTTTCCTCCGGGGCTGGACTTAGACCGTGTGTTTGGGAGTGGAGCCGCACTGTGCATCAGCCACACAGTTAGCAGACACCGTCGGTCTCTCAAGGTGACGGTTCTGACTCTTTATGTCCCCAGCAGCAGCAGAACAGGCTGGCTGCCCTATCAGCTGTGTCCCATTCTGCTGCTTGTACTTTCCTGATTACTAATGGATGCTTAGCTATACTAAGCGGTCCTCAACCTTCCTAACGCGGTGAAAATATAAAAATATTTTGTTGCTACTTCATAACCATGATTTTGCTTCTGTTATGTTTTGCCATATAAATATCTGATATGCAGAATATTGGATATCTGACCGACAGATTGAGAACCACTGCTCTGTTTATCAGCCACTTGGATGTCTACTTTAGGAAGTACCTCTTTGACTCTTTTGCCCAGGTTGGTTTTTTGTTTTGTTTTGTTCATTTATTTTAAACTCTCTCTCTGTGTGCATGTGTACGCACATGGGTCTGGTGCCCTTGGAGATCGGAGGCACTGGATCTCCCTGGATGTGGCTACCGGTGGTTGTGAGCGGCTCAGAGCAGGTGTTGGGGACAGAACTCTGTGACAACAGCATGTGCTTGCTACCACCTGGCCTCTCTCCGGCCTTTTAGCTCCTTTGTATTGGGTTATCCACCCCTCGTGTACTCCGGGTACAATTTGTCTTTATGCCGATATCGCATGTGTCTTCTCTCTGGTGCTTGGTTCTTCCTGATGTCTTTTGAAAAGGAGAAATTTTTAATTTTAATGTAGTCAACATAAAACTGCCTTAAAAATAAAGAATTAGATTTATTTTATTTGACTTCATTTTATTTTATGGGTGGGCTGTGGAGGGAGGTGCACGGCATCACATGCACACGTGGCTGTCAGAGGATGACTTGTCAGTTTCTTCTTTCAACCATGTAGATCCCTGCCTGGGATTGAACTCAGCTTGTCAGGCTCGTCACCACTACTCACAAAGTCACTTTGTCAGCTTAACAACATTAAAATTCTTAATGTGCAATTTAAGAACTCTTTCTTGGGGACTGGAAAGGTGTCTTAGCTGGTAAAGTTCTCGTGATGATCTGAGTTCAATTCCCAGCATTTATGTGCAAAAGCCCAGCTAGGAAGTCAGAAACAGGGGACTCACTGCCATTCAGCCTAACCTAACTGACAAATCCTAAGTCCCAGTGAGAGACCTACCTTGTCTCAAAAAACAAGGTGCACTGCTACTGAGAGATGATGCCCAAGGTTGACCTCTGGGGCATGCACACATTTGAATACCCACAAGCGACACACACACACACACACTTTCCTCATGTAGAGATCATGAAAACTTTGCCCTGTATTATCGTTTAAAAGTTCCATTACTATATTTTAAGGTCTTAGATCACGCAGAGATGAGTTTTGTATATGGTATGAGTTAGGGCTCTGATTCTATTTGGCCAATATTGACTCTTTCCAATATCATTTATTAGATGATTACTCTGTTCCTATGTCTGCTCAGGGATACTTTCGATACAAAGCAGACATGTGTGTGTGTGTGTGGGGGGTCTGATTCTGGACTCTGTGCTCTGTTTCATTGGTCTATTTGTGCTAATATGGCAGACAGTAAGTTACTATGACCTTTTATGTGTTGAAATTTTGTAAAACATGCCCTGCCATTTGGTTTGTCTCTTTTCCCACAGTGTTTTATTACATTAATTTCTGGCCATGGAAGATTTCTACTCCTCTTAGTTTGTTTACAAGTAACCTGCAGTTGATGGGTAGTAAAAAGTCAGCCTTCGCTGGCAGTAGGGCCAATTACTACACACTCTGGAAAATGACTGATAGAACCTGGTTACTGAACTGCTCCTGGAAATGCCTCTGGATGTAATGGGGAGACTAGAGGCAGGGAGCCGTGCTCATGTCACCAGCACCAGACTCTCTTGGATCTCTCTAAATGCTGAAGACACAGCAGTAGGAACCCACTCTTGACTTCCAGAAGCATCTAGATCTTTAGGGTAAGCAGTCCTGGAAACACATCCTGTCAATCCAGCGTGAGACGGAGGTACACGCAAATGTTAGGTGCACAAAACCGTTCACCCAAGCATAATGTTTAACAGAGTGAAACCGAAAACACGGTTCGACCAAAAGGTAATAATGGGGTAGATGGTGATGGCCCAACCCACTGTGAAAGATTGTTCTTTTATTAAAGCAAGGAGGAGAGAACACGAATAAATGGTTTTCATATAATGCAGAGTGAAAAAGAACAGGATGTAATGATACAGAAGATAAAATAATTAAACGTGGAGAAAATATGTCTGTTGGTTAAAATAATGGAGGGAATATATTACTATGAGAATGATAGTTGGAGCAATGGGTGGGTTTTTTTTTTGTATTTTTCCAAGTGTTCAGTTATGTGGTTATATAAAATTATGGTAAAAATGTAACTAGCAAAGCCACTTCCTATTACCAACGGCTCCCTGTTTTTCCCCTTCAAAGTACCTGCCACTTGCCAGTCAATATGCTGACTGCCTTCCTCTTCTTGTCTGATCTCACTTAATCCTCACAGCCTTTATGAGATGGTGTTTATTTTAGTTTGTTCTTATGGGTGTGTGTGTGGTACAAGTGTGCACATGTGTTTTTGTGTGTTCACATGTATGTGCATATGTGTGCTCACATGCATGTGCATCGATATGGAGGCCAGAGGTAGGTGCCAGGCACCTTTCTGTTTTTCTCTGCTTTATTTTCTTAAGATTTATTTATTTTAAAGTGTAGTGTGTGTGTGTGTGTGTGTGTGTGTGTGAGAGAGAGAGAGAGAGAGAGAGAGAGAGCATGTATACACACAACATGTCTACAGGTAGCTTTGGAGACCAGAAGATAGCATCAGACCCCTTGGAACTGGAGTTACAGGCAGTTGGGAGCCACATGACTTGAGTGCTGGGAATTGAGCCCAGCAAGTGCTCTTAACTGCTGAGTCAGCTCTCCCCAGCTCCCACTTAACTTTAAAAAACGATTTATTTATTATTTATATGTGCGTGTGAGTGTTTTCCACATGTGTACAGGAGACCAGAAGAGAATGTTAGATCCCTATGGAACCAGAGTTACGAGTGGTTGTAGTTGTGTGGCTTGGGTGCTGGAGACTGGACTTGAGTTCTCTGGAAGAGCAGCGCGTACTCTTAACTGCTGAGCCGCCTCTCCAGCCTTCTGTTTATTTCTGAGACAGGCTCTTTCGCTGAACCTACAGCTCGCTGATTCGGCTAAAATAGGCAGCCAATCCTGTTTCTACCTTTCCAAAGCTAGGACTACAGTCCTGGCTGGCTCACAAGGATGCTGGGAATCTGAAATTAGGTCCTCATGCTTGCTTGGCCATCTTCCCAGCCCTGGAGTGATGTTTTGGCTTATTATCCCCCCAGAAATAAGAAGAAAAAGGAAAGGAAGCTTGGGAGGTAAAGGGACTTGCTAGAAGTCACCTAGCAAGAGGCAAAGGGACTTGCTAGAAGTCACCTAGCAAGAGGCAGAGAGTCCCTTAGGCACCCCAATCTGTGGTCTCCCCCACTGAATCAGTCAGTTTTCACCTGACTGAACGGTGACGTCTTTCAAAGGGAAGCAAGTTCAAGAGTGGTAAAGGTATAGCTAGCCTGGAGGAGAGCGGGTCAGCAGCCTTTATACCCCTCAGCCCAGGGGCACACATCTCCGTCTGACTGGGTGTCTCTGAGAGCGTGGTCCAATCTTGCTGAGCCCCAGCTTCTTCTGCTGTCAAATACAACAAATAGCCCCCACCATGTAGACTGTTGCATTGATTAATGAGATAATATATATTCCCCTGTCCTACAAAAAGGAGACACTTGTGAATTTATTTCCTTCTACCCAAGGACACAGGAAACTTACAAACACCCCAGCCTTTTCCTGTCACTTGGCCTCTGGTTATTGTCCTGGGTGTAATGGAGTGGAAAACTCTCTACACGGCTCCCTCTGACAGGGAATTTCTAATCTCAGAAAACTTAATGGTTTTTGTCAACCTGATTGTCCAGCGAGAGCGGATTAGGAGAATGACTTCCCTTGTCACTGGAAAGTTGACTCGCTTCACGGCATTTTTCCTGGTGCCAGTGGGAGGCATGATCGATACAAGACAGACCCAAATACTTACCTGTGGTCTCGGGGCTGAGGACAAAGGTTGGGAGTTCCATTTAAGTGCCTTCAGCCATTTCCAAGTGGATGGGCGTGATGTGCATTTAGCGGTTCAGGCTGGTGACCCGAGCTTTGCAGTCTGGGAGCATACTAGCAATCGAGTGTCCCCTGCGCCGCGGAGCAGAGGCCTCCAGGCTGCGGCAGGATTTGTCTTCTTTGCTCCTGTTTTTCCATCTGCACAAGAGACATAGTCACTGCCTATGGTGGTAGGGACAGACAGCCTTGAGGTTTCAGGACTTTCCGGCAACAATGCCCTGAGGCCTCTAGAGTGGTCAGAGACTACTAATGGACACATGATCCCCAAGTGCCCCTCTCACTGCCACCCTCAAATGCGGGTGCCATATACCAACCAAACAGCAGGTGCAGAGGCTCTGCTGTGCACTGACTCGTCCTGCAGGAAGCATCCACTGAGACCAAGTCAGGTCGGGTGCTTCTGCCATGTTCCGTCATAATGATATGACAAAGCCTCTGTGACAGTGGCCAGGGCCAGGCCATTGGGGAATTCCGACCCTTTAGAGTAGGTCAGGGCACCAGTAGTTTTCCCTCCCAGCAACTAGAAATAAACTCATTTACAGTCTATTTGAATACAAATCTGTGCTTGTTCTGTGTGTTGCTGAGTCACACTTCAGGCACGTAGTAGGTTCTTAATAAACACTTATTGGCTACATCAATGAACAGAGCGGGATAGCTGCTTGTTGATGACTTACTTGTTTGCCCACTTGAGTAGAGTCCCTCAGGAAGGAAACACGCCCTCTTTGTTCACTTTGTCCTTGCAGGGTGCAGAGCCACGCCTGCCGTACAGTAGCTGCTCAGCAAATGCCACTGGGACTGATAAAATGCTTTGTGTGATGGACCAATCTCAAGTTAGTGCTATGAACTCTACTTACTGAGGCAGTAAGAACATAAGATACTAAGGAAAAGGAATTAAGTCAAAGACATAGCTTTCATTGAGATCAGTCTTCATGTACCGATATTTTTTTTAATGTACATTTTTTAAAATTTAATTTTCCTTTTTATTCACTTTACATCTCACTCACTGCTCTCCTCCTGGTGGCCCCCTCCCACAATCCTTCCCCATCTCCCTTCCCTTTCTCCCCTGGGTATCCCCCTCCCCACCCCCACCCCCACATGAAATTCAGAAAAGAAACATAACATGATATAACATGACTGGCAGGTCAGTGCTCAGGAGACCCACGCTGACTTCTTCTTCCCAGGTGCACACAGTGTGTTTCTCAGATTCTCTTGCATTCAGTAGTGTCTGTGGAGCGATGACATTAGACGTTCTATGTCATGTTTGACCCATGACAGCCTCCCACCTACCGTCCTTCATGGCCATGCTGAAGATAATAGGGCCTCCATTATCCTGGATCCATGGGTGACCCTGCAGAGCAAGTCTGGCTGCCATCTGTCTGCCAGCTGAATGCCATTATGGGCAAAAGAGGTAAATGACAATTGTGTTGAGTCATTGTTTGTCTGGGGGTGTGGTTTCAGAAATTATCCTGTTTGAACCAACACACATTGCAACTAAGCTTTCAACCTCTGTGCCTGAAAATGAAAGAAATGAGGAAGAGTGACAGACATTTAATAGACATGGATATTTTTGCTACTTGTCATAGGAATAAAAATCCTCAAAAGGCTTTGGGGTTGTCATTGTAATTATCTTCAGAGTTTGTCTCTTCCAGTAGGATCAGCTTCATGGTTTTTTTGTTTTTTTTTTCCTTTCTTGCCTTGGTTCTTCCACGACAAGTAGTTAGAAAGAGATAGAAAAATCTACATTAGTGTGGTGGTGGAGGTGGTGGTGGTGGTGGTGGTGGTGGTGGTGGTGGGGTGTGTGTGTGTGTGTGTGTGAGCTGCCCTATACAACAGTCTCCTCCTGCTCTGTCCACTTAGCTCTTTGGTTATTACCATCTTTGCTGCATTTGGCTTTTTCTTACACTCCTTTCCATTTAATCATGAGGTTCTTGAGAGAAGTGTTTCTGTCTGCCTGGTCTCACAATGCTGTTCCAAGCCTTTTCCCTCTCCCTACCTCAGCCTCAACTGCCCAGCCCTGCCCCGCTCTGTAGCTGAGTCTTGCCATGTCTTAACTGGCCCTGGAAACTCATAGGAACTCAGCACTTTCTAAACTGATCTTAGAGAAGGAGTCAAGGTCAAGTGTTCCCTTAGACTCCCATGAGTTTTAACTTTGAACCCCTTATTTGGTCTTGTGACATATGTTTAAGAGGAGTGTTTATGTTTAATTTTCTTGAGACAGAGTCTCATTATATAACTCTGCCTGGCCTTCAACTTGCAATATATATGAGGCTGGCCTAGAACTCATAGAGGCTCATTTGCTTCAACCTGCAAAGTGCTAGGATTAAAAGTATGCACTGTCATACCTGACTTTTCTTTTTTCTTTTTTTCAAGTTTATAGATCTGAAAATGAGATCTCTTTAATGGACATGTGGCTACAGTTGATGAGGGAGTGGTCCTGACAGCTTAGGGACAGAAAGCATCCTGAGTCTACTGGAAGCAAGCAGGAATAGTGTGGGCTCTTCAGGGGTCTGCGGAAGGGGTCATGAACTATTTTTCTCTAGGATCATTTATCTGTGAGTGGTCCTTTGTCATCAGACTTGGGGGAATTCACAACATGTCAGTGGTTAGCTTTTCCTGGAAAGCAGTTTTGAAAAACTTCCCAGAGCTCAGGAAAAAGGAAGATACTTGGTTTTTGGTTTTTTGTTTTTTGTTTTTTGTTTTTAAAATCTGGGAAATAACGAAAGCATGTGTGGAGATAATAACAGGTAATATTTATCGAGTCATTTCTATATTACAGGCACTGTTTACATATCTTCCTGCATGCAGTCCTTACAGCAATGCCAAGAGATGGGGGTGTATTCTTAAGGACCTTTTCTAGATGACAGAGCAGAGTCTCAGAGAGATAAAACAAAATGTCCACAGAAGAAAGCCACACCACTAGAGTTCACTCACAGCCAGCCTGCCTCTGGGGTTGTGCTCATAGCTGCCCTGACTCAGGTTCACAGTTTCAGTAGAGGCCAGAGTCTCACATGGGCTCAAAGAGAGCCAGGGGACAGTCCCATGTGGTCATACCAACTCAAAGGAGAAGCATCATAGGATTGTCAGTACATTGTCAGGCTGGTCATGACCCAGAGATGACATTCACGCCAACATCATTGATGGGGAGAAAGTCAGGCCAGAAACACAAGGGTTCAGAATCACGTTGCCAAGGTTGGAATGAGAAGGGCCAGAAGCTAGGCAAAGCCAGAAAGAAAGGTGATGATGATGATGATGATGGTGGTAGTGTGTGTGCATGTGTGTGTGTGTTGGTGATAGTCATATGTGAGGTATATACAAGTCATGGTGCACACATGAAGGTCAAAGGACAACTTTGACGAGTTGTTGGTCCTCTCCTTACACCGTGTATTGTGGAATGCCAGCCTTTCCTGCCAATCCTTCTTGCAGGCTAGCCTGGCTTCTCAACACAGGTGTTCCTCTCCTCAAGTTCAGGTTTTGGCTCATGATTATGATTCTGGGTACTTACTCAATAACATAACCTCAAAGCATCTAACAGAGAAGTTCCCTTTGGGTTGGGTGGGGCACCAATATGTGTGGTCAGTGGACATCAGAAACTACATGAAAACATTTCCTAGACTGAATTCCCCAGTGGGACCACACAGTGCCAGAGAAATCATTATCATCATCATCATCATCATGAAATAGGAGAGACAAGAAGAGAAAGGGCAACTGAGTCAACTGGAAGGAAATCACAGACACTTTGGCAGACATTGCTGTTGCCCCTCAATACTGACCCCAAATCCTGTGCAATAGCAAAACATAGAGGGTCAAGATATGCTCGGGAGCTTGGGCTTCCTTGGCCAACATGCCCACTCCTTTTAACCAGGTTTTGAGTCTCTATTTCTAGAAAGGAACTTTGAAAGCAGACACCCAGAGTCAGTTGTGACTCAAGTTAAAGCCTCCTGAGGAAAGGGTTTTCTTTTCTTTTTTTTTGTTTTTCATTTTTTTAAATCTCATCATAAAATAGCTCACCCAACCCTAATACAGGAACTTTGGGGTTAAGGACTAAAAAGAAAGATGGAAATCATCTTATCTGAGGCCAAGGCAAAGGGAGACATCAGGGAATCGTGGGCTCTCCAATGGGGCTAGTGTTGCCTTTCTGTAGAATCCAAGTCATAAGAAGTGAGTGGGTGTTGGCTGGGGAGGGAAAGGAAATACCAGGAAAGGGAGATGTGAAGGCCGTAGAGTCCGCCCAAGGAAGAGCCCTCCCCAGGACAAGTCCTTACTAGCCTTGGCTTCCTCTTGAGGTGAAGGGGGTGAAATTAGTCCATGTACTCAAGGGCCAGCTGCCCCGAACCACTGCCCAGCTGAGTTTCATGTCCTGCTTAAGGTAAGTAAAGGGACTGCATTGCATGTCCACTGTCCACTTCCTAAAAAGGGAAGCACCCAGGTCCGGGACCTGGGATTGGTGTGCTCTCTGTCCAAATGCCACTCTGTTGTTTCCTATCTGAGCCACGTTCGAGAACTGCTCATCCCTGACTCTCTGTTTTCTTAGAGGAGATTGGGGAAAATTAGTACCACCTACTAGGGCGCAGAGAGGTCCTGGGCACATAGAATCTAAGATGTTGTAATGAAAAAATATTATATTTTTGAGTGACTAAAAAGTAAATCATTAGGAATGACTCATGGTCTTAAAAAATAGCATCACACAGCGAGCCAGCAAGAGCCTGAGTAGGATGCTTATGTGACTGGTGCAAGGCCCTAGGTCCCATTCCAGATTCCCAGGATGGGAGAGGTTGTTGGGAAGGACTTTCCCCATTCAAGGTACAGCTTTAAAGGCCTTCTTTACCCAGAGAGCAGTAAGACGGCTGCACCCACAGGCACCAGTGAGCCGCAGTCAACATAGGCCCACCACCAACTTGACCTGATGGGAAAAGTGCTATGACAGGTACAGCTTTGGGAATGCTCCAAGTCAAATGGCAGGGGACTTAGGAGCTGTCATCTGATCTGAACCTGGAAGAGTGAGCAGGATTGGACTGAATGGACAGTTGTGGGCGGAGGAAAGACATCTTAGCAAGAGAGAACAGCATCGACCTCAAGTATGACGATGGGGTTTGACCCAAATTATTAGGAATGCATGAGTGGTCTGGAGGGTTAGAGGGTGAGGTCAATGAGAGAGAGAGAGAGAGAGAGAGAGAGAGAGAGAGAGAGAGAGAGAGAGAGAGAGAGAGAGAGATCCTGGAGACTGAGAAGGTGACCTGGGCAGGACTCATGGTGGTTAACCCAGCTGAATGGCTGAAAAGTTCTGTATTTGCCTTGTCTCATAGAACAGCCACAAGCTACAGGTGGGTATTGAAAAAACGACTTAACACAAAGGAGGAGGGCCTAGAATGCTCCCTTGGTATTCTTGACATCTACAAGTCTTGTGACTGTGTTGTCTAATATGGTACACACTAGCCACATGTGTCATTTAAATTTTCACGGAAATCAAATACTTAGCCACTCACGCATTCCCGATAATTTGGGTCAAACCCCATCATCATACTTGAGGTCGATGCTGTTTCCTCTTGCTAAGATGCTTTTCCTCCGCCCACAACTGTCCATTCAGTAAGACTAGAAGACAACCGTTTGACTTTTATTAGATTTTATTAGATTTCCGTGGAAATTTAGATGTCAGATGTGGCTAGTGTGTACCATAACAGACAACACAGTCACAAGACTTGTGACAATGATGTCAAGAATACCAAGGGAGCATTCTAGGCCCTCCTCCTCAGCCCTCAAATGGGAGCTCCCAGCCAGCCACAGCTGTGTTTGAGCAGCAGAGCAGACGAACGGGGCTGAACCCAACTTATCTTCTGTTCACCAAATCCATGTGCCCTGATGCTGCCATGGGGGCCCAGAAGAGGGCCAGCTTTTGAATTCCTACAAAGGCATCATGGGGCTAACAGTGGCTCTGTGAGGCTTCTCTCTGCATCTGTGGTCTGTTTGCAGGTAGAGTCAGGTTTCCTCTTTGTTTCATCTACCTAGAGCTGCTGAGCCAGGTGAGTGTACCGGGGGCACGCCCTCATGGGGCACACTGGGTGGCAGCTGTTCGTTTGGTGATGGGTCCATGAGAAGAGGTCCTTAGGCTGTGGCATGGGCCATTTTGCAGCTGGGTTCTCCTTTCAGCCTGACCTTTGGCCAGCATCTGGGAAGGCATAATAGAAGGCTGATGCTCTGGCTGTACACTGATAGGATGGCCATTATTCAGTTTTCCTAGCAGTAGGGCATATATTAGCTTAATGGGTACTTGGCTTCCTACTGTTTCCCAGTTGCTTCTAATCCAAAGGAACTAAATTGAATACTTAGACAATGCTCCTTCAGAACCTCCCCGCATCCCAACAAGAAGGACACAGGCAAATTCTCTAGCCTTGAATGCAAAAACAGGCAGATTCACGAGCCAGCTTATCCAATCATGACACACAGCTCTAAAACAGTCACACTGTCATGTGCAGGAGGAATATTGAATCTTACAATATTAACATACATTAAGGAAACTTCCCTTCCAAGGAAGTTTGATGACCCACTCAAGCTACATAAGAGATAGATACGGCTGGATTCCAGTTCTGGAGTCACACAGTCCTATTTATAAATCCAAAGGCTGCAAACCGGAAGCTACTGGTGAAAAATGTACCTATCGGCCCACGCATGGTTTAAAAATCATTTTTAATCTTTCAATCTTTAAAAAGCATAAGAATTACTTTGAAAACCCATGTTAGCTATTATTTTTCAACTTGTGATTCCATGTGGTACTAAGGGGTTGAAGGTGAGAGCGTCTAATCATGCCACAAAGAGGGGTTTAAGCAAGCAATTAGAGTCGGGCATCACTGCAGAAGCTAAAAATCACAAAGCGATATAAACAGCTTTTAAAATGTCTGGTTCATAATTCATTTTGCTTATTATAAGGACTCAAAGTTCTTATTTGTAGAAGTTTAAATAAAACGGGGGCTCTTGAAGCCCACTGAATTTGGCCTTTTTGCTTTACAGATGAGAAATATGGGCAAGTTAGTGCAAGCCACAAAAGCAGACAGAGAGGAACAGTTTATCAGGCATGTACACACATGGGCATCCACTTACCTGCAAACATGTACACACGCTTATGCAAGCGAGCCTGTATACATGTGTGTGTGCACCCTCACTCGCACATGTGTGCGTACACACACACACACACACACACACACACACACACAGAGTATAGCACTGGAATAGTTATGCAGAAGCAGATTGGATCCCTTGGTTCCTACCTTGTAAGGAATGCCAGACCCCTTGTCACATTCTTCTCACCTCTGTGGTTGTACAAGCAAATCCCCAGGAATGTTTCTGTACACTCCTGTGTATGGTAAGTGCTGATTTTCTGCACAAAATGTATTGATGCTTAAGTTGGCACATAACAGACATTCAATAAACATACTGAATAGGTGAGTGAGTGAAATGAATGAATGAATGAATGAATGAGTTAGCGAAGGACCTCAAAATGGGAAGTTGTTTTCCAAAACCAAGGCAAGTAGAACCCCTTAGGTAGTATCTTCTGAAGCCTCTACTGACATCATCTTTGTTCCCAGCTGAGCAACCTGCCCCAATGGCTTGTGTCTCACTGTTCCTTGGACACTACAGTGAAAAGCCTTTGATTCAATTTTCACCCCCTCTCCTGTTAGACCTCACTTGCTTTCGGACTCCACTGGGCGCCCCAGAGCTGTTCTCGGAAATGTGGCTGCCTTCTCTCCACTCTTACCTTTGTCCTCAAATGAGATATGCTCCCTTCAGTGTTGCTCCTTCTTGGGACAAGCTGTCCTCTGCAAAGCCCCTTGATCCTGTGGCAATTAGGTCCTGGGAAGGGAGGTACCCTGTGGGTATCAGACTGGTTCAGACATGTCTAGACCCAGCTTAAGCTACCTTGCCTGTCAAGAAAGATGGGAGCACACTGGAAAGAAATGAGACAAATACATTCCCGTGTCTGATGGAGCAGTGTGGGGTCCTCGCTTATCATTTTCAGGGTTACACCAGCTAGGAAGCCATCATAAACCTTGGTTACAACCTGACATGGGATTGGCTACTTTGATAGCCTTTGCACACAGAAAGAATTCTCTTTCTGAACAACAGGCTAGAAATTGAGTGCAAACTCCTTTTTATTAAGAAAAAATAAGTTTCCAGTGAGTGGACAGAGTTCACCCATAGACCTGCCAGCTCCTCTCAGGCCTTGAACTCCCACAAATAAGCATAAGCAAGTGTGCACTTAGCCTTATAGCTCAAGGCCAACCTCAGCAACACAGCAATGACGTAATGAGAGCCTCTTACTTTCTTCAAAATTTGTTTAAATTGTAGTATGTGGGGGGGGGGCGGGGGTACAGGGACAATTATGAGAATTGGTTTTGTTCTTCTATATGGGCTCTGGGCACTGACCTCAGGTTGTTAATAGCTTTGACTACTGAGCCATTGCACTGGCCTGAAAACCCATCTTTGAAATAAATTAAGTCTCAGAATTCAGTTTGGGACAAATGGGCAGAAAAAAAAAAGTATAAGTTATCATATGCCATAAACTAAAATCATGGAATGTCATTTTATCTGTCTTTGAATATCTTATTAAAATATTTCAACAGCCTTGATAGAATTTTACCGTTTTCACTTACAAAAAGTGGAGATGCAGACAGTGAGAGGCAACGGTATATATTCCAGGTAGCCCAGAATGGCATGGAACTGTTAATTGTAATCCTCCTGCCTCAGCCTCCTGAGTGTTGAGATTAAAGGTATGCATGATCATGCCTGAATTCAGTTCAGGCTTATCTAACTTCATGCAGGCATGTCCAACTGTAATCCATGTGCCACGAGCTCCCCACGGTTTTTATTGCCACAACAAAATACCAGGGCCCAAAAGCAAGTTGAGGAGGAGAGGATTAATTTGGCTTACACTTCCGTGTTGTTATTCATCACCAAAGGAAATCAGGATGGGGGGGGCAAGAGCTGAGGCAGAGGTCATAGAGGGGTTCTGTTTAACTGGCTTATTCTTGATGGCTTGCTCACTCCACTTTCTTATAGAACCCATGACCACCAGCCCAGGGATGGCACCACCCACAGTGGGCTGGGCCCTCCCTCATTGATGGCTAAGACAATGCTATTTTCTCAGTTAAGGCTCCTTCTTCCCTGATGACTCCAGCTTGTGTCAAGTGGACATGAAACCATCTAGTACAATGGCTACGGATGCATCTGAGACAGCATCATACACTGCTTAGGAACTCTACTGGCAGGGATCTTGAGTGTGCACTTTGTAGGTGACAGCAGCGGGTGTGTCTTTCCTTGATACTGCTCCTCTGAAGAGACTGTGGTGCTTTTCTTTCAAGGTTCCCAGACCGGCCCTTACCTGCTGGCCTCTGCTGCAGTAAAATACCACACTCTCATGAAATGCTATACCATAGCTGCACACTATAGACTATACATCAAGCTAAACTGGAAAATAGCACATGCGCATCCCTTGGAAGTGTTCAAAACCCCAAAGACATAGTCAGCAGATGCCATCTGATTCCTACCCTAAGGCTCAGTCTGGAACTTCTCTAGGGTTTTATTCTAAAGACACCCCTCAAGATCTTGCCGCTTTTTGGTTATTCAGATGTATACAGTAGCAGAACTTGAGACCTAAAGATCAGTGGGGTAGAAATGAGGAAGGAAATGACATGTTCCATGACTCGTGGAGCTGGGGAAGCTTGTCTTGCTCTTTCTAGATACAGTGCAGACCTCACATGGCTATAGTGTACTTGTCTGGCCAAATGTGGAAAAGTTTCTTTCTATCTGTTTCAAGACTGCTTAAAGCTTACATGTTTTGAAGGCTGAGATGCAATAGGATTCCCCAGAAATTCATATGTTTCCCTAAATTGGGCTTTGGCATAGATCTCTCTTCCCAAAGATGTTGTATAAACTGTCCCAGGTCCAGCCATAAAGAAAACATGTTCTTAAGGCCCTCTGCCCTTGAGGGCAGATCTGATCTTAATGCACTCCCATCTCCATCAGATCTGTTGCAACTATTTCTCTCCCCAATTCTTTTCCTACTTCAAATCAAAGAGCTCATCCTTACTACTGAATTCATTCCCTTGAGGGCAAAGCAAGGGTCGGGCTTATTCCTGCCTCCCTGCCCAGGTACCAGGGCTCCTAGCTTACAACATCTGCACCCTCGGAGCTACCCACAGAGCTGCAGGCTCAAAGTGGTTAGAAAGAGAAAGGGGTTGGTTTGATGTGGTTAGCTGCCATCCCTGCCTTTTCACGGTCCTGGCTCCAAACCACTCTCCTGCTTACTCCTCAGCCGGCTTTGGGCTCCATGGATGAACGCATGATAGCCTCCACAGCCTCACCTGAGGCTGAAGCAGGGCCCAGGGGTGGGGCAGGGGCATTACCTTTTTTCTGAATTCTTGGCTGCTTGGGCCAGCACAGCCTCAGGATTGGGACCAAGAGAAAGAGAAAGTGAGAGCGAGCAGAGGAGCAAAGGCTGTTGTTACACAGTTTCCCTTCAGCCCCAGAAATAGAAAGCCAGACTTCCGACTTGCACAGCCCTTGTGCAAACCACTAGACCACACTGCCAGATAAGAAAAAATGTTAGATTGTGTCATACTTCCTACATGGACTGCAGCTTCTGCAAATGCCTCTGTGTGTCAGAGAGTCTAAGGAATGAGGAATTAAGGGGCTAGAAGGAGAAAGACAGCAGAGACTGTCATCTCTCCTTTCTGGTTATAGGTTCATGTTTAACCACTAAAGGAGCTCACAAAAACATGAGTGAGCTAACCTAATTATTTGCATGTATGAGAGAGGAAAACTAATTGGAGTCTGCTAGCTAGGCCTGTGCCCTTGGCATTTTCAGTATCCACATACTTGTTTATCAAGTACCAACTGGGTACCAGCTGCCACATTAGAACTGTAGATTTTTGGTGCAGAACAGGGAGGCTGGCCCAAAGTCAGAATCCCCTAGATTTCACCTCTGGGCTCAAGTACCACTGCACCATGGAAATAATTTCCCTTCATTCTTTCCCCAGAGCAGCCTCGGCAGGCTCCGGTGTTGTCAGCCACTATAGGAAGAGTGATGGTCTGGATGTTGACAGGCTCCTAATTGGAAGGTAGGAGGTGCCGCCAGAGATCAGCTATAAAAGTTATCTTTGGATGGGGGTAGGCTGCAGATGCTGGGAAGAGAGTTAGGGGTGAGGTGGGGTGAGCTGTCAGCCTGGGACAGGGCCTGGCCTGGCAGACAGTTGATGCATGCAGGAGGAGACAGCTGATAGATGGGGCCCGTTTCAAGAAGATGGTAACAACAGTATGCATGCCAGACTTCAGGACCAAAGAGTTCATAAGGGGTGAGGTGCCAGGAAAGAGAGAGCACCTGGGGTGGTCCCCAAGACTCAGGCCAGCTACAGCTGTTGAAAAGAAGCTGTGTGGCAAAGACAAGGGGAAAGAGAGCCTCAACTGTCCTTTTCCTCAGTCAATAATAAAAAAGTCAGATGTTTCCGAGTGCAATTCTAACTGTTCCAGGTCCCGAGAGGTTCAGCCAGGTGAGATGAATGTAACATTTACTTCAGCAATGATCAAATCCATACACCAGAATTATCACTGGTTAGGATGATGCCTGTGCATTATGTAATATTGGTAGTTGTGCAAGCTCCTTCCTGCTGTTACCTCATTTAAGCCTCTCAACGAGCCTGCAACCGTGCAAAGTAGGTACCGTGGTCCCTGTTGTAGAAGTGAGAGTGGTGTAGGTTCTGAGAGCCCAAGTATTCTCACTGGGTCTGTGGAGCTCACAAGTGGCCGAACCAAGGTTTTAACCTATGGTTGTTCTGAAGTTCCTGGAACGGCCCCTTTTACTGAAATAGCTGAGTGATTTATGGAACCTGAAGGAAAGGTACATTCTGACTGATGGTGCAGAGGGAAGACCTTACGAAAAAGTGAACGAGAGATTTTCAGAGATATTGGAGCAGTGGAAAGAACTGTAGGAGGGAGAGGGAACAGTGCGGGACCAAGGCACTGATTGCTTTGTAGAGTTGTGTGATCTGTTGGAGGGCTTCAGGGCAGAGGCCCATCGCCACCATTGAAGGACTGGGGAAGTTGTTTGGTGATAGAACACTTGCTTAGCATGTGCAAGACCCTCAGTATCTCTCTCTCTCTCTCTCTTTCTCTCTCTCTCTCTCTCTCTCTCTCTCTCTCTCACACACACACACACACACACACACACCACACACTCACACACACACACGGCATCACAAAAAACCAAACAAACAAACAGAACAGAGCTGACCATCCTGAGCCAGAGGGTGGAAAGTCCAGGAGAGGATTCGCCCATGCAGAGCTTGCTCAAGTCTGGCCCAGCCGAGTGGAATGTCTCTGCTGGTCTGGTGATCTTCACAAAGCATATTCGGCATGAGAGGGCCTAGCAGAAGGGTGACGGTTTCAGAAGGCCTGGCAGAGAGTCATGCCACAGGCAGGCTCAACCTTCCAAACACTGGATATGCAACCCTTGAAAGACCAGTAGCGTTCAGAGGGAAAGGGCCCCTCAGGCTGTGGGATGGGCTTTGCTGCCTTCCACCAAGGATCTGCGGGTGTCCTGGCAGAGTGAGGAGGTGGCAGAGGCACCCAGATGTTAGGGTACTAGGGCCTCCTGAGAAGGAACTGGTGTGAAGCAGAACAATTAGCCTGGAGGCATCCGTGGGACAGGCAGGTTGGATTTGATCAGGAGTCACCGGGATTACATCTCCTGCTGGTGAGCAGGCGTCATTAAGTCTCCAGCGCATGCAGGACCTCGAGGAGACTTGCTTCTTTGAGGAGTCAGAGGACACGGTAATTAGAATAGTCTTTTTAAATCAAAACACTATGAAGGTGGCTGGAGCCTTCAAGCCTCTCTCATGGTGTTCGGGGCGTTCCAGAAGGGAGGCAGGATGACCAGTGACTCAGATGCTGAGACTTGAACAAGCCCCAGAGTGAGGCAGGTGCTCACCGTGTGAACTGGCGGCTGCTAATGTCTTTGGGAACTGCTAATTTTCCCTTCTGCACCAGCTGCAAAAGGGGGACCATTCAACTGTCTCCCAAAGAGGCTGATGTTTACATCTCCTGCCTCGTGTGCGTGTGCATGTGCGTGTGTGTGTGTGTGTGTGTGTGTGTGTGTGTGTGTGTGTAATGAACAAGCTGGTTCACTGCCCTTATTCACATTTCCAAACACATTCCCACACTAAGTAGAAGACAAGGGTTGTAAAGAAGGACTTCGAGTAACCTTGCTAGTGAGCTGGTCTGCAGGATTTGAAGGGTGTCCTTACAAAACCAAGACAGATGGGAAAGTGTTCCTATTACCATACATGACCGGTGAAAGGAAATGTGCATTTGGGAGACTCTTCTCTTGCCAGACAAGGTGGGTTTGCATTTTACACTGCCTGTCTTGCCCTGTCAGCTCCTCCTCCATGGAGCAGGTCCTCTGTCTTCGTCACCCCAGATTCTTGCTCCAGTGTTTCTGTTTAGACAAACTCAACCTCCCTCAGACACCATCTGAAAAACTGAATCTTGATGAGAAGCCTTTCCGACTTTATCGGTAAAGTGATTGAAATTTACCACTGTCCTACCAGATAATCATTTTACACTCTCTGAGGCCTCTGTCTCCTTGTCTGCACTACATTGTGGGAACTCACTAGCTATGATGAGAATTAGTGAGAAAAACCACAGAAGTGTCTGGACACATGCTGGTACTTACTCTGCGTTAGTCATTCATGTTAATAATCCTCACAATAATAACATCGCTTAATACTGTAATTACTTCACACTACGATGTGCATTAGTCATGGGTCTCTAGAGGAAGAGAATCAACAGATGGATATAGAATGAAGGAGGGAAAGAGGATTTATTAGTTTGGCTCACATGATATGATCTGGGTAGCCTAGCAATGGCTGTTCCACACTAGAGCAGCCAAGAACCTGAAAGTTGCTGGGTCCACACGGCTGGATGTATCAGTGCCAGTCGGGCGCTGAAGGCCTGGAGGATTACTGGGAAGCCATTGTTCTTCAGTCCATGGTGGAAGTCCTGGCTGCGTCCTAATGTCAGGGAAGGAAGGCAGTACATGCACCTGCCAGCGAGAATGAAGGCAGGCAGGTAAGAGGCAAAAAACTCTTTTTTCATCTGTTGTCTAGGCTGTCAACAGAAGGTGCCACCAACATCTAGGGTGGCTTCTCCTGCTTCAGATAATTGGCCAAGAAATTCCTTCACAGGTACTGGAGAGATGGCTCAGCAGTAAAGAATAGAAACCACTCTTGCAGAGGACTTGAGTTCTGTTCCCAGTACCCACATCTGATGGCTCACAACCACCTAGAACTCCAGCTCCAGGGAGTCCAATGCCTCTGGTCTCCAAAAGGCACCTGCCCTGGTGGACAAAAACCCACATTCACATACATCATTTAAAAGACAATAAATATTTTCAAAAAAATTAAAAGAAAAATCTCTCCACAGGAATGCCAGTAGCTTTTCTTGTAGTTGATTCCAGATCTAGTAAAATTGACAACCAAGACTGGCCATCCCAGGTAGTAACTTCCTTGACTGTAGACGCAGTGTCTATTTTGTTCATGGTCTTATATCCAGAGCCTAACAGTGTTTGGTCCATGACAAGTATTTGGTTTTGATCTGATGAGTGAAGGGATAAATGAATGAAGAGCAGCCACGCATTGTTTGATAACACAGATATGCTCTGAGAAATGCACAGCTCCGTGATTTTGTTCCTATGCAAACACTGAATATACTCACATAAACCCAGGGTGACATAAGTATAGTCTGGTGTTCCTAGGCTTCAAGTTTCTGTTTCATGATACTATGCTGAAAACTGCCCGAGTTTCCAACACAGTGGTGCCTGGATCTGAATATACAGATGCTAAACCATGCAGTAATCGAAGATGAAACTCAGCGTACCTGTGTCAGGCTCTTGCTGTTGGTGAGTGAGGGTGCATGTGAAATTCCTTCCTGACAAAAAACTAGCCTTAGCTTATTATAAGATCTAACTTTTGACATTTTAAACCTTTTTTAATAACACAACTTAACACAAACTTGCAGGCAATAAGGACTTTTTGTCTTGCCAGGCATGGTGCCACATGCCTTTAAAGCACTGAGTAGACTGAGACAGGTAGATCTCTCTGAGTTTGAGCCCAGCCTGTTCTACACATTGAGTTCCAGGCTAGCCAGAGCTACATAAAAGTGAGACCCTGTCTCAAATCAAAACAAACAAGACCTTTCCATCTCCTTTATAATCTTAGGGCTGCTATATATGTTGACTAAAACATTAATGTAGCCCCCTGCCTGCATTATTCTCATTGTATCTATGTTCTTGACTACAGTCCCTTGATTGATCTGTGACTGTTCTAACACAATGTTACTGCTCACAGACCGTTGATATAATGCACACAGTTAGATGCTGCTGTCTAGCCGGTATGGTCACACTGGCTAAGATTGTCCGGCTATGAGCCTATCACCAGGATCTAGGGTGGCAGTAATCTGGTGGGTGTATCCTTTGCAATTAAAGGTGGGGACCATTTCTAATTCATTTTGAGTCTCTAGTACCGAGCATAGCCACTGACACAAATGAAGTGCTCAAATGGCTACACTTGACTTCAAAGAGAAGCAGAGTCTTAAGTAAATTTATGGTCTATCCTCTGCATCAGCCAAACCTGTTCCCTGTCTCCATTTCTGTTTATGAATGACCCCCTTTCTCAGCCACAAGTGTCTAAAATTACTTGGTAGCATGGAACAATTCCTGTCTTTGTGGTCAGAATTTTTTAAGATTGAATTTGGCTTGGTCCTATCCAGTCATGTTGCTTGGCCATCTCCGGCCTCAGTTTCTCCTAACAGCAAGTTAGGATGACACCAGAAGCTTTACTGATTCATTCAGCCATCATTTACTGGGCATCTAATACATGATGGGAGTGTTCTAGGCAGAGGGAATACTTGGATGTCAAAGAGTTAAACATTACTCTCACCTGACAGAGCTTACAAATCAGCACCGGTGAGAGACACTGAGAAAACAAGCAGCACGGGGTCATTCCAGGTGGTCATTATATGCTGTGGAGAAAACACGAGTGGACTGAAGGAGAAGGAATGGTATAGCGAGGGCTGTGAGTGTCCAACTCACGTGACAAGAGAAGACCTTTGTGATGAGGATTGGGACGAATGTTCTGGGCAAAAGGGAAAGAGCGAAGGTCCTATTGTTCAGGGTTAGCAAGGTGACCGTGTGACTAAAGCCGTGAGAAGGAACGAAGAAGAGGGTGCAGAGCCGGTTGAGTCAACCACAGTGGAAACCTGGGGAAGTCTGGCTTTTGCTCTCTGGCTGAGCAAGTGAAGCTTCTTTGGAGAGCGTTGTGTGAGATGATCGGACATGAGTTATGAAGAGTCACCCTGGCAGCAGCATAGGGGAAGGAAATCGGGCAGTGTGGGTGTCATGTACAACGAGGAGGCCAGTCACATGTACTCTACAGGCGCAGTGTAAGGAACACACAGGATGATGCATGGGTGGGCTTGGCTAAGCCTGGCCGATGTCAATGCCCAAGCCACCGTGGCAGCTAGCGATCACAGCTGGTGGTCCAACCTGCCTCAGTTCCCGTGTGACCTGTCATGCAGGGTGCCACCTGCCCTTGTCCGCTCATTAATCTTTGGCCTTATGGCGCTCTTCCCAGATGATACGCCCCATTGTGTCAGCTTCACCTCCTCCTCCTCCTCCCTAGTAGAACTGAAATGCAGCATCACGCACATACTTTCCCATTCAGAAATCCCTAGTGGGCTAATGGCTCCTTAAATCACAGTCAGAAAGGCTGGTCTTCAGGGCTGCGGGCAATGTGATGCTTTGCCAACCCATGGCTACTGCTGCCTTGGAGATGAGCAGTCATGAAGAAACAGGTGGACACAACGTGTGACTCCAGTCAGGATCCCAGAGGAAACGGCACTGGTGATGGAAAGCCAGCCTTCAGGAGCCCTTACCCCACATGCCCTGCCCGCAGTGGACACAAATCCCTGGCCATTTCTGTCTCTCTTTTCCCATTGTGTTACCATAGAGACAACAATCATGAATCTTTTCTTAAAGCTCCAAAATGGTGTGAAGTTTCCCAAATTAGTTTCCTTTTATTGCTCTCTTCTCCATTGGTTCCTGCTTGTGGGGGACCCTAACCCATAACAAAACACCCTCATTCTGCCTTTACTGGTTCTGATGAGAGACCCAGGCTCCAAGTCATGGGTCTCCTGCCTCAAGTGCTCCTGTTAGCTGTCTCTTTCCAACGTGGCTCACTTCACAAAGGATGAGTGCCAGACTGGGGGGCAGATAATAACTGGGACCTGCTGGCTACAGGGAGAAGAGCCAAATCCATGACATATTTCTACCTACTTGGAAGTCAGACACTGCCTCCCCTAAAACCGCCACTGGTTATGATGGATTTACAGGCTGGCTGACTTCTCCCACAGAGGGACTGAGAGATTGGCTCCAGGAGTGATACCTACCACCATATAGATTTTGGGGAAGACAAAGAGAACCTGGTGCCCAACCCCAGTGGTCTAGAATAGCACGCCTGAGGCTAGCTATCCTCAAGCACACATGCCAAAGCATGGAAGCCGCACAAAGCGATGGGACACAGATGTCCCTGTTCTTGTGAATGGGCAGCCACGAATGCTGTTATGGAACCTTAAAGTGTGAAAATGTGATTGTGAAACTTTTGAGTTCGCGCTACCCAGTCCTGCCTGATATGCATGACAGCTGTGTCTGGGACACTGTTTTCCCGACTCCGTGCCAGGACACCTGGGCACCATTGGATGCACAGTGTCAATCATTTATATCTGTGCAGAATATAGAAGGCTTCTGCTCCAGCATCATGGGCCAGAAGCATTCTATTCTCCTGAGTGGCAATGGGGGATAAACAATAGGCATGTTCTGAGCTTTCGGATCCACCCCCTCCATCTTTGCCTTCCAGCTATGTTTATTGGAATTATATACCCATCTGGGAGCCCAGGGTAGAACTAAGTGTGTCTTCAAGTGTCCAATCTACTCTGTGCATCTTTGTATGAATCCCTTCCTCTTGAAAAATAAATTCTCGAAATATTTCCTTGTGGACTCGAGAGATGGTTCAGCGAGGAACCATCAGGTTTAAAACGATACCCAGCATCCATCCAGGAAAACAGTGTGATAGCACATGCCTATAATCCCAGAGAGGGGAGACAGGATGCCAGTCAGTCTAGTCAATCAATGAGCCCCAGATTCAGTGAGAATTCCTGTCTCAAATAAAAAGCACGGGGTGGGCAAGCGATAGAGGAAGACGCCCACCTTCAACCTCTGGCTTCCACCGGCATCTGTAAACGCATCAGTGCTGTCAGCTGGACAGCATCATGGCTTCTGGGCAAACTTGTGCAGCATTATCTGTTTTGCATTAATGGATGTGTGTTAGTGTATTAATCCCACGCGGGTGTGGACGCTGCCTGGCTGGCTGGGATCCTGAACTAAATAAATGGATAAAGCACAGAGTCCCATGTATGCTGTCACTGCTCTGGTCTTTTTACAGGATATGGAACGTAACTAGCTGCTCCAAGCCCTGCTTTCCTGGCTTTACCACCAGGAAGGGCCGGAACCTGGAACTGTGAGTTAAATAAGCCTTTCTCCCTTAAGTTGTCTTCATCATGGTGTTTTATCACCTTAAGTGGAAAAGAAGCTAAGACACACACTTTTTTTTTAAGACCTGTAAACCAGAATGCCAGAGTCTGGTGAACAACTGTCCTGTGACTCTCTAGGTGAGGCAGACTTAAGGTTTTCTGAAGGGCTTTGTCCCACTTTCTTCTCCTGTTAGATAGGAACTGACTTTTCAACTCCTGGACGATTTCTGAGAATCCAAAGGTTGTAAGAGACAGAGCACTGGCTTCCTCAGGCTGCCCAGAACATCCCTCCTTGAACGCCTGGGTGCTTGAAGAAGGTACCTCTCCTTTAACAAGATGGTAGGAGGAAGGGGGAAAACTGGGCAGGAAGCAGCCTTTTAACAGCAAAGAGACCGTTAGAATCCATCTCTTTGCCCATGCCAAAACCTGCCCTGCCCCACCCAGCCCCTATCCCCTATCAAGGACACTTGTCTGCTATCAGAAGCCCCGAGGGCACTTTTCCCTGCTTTATCAAGGACCTGAGGAAACATTGCTCCAACTGAAGATAAGGATTCCCCGGCCACCACCCCTGACACAAACACCACCACTCACACAACACATACTCTTTTTCTCCTTGACTACTTAAACTGAGTTCCTGACATTTTCTGGAAAGAAAGCATTTCTATCTGGATCTGCAGTGAGGTGTGGAGAGGCAGGTAAGACATGTTTGACTAGTCAATTCATTCCTTCCTTCACAGTACTTATGTGGTATGAGTACCACATACCACCAGATGCTCTCAAGTCCAATTCGGAAAAGCGCCGGGGCACCAGGCACAGCCTAATGACCCCATCATGAAAATTTACAAAGTGAGATCTGAGTTTGTAGTTCAATCCTGCAAAGTATGCTCTGATCCCATTGGTTCTGGGAGCGGGGTTGGGGGTGGTGGTGGTGGAGGGGCAGTATGGTGTGGAGAGGACTTCCCTGAGGCAGTAATGTTTGAGTTGAAGGAGAGTGTGTGCAGAAATCAGCCAGACTTAACTCTTGCTTCCGTGCGGCTGTTTGGGGGTTAAAGATGCCTCACACTTCCAAAGACTGGTTGCTGCCTCATGCAAGTCCTGTTTCCCATACCTGAGTCACCACCGCGACCTCCTGAAGGTTAAGATGGAAATGACTTCCTGGAGTGATAGGGAAGCCAGTGAAGAACCTGGAGGGGCTGTCTTCAAAATTCAATCTGCTTTGCAAAAGTTGCCAGATAAAAGATATTTCCAGATGGCAGGCCACACAGGAAATAACAAATGGAATATTTTCCTGATGGTTCTTTCTTTATGAGATCTGATTGGAGACTCCTCCTGCAATAGCCTGAGTATGGGGAGTGGGGATGGCCCATTTCAGCCCTGCTGCCTTTGGAAGGGGCTGTGGCCTGACCAGGCTTTAAACATTATTCATGTAAGTACCTAGCCTTGCAAAGACTTGAAGTGCCAGGGTGGGGGAGATACCCAGGCCAAGCCCCCCCCCCAGAGAAGAAGGGGAGGGAGGAAGGATTGTGGGAGGGAGTGACCCGGAGGGGGCAGTGAATGGGATGTAAAGTGAATAAGTAAAAAAATAAATTAATCAAATCAAATTAAAAACAATTATTCATGTATAGGAGACCCTTGTCTCCCAAAATCCATGGACCAGAAACTGTCACCCTTAGGTCCTCAGAGTCAGCAGATGACAGAAGAGTGTGGGGTTATAAAATGAACGGTTGTGCATAATGATTAATGTGCAGGTTCTCTGGTCTCAGAACCAAGCAGGCTTCCCTAAGGAAGGCTGTGACGGATCTGGTAGCTGATACAGTTCCTATAGGTCTATAAGGCCAGGGTTGACCATTGAGGTATGTGAAGAGTGTCTCACAGCTCACAGGTCTGGCTTCACTGTACAATTGGGGATGTTAAAGAGGATCATGGATGAGCCTGAGAAGGCTGTGTACTCTCTAATACCATATGTCAAATTCTGCTCGTGGGACAGATGTGCAGTCAGGGAATCGCCATCCCCCTTCACCAGGCTTCTTTGTGTGTGTAGTAAAACACGTATAAAATTTTATGGTAAATACACATAAGATCTACCATCTAAACACTCCCAAGTGCCTAGTTCGGCAACACTGGATACATTCACATTACTGTGCAGTCCTCCCCCATCTATCTCCAGGGCCTGTCTTTTTTAAGTCTTCCCCAAGTGAGATGATGGATCTATTACACAATAACTCTGCATCTTAGTGCCATTCTACTGCCTGGCTTTGTGAATTTGACTCCTGTAAGGACCTCCTAAGAGTGAAGTCATAGCCTCTGGTCGTAGTGACCGGTTGGTTGGCTTATTCCACTTAGCGTAGTATCTTCAGGATTCATGCATATTCCATTGTGAGAACTGCCTCTGTCTTTGTGATAAACACCATGGCTTTGTGTGTTCACTCATCTGTCAGTGAACACTTGGGTGCTTCCACCCTGCGTGGAATTGAGCATACAAATGTACCGTGAAGACTGCTGTGTGGGTATGAGTATACAAATAATCTGTTCGTGTCCTTGTTTTCAATTATTGGAGGTATAGATCCAAAGGAGGCTGCCATACTGTTTCCACAATGGCTATACTGTTTCATATTACTATCAGAAATGCAATGTATAAGTATTCCAGTTTCTTCAGAGCTTTCCCAACACTTGATATTTTCAGTTACTTGTATTTTTGTTTGTTTTCAGTTTTGGTGCCAGAGAGGGAAGGCAGGGCTTCGCCCTTCCTGAGCAACCATGCCTCCGCACATGTGCACTCTTGCACTAAGCACTATCTTCCACTTTCACACCTCCACCAACAACTATGGAGTGCTGTCTCCTCGTGGTGTTTGATGATGAGTGAGCACGTTTGTGTGTTTACTGGGTACTTGCATACCTTCTTTAGAGAAACCTGAATGCAAAGTCTTTGCTCACTTTTAAAGTGTGTTGCTTGTTTTATTTTTGTTGAACTGTTTTATGCTCTGGAGCCTCGGGTCCAATCAGACCATTTGTAAATACACTCCAGGATTATGTTACTTTCTACTCTATTGATGGTGCCCTTTGATGTCCCAAATCCCTTGGTTTTCATGTAGTCCACTTTGCCTGATTTTGATTTTGTTGCCTTTGTCCTTAGTATGGTACCCAAGATTTCACTGCTGGTTCCAGTGCCACGAAGCATTCCCCTTCTTTCTTCTAAGAGACATATAGTTTTAGCTCCCAACATGATGGTTCTGAGGAGAACCTCCCCCTAACATAATGCCTCTCCAGTCACTGCATCAGCATGAATCTAGTTGATAACACGGACATGATATTGAAAGTCTTCAGTTTGAAACAAATTATTGAACAACTCCAAACTGAGGTCACTATGCAGGAAGCTAATAAATGAAAAATCATTCTCTCTCTTTTCCAAGAACTTAAGGCAAGACACCTCTTTTGAGGTGACAAGATGCTGCATGCACAAAATCACAAAAGCTAATGAGATATTTGCCTGGGTCTTAGAGCTAAGACTGGCAGGAACTCAGGAATCACTCTAATATTCAGAGGTCAGGAGACCAGACCTTTAGGACAAACATAGAGCTGGAGCTGTACCAGGCAGATAGAAGTAGGAGAGCTTCTATACTAACCACAGGGATCATTGGTTACTGAACACTTACTTTATGCTGGGCACTGTGCTCTGTCCATCATCATGCATGGTATCTATCCCAGTCACTACTCCTAACCCTATATTTACCTTTGCTTCTATTTTATCAATGGGATTTGCTTTAGTTTATCCTGATAGTAAGTTGTGAAGCAGAGAGTCAAAATTAGGTTTATTTGTATTAAAGCCTCTATGCTCAGTCACTCTAATTTAGCCCAGAGCTTTGAAGCAGGAGTAAAGCAGATACTCCAGACAGGGATAAAAGAGTAGACAGTGGGGGAGCTGGAGAGATGGCTCAGCAGTTAAGAGCACTGACTGCTCTTCAGAGGTCCTGAGTTCAAATCCCAGCAACCACATGGTGGCTCACAACCATCTGTAATGAGATCCAATGCCTTCTTCTGGTGTGTCTGAAGACAACTACAGTGTACCCTAATACATAAAATAAATAAATAAATTTTTTAAAGAGTAGACAGTGCACAGACCATGCATACAAACAGGATGTTTGAGACCATAGCTGGCTGAATGGGAGGAGTCAGTCTCAGTTTGTGGGATACAAGGTGGAATGAGGAGTGGGCAGGGTTGAAGCACCTTCACAGAAGTATAGAAAAATTTGACTTTGATTTGTAAAAATGACAGAATCACATCCAGAACCTTCAGTTCACTTCTTTCCTCTTGAAAAATGAGACAAGTGAAGCCTCAAATGCTGGCCAAACCATAGATGACCACGGGCCATTGTAAATTCTGGCATAGGATGGTGAAGAAAATAGTTTTCCGGACAGACCAGGTTAGCTGTAAGGAGATGAAGGGCAATCAAGAGAAGCAGAGAGAGCTGGCAGGAAGAAGCCTCATTCCTGGTACTTCCTGAAGGGCACCTCCCTCTGTAACAGGTGTCCTTCTGTAGCTGGTCCCACCACAGATGCAAACCTAGTTCTGCTTCTCTCTATGGTTCGTAACTCTGAGAGACATGAGGACAGGCTCTCAGAGTGGGTATCATCAGAGTCCCCTTCCCCTGTCAGGCCTAGTACACTTCCCCATCAGCACCCTGGTCTCAACTCCCCCATTCCTTCTTCCAATGGAAGGTACATCTGGGACGCAGACTCTCAGATCAGGGAGCAACAAGACCACAGCAGGGTCCTGTCTCCTCTTCATTATGTCACTTTCCTGAGCCTGAGACTGGGCCCGACCTTCCTGTCTCATTCTATCCCATGAGTCCTTAAAGGATCTCCACAGTGAGAAAGGGAAGGCATGTGGCCCCAGCAAGGCTACAGACTACCCTGCTTGGATAAGCTCTCACGAGGCAGAATTTGTTATCCATCTATCTCTAGCCAAAAAGAGCCCTCTGATTGACTTCCTCTAAAATTCTCTCTGCTTAATTAATTCTAATAATAGCTGCTGCCGTTGAGTTCTTGCTCCATGATGATCACCGTGCTAAGTATTTGGCATGCACGATCTCATTTTATTCCTACAACCCCATGATGAAGATATTATTATCCCTATTTTGCACATGATGAAATTGAAGTTCATCCCTGTTACATAATTTGCCTAAAAACCTGTGAAGGAGCCAGGACTCCAGCATAAGCCAGTGTAGCTCCAACGCACTCTCCGCACGGGTCCTTGTGAGAACAGGGATGCCACAGTGGCAGGTCACATGTCAAGGTGCCTTGTTTGCTGATGCCACCTCTATCTCAATGTTCCTGGGAGCCAAAAGGTTTCTGTCTTTCAAAAATAAAACTCTCATACAAATACAAACTCAAGTGCTTATCTATGGTCCTAGAAACTTGGGAGACTGAGGATTGTGGGTTGCTTGAGCTCATGAGTTCAAGGTTAGCCCCAGTAGTGAGATCCTATCTCAAAAACAAAGGAATATAAAACTGCCTCTAAAATATTGGTCCCAAATATTAATGGTATCTATGCCTGAGTTCTTCATTTTAAAATTATACTCAAGACACGAGGGGGTGAGCCTTCTTGAGAAGCCCACACCCATGCTCTTGGGTGTGTCTTACTTCCTGAGTGTGTCTTTTCTCTTAACCCTTATGCTTAAAAACATCTTTTAATAAAGCAAAGCCCCATTTAACACAAACACACTCAGACAGACAGACAGACAGACAGACAGAAAGAGGCAGAAACCTTCATTTCAAGGTCCTTGTCTACTTTTGCCCAGAAAACACTGATGGTGGGAGAAGCCTGGGCCAAGGGGAACAGCAGATCTGCCATTGGCACATTTATCATTCATTGATTTGATTTAATTTATCAAGGACCTGCCACACGCTGTCACATGCTCAATGCTAAAGACAGAGTTGAGAACACGTCAGAAACAGTTTCTGCCTTTGTAGAATTTCCATTCTTGGAAGGGGTGGGGTGGGGAGAGCACCCCAGCCAGCAAGAACAGCGGCTCCTGTTGCAGAGGTTTTGGAGAGAACTCCGTGAGGATGCTAGCGGGAAAGAAGGCGGATAATGGGGCTGAGGGATGGAAAGTTGGATTTTATTTTTAAAGATCCATTTATTTAGTTTTACGTGTGTGTGTGTGTGTGTGTGTGTGTGTGTGTGTGTGTGTGTGTGTGTGAGACCGCATGAGTTGATGTGAACACATGTATGTGAGTATTTCTGGAGGCCAGAGGGAATTGGAACCCCTGGAACTGTGGTCACAGGTAATTGTGAGCTATCTGATGTGGGTCCTCCGGAAGACCACTCGGTGTTGTTGACTGCAGAAGCATCTCTCCAGACCTCCAAAGTTACATTTTAAATGCCCCTTCTGAGAATATGACATTTTAACAGAGAACTAAATGAAGTTCATGAGCCCTACAGGATGATGGGAGAAAGAGCAGCTCAGAAGCTGGATGTGGTGACACACAACTGTAATCCCAGCCCTGTGCAGGCAAAGAGGAGAATCAGAAAGTCAAGATCACCATCAGCTATTCAGTGAGTCAAGGCTAAGCCGCCAGGAGGCTACATCACACACACACACACACACACACATGGGCAGGCAGAGAGGAAGGAAAGAAGGAACATTTTAGGCAGAGAAGAGAGAGAGCGATGCAAGAGCCCTCAGTTGAAGCCAGCTGATGCGATCCAAGCACAAAGACTGAGAGGTATGAGGTCATGCGTATGGTAGATGACAGACAGGGCCTCCTAGGCCCACATCAGGAACCTGGATTTCTCATGGGGTGAACTGGATTCCATGCACTGCGGTGTGTTACTTAGCTAGGACTGCCTCCACAGCTACAGAGAGGAGAGTGACCAGAAACCAACCACAATGGCAGCTCTGTGGGTCTCTTGACCCACCTCTGTCTTCCCTTAAGCTTGGAGCAGCCTAGGAACTCAGGGTCCAGTACTCAAGTTGGGAGGGGTCAACCACAGTGGAAGAGGGAGCAGTTGACTCTGATCTGCTCAGTCTTTTAAAGGATTTGAATCATCAGTGGACACTCAAAACTGCCTTGAAGCCAGACTTTTTAAAATGCATTCTATTGAAGATAACAGTCGATGGCTCCAAAGCTCTATAGGAACTTACTATGCACTGACTTCCTCTCCAAGCACCTATCTGCTTCATTTTGCTGAATCCTATAAAGGCAGTAGCGCTCTGACAGTCCCAGTGTACAGATATTTGCTTCCACATCTGTAGGAGCAAAGAAGCCGGACCCCAAACCAAAGGTCAAGGAAGGCAGAGTCGCTGGGGGTGAAGCCTGGGCAGGCTCACAGGGAGGGAAGTCTTCTTCAGCTGCTGCAAGGAGGAAATCCAGTGTCTCAGCATTCTCGGATCCTTTCCAGCAGGAACAGCTGCGATCTGTACTCTAAAGATATGTGTTGAATGGACATTTCAGGACAGGCCCTTCAGTACCAGACTTGGCCTCCTCTTCCCTCTCTCCCTCCCTGTCTCTGTCATACACCATGTCTACACATTTGATCTTGTGAAGGTCAGAGGTCACCATCAGAGTGTTTTCTTCAATTGCTCTCCACCTTCTTTTTCGAGTCAGGGTCTTTCCCTGAACATGGAACTCACTAGTTGCTTACTCAGGCTGGCTACAAGCCCCTAGGATTCCGTCTCTGCAGCCCTGGGATTATAGAAGCTGCCAAGTCTTTACAAGGGTTCCAAGGATAAGAACTCAGACTCTCATGCTTGCGTGGCAAGTACTTTACCAACCGATCCAAACCTCTGGCTGCTGGCCTCTTCTCAAAGGGGACTCTGTACATGGCTGGGATGTGGAAAGTCAGTGAATAACATTGGGATGTGGCTGGAGCAGGCTATGTAGCAGGAAGCAGTGACATTGCCAGCAGCCACCTCAGGCCCCATGGGCACAGTTCTAGGTTGCAGTCTGAAATATGGGGATCTCTAAGCCTGAAGTTTTGTAAATACTGGAGTCTCTCTTGACTCAGCTCCTCCCGGGGCACCCCAGTCTCAGCCATCTCTAGCGGGTGTCTTGATTGGCTGGAAGATTGCTGCTTCTTGATGTGGTGATGATTGCTTCCAAAAGATGGAGTAATAGCAACTGTTATCATGTCTGAGCCTTTTCTAGGCACCATCATTGTGCAAAGCATTTTTGCACATATTATCCCACCGACAACCCCTATAAGATGAACAGGCAACCCAGTGATATTGGCCCTGCTCTGCCCTCATCAGCTTCTTTTTAGAATCTCCATGTGACAGAGAAATTGAGGTTCAGAGGTGAAGTAACCTCCCCCAAATCACACAATGGAGTTCTGTCTACGTAACTCCAGTGTCCATTCTCCTAAGACTCAGATGATAGAGGAGGAAAAGATGAATCTGATAACTCTTTCCTACAAAACCCGATTTGTTTATTGAAAAAGTTACTAATAGAACAAACTGGCCCTGAAAAGTTCCCACATGAGTAGGCAAATGCTGGGGTCTCTCTCACCTCAGCTCCTCCCACGACACCCCAGTCTCAGCCATCTCTGGAGGATGTCTTGATTGGCTAGAAGTCAGATGACAACTGAACATTTAAAGAATTTTCCATGTGAGCCGAAACCATATTAAAAGAGAGCTTTATTTCTGTGACCATCACAACTAACAAGGTGTATACTGCAGCTCAGCTTCCCGTGGTTAAAACAACAAAAGGAAATTGTCCTTGTTAGCATTTTCCCTGTGAGATGCTTCACTCGTGGCAGAAATCCACTGTAGCGAAGACATGTAGACATAGTCATGTAAGATTCTTCTTCCCTGGAAAATAATTGTGAATGTACTAAAGAGAAAATAAAGGGGTGGGGGATTTCCAGTGAGGAAAAATAACCTATCTGTGGTCACATTTATCATGCAGACTGATTCAGACTTCTGACGGTCTTATTTCAGAAGGAAAACTTGGGAACATCTAAGCTTCAAGGTAGTTAATATTTTGGGGGGTGGAGGAGAAGTTACAATTTAGTCCTGCTGGGTAGGGATCAAGCAAGGATTTCTTTAGCTCTTGTTTTACACATTCAAATTGTCTCAGAGTAGTTGAATCTTGCCTGAACATGGCAGTTACTGGATGCTATGGGAAGATACCGTAAGGCCATGATTGCTTTAAAAATCATTCATAATAAAAAGACATAAAAAAACACATTTTGAGACTTGATTCTAAATGTTATACTTAAATTTGGTCAACTTAATTGCCCATAGAATGGGAATGAAGTTCCCACCAGTAGGCAGTAATTTCTTACAGCCATGGTGTGTGAAATTGAAATCTTAAGATATCATCATATCAAAGATGCACCTTCTCAAAAAAGGCTCTCCCCAAAGAGTTGTGAAAGACAAGAAATTAACCCAAAGTCATGCAAGCCTCCCTCCTCTCTCTTCTCCCTTTAGCACACTAAGGTCAAAGGAGAAGCATAAAGGAATCTTTATGCCCTGCACTTGGCTATTCCAAAGTTACCTCTTGGAGTCCAAGAAGATATTTATTTTACACACACACACACATACACACACACACTTAATTACAGATCTAGATCCATGGCTTACATGCTGGGTACATAGTTATATATGTATATATGTATGTAAAGCATATATATATATATACATACATATTTCCATTTCATTACAGATTCATGTTCCACATGTCGGGTGCATAGTTCTACCAATCCTTACACCAAACCCTCTAGTTAGTAAGTCCCATTACTCCCATTTTACTAGCAAGAATGCTAAGACTGTAAACTCTCCTTGTTCAGCCTCACATTGTTCAGTTCACATGATGGTAAAAGGGAGGTTACAATACAGGCAAACTCCTCAGTCACTTTCTCCATGCTGTATATTGAAGGTAGTTTTCCTAGTCACATGAGCTGATAAGAGTCTAAATCAACCCCAGGAAATGTGGTTCTAGTGACTCAGCATTAAAGCATCATTATTAAGTAGATATACTGCTAATCACAACCCGTGTGTTTTCATTGTTTCTTTTTCTTCTTTTGGTTTTGGTTTTGTGACACTGTCTCCTGTAGCCCAGAGTGGACTGTAACTAACTTTGCAGGGGAGGATGACTTAGAATTCCTAATGCTCCTGCCCCTGACCTGGGATTACTGGCCTGTGCTACTGTAAACAATGTTTATCTTCACTTAAGATAGAAATGAAAGTAGAATAACACGTTATGTATTTATCATATAATTTAGGCTTGCCTAAACATTATAAAGATTTTTGTTTTTTAATTTAAAAAACCAAGGACTTAAACAGGAAATGTCTTTTTATAGACTGAAGGTGGGTTTTGGACCAACATGAGGGCGTGCACACAGACATAGATTTTAATTATTCCCCTTCAGTATAAATTTCAGGACATAGAGACAAGAAAATGACACGAATCTGTGGGTAGTGGTTCAGGTGACTGCTAGTGAGAAGTCAGGGAGGATTTTGCTCTGTACTGGGAATCCAGGAATTCTGTTCTGACTTCAACAATCATCTTCCGGGGTGAGTTGGTCTAGGCTATTAAAGCAATCTTTAAAATGGGGCTGAAATGCCTATGTCCTTGATCCAGGCTGTTCTTACTAAACAATGGATTCTGAAAGCACTTGGGATTTTCCTCTTCATAAACCTGAAGACTGTCATCATCATAAGCTAACGGGCCTTGAACGATCATTTCTAGACTCAGTTTCAAGGAACTCAAGGCCCAGGGGAACCTAGGTTTTTCTCCCTGCAAAAGTAGCTAGCTAGAGTCCCCTTCTTCCGTTCTGCATTTCTTTCTCCTTCCAGAACTTGTCTTCAAGCTTGAAGGAGAAACCTACCCTTTTCTTTGCTTTATATAGGGCAAAATAATAATAAGTAATAACTGTAAGGTCCTTTTATTGGGAAGGAACTTCCTCCGGTCCAAGTATTGCTGATACTCTTACAGAGACGGCCAGCCTAACCGCTGGAGTTCGCTCTTTCAAAGATGCTAAGGGAGGGAATTCTGCGGCCAGCAGATGGAGAGGAGACCCTGACAACGTGGTCCCTCCCAGCCACCCTCCCTGCAGGATTAGCTGCCCCCAGCTCTGCTCAGGCGCACCTAGCGCGTGAGGTCCCTAGTCACACAGCTCGCGTCCCCTCTCTGGAGCGCAGTCGCAGCTACTAGCTTGCCGCCGGCAGAACCGCACTGTCTCAGACCTCGAACCCGAGACGAGCGCGCGCTAGCCAGCCACTAGCAACGCTGCATTTCTGCAGGTGCCTATTTCACATTCCTGTCTTTTCTTTTCTGCTGGAACAGCCAGGTGGTTACTTTCAGCCTGAAACCAAAGGAAAAGGCAGAAGAAGGGGAACTCTGAGAAAGACGGTTTAGTGGCAGCGGGCTTCTTGCCCCAGGAGAGGTGCTCAGGGGAGACTCTCGGTCTCTGCCGCGGGCCCCTTTAAGAAGCCAAGTCAGGACTGCCGCTGTCGGCGCTGCCGCCGCTGCCGCTGCTGCTGTTTGGATTGCTAATCCCCAGGAGCCCCGTTTAAAAAAAAAAAAAAAAAAGGAAGAAAAAAAGGGGGAGGGGGCGGGCAGCTGTCTCTTTAAATGTGATTTCCTTCTATTGTATTTGAATCGTGATCAGGAAAAAGGAAATGAAACCAGAGACAGAGGGAAGCTGAGCGAAAATAGACCTTCGCGAGAGAGGAGGGAGCCCGGGGAGAGTCGCGCGGTCAGCTCCCCGCCTCCAGGCCGCCGCCCCCTCACTGCCCCCGGCGCCCCGACCCCGGCGAAGGTGCGAGGGGCTCGGGGCGGCCGGGCGGAGCCGGCGACTGCGCGCGATCGGGACCGGGCGGCGGCGGCGGCGGCTGTGGTGACGGCAGCGGGACCGGGATGGAAGGTTAAGTCCTGAGCAGCGGCAGCTGTCGCAGCCGCCAGAGGGAGGCCGGGCTGCTCCCCGGCCCCCTGCCTCGGCCGCCGCGCGCCGGGCAGCTGGGTGATTCGCTCTCTCTCTTTGGCGTTTGAAGGGAGCGCGGTGACTGTCCTTGAGCGTGGAGGGGCGAGCTCGCCGGCGGAGCGACCGAGCAAGAGGAGGCGCAGGAGCGGCGGCGCCCGAGCACCCGAGGGGGTCCGAGTCCAGGCAGCTAGCCAGCCACGCGCCACAAAGGGAGCGCCCCCGCCGCCCGGCACGCCGCCCCCCTCCCCAATGTCCTCGGCCATCGAAAGGAAGAGCCTGGACCCGTCTGAGTAAGTGTGGCGCTTCTGTCCCCGCACCCCACACCAGGTCCCGGGCTGGGCTAGGAGCGAGGGGCTGACTCCAGGTGCGCGCCCGCAGCGTGCCCTTGGTCCCTCCGTCTCTCAAGGGTTCTCCTTCCTCGCGGGTGACTGTGGAGACACTGAGAGGGACTGGGGGGAGGAAGCTGTAACTGGGATCGACCCTGCGGACCGCTCCGGGCTATCTAGAAAGCTCCCCAAACCTTCACCAGGGTCAGAAAGTTTGCCCAGGAGCAGGCACCCGGAGCTCCGAGGCACAGGTGCAGGGCAGGGGGAGCGGAGGATGAGATTCTGCCCTCTCCCCTTTCGTCCCACTCTCTCCAGGTTCCCTTCCTTCTTGCCCATTTGGCCTTGGAAAGGGGGGCATCCTAACCAGAACGACCCGGGTCTCCGACAGTCTCCTACCAGGCCCGGAGTAGAGTGGACAGTTGATGAGGTCCGCTTGTCCACCTGGGAACTGGTTCTGGCCTCCAGAGACTTGTAGAATTGCTAATCCGGAGTTCCTCCGGGTTCATGTTCGCCCCTCCCCAGAGTCTCCTAGTGTGGACATGTGAACCTCGAAAGTTAGTGCACTTTTTTTTTTTGGTCTAGTATGTTTTTCTAGGGAGCAGAATTTCATCGAACTCTCAGAATGGCTTGGGGTCAGCGAACCAGAGCTGTTATGAGCATGTACTGTCTAGTGCTCTGAGCTTTGCGCTGGTTTGCAAATAACACCCCCCCCCCATTCTACAGCCTTTACCCTAGCCCATTCTCTAGTCTTAACAAGGGGAGCCAGGAATGATGATATTGGGTTTTTTTTCACGTCTATACAAATGCCCTTTTAAGAGTCATTAGCTGTCTGGTTTTGAGTTTTTATTCCTTTGAAGTCCTCATCTAATCCTTTGAAGGGATTTGTTAACACAAGACCAAAGGAGCTGGTTAATGACTTGTCCATTTGGGCTTTTAAGATGCATTTGTTTTGGTGGGGTTTTTCCCCCTTTTCTTTTCTTTTCCTGCTTTAAAAGAATTGTGCTTTCCTGCTGAAGTTTTCCTACTCACCTCCCCCCTTCAATTTCAGCCTTCTGTGGTGTTTATTTACCTGGGCTTTACCCTCAGCCAGCAGCATAAAAACCCAGCGTGTTCTCATAAAACACAGGAAGTCCCAGGATCCAGCGAGAATATAAACATCACTCTTCAGTCTTGAAGGTTAAGACACCAGCTCGGAAAGGAGCTAGGTTTGTTGACATGAAGACCAGCTTCCTTAAAATCTCAGGAGAAAAACAACAACCCTTTCAAAAAAAAGAATCAGTGCCTATAGCTTGTTCCCTTTAAAAAATAAATTTAGAATTACATCTCAGCCCTGAGTTTTCAGATGGACAGGACATAAGATTACACAGTAAGGGAGTCAGTCCTGTGAACTGTTGTTTACTAATTCCCTCTCAGCACAACCTAACCGCTAATCCTTTATTAGACGTTGAGTTTGGATCCTTAAAAAAATATTAATTACATGAATGTGTGTGCGCACCTAAATGCGGTGCTCTGGAGGTTAGAGGTGATGGATCTCCTAGAGTGGGAGTTACTGGTAGCTGTGAGCCATCTGTTTTGGGTGTGGAGACTTCAACTTAGGTCCTTTGGAAAAACAGAAAACATCCTTAAACTGCTGCGCCTTCTCTCCAGCCTGAGGACTGGGTTCTGTAAAGGAAGTTCGCTCTTGCCACGGTTGGTGCCTTTTTTTTTTTTTTTTTGCCCCAGACTAGAAAACTGAACGGTATCTCATAGTGAGCACCTAGTTCAAGAGGTCCACTGGTCTGGTCGTTCATCCTTCCTGCAGTATGTGTCCAGTAAAGGAAGGCTGTAACTGAAGATGGACAAGCCCCACGGGAAATGTCTGTGGAACATTTCCCCTCGTTCTGGGAAATTGTTGAGAAATTTTTGCCAGAAATGAAAGCTAAAGAGACACTCAGGTATCGTATTCAGGACAGGCTGGTGGGAGAATATCAAATATTGACTTAAGGTAAATTTCATTCAGTCTTTGGTTTGAATTGTTCACCAGAGATAATGGCATGTCATTAATTACAGAAAGATGGACCGAGTCAGAATCTTGTCCTGTCCTTATCTGTTCTCAGACCAACATGTCTCTTTCTCCTGTAACTCTCCTTGCCAGCTGCCTCACTGAGTGCCTGCTCAAAGCCAGCTTGGGTCCTTACCAACTTGAACCTCCAGATACAGATTAGTCCTTGTGTAGGCACGTGCAAAGGTAGCATGTACACAGGAAGCCAGAATTCATGAACATAGATGTCCTTCACGATGCAATTGGTGATCTTCTCTGCTCCCTACAGGTCATTTTAATTCTAGCGAGTTTTGTTCCAGCTAAGTACAGATTCTTCTCTTTCAGAGTTGGCTGGTAATAACATCAGCCGTCTGGGCATCAAGGATGATAGGAATTCTGTGGGTGTTTTTGAAAGTCCAATGTAAAACCTTGAACTATGGAAAGGGAAGAGATTTGATTCTGAATTGGTGCACTTGAATAGGCCAAGGACCTTAGTTAACTTTCAGATATGAAGATGGAAGCCTTATATATATCCTATAGAAACAAAGGCTCTAGTGGGGTTCCCCCCCCCAAGACAGGGCTTCTCCTTGTAGCTCTGGCTATCCTGGAATTCACTCTGTAGCCCAGGCTGGCCTCAAACTCAGAGATCTGCCTGCCTCTGCCTCCAGAGTACTGGGATTTAAAGGTGTGTGCCACCACTGCCTGGCAACTTCTAGTGTATTATTAAAACTATTTAAGTTTTAGCCCATCTCACCCATAATTCTGTATACATGAGAGGCTGAGGCAGAAGAATGGGAAGTTCCAGGCCAACCTGGGCAATTTAGTGAGATCTTGTCTTAAACTTTAAATGAAGGAAAGGGTTTTCGAGCTGCCTCAGCTACTAAAGGAGCTTGCTCTAAGTCTGATGGCCTGAGTTTGATCCCTAGAACCCATGTGGAAGAAAGAGAGAACCCTCGGCTCAGTGGTTAAGAGCATCCCCTGCTCTTATAGGGGACGTAAGTTGGATTCCCAGCACCCGTATTGGGTGACTCACTACCCTCTGTTACTCCATCTCTAGGGTATCTGATGCCTGTGGCCCTCCAGGGCACCTGCCCTTATGTGTATGTTCCCATACACATACATACAATGAAAAATAAAAGTAAAAAATTAAAAACAATACAAACAAACAACTGAGAAAGAAGTCAGCAGTGGCGCACTTACCTAAAGTGACTAGGGACCTGGGTTTGATCGCCAGCACTGAAACAACAAACAAACAAGCAAACAACACCTAACATTTGACTTGATCTTTGTCTTTCTCAAAGAAACTGGCCTCCACTTCAAAATCCCTGGTTGTAAAAGAAGGTACTCTTATATTTTGTGCTAACATGGTGGGTTTGGCGTTAGCATTTAGCTAAATATGTACAATGGATGCTCAGTGGTCTCCTAGATAGGGTCACCTGAAGATGTTGGATACCCTATAAATACTCATTCCCTGAGTCTCATTGTCCCCAGATATAATGGAGCTGAGCTTCATGGGTACAGGCCGATTAGACCACAAGGTCACTTGGTGAATGTGCCAAATAAAAAGCATAGGCGTGTCGCCCAGGGTGCCCAGGAGGAAATCCCATCGGACATTTCATAATAGGAATGAAAGCCAGTTTTTAAAAAAAGATTAAAACTAGATGTTTTAAGAATAAGGTTTCATTTGAATAATGTTCCAAGAGCACATTAATTATTACAAATCAACAAGCATTAAGTGTTCCCTGTCTCCTATTTGACATCACAAACATTTCTTCCATGCCATGTTCTCTCAGAAAAGTTATTTCTTATATGTAAAAGAAAAGTATTCAGGTTCCAGGAAGGCAAAGCAAGCAGAAGGCCCTATGTGTGATTTTAAAACAATGTTTTACATTCATTTGTGCATGTGCACACGCGCACACACACTCACTCGTGTGTATATCTATGTGCATGGATAGATAATTAGGACAACCTGCTGGAATAGGCTCTTTCTTTCCACTATGTGTTTGCTGGGGACCACATCAGATCATCCAGCTTGGCGGCAAGCACCCTAACCTCCTAAGCAGGTTGTGATCCCCTACATAAAACTTTTTAAATGAAAGAACACATCCCTCAGGTTCACTGTGAGCAAAGTCCCTGAATTGAGACTTTGGTATCAATTTAATTGCCTTCCACTCCCTTTAGGTCCACCATTTGGCACCTCCTCCACTCTCTTTACTAATTTAATTTTATTCAAACTACCTTTGCAATTGTGAAAAAAGTATGAAGAAAAAAAACACATAGCCAATGTCCTCTATCTGGTTAAGAATCGCATCGTGATCTAGATTTCTTCCCAACGATTCATTCAGATCTAGCACTTCTTTGACACAGTGTCTAATGTAGCCCTGAGCCTCTGGATGATTCTGACGAACTTGACATCTTACTCCTCCAGATTCCTCCTCAGGATGGGTTGGATTATGTCCCCACTTTAGGTGGTACTGGAGAGATGACCGTTGGGTCTCTGATAAGCTGAATCTCCAGTCAAAGATTCATGCAGAATGTAGGAAAGAATGCAAAATGTCAATTGGAATAATTAGATATTGATGGAACTTTCTGTTTTGGAAAGAGATGGCAACCTGATATGATTTTGATTGCTTTCTTTCTTCTCTACCTTTGATTCTGTAAAGTAGGAAGGGCTTCAATAGGGTGGATTCAACAGGTTATCTGTAGATTTTTAGCACACTGGGTCATCAGATGCTTTGACTGTGAGCAACTCCTTTGGTCCCGAGTATATTCTTTGGGATTTGGCAGTGCCTGTGTCCTCAGGACCAAAGAAGAAAGAAAGGGAGGGAGGGCTGGGAAGACAGAGTAGAGTAGGAGGGGACGGAGGAAGAAGCAGACAGGATCAGAGGAGGTGCAGAGGTGCTGGAATGTAGTCAAGGGTCCAGCGCTATCTGTCTGGTATCCTGTCTTCAGTTTTTCAGATAATCAGGTCTCTCTAGCTCATTCCTATCTTTATCCAAGATTGTCTGTGTCTATGCAGTCTGAGTTAAGGAGTCCTTCCTCCATGAACTGCTGGAAAGGAAATGTAGTGAGGTTCCCCTTAGAACCTTTGGCATGCAGCAATTCCTGGTACCTTGTACTTGCCTCCCTTCAGCGAGCTTATCCTAATGCCTGGCCTCCTCCCCAGGGAACCCGTGGATGAGGTGCTGCAGATACCCCCATCCCTGCTGACATGTGGTGGCTGCCAGCAGAACATAGGGGACCGCTACTTCCTGAAAGCCATCGACCAGTACTGGCATGAGGATTGCCTCAGCTGTGACCTCTGTGGGTGTCGGCTGGGAGAGGTGGGGCGGCGCCTCTACTACAAACTAGGACGGAAGCTGTGCAGGAGAGACTATCTCAGGTACATCCCTCACACTTCTGGGGCACATCTGGGTTCAGACATGTAGTCTTTAGCTCCTGAGGCGTCTGTCTAAGGAGGCTAGGCTGTGGAGGCTGAGCCTCAGCTGGCTCTTCAGAGACGTCCTGAGCTCTTCCTCTGCTGTGGCCATGTTTGCAGAGACACATCACTGCATGGTAAATCACCAACGACTTTAAAGGTAAGAGAAGAATAAACATGGAATTCAGAATAAGGACAAAATTCTGGGGGTGGGGGCAGATCAAGGGATAGGGTTTGGAAAAGTATATGTAGGGAAATACCTGGGGAATTAGGGGAAGAGAGAGAATTCATTTATAAGTTTAGGGGTGGGTTCTCATTTAATGCTCAATAAACATATGCATATATGTAGATAGTCTTTTGCATGACTCCAAAATTATTGATGGGAACTTTTAAAATAGCAATCCATGAGCCTTGCTAGTGAGCCCCAGGCACTGAATTTCATAGCAGGAGGCTAGCATTCAGCAGCTATAAAGGTGAAGGCACTGGAGGCAGGAGGTTTGAGTCACTACTCCATTGCTTCCTAGTGCTGACCTTGGGTAACACACACACGCCTCCATTTCCTGTCTGTAAAATGGGGATAGTTACTTCTAAAGTTAGAATGAAGTACTTGACTTGGTACATGACTTAAGAAATAGATAGTAGCTGGTTTTATAACTGGCAGGTGTCGTGGTGGTATCACAAATTATTTTCCATTATAATGGACGAGGAGATGGTAACATGGAAGGCAAAAATAAGAAGTGTACAAGACCAAGTGAGACAGAAACATTTCCCCTGTATGTGAGTGTCCTGGCACCCAGGGAATGTCTTTGCCTGGCATGTTCTGGTATCTCTAGCTTCTATGTTAGCTGCATGGGAGATATCTCCATGCCCCGTACTGTCAGATCCACTCAGCTGTTCAGCTGTCAGCTCTCCACCATCCTCCTGTGGCAGAGGGTCCACTGAGCATGCTGTCCAATATATTAGGACCATCTAGCCCATGGAGAGAAGCTCTTTTAGACTCCAGTGCCCTTGGCTGCTAAGAAGGCTCCTCCTCCTGCGTGTGTTCTCAGGGCACTGCACATGTGAAATAAAAATAAAACTGCTGGTAGTTCTGAAGTCAAAGGAAGCTCATCTATCCACCCAAAGACTGAAGTAGTGTTTCCGTGCCTACAGTCTTTGATTGAAATCGTTGAAGATGTAGTGGTTTTGGGCAAATGGAAAGGAGAGCAAGTAGGTCTGACTGTAATTTTGTTGAATTTCTTTAAGTCATAAGAAAATAGAAAGGAGATAAATACAGACCTGGTTTTTGCTCACCCCAGGTCTGCCAGATTCATCAGAAAGCAGCTGGGTAAATGATTCCCACCGGGCTCCTGCCTCCGTCCCTGTTGAATCATTTGAATCTTATTAAACGAACTCAGATACAGTAAGGTCAAAAGAGCCGATTCCTCCCCTATCTCTGAGGCTTTATAGAACATTCAGGAAGAAAGGCAGCGCTGCCTGGGCTTGTTAATCTTTTCCATTTTCAAAAAGGAGAAGAAAAAAAATAGTCTGGGAGAGCTGAGTGTTAATTAACTTGTGTCTTGGTGACACGAAATAATTCTTCTCCCTGCTCCACTCCCAGGCAACATGTTAATTAACTCTGCATTAGTGCAGGCGTTCCCAGCCACCCTTTAATATTTATATTATTGTTATTAAAATGGGCAGCAGAAAGCTTAAGGCGCTGACACCTCTCGACAGAGGAGGAATTTTTATTTCCTTCAGGGATGGTCCATTTGCCATGGACTTCTTTACTTCAGTTCTTTAGCTATTCTGGAGCTATTTTAACAGGACACGTTCAGAATGACTCAGAGGGCCCTCCAAAGAGGTCCAGTCCCTGTCCCTAGAACAGCTTCTCTCCATGAGGATCTTTAACTCTCTTCTGGTCTTTTTGAGACATTCGACCTCAAATATCCAGGACCCCACCACCACCCCTCCCACCCTGTCTTTTGTACAACTCAAACTTGCTACTGTTACGTCATGTTGGGTACCCAGCCTGAATCCTCTTAGATCCAGTTTTCATGAACTTTTATGTAGGGCAAACCCCTTTAGCCTACGGTTCTGTTTCAGCAGGTGGCACCTACATCTAGCCAGCATCTGTTGTAGCCAGAACTATGTAGTCTCACCAGACACTGGTGCCAAAGACACCCCAATCCCTGCAGCTTAGAGGGGGAGCCAAGGCCACTTGGAGACAGGACTTAAACTTCAGGAGTCCTCAGACATCGGGCCAAAGCTCCTTCCAAGACTGTACACCTGAGATTGCTACTTGACTCCTTCCTCTTCTTCTCACTTACCCCGAGGACATCATAAACCACTTGAACATAAATCCCCTCCTCCCGCTGTGGTCTGTTTCTGGGGTATCCAGCTAAGATGAGGATTTCGTGAGGCAGAGGTTAATGCACACATTAGCTGCCAAGTCCTGTCTCGTTTTCATTATGGTTAGCATTTCGAGTACCTGAGTTGGAGTGGGCTGCCAAGACCTCTGTCTTCAGTCTTGGCTTACAGTGTAAGGCACAGGAGCCAGGAGAGGACATGTCATTTGCTCAGGTCCCCTACCTAGTTAGAGGTGATTCTGGGACCTGAACTTGTCTTCCAAACATTAGTCCTTTGTCCTCCCATTAACTGCCTGATGTGTTGCAATTTGCCCCCTGACTTCCCTTTAGTAAGCTCCTGCTTTCTTAAGGTCTCAGACCTCAGGCAGTCACACTCATCTGCCGCACACTGTTTTCTCAGTTGTGTTCTCTGCTCAGCCCCAAACTTAACTTACTGAGCAGTCAGGACACCGGAACGCTTTCTGCTCTGTGACCTCCAGTGTGGCAGTTACCTACAGCTCCACCATCTGCTCTGTTAAGATAGAGTGCTCTCCCCCATTGATGAGTCAGATTCCAGCCCAGAAATGGAATCCAGAACAGAGATGACCTCTGACCCTGCTGCGGTGAGCTCACTCTCTGCTCACAGGCCCCGCTTACAGGCCATCCATTCTGGCCAAATGTTGCAGGCTTTGGTGGCTGTCTTGACCTCCCCTACAACCTCTTAGGATGCACCAGTCGATTCTCTCATTTTATAAGTTGGTACGGATTTCTAGGGAGACCAAGCATTTACTGGAAATAGTCCTAAAGACTCTATGTGGAAGCTACATGCTCACATGCTATGTCACAAGTGCTGTGTAAAAAGGACCCTGCAGCAGCTCTTGAGAGTACACCTGGAATGTGTCCACATAGCCAGTGTTGGCTCAGTCATTGACCTCTGATGATCTGACACGCCCAACGTGTTACACTAACATCTAAGCAAGGGAGATGATAGGATGGCCAAACCACCTTCTGGTCCTAATGTTCTTCTTATAGCCAGTCTTGTTTTCAAAGTTTAGCCATCATTAGATTATTAGTACACAGTCTTCTTAGCCTTCTCTTATGTGTCTCTATCAGGTACAGGGATAGTTGGGAATTTCTGTTTCTAAAAAGTTCCTAGATGCTGCCAGTCCCTGACCAGCTGCTTTTCAACCAATGGCATGACTCCTAAGTTGTCTCGCACACCTCAACACTTAAGTGTTGCTTGATTTAGTGGCTGATGCACCTGAGGCTAGGGAGAAACTTGATTTAGATGTGAGAAAAGTCATCTCTCCAAAGGTTCATGCTAAGTGGGCAGGAGGAGCATGAATGAAGAGCGTCTACGCATCATGGAGAGATCCTGTTTCTCCTCAGAGTCTCTGAGGCATGATTAGTGGCACTACTTGTCTCCCGGGATACTCAGGTCTCCTGGCAGCTGGGGCTCCAGTGAATGGTCATGTGGACAAGGAATTTGCAGCTTGAAGGGTAGGGGATGACTCAAAGCACAGTCCCCAAAGGGTGAAATTAGTGGCTGTTAACGTGATAGAATGGGGAGCCTCCTAATGATGCCCATCTTAGTGTGTTCCTGGTGACTTACCCCTCCAAGGGCTGGCCCCAGCTCCTCTTCTTCTGGGAAGGAGACATAAATTGCATGCCTAACGTCTCATAAGTCACTTCAGCTGCTCCTCTTCTGTGGCTGGTCCACACAGTCTAGAGGCATGGATAAAAGCAGGGAGAGGCTCAGAGAAGGGAGGAATAACATCAAACGTCGTCGTGTCAGTGTTTTCAGGGAAGGATTCATGGTCTGTTATCTGGGTTCACTGTCTTGCTTATCTGTTTATATGTTTAGTTAGCGTATTACTGTGTATCCCAGTCCTGCCTGGACCTTGACATCTTCCTGCCTCAGCCTCGAGTACTAGCATTACTGCTGTAATCCCCTGTGTCCGACTAGGTGCAGCGTTGCCTAGGTTTTGTGGAATCCCAATAGGTGGATTCACATCAATCTATCATCGCCAGCCACTTCTCTCCGTTGTCTCTGCCCCCTGTCTCTTAGCAGTTTTTTTTTTATTTTCACCCCAGGCTTTTTGGTCAGGATGGTCTCTGCGCATCTTGTGACAAGCGGATTCGTGCCTATGAGATGACGATGCGCGTGAAAGACAAAGTGTATCACCTGGAGTGTTTCAAGTGCGCCGCCTGTCAGAAGCATTTCTGCGTAGGTGACAGATACCTTCTCATCAACTCCGACATAGTGTGTGAACAAGACATCTACGAGTGGACCAAGATCAATGGGATCATCTAGGCCAGAGTCCCAGGCACCTGTGGGGAGGTGTTCAGTGGAGACACTGGCTGTCTCGGTGTGGTCTTCTCTCTTAGGCACTTTGGGAACCTGAGGGGGTGGGTGAGGCATTTCTTAGGAGATTATGGACTCTTCCTGGGCACTAAAGATATAGCAATCACATGACATAATGCAAAGGCCGAGACTTCAGTGACAAAAAGGACCAGCCCTTAGAGAGAATTTATGGTCACAGGCTAGCCATAGTAACTGACAAGATTAGTGGAGGAAATATTTGGGGACCAGCATGCACTGTGCCATCATGATAGGATTTCCCAGATAGGCAGTCTTGGGTAAAGATTAGATGTGACCTTAGTATTCATGGACTAGAGTTGTGCAATTAATTTCTTCCTGGCTTCGGTAACTACCCTGTTCTAGTCGTGGTCCTTCACACTAGGAAAGGAGAGAGAGAAGAAATAGTCACTTTTTTTTTCCTTTCTTTTTTCCTTGGTCACCTTCCCGTGGCTAAAGCTTCAGAGCTGTGGGAAGCTGCATGGAGGTACATTTCAGTTGGGAATGAAATGCACATCTTTCAACCGGACAAATATTTATAGCAATGTTGATGAATCACTGTTTTTAGACACCTTCATTTTGAGGTGAGGTGCCCCACAGATTGTTTCTATACAAATGTAAATCTTAAAAAAAAAGGTCAAAGTTGTTCAACTATTTTATTATCTTAGATTATATCAAAGTATTTGTTGTGTGTCATTAAAAAAAAACCCTCAATTCTGAAGACTTAATAAAAATGACAAGCTGAAAGGCAGTGCTGTTGTTGATGTGAAATGACTTTGGGCTAGCAGGGAAATGGTTTGCTTTTTTTTTTTTTTCCTTGTTTGGAAAGGTGAGGTAAATACGCAGTTTATTTCTAGGTCAAATAAAAGCTTCCATTTATTGCAAGGGTTTATACGAGGTTTATATAGGTTTCTGTATTACCGGCAATTATATAACAGGCCACCACGTAGCTCAGAGGGATATAGAATAATTAAGTTGTTATTGTAAAATGTGCATTTCACGTTGGCATTGTGTGGAATGAGGGGAAGGCAGGGAGATCATTGCCTTTGGGAAACTTGTAACCTAGAAAGCACACAAATACATAAAATAGATTCCCTTTGGGAGAGAAGGTAATTACCTGGCTTGAAATGTGGCAAAGATGCTGAGCTTGACATTTCTATTTTCCAAGATGTGTGTCTCAGGGTGTTTTATGACAAGTGGTTAAGAGGACCTTACTTTGAGGATTTAAAGCCCGCACCTTGGCGCGTGTGTCCCTGCACCCTCGTTGGGGGCGTTTTCTGACTTCAAGCGCCACCTGCTGGTCATTCCTCAACCCACTAGCCCAAAGGTGTCCCAGAGAATAACAAACCTCCGTGAAGGATATACTTTCAATTATTTCATAAGACCGTTGGCAAACACCAGTGAGTCTAGATGTGTTTAATTATCAAGATGTCAGAAACATGCAGCTAAAGCTATGTTTAATTAACTTGAAAGTACTTTAACGTCTCTGTCATCGAAGGTTTTTTTTTTCCTCCTTTAATTCTAGAGAAGGAATAATGAAACAATGACTGACTCTCCTGGCCTGTAAAATGCTCAAAGAGGTTGGGAGATCTGACTGCTTGAGGTGGCCTACTTAAAACAAATCCAATTATATCGTACGGCAGCCTAGGTGGCCTGCAGGTGCTCCCGCAGAGGGGCTGTTTGCTCTAACTCAGCAGTTCTCAGACTGCAGTCCCTCAGCCCGGTTATCAGCATCACTGTGCATTTGCGGCAAACAGACTAAGGAGACCCTGCCCACCAAATACACCGGAGCAGAAACTCCGCAGGGGGCTGCCTGTCCTGGAACAGACCCTGGGGCTATTCTAACTCACGCTCTGAAGTTTAAAAACGGCTATTTTACATCATCTCCCAGCTAGCAGGATCACGCATTCTAAATTGTTAGTGTTCAGTTTGTGACATGAAGGTTAACCGCTGAGGAATTCACACGCGTAGACAAACGCTGCTCACCGAAGGGCCGGAAACTGAGACCGCTTGTTGCTCAGCTAACAGCTGGCTTATTCTCTATCTAACATACTTCATCACAATTCAGTCTAACATTTTTATCCAGGCTCTTCTGTTTAATTATACTAGTCGACTATGGCAGTGAGATTACAAGAATGGAGGATTCATATCCGAAGACTAAAATATAAGACATTCTCACTTTACCTGGAGGGCTAAACACAGTATTAGCACATGTAAAGTAAGGTACATCGAGATGAGCGGAACCTGTATTTCCATCATGAATGAAGCTAATGCAGAACCAGCCTTTTATATTTAATCCCATTCTTAAGCCGCAAGCCGCTGCTGATAGGTGATTTGTATGTCCTTCTTCCATATAGCACGTAAATTACCAAGATGAGTTCACTGGACCCTAGCGAGTATTTCCACTTGGGCTTGTGCAGACATTTTTAATCTGTATAATACCTGTTTTGTTATATGTCTTGCAAGTATGTGTTTCAGTATAAGTTTGTTGATGTTCAAAATTGAGCCAAAGCCTCCACGTGAGCTAGGCAGATGCTGTAGAGGTCGGCCTAATGTTTTAACCACACCAGCAGCGACAGTAATTCGCTAATAATAGTAGCTAGCGCTATGTAATTGTTTTTCTTTGATTTTGTTTGAGATAGAGTCTCCCTGTTGCCTAGGATAGCCCAGAGCTCACTATGTAACCCTGGCTGGCTCTGAACTTGCAACGAGCTTCTTACCCCTGAGTGCTAGTAACATCGTCATACACCACCACACCTGGCTAAACCCAGTACTAAATGAAAATAAAATGATCTCTGCCTGGGTTATATAAACTTTATTGCTAACCCCAACTATAATAGTACAACTCATGTTAAGATTTAAGAGGTAATTAGCCCAGATCTTCACCATCCTACATCTTAACAAAGGGATCTCTGATGCCACCTCTTCTCTCTCTCTCTCTCTCTCTCTCTCTCTCTCTCTCACTCCTTCCATCTTTCTTTTTAACTATCTTTATTTGTGTGTGTATGTGCTCTGGTGCCATGGTGCACATGTGGTGGGGGGGATCAGTTTTCTGGATCTAGAAAAACGAACTCAGGTCATTGGACCGGTTCATGCACCTCTACCGACTGAACCATTTTGCTGTTCCTTATGGGTGCAGATAACCACCCCAGGCGCTCCAATATCTAACGCCTAAATGACTGCAGAGAAAAAGACAAGAGAGACCAGCTCCCAGATCCTTCCCCTGGCATCTGGCCTGAAAGTGTCACTGTTTTGTCCAAACCCAGCCAACAGAAGGGAGCTGGGCAGTGTCTCTTCCCTGGCCCCGGCCTTGATCCATCAGGTTTCCTGGTTGTGTATTTCCTCTCCCCTCGTGTTTCCTCTGCTCTGAAGCAGCTTCTTCCATAGCTCCTGTAAGTCAGGCTGTCCTTCTCTGGAAAGCCTGGGTTCCCAGTGAGCTGGACTACAGCACCAGGTGGGTGGTTTAGCAGCTAAAGTCTTGGGTTTAATCACAGTGACAAGACTATTTAGTATTTTCCCACACTGCACTTCCTGGGCCAGATGCTCCCCCAGATCTTCATAACAATTAACTACTTGAATTCAACGAGCCCTCCCCAAGGCTTCTGCCGCTTGCTCCCTGTGTGGGACTGTGGAGGACCCCAAAGCGCCCCCCCCTCAGGCTAAGCCACTTGTCCGAGGTTCTCCAGCCCAGTGGGGATGGGGGCTGGGGGGGTAGGCAGCTTTCTCTGCCCCTTTCAACCCAGTGCCCTGCTGCCCTTCAGCCTCCTCTCACTACAGAAAGATGTATTAGAACTTAATTGAGGGTTTAGCAGGGAGTAGCCACTTTTGCTTTATAATCTTATGAAGGAAAGTTTGTGTGCCCACACACACATACTCTGAGCCAGCAATGGGACTTTATTTATATTGTAACCCTGTACACACACACACACAGCTTTGGGGCTTTGTTTATATTGTAACCCTAACACACACGCACACATAAACACACACATGCACATGTTCTCACTCACGTACATGTATACATTCTGAGTCAGCAACATGACTGAGTTTATATTGCGAATGGGGGAGGGGGAGGGACAGGGGGTGGGGTGGTGGTGGTACATTCCTGAGAAGGCTAGAGCACCATCTCCTTTTATCCTGGTGTTTCCAGATCACCCACCTGACAAGCTACATGCTGATGTTATTGACGTGACTTTTGACTCTCCTCTAAGTTTCCACAGCACTTATTCCCTAGCATGTTTATTTTCCACATTGTTCCCTAATTTAAAACTTCATTTTGGAAGGCCGGAGAGATGGCCCAGTGGTTAAGAGCACTGGCTTCTTTTTCCTAGGATCCAGGTTCAATTCCCAGCACCCACATGACAGCTCACAACTGTCTATTACTCCAGTTCTAGGGGATCTGACACCCTCGCACAGACATACATGCAGGCAAAACACCAATGGACATGAAATAAAAATAAGTTTAAAAACAACAATAAAACCCACTTCATTTGGGAGGAAGGCCCTCTCACCAGATGACTGAACTCAGGAAGGAGCCCATGGATAAGGTTACTCACTCTGTCATTCACTAGCTGTTGGGTCTCATGTATTCTGTGTGTGTGTGTGTGTGCGCATATGTTCACATGTGTGCCACACTGTTCACGTGTAAGTAAGAAGTCAACTTGTTGGAGCTAGTTCTTGCCTGTAGGTCCTGGGTCAGGCTTAGCAGGAAGTGCTGTTCACTGAGCCGTCTCTGTGGCCCATGATCTATTTTCAAAAGGTGTGGAGAATCTTATTCTTTGAGCATCTTAAAGCTTTGAAAGACAGTGAAAGTCTGTGAAATGTTCAGACTAAAGAAGGCTCAAGAGACCTGATGACTGCAGTTCTGTTCTGAACCCAGTAGTCTTGGGTAAGCAATACTCCAAATAAATAAATAAATAAAATAAAACAAACAAACTATAACACATCATTAGGGACTGGGGAAATAGCTGTTAGTGAAGCTCTTGCCACATGGTTTTGAGACCCAAACTTGGTTCTTAAGAACCTGTGTAAAAGCTGGGAGGGTGTGGTGTAATCTCAGTGCATGGGAGGCAGAGGCAGGAGAGTTCTCAGAGCAAGCTGCCTAGCTCGATTAGCAGTAACAGTGACCTCTAGGTTCAAGAGAGACTCTGACTAAACATTCAAGTAGAGAATGATGAAGGAAGGCATCTGTTGTGCTGACTAGTTTCATGTCAACTTGACACAGACTAGACTCATGAAAATGAAGACACAAAATAACCCAACTTCTGGGACACAATGAAAACAGTGGTAAGAGGAAACCTCAACTCTGAGTGCCTCCAAAAAGAAACTGCAGAGAGCATGCACTACCAGCTTAACAGCACACCTGAAAGCTCTAGAACAAAAAGAAGCAAATACAACCAAGAGGAGCAGAGGACAGGAAATAATCACACTTGGGGCTGAAATCAACCAAGTAGAAACAAAAAGAACTATACAAAGAATCAACAAAACCAGGAGCTAGTTCTTTGAGAAAATCAACAAGATAGATAAAACCTTAGCCAGACTAACCAGAGGGCATAGAGACAGTCTCCAAATAAACAAAATCAGAAATGAAAAGGGACCTATAACAACAGAAACAGAAAAATTTTTTTAAAAAATCATCAGATTCTACTACAAAGGCCTATATTCAACAAAACTAGAAAGTCTGAATGAAATGGACAATTTTCTAGACAGATATCAAATACCAAAGTTAAATCAGGATCAGATAAACCATCTAAACAGTCCCATAACCCCTAAAGAAATAGAAGCAGTCATTAAAAGTCTCCCAACCAAAAAAAGCCCAGATTGTTTTATGCAGAATTCTATCCGACCTTCAAGGAAGACCTAATACCAATACTCTTCAAACTATTACACAAAATAAGAACAGAAGGAACACTACCCAATTCATTCTATGAAGTCACAGTTATGCTGCGTATTCTTGGAGTTGGAACGGTTTCTGACTAATCAGGAACCTGTCACAATTTCCTTTCATAGAAGATTTCATAGGGAATTTTTTTTATACTTCTATCATGTTTAATGTCCCAAATAGATTTTAAAAACTGATTTAATGCATATTGCTTTTAGCTTCAGAAGATATCATGTATATTTAAGAGGCATTTAACTATTATAAATTATTTTGATAACTTAAAAATGTCAATACCAAGTTGTATAATTTAAAATAAATTTTATTAGTTTAATAAAAAAATTTTAAAAACTTAAAAAAACAAAAAACAAAAAAACCCAAAAAAGCCCTTTCCTCCCCAAGTGGCTTTTGGTCATGGTGTTTTGTCATGGCAATAGTAACTCTAACTAAGACATCCAGCTTCAGTGTTGGGCCCCGACATGCATGTGCATGTATGATCCTCTTACACACATGTATCCTCCTAAGACATCATTGGGTTAGATGAGAATGGTAGAATGTGAAGAGGCATATTATTGAAAAATGTCTCATAAATTATCTGTTGAAGTTGATAGCTATATTGTGGGTATATATGAGCAAAAACATATACTGAAATATCTAGGAATGAAGGGCCATGATATATCTGACTTATTTCCAAATGGTTGAAAAAAAAAACCATGCATATGTAGGTGTGTGTGAGAGAAAGAGAGAATTTGAATGTGTGTATAGAGATAGAGAGGAAATAGTAAGGCAAATGGGAGGAACATCAACAGAGAGGTTAATGTAGACAAATGATAGCCGAGTGTGCTATTTTTATTCTTGAGATTTTTTTCTATGACTGGTACAACCAAATACAAAGTTTTGCTTTGTTTTTAATTAAGGAATGTTAGCTTATTCTTAAGCTTCTGATTCAATTGGGAGAAGAACAAAGGCACCAGGGGGAAAAAAATCCCAGTTTGGAATCCAGTGTCTGGACAGTGTTCTTTCACCACAATTTCAATGTATAGTTGACTTTAGAAATAATCTGTGCCAGGAGTGAGTGGCTGAGGCAGGAGAATTGCTATGAGTTTGAGGCCAGTGTGGGCTACAGTGAAATTTTGTCTCAAAAGCCAAACACGTCTAACTGAAACAAGTGTTCCTACCAAAGCTTGCCACCACCACACATAGTGACTTTGGTGTCTTTAGGAGGATTCATTTAGTGCCAATTTCTGAAGTAGATTATTTCTTATAAAATGAACTTGATAAAATCCTCATATTTCCCTTTGTAATTAGGATCAGCATTTCATTATTTGACTCTGGAAATGTGTATATTAAGGCAAGATCATAAACCATTACCTTTGCTTGTGTGTCTTAGAACTGACTTAAAAAGAAGTTTCAAAGCCCTAGCTAAGGCTGCTCTCTACCAGTGGCTATGAATTAATTCTTCTGGAAAAAAATCATTCCTACAAGCTAATAGAATCTTTGAAGCTCAATCAAGCCAATTTTCATTGTCGAACTGTGATGCCTTTGAACTTGGCTTATTGAATTAGCCTATTGGATGGCCACCTTGAAGGTGGTTTTGTTGGTGACTCTAAGCCTCAGCAGCCTCTCTGTGGCCAATGTCCCATCCTGTTCCATTCATCTTAGTTGCATAAGGAGCAGCTCCAGACAAACACTTCCCCTTCATTATATATCAGCTAAAAGAGATGTGTAGGCAATGTAATAGAAACAACACTTGAAATCAAGAATCCTGATGTTGCCACTAATGAAGCTACCGGCTCTGTTTCCTCATTTGCAAACTGAGGAATTTAGATCATCTCTAGGAATCTGGTATTCAAACTTCTTAAAAGGTATTATTTTATTTTACGTGAATGGGTGTTTTGGCTTCGTGTATATTTGTGCTCCATGTTGGAACTTGGTGACTGAGGAGGCCAGAACAGGTTGATAGGTCTCCTGGAACGGGAGTTATGGGTTGGTTGCAGCCACCAAGTGGGTGCTGGGAATCAAACGCAGGCAGGTCCTTTGGAAGAGCAACAAACACTCTTAACCTCTGAGGCATCTGTCCAGCCCCTAGTACTCAGAATTTGCTTTATAGACAGGCAAGTATTCACAGGAGGAGCAAGCATTTGCTGAAGTTGGTCTGCAAGATGCCCTAAAGATTTTTTTTTTCTGGGTTTGAGTCACATGAAATCTCTGCCCACATCAAATAAGGATAATATGCCAAAGATATCGCAAAGTTGATGAACTGTGCTCCGAAGACCAGTTCACGAAGACTGTGTGACTTGAACATTGTCATCTGCTGCATCCCTTATTCTGAACCTGTCATGTCATAGAGACCTTCTAAAGCCCCACATGGAAATTCATGTCTGCGAAGAGCAATGGCAGCTCTCTGCTCAGCCAACACTCATTTACCAGTCTTGGAAACGAGCTACCTAGAAAGTGCATCCTCTTTGCCCAGATAAACTTTCAGATGATTGTAGTCCCAGTTTGTGTCTTGGACACAACTTCCCAGCACTTTCCACATCAATGAACTAAGCTTCCCCCGAATTTCTGACCCACAGCAAATGTGTAACCTAGAGCATTATATATGAGGCGCCGAGTTTTGTAGTGATTTGAAGTGTATCAAGTCGAGATGCTTAACCCCAGCTGTCAACTTGACTTCTGGGTGTGTCTGTGAGATTGAAATGAAAAAAGGGAAGATTTACCCTGAATGTGGATGGCACCATTCCAGGGGTTACAGAGGCAAACTGAGTAGCAGTATTTACCTCTTTCTGCTTCCTGACAGGATACAATGTACCGACTGACCCTTGCTCCTAACACTCTGCCCTCCCCACCAAGATGGACTGCATCCTCAAATTGTGAGCCTGAATAAATCCTTCCTTCTGTCAGGTATTTTGCCATAGCAATGAGAAAAGCAACTAACGTGCAAGCTATAATTAAAACACATTTAGTAACTTTTATGGCAATTTGATGGAGCAATTTTACATCTAAATGACTCCAATGATAAAAATGCGGGGCATTTATTTTGTATGCCTTTTTAAAATTGTATGTTCCTTGTCATCCAGCTTTTATAGTATTACACAAAAGCATCAGTAGATGGTAGATTGAAGAATTAAAAAATAATTGGCCCCATTCCACAGTGAGTTTGAAAGCATTGATCTGAATGGTACCATATTTGTGGGAAGTTGAAAGGCTTTTAAAATTATCTGGTCTAACCTCCCACTCAGTGATAAATTGTCTCTTATCGTTTTTCCGCAATAAAGTTCTGATTCTTGGCAGTGTTGTTACAATCAATGTTACTAAATGTGCCTCTCTCTGAGTTCTTGCCATGTAAGTGCCTATCCCGGGTATTTATGGTCTGTACAGCAACACTTCTCAGCAGGTAGTCCCAGCCCAGTCTCATAGAAGAGGAAATTGAGGTTTGGGGTAGAACAGATATTTCTGACTAACTCAGGCCATCTGATTCCAGACTCACTGTATGACATCTGGCTTCTTTCCTGTATTTGTACACAATAAACTTCATTTTCTAGAACAAAAATGATATGTTTTCTCTGACTGCTAGAAATTACACTTATTTTAAGAAGAAAGGGACAGAATTGAATTCTTAGTAACCCATGAAAACAGAGTGTTTGGGGGCTGGAGAGACAGTTCAGTGGTTCAGACCCTTTGTTGCTTTTCCAGAGGACCTGAGTTGACTTCAGTCCCTAGAACCCACTGCTTTGGTGCTAAGATGAAAGAGACAGATGGCAGAGAGAGCTAGAAGTTAGCTTTGGCTGCCTCGGAAGAAACAAGAGAAACTCTGCCTCAAAAACAAGGTAGAAAGAAAGAATAACTCCTAAAAAGCCATGTATGCCGTGTGCACACACACACACACACACACACACACACAGAGTTAAAAATGTTTAAAAATAGAATAATCATTTCTACCAACTCACATACCACAGAGAATTGTTTGATGTTGACAATAAAGTCTTAGGACATACCTGCCACATAGCAAATGCTATGTAGTCAGCCCTCCATATCCACGGGTTCTGTATGCAAAGATTTGACCAACCACAAACCAAAAACTTATTTTCTAAAATCCTGACTCCATGAAGACTGAAGAGATGGCTCAGTAGTTAAGAGCATTTACTGTTCTTGCAGAGGACCTGGGTTCCAGTTCCCAGCACCTACATAGTAGCTCACAACCATCACTACTCTAGGTCCAGGGGAGCCAACGCCCTCTTCTGGCCTCCAAGAGCATATACACAAACGGCACACCTATATGCGGGCAAAACATCCATATACATAAAAATAAATAAAGCTTTAAAAACCTGTATCTATACTGACCATACGCAGACATCTTCTTGTAATTGACTCTAGTAGAGTACAATAACTCTTCATATAGTGTTCACATTGTACTAGACATTGTAAGCAACCTAGAGGAAACTATGTAGAAGTTATATGCAAACACTATGCCGTTTTGCATAAAGTGCTTGAACATTCACAGATTTTGGAATATGAGTGGAGCTGTAGAGTCAATCCTCAACAGATACCAAGGGATGGCTTATTATATACATGACCACATGCTAAGAATTAATTATGAGGTTAAAGAAAAGTCAAATGCTAAATTTACTCAAATCATTTTAAAGGACTGTGATTTTTTTTTTTTTTTTGTAGGAAAGACAGACTAGACACACAGAACTAAGTTGTTACTGGAAATAATGGAGCAAAGAACTGGGGACCTGAAAGGGGACTTGGAAGAGTGTTTCTTTTTCCAGATGGAGAGCGGGAGAGCCAGAAAACAAAGTCAAGACCAAAAGCCTGATATCGGAAGGAATAACTAAAACTCCGTACCTGTCCAAGGTTCTCCAGCTCACAGCCCTGGGTACAAAGACTTCAAATAATAAAGCGCTTCAGAATGACTCAACATCCCCAGGAGCAAGAGCACTCTATTTGGGCAAATAATAAACTCAGAATCTGCTTATCAGCCACACTAATGGAAATGACAGCCAGCAAGGCAAAAAACGCCTCTCGATTCTCAGGATAACAGAACCGGCTCACGGGATCTCCGGTTATTACTGATGGAATCCTCCCAGCTATTACACCTCGGAAGAATATTAAGGCGTGCAGCCAGCAAAGACAGATCTAAAGGAGGGGGATGTGAGGACTGCCGCCCCGTACAATACCACCGATATTCAAATTGTGCTCTCCTGAGCTGTGTCTAATATCAGCATCATTTTTTAAAAAACAGACATATCAGTTGCAGTCAAGGTTTTTATTCTACTCTCCCCATTCTTCACTGCCTGGATGGGGGGAATAGGGGGAAAATAAGAATCACTGGCTACATTACTTTTTAATTTAATGCCCTTGAGTAAGGGCAATCGCAGCTAGGCCTGATGGAGCCGGCTGGAGAGAGGTTGCTGAGGTCCCCATGCCTGAGCATGGGTTGCAGCAGCCATGTCCGCATCATTTTCTCCAGGTAAAGCTTGCTTCCCATTGTCATGGCATCTCCGCATCAGACTATTTGAATTCCAGACACATAGACAGCACACTGAAAGGCCCCTGCCAATTTTTGCAGCTTGCTTGGAAAAGAGCATCAGGAAGCCAGCATTAGTCATTTATACGACTCCCAGGTCCCTGTTGTAAATTCAGCTTGCGGGCTGGCCTCCAGGTGAGGCCCCGTGGCTTCGCTCTCTAATCTTGTAACCCTTTGCGGCCAGTTTCTTCCCATAAACATGTGTTCCAAATCCTAGCTCAGGTTATCTACTTCTCTGAACCTTATTTTGTGTGTGTGTGGGGTGGGTGGGTGGGGGGGGGGAGGGTTGGAGTACCGCTGCCACAAGAATTCAAGACACAGGCAGAATCCAACTCTTTGTCCTCAACCAGGCTGGAACTGTCAGCACAGCCACCCCTCCTGTATTTTCATGCAGATGAAATCTGGTTAAATTTGACAATTGTCCTCCCACAGCAAGAGGCAGAGGGTAGCCCGTCTCATTTAAATACGAGATTTTCAAGGTGCTCCCCTTCCCTCTAGTTCTTCCTCTGCTTTCTGCTTCCTGTCTTTCTTCCACCCTTGTTTCCTCCCTCCCTCCCTCCCTCCCTCCCTTCCTTCCTTCCTTTCCTCCTCCTTCTCCTCCTTCATTTTTTTTAAAAAAAATTTTTTTTTTGTCTTTGTGTTTTGCTAGGGACAGAGGCACAGGTCTCAAACTCACTATGTAGTTGAGGCTGGCCTTGAACTCCTGATCTTCCTGTAACCAGAAGAAATTTTTGAAGAATTGTTTTTATGTGTTTAGGAAATTTTTCACAACATAAATAGGGGAAAATGCATATGTTGTACAATCCCAAATTTTAGCATATTATATTATACATATGCACATATACATATTTAACTAGAAGAAAATGTAGCAGAGTGGTGATTATTCTGTTTCTTCTTTACCCTTTTATTTATTTTCTAAAACAAGCAGGTGTCACATTTGTAAAAATAAAAAAACTTCTACCAGGGATGTTTTTAGATGAAAAAGATTGTTTTTAAATGCTTTATTATCTGGTCAGCCCAGATTCTCATGAAATCAGAGGAAGGCTCCCACCCACTAGCCCCTGGGCAACAGAGCTGTTCCAAGAGGCAGCCTCTGGAAGCCTGGGGTTCTGCTTTAGAGAGTTTGGTTCCACAGAAGTGGAAAAGACTTCAATCACCCACCCACTCGTATTCTCTCTTATGAATCCAGCTGTCCAGAGGGCACACACGGGCGAGGAAAAGGACAAAGAAGAAAGGAAGGAAAGAATTAATTCCTTAACTGGCCAAGTGAAAAGGAGATAAAGGGGATCCTGAACTGTTACAGACCCTGGTGAGTTTTCTGCCCAGTAATTCCAAGCCTGCAGAAATAGTTTCCTTTCCCCACAAGGTCTTAGTGGCCGCTCTTCCTGTATCTGCACAACCATCCTTGTTACTCTCTGGGGTTCAGTAAAATCTCCTCCAGACTCATACCACGTCTTGAGTCTTTTAACTGCATGAAACAGGGCTTTCAACATAGCAAGAGCCCAAGATCAGGCAAAATTACCCCAGATCCCAGGCTACCTGGGCTACCACCAGCCCTGTGGTCTGTATAAATTTGATAAAAGTTATCCATATTATTCATTTCTTAAACACACACACACACAATTACTAAAGACATCACTCTTAGTGACTGGAGAGATGGCTGGTCATAAGAGCCTGTACTGCTTTTAAGAGGACAGGAGTTTAGCTCCCTGCAGTCAAGTTAATTAATAACTACCTGCAATTCCAACTGCAAGAGATGCCCTGGCCACCAAGGACACCTGCACTCACATGCACATACCCCCTCACACATACATAATTTATAAATGCAAAAATAGGGCTGGAGAGATGGCTCGGTGGTTAAGATCACTTGCTCCTTTTGCAGACTGGGGCTTTGATTCCCAGCACCCACATCAGCTTACAACTCTCTAACTCTAGTCACAGGGACCAGACACCTTCCTCTGGCCTCTTTGGGAACCAGGCACACACATGGTGCATATACATACATGTAAGCAAAAGAATAAAACCAATCTTTTAAAAAAGACAACACTTGGGGGCTGGAGAGATGGCTCAACTGTTAAGAGCTCTGACTGCTCTTCCAGAGGTCCTGAGTTCAATTCCCAGCAACCACATGGTGGCTCACAACCATCTATAATGGAATCTGATGCCTTCTTCTGGTGTGCACTCATACATAAATAAAAATGAAAAAAAAAAGAAAAAAAGACAACACTTTACTATTAATTATATAAATAGATAATTCATTTTTAATAATGGAAAATTTAGGTGATTTACTCTAATGTTAAAAATTCAGAGTCACTTGTAGCTAATGTTCATGGTGCACAATAAATGGACATATATACTCAAGAAAATAAAATTATTTTTGGTTGTTTTCTTACATTGGCATTTATTTATTTATTTATTTATTTATTTATTTATTTATTATGTGTGCAGGTGAGGTGCATGCAGGTGGAGGCCAGAGGACAGCTTGCAGGAAACAGTTCTCTCCTTCCACAATGTGGGTCGCAGGGATAGAACTCAGGTCGTCAGAATTGGTGACAACTACTTTACGCACTGAGCTGTCTCACTGACCCTTATTTATTTGTTTATTTATTTATTTATTTATGTATTTATAGTAATAGTACATATGGAGGAGCGATGGACTGGCAGTAACTCAGTACCACCTGACAAACCACTGTTTCTGTGGCAGTACTGGGCACTGAGCCTAGGTCTTTCCATATACCAGGTGAGAGCTTTACCTTTGACCTATATCCCCAGGCTTGTCTTTAATGGATTTAATTTCAATTTTTGAGATAGTCTCATGTAGCCTAGGCTAGCCTGGAATTCATTATGTAGCTGAAGATGGCCTTAAATTCCTGACAATCTGTTATCTGCCTTCTTTTTTTTTAATTTTCTCAATTTTTTTTATTTACATTCCAAATCATTTCCCCTTTCCCATTTCCTCCCTCCCCGAAAGTCCCATAAGCCCCCTTCCCTCCCTCTTTTCCCCATTCAACCCCCTCTCGCTTCTCTGTCCTGGCGTTCCCCTACATCCAGTCTTTCTAGGACCAAGGGTCTCTCCTTCCATCTTCTTAGAAATCTATTGATATGCTGATTGTGTCTAGGGTATTCCGAGATTCTGGGTCAATATCCCCTTATCAGTGAGTGCATACCATGTGTGTTCTTTTGTGATTGGGTTACCTCACTAAGGATGATATTTTCAAGTTCTGACCATTTGCCTAGGAATTTCGTGAATTCCTTGTTTTGAATTGCAGAGTAGTATTCCATTGTGTAGATATACCACATCTTCTGAATCCCTTCCTCCGTTGAGGGACATCTGGGTTCTTTCCAGCTTCTGGCTATTATAAATAAGGCTGCTATGAACATAGTGGGGCATGTGTCCTTGTTTGGTAAGCCACATTTCTCACTGGTAAGATACTGGGAAAATTAGTTGTGCTCGGAAAGGTATAAAGTTATTTGGAAACTGACCTGCTGAATTACTGTCACAAAGTATTATAGTGTTCTGGCAAGAAGATATTATATTTTAAAAAATTATTCATTTATTTTATGTGTATGGGCGTCTTGTTGGCATGCACATCTTTGCATCATGTGCTTGCCTGATGCCCATGGAGGCTGGAAGAGGTTCTCAGATTCACCTGGAACTGGAGTAATAGATGGGTGTGAGCTGCTATGTGGGTTCTGGGAATTGAACTCAGGTCTTCTGGGGGAGCAGCCAGCCAGTGTTCTTAACTGCTGAGCCATCTCTCTAGTCCTGGATATTACATTTTTAAAGGTAAGTTTTAGGTTTTTAGTGCATTGTAGACTGCTGGATGACGTATGAACATTATTCATATGCTCACTGCCAATTTCAACTGTATTTTTTTTACAGATTGGATTGGACCAGAGTCTTGACTATGTTAGGCAAGTGCTTTACCACTGAGCTACAAACCAGTCCCCTAAATTGTGTCACTGGCAGGTAACCAGAGTAATTCTTTGGGTTATGTGACATACCTAGAACGTTACTACTCCAAGTGTTCTGCAGTGGGGCCTCTGGGCCCAGATTTACCCCGTCAGGTTTTGCACCCAGTGCTCTTTGTACACATGGAAATGTGAGAAATACCGATCAAAGGCATTGGAAAAGGTATGATGTTCTCTCAGCAACAAAAATATTTTCTTTTCAAGCCAGTGAGGGATTACTCAGCTGCTGTCCCAGCTCCTCAGAAAGCTGAGACTGAAAGGCCATTCGAGAGCAAGGATTCTAGACCAACCTGGGCAGCACAGGATCTGTCTCAATAAGTAAGAAAGAAACACTGCCTCTAAAGATAATGCTGTACGGGGGAAAATAATCTAGGCAGGTTTCTGACTCTTAGATTTTGATAGACTGAGCATGGAATAATATCTGAATGTTTAGCTGGGCAGTGGTGGCGCACGCCTTTAATCCTAGCATTTGGGAGGCAGAGGCAGGCAGATTTCTGAGTTCAAGGCCAGCCTGGTCCACAAAGTGAGTTCCAGGACAGCCAGGGTTACACAGAGAAACCCTGTCTTGAAAAACCAAAAAAAAAAAAAAAAAAACAAATAAACAAACAAAAAAATCTGAATGTTCTTCTCTCTCCTTTCTGGAGATTTGATGTTGGAGAAGTTGGGTGTTTTATTTAGTTTTTAAAAAGATTTATTTTAATTTTAAAAAATCATGTGTACTTGTGTGTCTATCTGGGGGTATGTGTGTGTGAGTGCAGAGGCCCCGGGAGGTCAGAGGTCACAGTCTCTCTGCAGCTGTGACCTGCCTGAGGTGGGTGCTGGGATCTCTGTTTTCAGCAAGCCGGCTTACCCTCTGAGTCAGCTCTCCAGCTCCCGGTGTTAAGAACCTTAGCAATTTGTTCAGCAAGTAATCTTCTTGTAGTTACCGTAACTTAATTTTTCGTGTGTTTCTAAACCATTAGGTTTTCAAGGGAAAGCTGTACTCTCACTTTGTGTTTCCAATTTCGCTCAAAACATTAATTTTACAATCACTCTTCATCAGTACCAAGCAGCACACTTTAAGGAGACCATTTTTCAGAAGTATGCCTCTGACTTTCCAGTTTGGAGGCTGTATTTTTCTATCATCAGCATGCATGCATACTCCCACTAATTAAGTTTTACCACCAAGATGGCATCCACTCAATTCTTCCAGCCTATGCCTAACAGTGACTTAAAATTTTATGTTCCATAATGCCTTCCCAATATACTACAACATTTGGTTGCGGCAAAAAAAGAATTGTCGCATAATTTCTCGGATGGTATAAAAAAATCATTATTACCAAAATATAATTTTGCTACATCATCCAATACTAAATTTAAAGACTGAAACAAGAAGTGTAGAATAGCCTGGAATTTTCTTTTTAATTTTTTTTATTATCCTTTCAACATCCTGACTGCCGTTTCCCCTCCCTCCTCTCCTCCCAGTAGTCCCCCTCCCCCAGAATAGCCTGGAATCTTAAAAGCTCATCTGCTGCAGGCTTTTACCTTGTTTGCCATATGTGTGATGATCCTGCACATAACTTTGGTTTTAGATGCATTTTCTGCAAAGTTTCTAAACATTTGTCTGTACTTTTTTTGTTATTTACCATGTAGTCTCTCTTTCCCACAGATGAACAGTTTTCTTCTTGGAAGTTCACAATTCTCCTAATGCTTTTTGTTTGTTTGTTCTCTTGCTTGCAGTTTTGGGTGTTTTGTGTCTGTCTGCCTGTGTGTGTGTGTGTGTGTGTGTGTGTGTGTGTGTGTGAGTGTGTGAATGGGGACTGTTTATGCCATAGTGGTGTGTGTGTGGAGCTCAGAGAACAACTTTAAGCATCAGTCCTTGCCTTCTTCCTTGTTTACGACAAGGTCGGGCTACCTGGTCCTTGAGCTTCCAGAGGGCTCAGTTCTTCACTGGCTCTGTCACTGGAGCACTACTACGGTTGCAGAAGTGCCCCACCACGCCCAGTTTTACTTGGCTGCTGAGGATCATTTGTGCAGCAAGCCCCTTTCCCTCTGTTTTAGTTACTTTTCTGTTGCCGTGACAAAAAAAAAAAATCATGACCGAGGTAACCTAGAAAAGAAACGATTTGATCTGGGGCTTATGGTTTCACAGGTTAGAGTATATGGGGGGCATGGTGGCAGGCAGACAGGCATGGTGCTGGAGCTCATATCTTGTTCTGTAAACATGAGCGAGGCCAAGAGAAAGCTGCTGTGGACATTTGAAACCTCAAAGCCAGCCCCCAGTAACACACTTCCTCCAGCAAAGCCACACCTCCTGATCCTTTCCAAACAGTTCCACAAGTATTCAAACATAGGAGCCTCTGGGGACCTGTCTCAGTTTTGTTTTGAGAATGGACATAAACTCTCTACCCTCCTTCCTCCCCGGTGCTGGCATTAAGTATACACTACTGTGCCCTGCTTACAAGTGTCATAGTTTTATCTCTTTTATATGGTTTCCCCATAAGGATGCAGGTCCATAGTAATCAAGAATAATATGTATCATTTCTTGCCATTTTCAAAGTTAGCTCATGTATTGCCTCTGTCATAGTTTGGTTTTATATTTCATTCTTTTAAAATGTGCAGTCCTGGGACTGAGGAGATGGCTTAGCCGTTAAGAACAATTGACTGCTCTTTTAATGGATCCAAGTTTGATTCCCAGCACCCACATGGCAGCTTTAAAAGACTGTAACTCCAGTTCTAAAGGATATGATGCCTTCTTCTGACCTCTGTGGGTATCAGACACATACATGGTACACAGACATACAGGCAGGTAGAATCTCCATACATTAAATATAAAAATAAAAATAAAAAATTGATGTAGTATTCATTGGTGTCAATGTACAATTATGTTGTCAAATGCTGGATGGACATCATAAAAGAAGACAATGTACATCACTGTCCTGCTTCCTGGGTAATCTTCTCCCTAGATGTTTCCTTGTCAAAGTTGAATCACGGCTGATGTGCCCACGATGCCATTTCTCACTGCTACATCTATTTTGTTGGTCCCTATCTATGTGCACTATGCCATATTTCAACCTTGATTTCTTAACATGCCACTGGGATGTTCTTTGCCTTACTCTTGTTTTCAGTCTTTAGTTGATACATTTTTCCAACCTCAAAGACTTTAGAATATAGAGAACGTGTAGAGTAATTATTTTTTTTTTTTAGTTTCTAAGTTTTTTTTTAAATTTACATTCCAAATCATTTCCCCTTTCCCGTTTCCTCCCTCCCCGAAAGTCCCATAAGCCCCCTTCCCTCCCTCTTTTCTCCATTCAACCCCCTCTCGTTCCTCTGTCCTGGCGTTCCCCTACATCCAGTCTTTCCAGGACCAGGGGTCTCTCCTTCCATCTTCTTAGAAATCTATTGATATGCGAATTGTGTCTAGGGTATTCCAAGATTCTGGGTTAATATCCCCTTATCAGTGACTGCATACCATGTGTGTTCTTTTGTGATTGGGTTACCTCACTAAGGATGATATTTTCAAGTTCTGACCATTTGCCTAGGAATTTCGTGAATTCATTGTTTTTAATTGCAGAGTAGTATTCCATTGTGTAGATATACCACATCTTCTGAATCCATTCCTCCGTTGAGGGACATCTGGGTTCTTTCCAGCTTCTGGCTATTATAAATAAGGCTGCTATGAACATAGCGGAGCATGTGTCCTTATTGCATGCAGGTAAAGCCTCTGGGTATATGCCCAGGAGTGGTATAGCCGGATCCTCCGGGAGTGTCATGCCCAGTTTTCGGAGGAACCGCCAGACTGCTTTCCAGAGTGGTTGTACCAGCTTGCAATTCCACCAGCAGTGGAGGAGTGTTCCTCTTTCTCCACATCCTCGCCAACAACTGCTGTCTCCTGTGTTTTTGATCTTAGTCATCCTGACTGGTGTGAGATGGAATCTCAGGGTTGTTTTGATTTGCATTTCCCTAATGACTAAGGATGATGAACATCTCTTTAGGTGCTTCTCAGCCATTAGATATTCTTCAGGTGAGAACTCTTTGTTTAGCTCTGTACCCCATTTTTTAATAGGGTTGCTTGCCTCTCTGGAGTTTAACTTCTTGAGTTCTTTGTATATATTGGATATTAGCCCTCTGTCGGATGTAAGGTTGGTAAAGATCATTTCCCAGTTAGTTGGTTGCCGCTTTGTCTTTTTGACAGTGTCTTTTGCCTTGCAAAAACTTTGTAATTTAATGAGGTCCCATTTGTCTATTCTTGATCTTAGAGCATAAGCTATTGGAATTCTGTTCAGGAAATTCTCCCCTGTGCCCATATGTTCAAGGTTCTTCCCTAGCTTCCTTTCTATTAGTTTCAGTGTGTCTGGTTTTATGTGGAGATCCTTGATCCACTTGGAATTGAGCTTGGTGCAAGGAGATAAGAATGGGTCAATTTGCATTCTTCTGCATGTTGACCTCCAGTTGAGCCAGCACCATTTGTTGAAAAGGCCATCTTTTTTCCACTGGATGGTTTTAGCTCCTTTGTCAAAGATCAAGTGACCATAGGAGTGTGGATTCATTTCTGGGTCTTCAATTCTGTTCCATTGATCCTACATGCCTGTCACTGTTCCAATACCATGCGGTTTTTAACACTATTGCTCTGTAGTACAGCTTGAGGTCCGGGATACTGATTCCCCCAGAGGTTCTTTTACTCTTGAGAATAGTTTTAGCTATTCTGGGTTTTCTGTTATTCCAGATGAATTTTTGAATTGCTCTTTCTAACTCTATGAAGAATTGAGTTGGGATTTTGATGGGGATTGCATTGAATCTGTATATTACTTTTGGTAAGATGCTCATTTTTACTATATTAATCCTGCCAATCCATGAGCATGGCAGATTTTTCCATCTTCTGAGGTCTTCTTCAATTTCTTTCTTCAGAGACTTGAAGTTCTTGTCATACAGATCTTTCACTTGTTTGGTTAGAGTCACGCCAAGATACTTTATATGGTTTGTGGCTATCGTGAAGGGTATCATTTCTCTTACTTCTTTCTCAGCCTGCTTATCCTTTGAGTATAGGAAGCCTACTGACTTGCTTGAGTTGATTTTATATCCGGCCACTTTGCTGAAGTCGTTTATCAGCTGTAGGAGTTCTCTGGTGGAGTTCTTTGGGTCGCTTAAATATACTATCATATCGTCTGCAAATAGTGATAGTTTGACTTCTTCCTTTCCAATTTGTATCCCTTTGACCTCTTTTTGTTGTCTAATTGCTCTAGCTAGAACTTCAAGTACTATCTTGAAAAGATATGGAGAGAGAGGGCAGCCTTGTCTAGTCCCTGATTTTAGTGGGATTGCTTCAAGTTTCTCTCCATTTAGATTGATGCTGGCTACCGGTTTGCTGTAAATTGCTTTTACTATGTTTAGATATGGGCCTCGAATTCCTGATCTTTCCAAGACCTTTAGCATGAAAGGATGCTGAATTTTGTCAAATGCTTTCTCAGCATCTAATGAGATGACCATGTGGTTTTTTTCTTTGAGATTGTTTATATAGTGGATTACATTGATAGATTTCCTTATATTGAACCATCCCTGCATCCCTGGGATGAAGCCTACTTGATCGTAGTGAATGATCGTTTTGATGTGTTCTTGGATTTGGTTGGCCAGAATTTTATTGAGTATTTTTGCATCGATATTCATAAGAGAGATTGGCCTGAGATTCTCTTTCTTTGTCGGATCTTTGTGTGCTTTTGGTATTAGTGTAATTGTGGCTTCATAGAACGAGTTGGGTAGTGTTCCTTCTGTTTCTATTTTGTGGAACAGTTTGAAGAGTATTGGTGTTAGGTCTTCTTTGAAGGTCTGATAGAATTCTGCACTAAAACCATCTGGACCTGTGCTTTTTTTGGTTGGAAGACTTCCAATGACAACTTCTATTTCTTCAGGGGTTATAGGACGGTTTAGATGGTCTATTTGATCCTGATTTAATTTTGGTATTTGGTATCTGTCAAGGAAATTGTCCATTTCCTCAAGATTTTCTAGTTGTGTTGAATACAGGTTTTTGTAGTAGGATCTGATGATTTTTTGAATTTCCTCAGTTTCTGTTGTTATCTCTCCCTTTTCGTTTCTGATTTTATTAATTTGGATACTATCTCTGTGCCCTCTGGTTAGTCTGGCTAAGGGCTTATCTAGTTGATTTTCTCAAAGAACCAACTCCTCGTTTTGTTGATTCTTTGTGTGGTTTTATTTGTTTCTACTTGATTGATTTCAGCCCTGAGTTTGATGATTTCCTGCCTTCTACTCCTCTTTGGTGTATTTGCTTCTTTTTGTTCCAGGGCTTTCAGGTGTGCCATTAAGCTGTTAGTGTATGCTGTCTCCCGTTTCTTTTTGGTGGCACTCAGGGCTATGAATTTTCCTCTTAGCACTGCTTTCATTGTGTCCCATAAATTAGGGTATGTTGTGCCTTCATTTTCATTAACTTTCAAAAAGTCTTTGATTTCTTTCTTTATTTCCACCTTGACCAAGTTATCATTGAGTAGAGCATTGTTCAGCCTCCATGTGTATGTGGGTTTTCTTTTGTTTTTGTTGTCATTGAAGACCACCCTTATTCCATAGTGATCTGATAGGAGGCATGGGATTAGTTCTATCTTCTTATATCTGTTGAGGTCTGATTTGTGACCAATTATATGGTCAATTTTGGAGAAGGTACCATGAGGTGCTGAGAAGAAGGTGTATTCTTTAGCTCTAGGATGAAATGTTCTATATATATATCTGTTAGTTCCATTTGGTCCAAGGCTTCAATTAGATTCACTGTGTCCCTGTTTAGTTTCTGCTTTCCTGAACGATCCATTTCAGAGAGCGGGGTGTTGAAGTCACCCACTATTATTGTGTGAGGTGCGATGTGTGCTTTGAGCTTTAGTAAAGTTTCTTTTATGAATGAGGGTGCCCTTGCATTTGGAGCATAGATATTCAGAATTGAGAGTTCATCTTGGTGGATTTTTCCCTTGATCAGTATGTAGTGTCCTTCTGTGTCTTTTTTGATGACTTTAGGTTGAAAATCAATTTTATCTGATATTAGGATAGCTACTCCGCCTCGTTTCTTGGGGCCATTTGCTTGTAAAATTGTTTTCCAGCCTTTTACTCTGAGGTAGTGTTTGTCTTTGACAGTGAGGTGCATTTCCTGCATGCAGCAAAATGCTGGGTCCTGTTTACGTATCCAGTCTGCTAGTCTATGTCTTTTAATTGGGGAATTGAGACCATTGATATTAAGAGAGATTAAGGCATAGTGATTATTGCCATCTGCCATTCTTGACGCTATCTTTATGTTTGAGTGGTTATCTACTTTTGGGTTTGATTCAAGAAGGTTATTATCTCATTTTTTCCAGGGTGTTGTTTCTCTCCCTGTATTGGAGGTTTCCACCTATTATCCGTTGCAGGGCTGGATTTGTGGAAAGATATTGTGAAAATTTAGTTTATTCATGGAATATCTTGGTCTCTCCATCTATGGTGATTGAGAGTTTTGCTGGGTATAGTAGTCTAGGCTGGCATTTGTGCTCTCTTAGTGTCTGCATGAGATCTGCCCAGGATCTTCTGGCTTTCATAGTCTCTGGTGAGAAGTCTGATGTGATTCGGATAGGTCTTCCTTTGTATGTTACTTGGCCCTTTTCTCTTACTGCTTTTAATATTCTTTCTTTGTTTAGAACATTTGGTGTTTTGATTATTATGTGACGGGAGGTATTTCTGTTCTGGTCCAGTCTGTTTGGAGTTCTGTAAGCTTCTTGTACGTTCATCGGCATCTCTCTCTTTAGGTTAGGGAAGTTTTCCTCCATAATTTTGTTGAAGATGTTTACTCGCCCTTTAAGTTGCAAATCTTCACTCTCATCTATACCTATAATCCTTAGGTTTGGTCTTCTCATTGTGTCCTGGATTTCCTGGATGTTTTGGGTCACATGTTTTTTGCATTTTGCATTTTCTTTGACTGTTGAGTCGATGCTTTCTATGGAATCTTCAGCACCTGATATTCTTTCTTCCATCTCTTGTATTCTATTGTTGATGTTTGCATCTATGACTCCTGATTTCTTCCCAAGGTTTACTATCTCCAAAGTTGTCTTCCTTTGTGATTTCTTAGTTGTTTCTACTTCCTTTTTTAGTTCCTGGATGGATTTGCTGAGATCCTTCACTTGTTTGTTTGTATTTTCCTGTATTTCTTTAAGGTATTTTTGCATTACCTCTTTGAGGATATCTGCCTGTTGACCCATGTTCTCCTGCATTTCTCTGAGCGATTTTTGTGTTTCCTCCTCATGGGATTCCATCTGTTGATCCATCGTGTCTCCTGCATTTCTTTAAGCAGTGCTCGTGTTTCCTTTGTAAGGGCATCTATCCGTTGATTCATTTCTTTAAGCAATTTTTGTGTTGCCTCCTTATGGGCATCCGTCTGTTGACCCATATTCTTCTGCATTTCTTTATGCAATTTTTGTGATTCCTTTGTGAGTGCATCTACCCGTTGATTCATCTCGTTAAGCGATTTTTGTGTTGTCTCCTTGTGGGCCTCCATCTTTTGATCCATGTTCTCTTGCATTTCTCTAAGCGATTTTTGTGTTTCCTTTGTAAGGGCTTCTAACCATTGATTCATGGTCTCCTGTAATTCTTTATTAGATTTATTTGTGTCCTTCTTGTGATCCTCTAATAGCATCATGAGAAGTGATTTTAAATCCAGATCTTGTATTTCGGGTGTGGTGGGGTATCCAGGACTTGCTGCTGTTGGAGAGTTGGGTTCGGATGGTGCCATATTACTTTGATTTCTGTTAGTAACGTTCCTACGTTTGCCTTTTGCCATCTGGTTACCTCTTATGTTAGTTGGTCCTGCTGTCACTGGCTGTTGGTTGGACCTCCTGTGAGCCTGCAAAGCTATTTCTGCCCCCCCGGATTACCAGGATTCCCCTGGCACAGATTTCTGGGGCCTTCCCTGCTTCTGAGTGACTTTGGAGCCCTGATGTGCCTTGTCCCAAGTGATGTTATATTGGGGAGTCCTTGCACATCCAAAGGCTCAGCGTAGAAGATTCCTGGAGCAGAGGTCGCCAAAGGGAGGCTGGTAGGTTCCTGCCCTGTGCAGGGGTGTGTGATCTCTCCTAGAGTGTGGGGGGGGGGGTGGCGTCCCTCTGCCAGGCAGAAGTCCCACAGCAGAGCTGGCACGCTGGTTGTTGCAGATCTGCCCAGCTCTTGGGAGCCGCGTACACAGAAGCCGCCCGAGACCCAAGCGATATTATGCCTGTCTGTCTCCGAACCTGGCAGTCCCAACTTCCGGGCCACTGGAGCAAAGATGGCGGAGTGCACTCTGCACTCTCTCCGTGGCGCTGGTCACCCTGCAGAGGTGATGGCCTACAGCAGATCTGGCGCCCAGACGACCACAGCGCTGTCCCGTTCTTGGGAGCAGGCGGAAGCCCCAACAGGCCGTGTCCCAAGCGATGTTATATTGGGGAGAACCTGGGTACCTGTCTGTTCAGTGCAGTCTACCGGAACAGAGGTCGCGGAAGGGAAGCTGGTGGGCTCCCGCCCAGTGCCTAGAGTAATTATTAAGGTCAGATGATAGTTGGAGAAGTGTTCCACATTGGTAGGAATTTATAAATGAATTGTTTCTGAGAGCCTCCTACCTGTATTCATGGTAGTTAAATTTGAAGAATATAAGTTTGATGAAAAGTTAAATCTCTCTCTCTCTCTCTGACAAGATCTTATATAGCCCAGGGTGGCCTTCAACTCCATACATTGTTGAAGATGACTTCCAACTTTTGATGCCCCTGCCTCCACCCCCTGAGTACTGGAATAACAGGCATGCAATGTCCAGTTATCAGTCTACTGCACTTGATTTATTTGATGGTGAGGATCAAACCTAGGGCTTCATGTATTCCAGGCATACATTTTACTAACTGAACCATAGCTCAAGTCTCAAAGGGCTACATTTCAGAGATAATGTTTTATAGATTAACTTCATTGTTAAGTACTTGGGTAGAAAGAAACTCAATCGACTGTTTGCTTTTCTGCTTTCTCTTCAGTTATGCTTGACACAAACACTAGCAGCCAACCCACTCCTGACTCAGCATTCTTTGCCTCCGATCCTACCCATTTTCTGAAAAATTGTAGCCAATGGTTTAATTTGTTCTCTTTCATTTATTCCCCTCTTATCTGATTCTGAAACTAATTTAAAAAAACCTGAGTCTCAAAACTACAACAACAAAAACCAGTTGATAGTATTTTATCTGAGAATCTACATGTTAACATACAAAATATATAATTAATGACATGTTAACTATTACATTACTGATTAATAAACAGTGGATGTTGTTAATAACAGGATGGCCATAATAATGTGCATTTTGTATTATATAGGTATGTCATTAATTGCTAATTTCTTCTTTATGTTTACATAAATTGTTCTGTGAATTGCTTGATAATGATTCACAGTAAAATTTTTGTAGATTTCAATTGAGGACTCAGTAATACCCCTGGATACAGCATACAGAGCATGCTATAAAAGGTGTAGGGAATACTAAATTATTAAGTGCATAACTAGCAATAGGGCTTTGATTTTTTTCTTTTAATTGCATATTTTCCAGCTAGTAGAATGGTTCAACAGGTGAAGAAGCTTACCATGCAAACCTGACAACGTGAGATTGATTCCAGAACCCATGCAGAGGTGGAAAGAGAGACTAGACTAGACTCCACAAAGTTGTCCTCTGACTCCCACACATGCACCATGGCACACCATGCCCTATCATGCACACACACACATACAAATGTGCACATGCATACATACACACATAGTTTTGAAATACATATTTACCTGTCAGTAGAAGTAAGGACTAGAAAAGCAGTTTCTTAGCTGGGCATAGTAGCAGATCTTTAATTTCAGGACTCAGGAGGCAGAGGCAAGTGGATCTCTGTGAGTCTGAAGTCAGCCTCATCTACATATTAAATTCTAGGTCAGCCAGGGCTACCTAGTGAGATCCTGTCGTTAAAAAGAAAAAGTAACTTCTTGTTCAGAATACATTTTTAAGTGATATTATATCTTCCATTGGTTTTGACTATGGATGGCTTTCCTTAGCATAGATGCAACAAAATACACGAAACTACATGTCTTTAATTCTAGCACTCCGAAGGCAGAGGCAGGTGAATCCCTCTGAGTTCATGACTGTTTGCTCTACTTAGCAAGCTCAGGAATACATAGTGATACCCTATCTCAAAATAGCCAAAACCTGGGGCTGGAGAGATGGCTCAGTGGTTAAGAGCACTGGCTGCACTCCCAGAGGTAATGAGTTCAATTTCTAGTAATATGGTGGCTCACAACAATCTATAATGGATTCTGATGCCCTCTTGTGGCATGTGGGTGTACATGCAGACAGCCTACTCACATTAAATAAAGAAAACTTTTAAAACCAACCAACCAAAACCAAAACAAAAATCACCAACTCTCTTAAGAACAAGCCACTTCACTGCCTTCTGCCAGGAAGTTATAAAAAAATATACACAGCAGCCATGTTTCCAATAAGCAAAGTAGACAAAATTTAATAATAGACAAAATTTCTCAGAATGATAAAGATGAGTTATGTCCTATTAGGTGAGAAATACTAAGGCATTGTCCAGCTAGACCAACACACCTGGCTTCCCCAGACCCAGTTACACCTAGATTTAATTTTAATTAATTAGTTAATTGTGGTGTGTGTGTGTGTGTGTGTGTGTGTGTGTGTGTGTATGTGTTGTGCCTGTTGGTATGTCTATGCTCCACATGCATGCAGTGCCCTCAGAGGCCAGAAGAGATCACTGGAACCAGAACTGGAGTTTCAGATGATGTGAGCGGTCCTGTGGGTGCTGATAATCAAACCCTGGTCCTCTGAAGAACAGCCTGTGCTCTTAACCACTGAGCCATCACCCCAGCCTAACAGATTTAACTTTGCTTCCAAACTTCTCTCACAGGAGGAAATTTCTAACTATCATGACCTTTATGGAACTGAATCTGGTGTGATTCACTCATACTGTGGGAAGAAAGATAGAAGGAGATGACATGCAATTCTCCGTCTGTAGAAAGGCTGCCTGTGTTAGTTAGCAAGTAAGACAGGGACTTGAGATTTTCTCACTTGCCTACGTAGGAGGAAAGGGATACATGTGACATCGCTTCAATGCTAAAAAACCTTGACCTTGCACAAAGTGTGGAAGAGAATTGAGCCCAGACAAAATCCTAAAAGAAACAAAAAAAGGTTCCCTAAAATGAGTAAGATTGTGGATGAGCCAGTAGGATTCCTAAAGGAACTTGAAGGTGGTGGGGGAGAGGGAGTGTCACACACCGTTTTGTGACAGTATATTTGGGAAAACATGAACAACTATCTCATCACCCTAAATAGGGAGTCAATTGCAAAGCAAAGTAGGAGTACTACCAAAGTCCAACTTGAACCAATGAGCTTCACTGGGGTTACTTATAGAGTATGGATGAGAGGTACCTACAGGAGCAGAAATGACTCAAAGGTAGATACATTATCAAAAGCCCACTCCAGCATAGATGACAGCTCATGGGTTCACTGCACAACTTGCAGGCAGCTGGAGAGGTTGGAGAGAGCTACTTCCTGGTAGCTCAGCTTGACTTTGCCTCTTCTGGGCAGATAGTCTAGTCTGGGAGTGTCTTCTAACAATCTCCGTTGTCTATATAAGGTTTGGGAGGGAGGGGCCTAGTGAATCTGGTCAGTTTCAGGGATTTCCTGAAGCTATTGATTTGTTTATTTCCAGAGACTTAAGGAACTTCCCACTGGTTAAAAAATCCTGAGGGTCTCAGAGTGTTCATCCCCAGTCCCTGCTCCTCCTTCTGACTCATTTAACTGGAACCCTTGTCCTCATTGTAGGAAGTCCACAGCCAGGAACAGTTCTGGTCATATAATCCCTCACATCATCCCAAGAATAGGCAGACACTCAAGAGTTGCCTTCAGAATAGGCCCACTCTCAGAGTTGGTATGGACCAGGCCTTAGCATGGGGAAGCAATATCTACGTGTGTGTGCCTTGGAGTTTCCTCAAGACGATGGCAGGGGTTAGGCAGGTGAGAATTAGGTGGGCAGGTATTCTGAGAAAGGGACATGGTGCCCAGGTGGCAGGAGGATATGTCTCCCCTTCCTTTGGGGTCCTGTATGGTCACTGCTGCCATCTCCTCCCTGTCAGTGTCTTTCTTGGATCCCAGACCTTGAAGTTTCCCAGTTTATCTAGTTGCATTGAAATAAAAAAGAGGAGGGGAGGTCTTCCTTCGACCTCAGCATTCTATGGTAGAACTCACAGACATGAATGGAATGGATGAGAAACCAATATCCTTGTCATCTGATTCACAAGGAGCACTTCATTTTCTGAGCTTTCTTTCAGCTCAGCAGCCAGCACCTCAGGAGTGGGTACCTCTGAAAGCTCTGGGACCTGCTTTCAGTCTACTTGGCCTAGAAGGCGAGTCTGCCCCACCTGCAAGTCTTTCAGGCTTGGAGTTTCCTGCTGAGAGTCTCTGAGGAACTGCAGAGGTGACCTAACCTTGGACTCACAGAGACATCAAGCATCCCGGGAAGCATCTGCGGTGATTTACACTGAGGATACTGCTGCTGTGCGGCATGAGTCTCCGTGCGTCTAGCGCCACCTTCCGAACATCGCCGGTTACTTCGTCCCCGGCAAAGATGAGAAACAAAGAGGAACAACAGGTGGCAGCCTGGCTTGATCCCTGGGAGACCCCTCCCCAAGAGGGTGGGGGTCTTCGATGACGGCCTGAATGAGGAGCCAAGCCCCAGCGAGGACTCCAGACTGAATGCCCGAGGTGTCACTCTGGTACCACACCTGGGTACCCACCTCAATCCCGCCCCTAATCCTTCTGGAGCCTCCAAGGAAAGTGCCCTCCAACATACCAGTCAGCCTGTCTCACAGCAGAGCTACGCTTCCAGCTGGATTGCATAGACTGGTTCTCTGCAAGTAGAGAGACTATAACCTTGGTATTTCGAAACAAATGTGATACTCACTGGCACAAAGAGCAAACACAGTTTTATGCATCTACATTTACACTTTTGCCCATGTGAGAACAGTGTGGGTACCAACAGTGATGCAGAGAGGTACAGTTCATGCCAGAGACCCTGGAGTCAATCCAGCACCAAATACCAAAATACTAGTGAGTTTTCGTGGAAAGAAGACAGATAACACAGCTCATAGTGCTGCGTTCAGTCTGTGATCCCCCCCTTTTTTTTCCCCAAAAAGATGAAGAAAATGCGTTACTAATATTATTCAACCAATCTGTGCTGCTTCATGCCCATCGGAGCTATTGGGAGAGAGGGGCTAGTTAACGTTACGGAATAGATGTCTCCGATGTCTGCAGTGGCTTACATAGGTGAGGAAAGAGGAGATAGACCCAGGGGAACCAGGCAGCACCAGTTGGCTTGGATCCTGTTACTCCTCAGTGGGAAAGGACAGGTTGGTGGTTTCTTGGCTATTTGGTTTTGTTTTAGAGACAACCTCATCCTATAGTCGAGGCTGACTTGGAACTCTGTGTAGCTTAGGGTGACCTTGAATCTGTGGTGATCCTTCTGCCTCAGCCTCTGAAATGCTTCACCAAGCAGTCTTTTTACTGTTTTTCCCACAGGTCTAAGCAGCTTCAGTGCAGTAGAAGAACTGTCAGGAAGTGGAGGTTTGGCAGGCTACATACAAATGAGAGGACTGTAGGGAGTTCTCAGGAGGACAGAAGTAGGCCTGCAGGAAGGGTGGGCACCCTTGTGTGCTAGGTGGTGGGGTCTCAGCCAGAACTGTCTGTGGAAGCCTAAGGATACACAAGGGGGAGGGGCTGTCCTTTAAGACCAGCCTCTGCTGACTTTTGACTAGAGAAGCAGAAAAGTATCCACTTGGGTGTCTGGAAGCAGTACCCTCCTCACCTTGACCCTCCCCTACTCCCCGTCAAGCTCAGCCAGAAAGCATTTGCCTATTTGCCTACAAGAAAATCCATAGTAGTCAGGAGGCACCTAGGTGAGGAGGTGACTCCAAGTGGCTTTGTGGGAGTGACTACAAGTACTCAGCCTTTGGCTTGGTGTTACCTGTGGATACACACTGGTCAGCATCAGTACACAAGAACCACGTGAAGGTTAGTGTTGATCATCAATGTCATACGATCGACTTGTCTCGGGAATGGGTCTCTGAGCATGCTGGGACAGGGGGTATTTTGATTGTTGAGTAAGGTGGAAAGACCTATCTACTGTGGATAGAACCATTATGTGGCCGGGAACCCCTTGGACTGTCTGAAGTGAAGAGAGGCCGCTGAGCACTAAGAAGTATGAATTGAGCACTCTCTGCTTCTTAGCTACTGGAACTGTGAGATAAATCAATCAATAAATAAAAATGTGCTGGCTGTTGTATTTGTTTTTTAGTCTTTTATTTTTTATATTGTTACTTCCATCAGTTAAGTCTGTGGGCAAGTTCGTGGGACATTTTGTTGGTTGATGATTGGTGTGGGAGAACTCAGTCACTGTTGACAGTGCCATCCCTGGGCAAGAGGTTCTCGGTGGGTTAAAAACAAAACAAAACAAAACAAAACTGAGCTTCCTTCTGGTTACTGTCTGTGCCTGGAGCTGACCTTATGTCATAGCTCTCCATACCCAAATCCTGCCTGGAGAGAGCTGGTCTCCCAGAGTGCTGAAACACAGGCTTATAGGACAGACAAGGCAAAGTCAGAGACAGCAAGACCAGCTAACACCACAGATAACCAAATGTTGAGAGGCAAGGATAAGAACATAAGCAACAGAAACCAGGATGCTGATATAGCTGTCTCCTGACAGGCTTTGCAAGATCCTGACCAATACAGATGCAGGTGCTCAAAGACAACCATCAGACTGAGTATAGGGACCCCAGTGGAGGAGTTAGGGGAAGGGCCAAAGGAGCTGAAGAGGCCTTATCTGGCATCAATGGGAAGGGAGGTGAGGCCCTTGGTCCTGTGAAGGTTTGATGCCTCAGTGTAGAGGAATGCTAGGGTAGTGAGGTGGGAGTGGGTGGGTGGGTGGGTGGGGGAGCACCCTCACAGAAGCAGGGTAAGGGGTGATGGGAAAGGGGGTTTGCAGAGGGGAAACAGGGAAAGGGGATAACATTTGAAATGTAAACAAATAAAATATTCAATTAAAAAAAAAGCATCTCTTTTGCTTTTAGCCCTGAAAACCCATTTCAGGCTTCTGACCTCCAAAACTGAGGATTGAACCCAGGGCCTTGAGCATGTTTTCTTTTTTACATTGATTTATTTAGTGTGTGCACATGTGTGCATGTGCCATAGTGCACATATGAAGGTCAGAGGATGACTTGTGGGAGTGAACTCTCTCCTTCCCTTATGTGGATCCCGAGGATTGAATTCAGGTTGTTAGGTTTGGTGGCAAATACTTTTACTTGCTAACCCATCTCACTGACCCTGAGTATGTTATTTTAGCCATGGTTGTGGTAATTTGTTATTCCAGAGATAAGAAACTAATACAAGTAGCTAAAACATTAAAACTGAATGTAAAGTGTATCATGGAAATTATTGTCAATAATCTGTCCTCATTCAGCTGTTCCCCTTGAACTCTATATAGTAAATATAGTAAATATTTGCATTAAAAACAAACAAACAAACTGAGTAAGGCAGTATGCAGAGCTCCTCCATGGTTCATTCGGTCCAACTTCCCTCAATGATAGACTTTAGCATGCAAGCCAAATAAGCTTCTTTCTCCCTCGAGATGCATTTGGTCATGAATATCACAGCAACAGAGAAGCTAACTAGAACACAGACTCACAGACTGTAATAGATTGTCTCTCTTTGGACTGTAAGCCAAACCATACCCTTCACTTCTTTGGTCTCTTTTTGTCAAATATATGGACACAGTAACAACAAAAGCAACAAATATAGTACTAAACACTTTTTAAAAACCCAACTCTCAGGGTTGACTCTGTCAATTTGAATGTCCATAAAGATTCATGCCTAGGTGTCCACAGTCCACACAGTCCAAGAATGGAGTCGTATGAGAATTCTGAGTACTTGTGAGAAAACTCCAACAGAACAAGAGTCTTGTGACCCCAGTTTCTTCAAAAACATGAAATTGTTCTTGGAATGTGTTTTTGTGTTTCTTCTAGTAGAGCAGATAGGAGTGAGTTTACTTCAGATTACTCATTACAACTGGCTATTGTATTTGTTTATTTGTCTCTGTGGGAAAACATGTTTTTTTGCCCCATGGGACTTCCACATGTAGCTTGTCCACCACATGCCAGTGGTCCTCCACATACTGTTTACCCACCACTTGAAGCTTGTTCTTGTCATTGTATGATTTACTTATGTGACCCTACTTAACCCTCAGAGTGTAAATTGTCTGATGCTCTGAATAAACTTGGCTACTGTGTGAGACTTTAGTCTACCTCATTTATTGGCTTTCTGGGTCCTATTGCCTCTAAAGGAGAAAACACCTTGGAGTGAAGACATCTTGTTTCTTAGGCCTGGGAAGACCCAAGTAAGAATGAATTCTGTGTAAAATCTACAAGAAGTCAAAGCTGGAGGAATGGCAGGCATTCATGAAGTACCTCCAGTGGAAGGCCCATGGGAATAAGTTTGGAGATGCCATCCTTTTAGCAGGGAGTTCAGGCTGAGCATCTTACAGGTCAGCCTGATGTACTCCCTGGTCTGTCAACGCTTCTATCCCACTGGAAGATTCTGGCATGAGAGCTGTTGGGACTGGGTTGGTGAAGGGAAGATGGAGAGGCAGAGGACCAGAACATGGGAGCCTATGTCCTACATGTTTCTGAGAACTCAGAAGCACAGTACTGGGTAAAACCCAGAGTCCCTGGGGAGGAGACTTGAAAGGAAGGGTCAGAGAGAACAGAGAGGGACAGTGTCAGAGCACCAAGACTCCTCTCCGAGAGGTCTCAGGAGCAGTTACTGTTGGGTAGTGAACCCTCTTGGAGGGATGATGGAGTTATCTCAGAATCAGGCAGAGTTGCAAAGTTGAGCTGGGCCTTAGGATTGAATCAAAATGTGGATGTGATATCAGGACCCTGAAGGCCACAGAGTCAAGATAGAGGACCACAGGACCAAGGAGGTGAGGTACAGAAACTCTCCAGATGGACAAACGGATGTGCAGCTGGGAATTTCAGTGTACTGTATCCACAGCTGTGACTGAGCTGAGCCCTAGGCACAGTTGAGAGTTTGTCCTTCCCTTGATGCACAAGGCATTGGTCAGATGGCAGGTTGGTTGTATGTAGCCTTTGCCATTATAGCACTCAGTGTCCTCCTTTTTATGAGGTCTGGCAAGGGCACTGCATTTTTCTTTGGTTTGGTATATTCAATAAGTTCCCTGACCTGGTCTTTCAAATTTGATTTTAATATGCCCATGAATTCATATTTTTTCCTTCCACAGCATACACATAGAGATAAGAAGGGAACTTTCAGAAGCCAGTTCTCCCTTTTTATCACACGGATTCCAGGGATCAAACTCAGGTGATCAGGCTTAGTGACAAAAACCTACTTAGTTATCCATTGGAGAATATTTGCCCTTTGGAGAGGGTTGGACAATGTCCAGTTCAAATAAGACCACAATGACAAACCAAAGTTCAATTTCACCAAAGTTCATGGGTTTATTACAGAGCAATGGGTGAGGGATTATGCGCAGGGGCATAGGTGACCTTAAAGCAGTCACCCTGGGAGGTCTGCACCTAGCAGGTACAATGGCTTCCCTGTGGCTACATAGATAGAGCCCCCTCCTCTAGCCCTTCCCTGGGATTCCCCCAAGGCCAAGTACAATTAGGGCAGAATTGTATATAACTGCTTTGAAGAACTGGCTAAATACCCAGGTGAAGGTCCTCTGACCTTTTATACACCCTCTCCATAATCTTTTTGAGTCTTTCTTAAACTTGAAAAAGTCATTCACTTACAGAGACTGCACCTAATGAGATTAGCTAAACACATCTATTCAACTCCATATAATCAGCACATTGAACTTCCACCATCCTGCAGCTTCTCCAACTAAACGCCCAGACCACCAAACCCAGCTCTGTCTGTCTGTCTGTCTGTCTGTCTTGTTTTTCTGTCTTTTGTTTTCTCACATTCCCTAGTCAGCTCAGTCCTTGGAGCCACCCAAGGACTTGGCAAACTAGTACAAATGCAAAGCTAGCTGGGAAAGAAGAGATGGTTCTAAGACAAGTGTTGACTATATGCCTGTGTCTTTATTGGCTTTTTCAGGGCATGCTGGCCCAGGGTTGGTGGGATGTGGTCCATATGGGACTGCTTTCTAGCTGCTGATCAGTGAAGGGAGCAGGCTATGTTACATTTATTTAACTTATCTATTTTTCAATTTTAAAAAGCCTAAACAATTTATTTACTTATTTTTGTGTATACCAGTGTTTTGCCTGCATATATTTCTGAGCACCATGTTAGTGTTGCCCAAGGAGACCAGAAGAGGCCATCTTACCCTCCAGGACTAGAGTTACAGGCAGTTGTGAGTCTTTATGTGTGTGCTGAAAATTGAACCCAGGTCCTCTGGAAGAGCAGCAAGTGCTCTCACTTGGAGAGCTGTTGCTCCACCCCTTAAAAAAACATGTAGTAATACCTTAAGACACAAACACATTGTACAGGGAGGAGTATTCCTCTTTCTCCACATCCTCTCCAGCATTTGCTGTCCCCTGAGTTTTTGATCTTGGCCATTCTGACTGGTGTGAGGTGGAGTCTCAGGGTTGTTTTGATTTGCATTTCCCTGATGATTAAGGATGCTGAACATTTCTTTAGGTGTTTCTCAGCCATCCGGTATTCCTCAGTTGAAAATTCTTTGTTTAGCTCTGTACCCCATTTTTTAATAGGGTTATTTGGTTCTCTGGAGTCTAACTTCTTGAGTTCTTGGTATATATTGGATATTAGCCCTCTATCGGATGTAGGATTGGTAGAGATCTTTTCCCAATCTGTTGGTTGCCGTTTTGTCCTATTGACAGTGTCCTTTGCTTTATAGAAGCTTTGCAATTTTATGAGGCCCCATTTGTCAATTCTTGATCTTAGAGCATAAGCTATTGGTGTTCTGTTCAGAAAATCTTCCCCTGTGCCCACGTGCTCCAGGTTCTTCTCCAATTTCTCTTCTATTAGATTCAGTGTATCTGGTTTTATGTGGAGGTCCTTGATCCACTTGGACTTGAGCTTTGTACATGGAGATAAGAATGGATCAATTTGCATCCTTCGACTTGTTGACTGCCAGTTGACCCAGCACCATTTGTTGAAAATGCTGTCTTTTTTCCACTGAATATTTTTAGATAATTTGTCAAAGATCAAGTGATCATAGGTGTAAGGGTTCGTTTCTGGGTTTTCAAGTCTATTCCATTGATCTACCTGCCTGTCCCTGTAACAATACCATGCAGTTTATATCACTATTGCTCTGTAGCATAGCTTGATGTCAGGGATGGTGATTCTGCCAGAAATTCTTTTATTGTTGAGAATAGTTTTCTCTATCCTGGATTTTTTGTTGTTCTAGATAAATTTGGAAATTGCTCTTTCTAACTCTATGAAGAATTGAGTTGGAATTTTGATGGGGATTGCATTGAATCTGTAGATTGCTTTAGGCAAGATGGCCATTTTTACTATATTAATCCTGCCAATCCATGAGCATGGGAGATCTTTCCATCTTCTGAGATCTTCAATTTCTTTCTTCAGAGCCTTGAAGTTCTTGTCATACAGATCTTTCACTTGCTTGGTTAGAGTCACACCAAGTTATTTTATATTATTTGTGGCTATTGTGAAAGGTGTCATTTCCCTAATTTCTTTCTCAGCCTCTTTATCCTTTGAGTATAGGAAGGCTATTGATTTGTTTGAGTTAATTTTATATTCAGTCACTTTTCTGAAGTTGTTTATCAGGTTTAGAAGTTCTCTGGTGGAATTTTTTGGGGTCACTTAAGTATACTATCATATCATCTGCAAAGAGGATACTTTGACTTCTTCCTTTCCAATCTGAATCCCTTTGACCTTCTTTTGTTGTCTAATTGCTCTGGCTAGTACTTCAAGAACTATATTGAAGAGGTAGGGAGAGAGTGGACAGCCTTGTCTAGTCCCTGATTTCAGTGGGTTTGCTTCAAGTTTCTCTCCATTTAGTGAGATGTTGGCTACTGGTTTGCTGTATATTGCTTTTACTATGTTTAGGTATGGGCTTGAATTCCTGATCTTTCCAAGACTTTTATCATGAAGAGATGTTGGGTTTTGTCAAATGCTTTCTCAGCATCTAAAGAAATGATCTTGTGGTTTTTTTCTTTGAGTTTATTTATATAGTGGATTACATGGATGGATTTCCATACATTAAACCATCCCTTGCATCCCTGGGATGAAGCCTACTTGATCATGGAGGATGATCATTTTGATGTGTTCTTGGATTCAGTTGGCAAGAATTTTATTGAGAATTTTTGCATCGATATTCATAAGGGAAATTGATCTCAAGTTCTCTTTCTTTGTTGGGTCTTTGTGTGGTTTAAGTATCAGAGTAATTGTGGCTTCATAAAATGAATTGGGTAGTGTTACATCTGTTTCTATTTGTGGAATAGTTTGAAGAGTATTGGTATTAGGTCTCCTTTGAAGGTCTGATAGAACTCTGCATTAAACCCATCTGGTCCTGGGCTTTTTTTGGTTGGGATATTATTAATGACTGCTTCTATTTCTTTAGGGGTTATGGGATTGTTTAGATCATTTATCTGATCCTGATTTAACTTTGGTACCTGGTATTTGTCTAGAAAATTGTCCATTTCCTCTAGATTTTCCACTTTTGTTGAGTATAGGCTTTTGTAGTAGGATCTGATGATCTTTTTCATTTCCTCAGTATCTGTTGTTATGTCTCCCTTTTCATTTCTGATTTTGCTGATTTGGGTACTGTCTCTGCCCTCTGGTTAGTATGGCTAAGGGTTTACCTATCTTGTTGCTTTTTTTCAAAGAACCAGCTCCTGGTTTTGTTGATTCTTTGTATAGTTCTTTTTGTTTCTACTTGGTTGACTTCAGCCCTGAGTTTGATTATTTCCTGCTGTCTACTTCTCTTGGGTATTTTTGCTTCTTTTTGTTCTAGAGCCTTCAGTTGTGCTATTAAGCTGTTAGTGTATGCTCTTTCCAGTTTCTTTATGGAGGCACTCAGAGCTATGAATTTTCCTCTTAGCACTGCTTTCATTGTGTCCCATAAGTTTGGGTATGTTGTACCTTCTTTTTCATTAAATTCTAAAAAGTCTTTAATTTCTTTATTTCTTCCTTGACCAAGTTATCACTGAGTAGAAAGTTGTTCAGTTTCCATGTGTATGTGGGCTTTCTGTTGTTTTTGTTGTTTTGAAGACCAGCCTTAGTCCGTGGTGATCTGATTGGGTGCATGGAATTATTTCAGTCTTCTTATATCTGCTGAGGTCTGTTTTGTGACCCAATATATGGTCAATTTTGGAGAAGGCACCATGAGGTGTCAAGAAGAAGGTATATTCTTTTGTTTTAGGATAAAATGTTCTATAGACATCTGTCAAATCCATTTGGTTCATAACTTCTGTTAGTTTCACTGTTTCTCTGTTTAGTTTGTGTTTCTCTGATCTGTCCATTGATGAGAGTGGGGTGTTGAAGTCTCCCACTATTATTGTGTGGGGTGCAATGTGCACTTTGAGCTTTAGTAAAGTTTCTTTTATGAATGTGGGTGCTCTTGTATTTGGAGCATATGTTCAGTATTGAGAGTTCATCTTGGTAGATTTTTCCTTTGATGCGTATGAAGTGTCTTTCCTTATCTTTTTTGATTACTTTAGATTGAAAGTCAATTTTATTTGATATTAGAATGGATACAACAGCTTGTTTCTTGAGACCATTTGCTTGGAAAATTGTTTTCCAACCTTTTACTCTGATGTAGTGTCTGTCTTTGTGCCTGAGGTGAGTTTCCTTTATGCAGCAAAATGTTGGGTCCTGCTTATGTATCCAGTCTGTTAAGTCTATGTCTTTTTATTGAAGAATTGAGTCCATTGATATTGAGATATTAAGGAGAAGTGATTGTTGCTTTCTGTTACTTTTGTTATTAGAGGTGGAGTTATGTTTGTATTTCTCTCTTTTTGTTTTGTTAAAAGACATTTAATTTCTTGCTTTTTCTAGTGTGTACTTTCCCTCCTTTTGTTGTTTTCCATTCATTATCCTTTGGAGGGCTGGATTTGTGGAAAGATATCGTGTAAATTTGTTTTTGTCGTGGAATACCTTGGTTTCTCCATCTATGGTAATTGAGAGTTTTGCTGGGTATAGTAGCATTTGTGTTCCCTTAGGGTCTGTATGACATCTGCCCAGGATATTCTAGTTTTCATTGTCTTTGGTGAGAAGTCTGGTGTAATTCTGATAGGTCTGTCTTTATATGTTACTTGACCTTTTTCTCTTACTGCTTTTAATATTCTTTCTTTGTTTAGTACATTTGGTGTTTTATTATGTGCTGGGAGGAATTTCTTTTCTGGTCCAATGTATTTGGAGTTCTGTAGGCTTCTTGCATGTTCATGGGCATCTCTTTCTTTAGGTTAGGGAAGTTTTCTTCTATAATTTTGTTGAAGACATTTACTGGCCCTTTAAGTTGGAAATCTTCACTCTCTTCTATACCTATAATCCTTAGGTTTGATCTTCTCATTTTGTCCTGGATTTCCTGGATGTTCTGGGTTAGGTGCTTTTTGCATTTTTCATTTTCTTTGAATGTTGTTTCAATGCTTTCTATGGAAACTTCTGCTTCTGAGAGTCTCTCTTCTATCTCTTGTATTCTGTTGTTGATACTTGTATCCATGACTCTTGACTTCTTTCCTAGTTTTTCTATTTCCAGAGTTGTTTCCCTTTGTGATTTATTTATTGTTTCTACCTCTATTTTTAGATCCTGGATGATTTTATTCAATTCCTTCACCTGTTTTGCTGTGCTTTCCTGTAATTCTTTAAGGGCTTCACCCTGTTTACTTGTGTTCTCCTGTTATTTATGTCCTTCTTGAAGCCCTCTATCAGCATCATGATCTGTGATTTTAAATCCAAATCTTGCTTTTCCAGTTTATTGGGGTATCCAGGACTTGCTGTTGTGGGAGAATTGGGTTCAGATGGTGCCATGTTGCCTTGATTTCTGTTGTTAATGTTCCTGCGTTTGCCTTTTGATATCTGGTTATCTCTGGTGTTAGTTGGTCCTGCTGTCTCTGGCTGGTGCTTGTCCCTCCTGTGGGCCTGCAAGCCTGTCTCAGCACCCCTGGGTGACTGGCTCTCCCCTGGCACAGAGTGCTGTGGCACTGCCCAGCTCCTGGGTGCAGGTGGAGCCTGGACTAACTCTGTCCCAGCTGCTCTGCCACGCCTGTGTTCCCTGGCTCCAGGCTGTACCTGCCTGCTAGGTCTCTGGAGAGAAGATGGCAGTGGCCTGACCTCTAAAGCTGGGAGTCAACTCACTCCCTACAGAGCAGTACTTCCCTGGCAGGATGGGTGCACAGAGGACCGTGGAGCTGCCCAGCCCCTGGGTGCAGGCTGAGCCGGGATGGACCCAGCTGTTCTGCCACTCCTGGTCCCTGCCTCTTGACTGTACCTGCCAGCTTGGTCACCGGAGAGAAGATGGCAGCAGCCCGACCTCCAAAGCTGGGAGTTGGAATCACTCTTAAGATACAGATATTTTCTAAGAAGGAAGTGTCCTCAATTTTTTTGTTAAAAAAAAAATCACAACAATATAAACATGCCACTCTTTAAAAAACAAAACAAAACAAACAAACAAACAAAACCCCCCTCAGGGGGCTAGAGAGACAGCTCAGCGGTTTAGAGCACTGACTACTCTTCCAGAGGTCTTGAGTTCAATTACCAGAAACCACATGGTGGTTCACAACCATCTGTAATGGGATCTGATGCCTTCTTCTGGTGTCTCTGAAGAGAGCGACAGTGTACTCACATACATTAAATAGATAAATAAATAAATAAACCTTTCAAAAAAGTTGTTAAAAAAACCAGACATTTAAAATTTCCTAAATTCTGTTTATCTGAAGAAAATGCACAACTAAGATACGATGGGATTTGAAGGAGACACTTTGCAACATTTGGGAGGCAGAATTGGGAGGCCTGGGAGGCCAGCCTGGAGTGCCAGGGCTACATAATGAGACCCTGCCTCAATAGTGATGATGATGATGATGACGACAATGATGATGATTTTAGCGTGTACTTGCTATGTGGGTGTGGATGGGGGATCCACATGCCATGGCAAGTGTTTGGAAGTCCGAGGACAACCTTGTGTATTGCTCTCTCCTTGTACATGTACATGGGTTCTGATTGTCCATCTCAAACAGTCGTGCTTGTGCAGAAGCATCTGCCTGGGGAGCCAGCTTGACAGCTCCGTTTCTTTAGACATGCCGGTGAATTACTAGTGTACAAAACAAGTTTTTTAAAAAAATATATATCAAAGTTTCTAGAAGACCTAAATTTCCAAGGTAAAAAACTGTTAATGTATGATGACCAAAACATTCTAACAGCTTTTTAAAAACTATTTATTTTGAGATAGGCTCTCACTATGTAACTCTAGCTAACTCACTAAGGTAACAGATTTTTTTTTTAAAGCAAAGAACTTTTAAAACATTGTATTAGGAAGAATTATATGCTAGACATATATAGTTTTTAAAATATAAAATACAAGCATATAATTGAGAGAGTAATGAGAAAGCTATTCTGGCAGCACGAATGAATATAAAATAAATGGAGAGAAGCAGAAAGATTCAAGGGGGAGTGTTTACCGCTCTAGTCGGCAGTGTGACACTGCAAGAGTGGGCCCTAAAGTCTCATGCAATAGGCAACTTTATTCAGAGCATCAGGCAATTTATACTCTGAGGGATAAGAAGACTGACCTGAGTACTTTGTACAGCCCCAAGGACACACATGTCGAAACATGTTTCCATAAAGGCACATGAGTAACAACAGCTGAAGTAAGCTCACTCCCATCCTCTACACCTGGGAGGAACACAAAACACATTCCAGAACAATCCATGTGTTGAAGCAACAGGTCACAAGACTCTTGTTGTTTTCTTGGGGGCTTTCTCACAAGTACTCAGGATTTTCTCTTTCTTGGACTGTGTTCTGACAGTGCAGTAAAAAGGAAGTCTTGATGTTCCTATAGGACACACTGAGCATAGAATGGTGACTTCTACTTTCCCCCAAACCTCTGGAAGAGACTGAATGAGGAATTGGAGACTGTGGGAACCATCCAAAAAAATTCAGTGTCCACAGTCACTGGGGTAACACAGGCATGAGAACTCTCCATTCTTCCAGTGATGTCAAAGCGAAGATTAGAATAACTACCTTGTCTCTTGACCTGGTTCCACTTTTATATAATCTGTCCAGTAGTGGGGGCCCAGAATGCTGAAAACTATATTCCCATGATGTTTTTGTAAGTTGAGTTTCTCTTATATATTGTCAAGCTACTCACAGAACAGCTGTTTTTCAGGCTTTGAGAAGTATTTTTTATAAAAAAAAAATTTAAACAGGGTCTTCTGAATCCCTGGCTTACCTGGAACTTGCAGCAATCCTCCTGCTTCTGCCCTCTGAGTGCTGAGATTGTAGGCATGCACCCTATGGCTGCTTTTCCTAGGTGTTAGAATTTATAAATCCTAGTCCCAGTGTGAATTTCAGGATCGAAATAATGAGCTGTGATGTTCTAAGTCAAAGATTCAGGTATTTACCTGGAGGGGCCCCTAACGTAAGTTGTCTGGGGCTTCATAATAATTCGATGACAGAGGTCTTCACTATTTAAGACATTCTAGAATAACTATGAATATCGTTTATGGACTCTATTAAAGCAACTTAAATGCCCTGTATTCAGCTCTTTCTTTGACTGATTTCTAAAATATTGGCAGCTACAGCTATTTTTTCAACAATAATAATCAAAACTTAAGCTACTTAAATTATGACACTAATTAGGGATGAATACTTTGCAATCAACCAGTTTATCAACCTCACTGCCATGACCCATGACTGACAGCCTTGAGACTTTGAATCCAGCCTACCAGTGACAGGAGCACTTAGCACAGCAGCGCCTAATGCTGCCATTGGAATGTTCTCTTGTGAATTACTTATTCAACAGATGGAAGAATAAAATGAGTTGGGTGCTACCACTATATTATTGTAAACCATTACAATGTCTGCCAACCATACACTTTCTCTACAAGCAATTTATAGGCAAATTCAGCAAATGAGGAATTACACAGGAGAACGAAGTCATCAGGGAAACAGAGCTAGAGAGGGAAGCAGGTAATTTGTGTGCCTAGAAGTTTAGGCAAAGAATGAATATTTCTTTAATATCTGTCTTGTATAAGAATTTTACCCCAATGTACAGGTAAGTGTGGGGGATTAGAAAGAATTAATTTTTAACTGGGCTCCCTGGCTGTTTTTTTTCCTAGTTCAGTGTAGTTTTTATTTTTGGGTATGTATGGGGACTTGCATGTGCACCTCAAATCTGGCAATCCTCCATGCAGAGCTCTGAGCATCTGTTGTGAGTCACCTGCTGTGATATCCAAGCCTGGAGATCACAACACCAAGTGTAGGGTCTGCACCTCATTTATCAGAAGATGGAGCCCTGCGTTATCTCCACCAGCTGCTGGTGGCCCCTCTTCACAGCACTGAGGTCCCACAAGTTCCCTTTCCCCATCTATTTTCAGTACCCTAGGGTGGAAGCTGTTTGCCTAGTCATAATCCCCACACAAACCCAAGCATTGTAATCCTCAGGGATGAAATTCAGAAAGCTATAAATCCACAAAGTCTAGAATTCTCAAAATTACATTTTCAAAAGATTAAAATTCTGAATGCTGAAACCCTGAGAGCTGAAGTTTTCAAAGTGTGATTCTTATTAAAATAAAATGCTCTGTGCTAAGAAAGCTAGGCAGGTGCACTGTGTCAGGTGAAACAAATACCTGAAAACCTGGTAAAGAATTAATCTGGATGTCTGTGAGGAAATTTAACAGGTGCTTTAACAAGGAAATATAGTCCCTCTGATCTGAGTCAGAGGCTGGGAGTTAAAGACCTGGGAAAGGCACCAACAGGAGATGTTTTCAAAAGAAAACATAGCCAAACCCTCACAGATGGAGAATAAATGTTCTCTCCTCACTCTCTCCCCAGCACATAACCAAATAAGAGGAGAGACCAGTGAAGAAGCTCATAGATCAGTCTTCTGGGGCACAGAGGAAGGCAAGAGACTGCTTTTAAATTTTTACTGGAGAGTATTGTCAATAAAATAAAGCCTAGCCCATTCACGTTTGCATAACAAGTGTTACTGATGACACAGTTATAGCTTAGCCACTCTTGTGACACAGGCTGTCTCCCTGTTTAGGTCTCAGTAGAACACAGTAATATTCCAGACATAGGAGCACCCTAACTCTACAGGACTTTTGAACTAGTGGGCACCAGTGGTGGGTATCCTGGCAAGTGTCGAATTTTGCATGAAAATACTGCATTCCCCTCTGACCCCCTTCTATCTAGTAGGAGACGCCATGTCAGTAATACAATGTTGGCAGGCTTAGGGATTACAAGTCTTTCATGGATGTAATTCCCAATTCACTATATTGGAAACAGCCAATAGGGAACACTTAAAACGTATCCAGCTGGCAAGGCTACTCATCACCCAAACCAGGTACCTGGCCAAGAAGGTTATATCCTTGGGTTCCAAGAAAACAAGAGGCTTGCTGCAGACAAAAACTCAAAACATCCCATTGGTGCAGTGAATTCAGAAATACTTAAGTCTCTGCCAAAGGGAGGACAAGACAACCAACTTCCAGGACTCAGTTTGAGTAACTGCCTCGACTCTGCCTATACTCCTCTCATGTTCCTTCCATGCTTCTCATTAGTCATGGAATGTCTGTGTTCCACAACAGCAACCAATTCTGGGCCACAGTTTGCATGACCCATCCAGCTGGCCATTTTTCTAACATCAGTGTCAGCTCCTCAATCTTCATTCACCTTTGTACTTTTCTCCTTCACCCTGCTTTCCGTCGTAAAGCATAAATACACTCTGGGATTTTGCTGGGCTCTGCTGAGGAGGACCTCTGCTGTCCTATTCACCAGGCAGCCTATTAGCCCAGGTTGTTCTGGTGATGGAGTCTGTCATGGTTTGAATATGCTTAGTCAATGGAGTGGCACTATTTAGAGGTGTGGCCTTGTTGGAGTAGGTGTGTCACTGTAGCTATGGGCTTTAAGACCCTATCCTAACTACCTAGAAGGAATTCTTCCACTAGCAGCTTTCAGATGAAGACGAGAATTCTTAGCTCCTCCTGCTCCATGCCTGCCTGGATGCTGCCATGTTCCCACCTCGACGATAATGGACTGAACCTCGGAACCTGTAAACCAGCCCCAGTTAAATGGTGTCCTTATAAGAGTTGCCTTGGTCATGGTGTCTGTTCACAGCAGTAAAAACCTAACTAAAACAGAGTCCTAATTGTGATCCTCTCTTCATTTCCTGGCCTCCCAAGTGCACAATCAGGAGGGTGTCCAAATCTCTCAGCACTGAGATAAGGTTGCAGATGGTACACAAAAATCAGTTCATGGCCCAGTGGTACACTGCTCCGGTACTGTTTGGTGGAAATACAAATTGGGAGTTGGGGAGTATAAACAGAGTACAGTGCACCTGACAGCACTGCCCTATCTCATACTCTCTCAAAGCTAACTCTAGCTCCCAGCTTTCTTCTTTCACTAAGAAAGACCCCTAGGTTGGAAAAAGCAAAATATAATAAATACCAGAAAGTGCTCATGGCTCCTAAAAATGGTGTTTTATGTATGGAGAGAGGACACCTGTAGGCTATCATTTTAGAAGGCCCTTCTAGAGCTTGCCTGCCCTTAGTTCCTGCCCCACCTCCAAACAAGAACTTCTAGGCCTCTTAAGGGAGGGGAAATCAATCACTTAAAAATAAAGGCATGTATTTAGAGGTACATTTTTCCCTCTTTTGGCCTCAAGCTTCAGTAGGGAACTGTGTGATCTTGTGTTCATTTAAAATTTTAGTATTTTTTTTCAGAGTTCTAGTTAGCTTTAACTGTCAGTTTGACACAGCCTAGAGCACGCTCTAGGGTTATTTGGGTTTGTCTCTTCCCCAATCAAACGTTAAGGAGTGGTCCTTCCACATTCTAAAGATCAGAGCAATTACTGTGTTCCCATTAGTACTACCCAGGCTTCAGGGCATGTCCGTGGTAAGATAGGAATTGTGAATTAATGCCTGAGGGACTTATTGGAACAGTCAAGTGACTGGCCTGTGAAGTCTTTTGGATTTCCCAAGCCTCTCTCACCATACAACCCCTGTGAAACCAACAGAAAAAAATTTACTTCTTGTTCACCATCTGTCATACCTGTTCCATACTCACCCTCATAGCTTCTTTACAAAGCTGGAGAATTGCACCTTCCCATCCTACAGTGGCCTCATTCATTTCAGCCCCCATGCTTGTGGTACTAAATTCGAATTTATAAAATAAAATGTAAAGAATTCAATTTCCTCACTTTTTACTTGTAGGCTGAAAATTTGCCAGGCCAACCAAGTTAAGTAGCTGAGAGAAACTCATGGGGGGTGGGGGCAGGCTATACCGTATCCTCCTCTGTCCTGATGTTAGAAATAAATTTGAACTCAAAAAAGAGACCACCACTCCAACTATTGTGTCTAGACAAGACAAATTTATGCTTATTAAGAGGGTGTGCTCAGAAGGTTAAAAATCAAATTCCTTGTCCTAAACCCAAGTTTTGTAGTACTTAATGGAAAATATTCACATCTGATTATTTCTTACACTAAGTAGTTGGAAGAAACTTTCTCCAGGATGGGTAGGTTTAAAAACCTGGTATAAGGGCTTGGACAATTAACATTTTTAGGTATCTTAGACAAGGAACTTACCCAGAGATTATTTTCAGGTTTTTTTTTTGTTTTTGTTTTTTTGTTTTTAATTTTTTTTTAGGATGACTTTGCTTTGTGGGCCATGGAAGAATTATAATCTCTCTATCATTTCAAAGTTGGAGTGCCTTCCCCTGTGTCTCTTTCCCTATCATTCCTTCCTTAGTAGACAAGGCTCAGAGAGCACGTGAAGGTGAGAGTGGCGATGGGAGTCCAAGGCTGACAATAGAGACCATGGATTGGAAATGAAGCAATGGGTTTGGGACCCAAAGGCCAGGTAGGGTTAGTGTGAAATTAAGGAAGAGGGTTTGAGGATATTAGATATAAAATGTGTGGAAAAAGAAACCGAAGACTGGCAGGGGTCTGACTAAGCTTAGGAGATAGGATTTGAAAGCCTCTGCGATCAGCTGAAGACCAGAGATAGCGTAAGACAGCTGCGCCCCCGCAGGGCAAGCCACGGGGTGGGCGGGGCATCCCGGGGGCGGGGCCGGGTGACAGTTACATAACTAACCTGTGCTAGCGGCCGCGGAGCTCTTCGGGCGGCGGGGGCGGGGCCGGGGTGGTGCCAGGCTGCTGCGGGCCGGGAAAGATGGCTGCCGTGGAGGCCGAGACGGGGCTGCTGACCCTGGAGTCGCTGCCCACCGACCCTCTACTGCTCATCTTATCCTTCGTGGACTACAGGGACCTAATCAAGTAATGGGGCGGTGCTCTCGGCAGGGGTGGGGATGTGGAAGGAGGCAGGGAAGGAGGCCCCGGGTCGCTGGCTGGACGTGGGCTCTCTCCGCAGCAGGATGACTGCAAGGCGGCCGTTATCCCCGCAGAGCACCCCGGGGGGCTGAAGGAGACTCGGAGGAGCGGTTTGGGTATCCAGGTCCTACTCCTGTTCAGGCCTAGGTCCCCGGAAACTTAGCGCCCTCTCCCTCAAGCCTCGGCTAGGCCGGGTTGCGGAAGAGAGGTGGCTCCCTGGTGCTGCACCCCGCGGACCCTCGCTGGCCCTTTGGGGCCTGGTCTAGTGCTGTGGAAAGGCCACTGTCTCGGCCCACGCGTATCCCTGTCCGGTCTGGGGTCCAGGATGACCAGAGCCCTCGTGGGCAGGTAGAACGCGCGCGAGAAGGCCAGCGACCTTCTGACTCTCTGATGCCGTCGTGATCGCCGGCAGCATGCACTTTGTCTTGTGTCTGCGACTTTTTTTGGCTGTCAGTTTTCCTTTTTATAGTGGGTGGTTGGATTTTGTGTTTTGTCACCGACTTCCGGTGAGGCCTTACAGGTGACTGCAGTTACCCCAGGGTTTCTCAGATGACCAGCATTTACTCCAAAAATAAACACTGGGCTTGTGAGCATTCTTTCAGAAATCAGGACTGTTTTAGGGTGGAGGGACAAATGTCCCTGTCGTGGTGCGCCCCTTTCTTGTCACTCTCACCCCGTGTCAGGATTGTTTACTTTCTTGACAGTATGGCCTGGGTTTCTTGTGCTTCCGTGTATATTTGTAGAGGCTGCAAAATGGCCCTCTTCTATGGGGAAGACACATTTTTGTTTTTTGATTGATTACTGGATCCTGGGCATTTGATGATTGTGTCCCCTGTTTTTAGGGACCTTTAAGAGGTACAGACTTCTTGGAGTTACAGGTAGCTGTTGGTTGGACTAGCTAAGTGGTGGCAGAGGCATTTCTTGAGTTTTCTGTTGTGACCTCCACTCATACCTGCTAAGACATTTGTCTTTCCAGAAAACACACTTCCCTCTACTCAGCCTGTACTAACACAGAGAAAGTTTTTCTGTAGGAAAGGCTGGCCTGCTCAACTGTATTTCATCTGAAATATTTTATTGCTATAACTTCTTATTTAGACAACCTTCTTTCTTTGATTGCTTGCTCCCAGAGTTATCTTCTAAAGACCAATCTGGCTGTCATTCTTCTTAAATAGCCCTGTTTGCACACTGGTCCCTGAACTTCTGCAGTATTTAAGGCCCTTATCTGCTAGCTTATTATCTAGGGCCTTTCAGGCCTTCTCCTCCACTATCATATTTGCACAGTCCATCAGACGGCATACCACACACTTGCACTTGGTCGTGTGTGGTCCGCTCCCTGTCTGGAATACTTCGCTCTCCTCAATTTACCAACCTTACTCCCCCCTTGTCTTCTTCAGCTACAGAGTTCGTAGTAATGGAGTGTGTACTTCTAGAGTGTAAAGATTATTTTTATATTCAACTGCTCAGGTTTGTTTTTTGAATGTCTGCCCTGTGCCAGTTATGTAGGATTACAATAGTGAATTAGAGAGAGATGGCCTTCTTTTTTTTAATGTAGCTTGACTACTATAGACAAGATGGGAAGTCAAACAAGTGTGTGATTACAAGAGGGGCGAAGTATTGGGAAGGAATCTGTGTATTGCACTGGTAAGGAATGTGTAAGACAGGATGACCAACTCCCAGTGGAAGACATGAAGTGTGGCAGAGCGCACTTGTCCTGGTGAAGGGAACAGTACTGAGAGGCTGATGGCTCTCTTAACAACAGTGTGGCCTGTTCAACTAGAAAAACTAGAAAGGTGGTTTTGCTAAAGGTAGAAATGACTAACAGGCAGGCTGCATGAAGTGTGGCTGGTGAGATCATGTAGCCTCTTGTAAGAAGAGACTTTTAGTTCAAAGCTTTAGACAGTAATCAGAATTTTAAGCTGAAGTGACATGACCCCTCTGTAAATGTTTGTGGAAGTGAGTGGAGTTGGATCCTAATTTTGTCTACAGACTCATCCAGCACACTGCAGTTTCTTTCTTGTCCGTCACAGCCTGTCCAACTTTGCCAAGTATAAAACCTGTCGCCAAGCTCTACAATTTTGGTGCATATTTGTTTAACTGTGTTTAGTTGAGCTGTATCAATCTATTGGGAGTTTAATTTGACTCTGAGATAGTATGTTGCTTTCTCCTTATTATTCACAGGGTAATCATACTAACTTACACATTAGGTAGATTTTAAAAGCTACTGCATTGCAGCTTTATGGGTAGTAAGTAGAAACAGGAACAATAAAGGGAATTAAGATTTAACAATTACTGTTTTAACCTTTGATTTTTATTTCCCCCCTTTATACTAACTGAACCTGGTTACTGCCAGTTGTTGCTATGTTAGTCGAAGACTTAGCCAGCTATCAACTCATGATCCACTGTGGAGAAGACATTGCAAAAAGTACTGGCTGATGTCGGAGTGAGTATTCTGTGAACATTCCTTCCTCTGGGACACGGTGTGGTTCTTTTAGAGTAAACTTTTCATTGTTGGAGACAGGGACTCATTCTCTAGTCCAGGTTGGGCCTCCACCTTGTGGCAATCCTCCTGTTTCAGCCTCTTCTGTGCTGGGATTGTAATTGATATACAATAATTGTTCATGTTTATGGGATAAAGTACAATTCAGTGAACATACACAGTATATGATAAGAAGGTTAATTTGCATTTCCGTCTCCTTAAGTGTGTATTATTTGCTGTATTTGGAGCTTTCCAAAACCTTGCTTTTAGTTCTTTATAACATGTTATAAAACATACAGTAAATGTTAGTAACGTCTAGCCATTCATACTCATGCTTCCCCCTCTAGTTACCTGTTTCCAGTGATGCTCTGAACCCCTTGCCTTTTTCCCCTTCCCAGCTTCTAATGCAGAATATATAGTTTTGAATCCTGACCTTGGGTTTATATAATGCTAGTATGTACTGGTTTTCCTTTCCAACCCTAGTTTCTGTTACTGAGTCCAGTCAAAATTACCATATTGCGAAAATAAAAACATAGATGATGGTAAGATTTAGGAGATGTGGAAGGAAAGGCAGGAATACCTAATGTGTTTCTTCAATTATGGGAAGTCAGGGGCACTAAAGTTGGGGAATATTTTTAAAGCTGAAAGTCTTAGTTGTCCCAAGGGAAAAGTTAATAATGGCTGTCAAGTATTGGGAGGAAAGAGAAGGAGGAAGGAGGAATTTGAAGTGTTGATAAGTACTCATCTTTCACTTTGGGGCATCACCTGCTGTATATATAAAATTTGTAAATCAAGGACCAGAGGTATAAGAATATAGAAATATAGAAATAGTTTCCATAGATAACTTTTTTTTTAAGTCACAAGCTCAGCTTTTACAGTGCTGGAGATGGTACTCAGAACCTCACTCATGCTAGCTAAGCATGCTACAGTTACTTACACCCCAGCCTTGTTGATAATAGCTGCATGTATTTATATTAATAATATATGCTAATAAAAAAGATGCTTTATTCCCTCCTTAAACCTCCTCCCCGAAAACAAACAAATAAAATGTACTCCTGGTATCTGGTGTGGTGGCACACACCTCGTCTACACTTGGAGGACTGTGATGGAAGGTCCTGAGTTTGAGCTGACCTGAGTTCTAGACTCTGTTTCAAAAGAAGCAATATACCTCTGACTTGATTTATTCTTTCCTTCATATCTAAGCCTTTGACTCTACATTCCTAGTCTTCATGGTGGCACCCATCCCTGATCCCCAGCCAGAGCTAGGAGTTTTCCTGGGTGCTCAGGCTTTTCCGGCGTTCACATGGTCACTAGCCCTCCCAGCTAGGGCTTCTGTACGTCTCCACTCCTTTCACTTGCTCACCATGGCTTGCTTCAGTTTATTGCCCCTCATGAGGACTGCTTCAGAGCTTTCCTATATCTTCTGTAATGTTCCTAGTTTGCACCCTTAAATCTACCCTCCTCCCACCCCCCATTCTCAGCTCTTCCCTCTCAGCTTCCCTTTAAGCCCTTCAATGGCTCTGCATTTTCTGTAGGAAAAAGTCTAAGCCCACTTGACAGTACTTTGAAGTCCCCTTTGTGGTTGCTTATCCTCTGTGAAGTTTACATTTCATTCTTTAAAGGCTCATGATTAGACTACTTTTTGAAGGGGAAAAAAGTGTACATTTTTTTAATGACCTCAGTGGCCAAGTGAACACTCAAGAAATGTTTATATAATTAAAGCAATGAAAGATGTTGAATCATGTATTTGTTTTGGTTTATTCTCTGGCTGATCCAATGTAGATGTGCTAGAGCAATATTATGCCGTTCTAAATATTCTCAAAAATGGAACAGCCACATGTGCCTTTTGTATTTATAATTGAAGCCAGGTTCAGTTGCATATGCCTGTAATCTCAGCACTTGGGAGGTAAGGGAGGGGGATCATAGTTCATGCCAGCCAGAGTTACATACTCTGTTTCAAAAAGGTTTGTTTTCAACTGATAAATTTTTAGGAGTAAGTTGAAATTTGTACTGATGTACTATTCATATATTTTGTTAAGAACTGGGAAACATGAAAAAAAATTAGGCAGAAAGTGAGAAAATAAGTGACCAATAACCCTACCATGACAGTAGTAACTATTCAATTTTTTTTTTTTATGTATCACTTCTTGTTATCTAGTTCTCTTTGTGGCCAAAAAAAATAGTTAAGAAAATAAAAAGGCATAGTTACCACAAACTCCCAATAAAGTATGTTGGTTAATATCAAAAATACATGCTAAGCTAGGTTTGTGGTACACATTTTTAATTCTACCATTTGATGCTAGAGGCATGAGGTTCAGAAGTTCAAGGTTATCCTTACCAACATTGTTAGTTGAAGGCCAGCCTGTACTACATATGACCCTATCTCAAACAAAGGAAAAGAGAAAAGATATGTTAATATCGCTTCAAAAGATTCTTTTAATCTTGTTTTTAAATCTAGGGAAGAGAAAGCCCGGAAGAATCAGTGCTGGAAATCTCTCTTCATAGATACTTACTCAGACGTAGGAAGATACATTGACCATTATGCTGCTATTAAAAAGGCCTGGGATGACCTCAAGAAGTACTTGGAGCCCAGGTGTCCTCGGATGGTTTTATCTCTGAAAGGTACTGGGAACATAGGGTCCCCATCCACATGTTAGTCAAGAAGGAGTAGTTTAAGTAACTTCAGATCTACTGTGTACCTGACTGGTCCAACCTCTTCCAGGTTACCATTCATACTTTACTAGGCACGGAAGTATAATTCTGTTATTGTTAGAGATCTTGCCATTTTTTGATTGGTCCAGGAACCCATATGGTTATTAGAATAAAAAGCTGAACTACTTTATCATTATTTTATATAAAAAAAGATGCTAAGATTGTTTGAGAATAACTATTATGATTTATTTTTATTTTTTGCAATGATGAGAATTGAGCCCAGGGCCTTATGCATTTTAGGCAAGTATTCAACAATGGAACTATACCCTAGTCCTAAAAAGTGATTATTGTCATTATGATTGTTGCTATGTGTATGTTTTTGTGGTATGCATGTGTGTATACACGTTCACATGGATATGCTCACATCCATGTGTTGAAGTCAGAGGACATCACATGTCTTTCTGGATGGTCCTCCGCTTTCTTTACTGAGTTCAGGTTTCTTCCTGAGCTCGCTGATTGAGCTACTCCAGCTAGCTGGTTTCCCCCAGGTATTCCTGTCTCTACCTCCCAAATGCTGGATTACAGGTAGGTTGATTCACATGCTCAGCTTTTATGTGGTTTCTGGGGATCCAAACTCCAGTCCTCATGCTTCTGTAACAAGTGCTTTATCCACTGAGCCATTTCTCCAGCCCAAGATTATTTTTATTTATTTATTTATTTTATGTATATGAGTACACTGTTGCTGTCTTCAGACACACCAGAAGGGGGCATCAGATCCCATTTCAGATGGTTGTGAGCCACCATGTGGTTGCTGGGATTTGAACTCAGAACCTCTGGAAGAGCAGTCGGTGCTCTTAACCGCTGAGCCAACTCTCCAGCTCCCCCAAGATTATTTTTTTTTTAATTGAAAACTTGTCAATACCTTTTCCTGTTTGTGTCTATCAAATGTTAGGAGAGCACCTGGGTCTTTAAGCATGTAAGAATAAAAGAGTGAGAAAACCTTTTTGTTTGGTGTTTGCAAAGTAGCGAAATTAAGGTTTGAACAGAGGCTGATCTGACCCCAGGATCCATGCTCTCCTATATTGTCTAATTATGGCTAGAAATATTAACAAGGTATCTGTGTGATTTGTCAATGCCTATACTGCTCATCTGCTTCCCACCTGAAGTTTTCCAGACTTAGTCACTAGGTGGAGCCATGCACATGCTCTGGTTTTGTGAAGCTAGAGTTGGAATCTGTTCTTTCTGAACCTGCCTTTCTGAAATAGGTTCCCTTTCTCTTCAGATTCCCACCGTAATGTCTCATGAAAAAGTCGCTTTCAGACAAACTACCATGCATTTATTAGAAGGCAGAATAAATGGTTTTAGTAGACAGAATAGGGTGCAACCCTGGGAGTCCCCATTAATATCACAACAACTTACCCTTTAAGAAGTGAGTGCTAACATTCACCTAGCATGGGGGTAGCTGCTACAAGAGGACAGATGTCATCTGAAAATAAGTCTGCAGTGGTGATAAGTAAAATACGTAATTGTTTATAACAGCTGTTACTAAATACAAAGGTAGACACGAAACTAAGTGTTTATATCACCTCATTTACTTTCCAAAAATCCTGTAAGGAAGATAATTATTGTCTTTTTGTAGGGATAGTACTAACTTAGGGCATAAAAGACCAAGTTTACCATCAAAAAGTAAAAGGTAAAGTCAGGAATTGACTAGAGGTCTCACTTTGGAAGTATAATCTTTACTTCAGTTATAGTTGCAGGGAGAGAACTGAGCCCATTTTGTTTAGACTATCTAAGGTCTCTTTAAACTCCGTATTAGGGCCTTTGGAGTATGAGAGTGCAGTATGGTTGTTCTTTCGGACAGACTCATAGCTCCTTTTTCTTTTGTCCTTTGCTATTCCTAGCTCCTGTGTCTGTTTTGCATCTAGCTGTCAGATTCCTTGGCCACTTCTGCTCTACTCCTAGGTGCCAGTTCTCAGGGCTTGTCAGGAGTTTTGGAATAAGGTTAACAGCACTCTGGATACTAGGAATTTCAGGCTCTGAGTTCCACACTAAGTTAGGAACGTGGCTGCTGACCTCAGGAGCCACTATCATTCAATTTTAAGGTTATATAGGTGTCAGGTTCAAAAGAGAAAGTAGCAACAGATAGGCAGTAGGCTTGGGGTGAGGGTTATGGAGCATCCTGAGGTTGTTAACTGTGTATTTTCAAATCACATTTTCCTTGTATATTGACTTAGAATTGAGCTGGGAGTTTAGTAATCCTTTAAAGGAACAAACAGTAAATATTTTAGAGTTGGTCGGACCGACCCATGGTTTCTGTGACAGAGACCTGTGTTTAACCCTGCCACTAGGCTATTGTTTCTGGGAAACATAACAGCCTTAGACAATAGAGAATCAAAAGGGAGTGGCTGGGTTCCAATAAAAAGGATTTAGCCTCTCAGCTGTTATTTACCAAACCCTGATTAATTACTAGTACCTTCACTTCACATCGGAGAAAAGATACAAAGAAAGTTTAGGTGGCCTGTGTGAGGGGAGAAGAGAGTAGGTGAGTATTTATTGAAAGCAGTAAGGCACTTTATAAGTAAATATGCACATGACATTTCCCTCCTTCCGCAGTTCTCTCTGGTGGGTGGCATTAGCTCATTGTTTTAGAGAACAAGATCAAACAGATGCAATATCTTATAGACACACACACACACACACACACACAGAGAGAGAGAGAGAGAGAGAGATATCTCCACAGTAAGTAGTTGGGCTGAGGTAAGAGCCAGTCTGACTTACTATAATAGAGTGTCTCTTCCAATCTTAATTTTACTGAAATGTAAATATATATTCCCTTATGTCTGTCTTTCTGCTAACTATGGGTGTTTTTACTTCTTAATCTTACATATTAAATAGTCTAAAATGTAGCACATAACATACAAATGTTAACCTCTTTCCTTATCCAACATACTACTTCTGGCTTTATTCAGCTTGCTTCCTTTTCTATCAAACTATTTATTTTTTACATTTTCCTTTATATGTGTATGTAGTGTACATATATGTATATGTTTGTGTGTGTGCCCACTTGTGTGCATGTGAAGACCAGAGGTTGATATGCCTCACATATTCCTAAGTTTTTTCCTACCCTTTTGTTTTGTTTTGTTTTGATTTTTGAGACAGGGTTCCTCTGTGTAAAGCTCTGGCTGTCCTGGAACTTGCTGTATAGATTAGGCTGGCCTTGAACTCAAAAAAGTCCACCTGCCTCTGCCTCCCGAGTGCTAAGATTAAAGGCGTTGCCACCACTGCTCAACTTACCACCCCATTTCTTGAGACAGAGTCTATCACTAAACCTGGAGCTCATTGATTTAATTAGCTGGACTGGTCAATCACCTCTAGGGATATGATATCTCTGTCTCCACATTCTGGGATTGCAGTTACTCAGCACAGTGCCTCGAATTAAAGGTTGCTAGGGATCTGAATTCAAGTCCTCATTCTGGCAGAGCAAGAATTGTTATATGATTCTTTATATTTATATTATATAATTAATATATATATTAATTTTAGAGTAATTTAGATTTACAGAAAGTTCTGTATACTTCTCAGTTTCCCTAGTATATCACACTAGAGGACAAACATCAGAACTAAAAATTCATTAATATTTTGTTTCTTTAGCATTCGATTTAAATTTCATCAGACTTTGTATTAATGTTCTTAGTGTTCTTCCAGGATCCAGTTTAAAGTATTACATCACATATAGCTGTAATTTCTTTTTTTTTTTTCCTCTTTTTTTTTTTTAAAGTTTTTTTTTTTTTTTTGATTTTTCGAGGCAGGGTTTCTCTGTGTAGCCCTAGCTGTCCTGGAACTCACTTTGTAGACCAGGCTGGCCTCGAACTCAGAAATCTGCCTGCCTCTGCCTCCCAAGTGCTGGGATTAAAGGCATGTGCCACCACTGCCCTGTAACTTCTTTTTAACCAGCAGTGGCACTCTGAGTCTTTCCTTGTCTTTTATGACTTGGACACTTTTGAGAAGTACTCAGGGGTATTTTGTAAAAATATCTCAGATTGGTTTTGTCTGATATTTTCTTCATGATTAGAGTGGTAGGTTTTTAGGAAGATTCTTTTTAGTTGAGATGTTGGCCATCACTAGTGATGTTAATACTACGTAGACATATTTACAGACCACAATGTACAACTCAGTTATCACAAAGTCAGTGCGTTCATGGACACGTTCTCCGGAAGTCATAGTAGGACTACGACTATCTGTCCCCAGAGGCCCCTCGTGCCCCTCCCTCTTTCTTGGAGACAACACTGTCCTGACAGCTCCTCCATCCAGCAGTTTTCTCTAGACTTTATATAAATTAAGTGGTTAAGTATTTTGGACAAGTTAATTTTATTTTGATTGTGAAGCTCAGTAGTTTTTGTTACAGATACAATGTGTGAGTAGATTGAGTTTATGTCATCCTGCTGTTGATGAATATGTGGGTGATTTTCAGTTCTGTTAGAAATAACAACTTTTTAAGAAAAGATTTATTTTTATGTGTATGTAGTGTCTTACTTGCATGTGTAGATATGTACATGTGTACAGTGTCTCCAGAGGTCAGAAGAGGGCATTATATCTCCAGACCTGAAGTTAGGGATAGGTAGTAGCCTGGGTACTGAGCCCAGGTTTTCTACAAGAGCAGCGGCTGCTCTTAATCGCTGAGCTATGTCTCCTGCCCCTACGAGGAGTTTCACATTGATGTTCATGAAAGAGAGTGGCCTTTAAGTTTCCTTTCTTGCAATGTCCTTATTAGGATTTTATATAAAAATAATGCTGACCTTAAGGACAGGACCATACAATGCGTGAGGAAGCACCATCTCTCCTGCTCCCTGGAAGAGCTTTTGTTAAGCCCGCTCTTATTTCTTGCTTGGATGATTAGTAAATATGTCAGCAAGCCTCAGCCTGGAGTTCGTTGTGGGAAGTTTTTAAATTAAGGATGCAATGTCTATTTAAGGCTAGAGGCTTTCTTTTGTGATAAATTGTTTGCCCAGGAAATTGCTTCCTACATCTATGTTTTCAAATGTGTTTCACATCTTTCCATGCTTAGGAAATATATAGCGATACAGCCTTTTCCATTTCTGAGTTAGTTATTTGTTGTTGCCTCCACTCTTGCAGGGTGGGGACCAATCGAATCTTTTCAGCAGAGAACTGTCTTTTTGGTCAGTCTATTTTACTGTAGGTTTGCTTTTTATTAATTTTTTGATTTTTAATTTACTATGATCCCCACCCCTTGCTGACCTACTTCATAAATTTTCTTCTACTTTTTTTATTAGACTCCCTAATATTTTAGGACTATAAATTTCCTTCTTATCATATTAGCTTATCTTACATGTTTTTTAAAATTAATTGTGTGTGAGTATATTACACATATTTGATGTGCGCATGTGTGCATCTGTGTAGAAGCCAGAGGCAGTGGTGAGCATCTTCCTTAATTGCTTCCCATCTCTTCTGACCTCCCAGGCACTGCGCATGTGTGAAGTCCAGACACTTAGACACATTACTACAAAAATACATTTGTCTTTTAGAAGTTACGTTATTTCTCTCATCCAGAACTGGAAATGACCCAAATATTCAAATAGTTTTGGGGATTGGGTCTTCCAGTGGATCGGGCTAGCCTGGCTGGCTGGCAAACCTGAAGGACTTCCCTGTGACTGCCTCCCTAGTATTAGATTACAGGTGTTATGATTGCATCTCACTTTGTACCTGGGCACTAGGGATTCTTAGGTTCTCATCCTCATAGGAAGCCCTTTACCAACTGAGCCATCTCTTCAGATCTTAATTTTTTTAAATTGCATTTTACTTAGTGAAAATAACACATATTTAGTATGTGACACTTGTTCAAAAGCCAGCTTTCAGGAATGAGTCTTCTCTTCACACCTGTGGGTCCCAGAGATGGCTCCTGTCCTCAGGCTTTGTGGTGAGTACTGTGTCTTCTGGGCCACCTTGCCTGGCCCTGACTTTTGTTGCTTTATTTTGTTTGTTTGCTTGCTTGCTTGCTTTAGTTTTTGTCTCAAGGTTTCTCTGTATAGCCCTGGCTATCCTGGAACTGGCTCTGTAGACTAGGCTGACCTAGAACTCACAGAGATCCACCTGCCTCTACATCCCAAGTGCTGGGATTAAAGGTGTGCACTGCTGCTACTGCTACCGCTCGCTTCCCATTATTTGTTTATTTTTTAAAAGACTTAAGGACTGGAGAGATGGCTCAGCAGTTAAGGGCACGGGCTGCTCTTCCAGAGGTCCTGAGCTCAATTCCCAGCACCTACATGGTGGCTTACAATTATCTTCAATGGGATCAGATGCCCTCTTCAGGTGTGTCTAAAAACAGTGACAGTTTACTTACATATAAATAAAATAAATCTTAAAAAAAAATTTAAAAAATATATTTTATGTGTGTGGGCATTTTATCTACATGTATATCTGTGCACCATATGCTGTGCCTGTTGTCCTTGGAGACCATAAAAGGGCACCAGATTCCTTGGAAAAGAAGTTACAGGTGGCTATGATCCACCCACCATGTGGATTCTGGAAATTGAACCCAGGTCCTCTGCAAGTGGAGCCAATGCTAGTGACTACTGAGCTATCTCTCTAGCTAGCCTCTTTTTGTCTCTATTAGTTACTGAGAGACTTAGTGAAATATCCTACTGGGCAGTGTTCTAAAGTAGTTCACCAAGATTTTCAGCCTTTGGTATACATTCACGTACAATTATTTTTCCTTGAATATTGGCAGTGATATAACAAATCATTTTGATTTCTGTTAATGTATTATCATTACTTAAAATAAATATTATAGTTAAGTTCTCAAAGGAATTGAACTTGAACTTGTTAATTAAAAAGAAAAGTATCTTGAATGGACCTAACTTAACCCAGTAAATTCTTAAAAGGCCCCTTCAGAAGGCGGAGAGATTCACCGTATGTTTTTTCTACTGACTCTGAATAAGCAAACAGAGCCGGTGTAGGACAAGACTACAGACTAGGCAATGTCGGGGGCTTCTGAGCACTGAGGGCCTCATTGAAAACTGCAGGTTGCTGAATTCTGTACCTACTTAGTGAGTTTGGAAGGGTCTCTGAAGCAACAGCTAGGTAAGATGAGCTAGCAGCCCAGTTGACACTGTGAATTCCAACATCGTGATCTAAACAGAGGGTCCAGTTGCACTTGAACTTCAACCTGGAGAAACAAATAGCAAGTGAATTCCTGGCTTGGTTTCCTAGGGGGTGGGCCCAGTGTACTCCACCCCCTCTCAGCTGAGCCTAGAGTAGAGGGGCCAGGTATGCACCTGTGTGGGAGAGCTGCTTCTGCCGGAGCCTTGCCTGGGCGGCCTAGCCTCACATTTGCTTGCAAAATAGGCAAACAAATCAGTATGTTTCAACTGTGTGCAGCAGTGGAAGATAACACACTGCTTGTAAATCCATTCTTTTGCCATCTTAGCTCTGACATTAAATATATATATATATATTTTTGGGGGGGGGACTGTAGGTGGCACTTCACTGTTGAGCCTGCTGTCCCTTTTCAGTGTAACTTTATGAGGAAAAAAAATGTGTGTTTATGCCATGATGATAGAGACATAAAATTTTAACCTTTCACTATTGTATTTATGACAGTTCTCTGTTAGTTCTAATAAAGATGTTTGATTTAAACTCTATCTCATGTGATCTGAGTGAAGCCGTCCTAGTTTTTCTCTCTGTGCCTACATTAAGATGAGTATCTTGGGTGGAATTTTTTTTTCCTTTGATGCTAAAATGAAACTAAGGCCTAACACATTCTAAGTTCTCCTCTGCACTGCATCCTTTAGCCTTTGTTCTTTACATAGTCTGTCTTTCATTAGATTATTTGGCTTATTGATTCTTTTTACTAATATATTTGGATGTAACATGCCATTTAAATATGTTCACTCTTTATTTTTGTGTTTTTAATTATGTTTAATTCCTTTGCTTTCCCTTCATATTCCCCTTTTAAAGTTCACAATGTAGATTAAAATTTGTATCTCTTGACTTATCAAGGTCTAATAGAATTTGGTATGTCATCACAGCGAAAAGCTTTAGTTCTGATCATGCCCCTCCCTGTTTTATGGAAGGGTCTTTGGGCTCCAGCTCAGGTCTCTGTGCACGTTAGCCCATCGCTGAGCCCATCAGAGCTCCTGGTGTTAAGTTTTTGTGACTTTAGTTTTTAGCGCATTTCTTAGCCTGGACACTTGTGGCTAGGCTCACAGGCTTCGTCAGCACACCTGGCTCTTTGCCTGCTCTCTAGTCAGTTCTTGATTATATTCAGGCTTAGATCTTTTGAGTGATTGCAAAGCATTATTTAGGTCTCAGGGTAATAGCTTTTTCTTCTAGAGATTTCCTGTTGCTTTTGCTGCAAGTCGTTTTGTTTAGGGTTGATGTAGTTGGAAAGCCTGGGCTTCTTGGCTGTGAGGACTGGCTATTTCCAGTTCACTTTCCGGTAGGCTTTCTGTAACACGGACAAAACCATGCTTGCTTGTTATTTGAACAAGTACTTTTCTCTTTGTGGACTAGATCCTTTTTTTTTTTTTTGATCATCAGCCCTATATATTACCTAAAGCTGAGTTTGGCTTTTTGTTTTAGAATTGGCAGTTGCTTAAGAACAATGTCATTCCAAATGCCTGAATTAGCTCCTGTGCTGTTGTTTGTTTGTTCCTGTTTTTCCTTTTCTGAGTTCACTACTAGGGCTACAAGCAATGTGCTCCCACTTCTGGCTAGTTTGTGGGGTGTTTTCGTGGGGTGGGGGTGGTTGATTGCTTTAAAGTTTTTTCTTTATCTCTTCAATAGACTTTTTGCCATAATCATTCAGTAGTGAGAGGTTTGGTCCAACGAGCTAAGGGGCAGTTGTTTGGAAGAACATCACTTCTCTTGGTATTTGTAGGTTTTTCTGTTTGTGGCAGCTAGAATGTAGGCTATGTTTTCTAATGTGCAACGGAGAATTTAACTTAGTGGCTTCTTATAGCATAAACCTACATCTACTGTCCTCCACTTCCCATAAAGGGTCACATTGAAACTCTAGAATAACGTCAATTGAGAGGACTTCCAGAGCTGTTTTTAAACAAAGTATGAATATATTAGGTTTGGAAAAGTGAGACAGAAGGTTTTTGTTATAGTGTAATAAATTAATTGTTCATTTCATTGGTGCCCCTTTCCAATTCTTTGTGCCAGTGTTTTCCATTTTGAGAGGAAACTAACCACTTTAGTGTTTAAAATTAATTTCCAATTCATTGTCTGGTATTTTGAGAGTATATTTTAAACAGAATTCACTTGCCGTAAGATGGTTTCTTGGGTTGACAGATGACCTAATATATTGAAGTCTGTGCACACACTTCTGTCTTTGGTGTGTATTTGCAGAGGGTGCACGTGAGGAAGACCTGGATGCCGTAGAAGCTCAGATCGGTTGCAAGCTCCCTGATGATTATCGCTGTTCATACCGGATCCACAATGGGCAGAAGTTAGTGGTTCCAGGGTAAGGCGTTTGATGTTTTAGTAATTTTCAGAAATGGGTATTACTTTCTAGAATGAAAGTACATTTTATTCATAATTTTTCTTAGCTTTCTTAAAATGTATAAGAAATGTATGTTTATATATATATATAATATATGTATGTATGTATGTATGTATGTATAGAGGCAGATATTCCTTCCTTTTCCTTAGAGCAGTCCATAATATAATATCTATAGATTAAGTTAAAGTTTACCAAAATGAAATGTGACTTATAAAAGCATTATTCCTGCCAGCACATTTTTATGATTAAAGTAAGATCAGGCCAGGGACGGAAGCTGTGGGCCTCAAGAGGGTGTGTATGTGTGAGATTTGTGAGTATGTCTGACTAACCTGCTTGTTGTGCTTACCCTGTTACAAGCTAGGTAAAATGTTTTGGGAACTTGATGCACGTTCTGACTACTATACATGGAAAAAAGCATGATTTGTTCAAGCTGTATACACCAAATTAAGGAAAGTAGAGTTTTGTCATAATCAAGAACAGCCTATAACTGAATGGCCTTTTTAAAAAACTTTGTAAATTGTATTCATCGTAGTCTTTTTGTTTTGGGGTGTTATTTGTTGTTGTTTTTTTGTTTTTGGTAAATAAAGACCATATAGTAGCCATCAAATTTATTCACAATTTTTAAGGCTATAAACTTTGAATGTGTCTATTCCTTTTGTATTTTCATGGAATTAAACTATTTCAAAGATACTGTGTTTATAAAATACCAAAAATGCAAAAAGAATGGTGCATTGTTTTTGATGGAAGCTGCTGGTGCTCGGTGCGCGATGTACGCGTTGCTTTGTGGGCCCTTCCTTTTCCCACCCTTTATCCCCCCAACACTAGATAGGAGAGAAAGGATAAAGGACAGAGGAGACAGACACACACACACACACACACACACACACACACACACAGAGAGAGAGAGAGAGAGAGAGAGATATCCATGAATCTAATTTCTTTCCCAACTGTTGCTCCCAGTTTCCAGCCCAGCGCAGCCCCTTTAAACTGTTTCTCCCAACAGTTCCCCAACAGTCTGTGTAAAGTCTCTTCTCCCACCTTTCCCAACATTACCAACATTAGCAGCTCCAAACTGTAACAACTGTTCTAGCCTGTCCGCTCAGCTTCTTCTCCTGCTCAACTGTCTCCTAACAATATTTTCTGTACCACTGTCATCTTCTCTCACTCTACCAACCCCTTCTCTCTCAGCCTCAGCTCGATTTTTTTTTTATGTCCTATCCTCTTTTCAGAAATCCAAGAGGCAACTAACACTGAAGGTCATAGGATCAAGCAGTTCTAAAGCTAAGAATTCTTAAAGGGCCAGTTGACTAGCAACTGGGGATCCTTTAAAGGGCCAGGCACACAAGATAAATAACTCTTCAGTGAAGAATTATGGGAAACTGTTAATGATTTCACATCTGGGTTGAGTGTCCTGGGATTCTCCAGTGAGATCCTACTGATAATACAAAGTAAAGTACTCAGAATACAAAGTATCAAGAATGGTCATAAACAGGCAAGTGAAGGGGCTGGAGAGATGGCTCAGTGTTTAAGAGTGAGTCTTGCTCTGGCAGAGGTCACAAGTTCCCAAAACCCACATTGGGCAGCTCAGCTCACAGTGGCCAGAAGTCCCAGCACAAGCGACTCCCAAGGCCTCTGGCACCTGTTCTTGTGCGCTCATGCTCGCCCCCCTCCCCCCTCTCTTCCCCCCTCCTCCTCTCCTCTCTTTTCTTCTCTCTTCTCTCTTCTTTCTGTCACACACACACACACACACGCAACTTAAAATAAAATAAGAAATTACTTATCTCTTTACCTATCCATACATCCCAAGACATCAGACTTGGAGAGGACTCTGCCAGTGATCAGTGTTTCTGGTTTCATGAGATAAGCTGAAAGTTGATTCAAGATAAAATGTCAGAAATGTTATCTTTTTTTCATTAAATTAGCTATCAATATATGTGTATGCATTTATGAGTATACATAAATAGCAAATCACAGAAGTACTGGCAGTTCAGTATATAATAAGATAGATTTTTTTTTTATTTTGGAGACAAAGTCTTACTGTATAGTCCATGTTGGCCTTGATCTCATTATAATTCCTTTCTCAGTCTTTTGAACAGTTGGGATTTTAGGTATTTGCCATTTGCTGAGTGAGTGTGAATGAGTGAGTGAATGTGTGTGTGTGTGTGTGTGTGTGTGTGTGTGTGTTAAGACAGGGCTAGTCTGGCCCATGCTGGATGAGAATCCACTATATAGCCCTGATTGCACTCTTTCAGCCTTCATCTTTCTAAGGGTGGGATTACAAGTGTGAGGCACCACACTAAGTTCCTTAAAAGCAGTGAAGTTATATATCTTCTAAGGAGACTAGTGTTTATACTTTTAAACATTTAATTTTAAAATTTAAATCAGAATCTTTTTGATTAAAAGAGTAAATTTGATAAATAGAAATGCTAGTGGTTTTGATAGTCTTGATTTAGAATTTGTATGCTAATCATTTCTTTGTATGCTTACCAGTGTGTGGCTGGGCATGGTGACAAACAATTCTAATGCTGATAGTCTCAGTTCTCTGAAGGCTGAGGCAGGAGGATTACCTCAAATTTGAGGCCAACATCATCTATATAGCAAGTACCAAGCCAGCTAAGACTCCATAGCAAGACCCTGGTGTTTGTTTGTTTGTTTTAAACAAAATGAAAAATACGTTTGTCAGTATGAAATTATTTATCAAAAAGATGGGACATGGCACTGTTTGTTTTGGTTGTTCTGCTTTTGATGGTTTTGAATCTGTATTCTCTTCAGGTTGTTGGGAAGTATGGCACTGTCAAATCACTACCGCTCTGAAGATTTATTAGATGTTGATACTGCTGCGGGAGGATTTCAGCAGAGACAGGGACTGAAGTACTGTCTGCCTTTAACCTTTTGCATACACACTGGCTTGAGTCAGTACATAGCTGTGGAAGCTGCTGAGGGCCGGAATAAAAACGAAGTGTTCTACCAATGTCCAGTAAGTAGGAAGGGTGTTTGATTATGGCTTTAACATGTATCCCGATAATAATATAAATGTATGCATTGCATACTTTCAGGGATCTAAAACAGGCTGGAGCATCATATATTTTATTAACTAGAGAACTACTGTTTTCACATGGTAATATGGAATACCAAAAGGAAGGTTTGCCCCTAGAGAAACAGTACAATCTATGGCATGCTTAGATGGAAAGTTGCTATTCATGTTAAGACATTTTAATTAAGTATAAGAAAAATTGAGGAACTTATTGTCAAAGTCCTTGAATATAATATGTAAAATTATTTTTTGAGCATCCTAAAATTGTTCAGGTCTCTTGACTCTGAATTCAAAGCCCTTTTTTGTAGGATAACAAGCTATCTTATCACTTCTACTTACTAATTATGTTCTCAAAGAACAGTTTTATAACTTGTCTTATTAGAAATAGACTATATGTTTTCATTTTATTGAGAGGTTCCTTCAAACATTTTACAGAATAAGCCTGAACATAGAAATTACAATAGTAGGAATTGACAAGTGTTGCTAAAATTTATTCTCAAGAAGAAACATAAGTACTATTTACCTGTCCTCTTAAGGACCCAATGGCAAACCAAGGCATTAGTCCACTTAAAGTTCATTCTGGGGACCAATGACTATATGTCATAGGTGAGGGACTACTTACAGGCATGTGGGTACCCCTCTACCAACTGGCTGCATCTCAAAAGCTTTACCCAGAAGGTATGAGGACTTCCCCATAGCTATATATAGATAGAGCCCCAGCCCTAGTCTTCCCCTATCTTTATATGCCAGGTAGTAGGGAGCAGCTAGATACTCAGGTAAGAATCTCCTGTCCATCTAGGCTCCTCTATGGAGATGGGATGTAAGCCATCAACCAGAAAAGCTGGGATGATCTTTTGTGTTGGGGGAGAGGGGTTGGGGAGGGCTACAGCTGAACTTTTCAAGATAGTGGTTGCTTGGCTTAGAAGACAGTTATTTATAACAACAAGGAATATTTGACTATTGAGTAGACACTATTTTTATCTATTTTGCTTTGTTCCATGAGATCTAGTAAGGAACAAGAATAAATGTATTTATATCTTTTTTTTCATATAGGACCAAATGGCTCGGAATCCTGCTGCTATTGACATGTTTATCATAGGTAAGAGAAATATAGAAAAGTCACTTTTCCCTTCCTATTGGTTTCAAAAAGAAAATGAATTGGGACAACTTTGACTTCCTTGAACAGCTGGCCATTTTATGCTTGCATTTCTTAATAGTTCCAGGTTTATAAAGTTCTGTGTCTGTGCTCTCTCACAGGGCAGCCCTTGTGCTTTCTTTGTATTTTGTTTAGAAAAAAATTCATATTCTGTACAGACTTAAGTTTTAATTTTCTTTACAGAAGTAAGATGCAGAATTGTTCTGTGTATATAGTTCTTATATCCCTTTCAGGCAATAGGATACCCTGATAGAAAGAAACTTGGGAGGGAAGGGGTTTATTTCAGCTTGCAGGTCACAGTCTGCATTGTGGGAAGTCAGGGCAGGACTCAAGCAGGAGATTGAAGTGGCCCCATGACTGCCGTTTGGGGGACTCTTCAGTGTGTATGGAAGCGTAGCTCAGCGTTTGCTCTTGATCCGGTCTCATCCTGCCGAGACTCTGCTTTTCAAAGGGATTTCTGACTTAAACACTTCCCTATATACTCATAACACACAAGATGTTAAGGGACAACTCAGTGGTTGTCTATGTGCCTGGCATGTGCAAGACTCCAGTTATAATCCCTAGCACTCAGTAGAGAAATATTACTTTTAATTTTATCTTCTAATTGGAACCTTGAACAGAAAATGACTGTCTGTTTTTTTCATACTGTGACATGGTCCGGGTTTGTGATAGACTTCACAGTATTTGAAAAGGTCTCATGCTATGCATGTTGTGCAAGCTTTTACATTTAGACCTTGGCTTTCAACCCATTCTGACTTGGACTCACTTAACTCAGTGTCTCGTTTCTAAGTCACGATGCCATGCTTGTGCTAATTGTCTTCGTGGTTAGCTTATTTTCAGAGGTGATCATCACAGCTTTAATCCAGCAGTGCTGGTCTGTTTAATGAAGGGTTTTCTGGTCAATAAGGAAAGTGCTGTGGGGCTCTGAGTTTCTTTCTTTCATTTTCATGTTTTTCTGCTTTTAGACAAAATAAACCATCATTGCAACAGATACTAAAGTCTGATAATTAAAAAACATAATTAGTGGTATAAATTGAACATCTGATACTCAGTAAAAACCTGGGCTAATTGAAATTGGATTAGAAAGAAATTCATTGAACAATAATATTAACTAAGTACTATATATATGCTAGGTATTTAGCTGTACTATCAAATAAAATGATGAGGTTTAATAGTTATTTTGTATTACCTAGAATTTTTAGCTTAATTCATATAAATTCTTGTCATGGATCCTTTTAGTATATCAGGGACAGATAGTGTGAATTGGACTGATGTAATAATAAATAATTACTTTCTGCTTTGAGTTGGTCAGTGAGATATGGAGGACCACTGTGCAGCTGAACCTGTAGAACTGAGCGTCTTGACTGCTTTGGTATTAACCCGATGCTGAAAATTTTACAATGTCATGTCTCTGGAAGATGTCTAGACTGAGCCTGGCTTGTGCCAATATTTTGAGTGTATATCAGGATGTATCTAAGATGAATCCTGACCATTGAGAGTAGGAGCCTGATAACCTTCCTTAATGCTTTTTTCCTAGATGTGACTATTTCCTTTGTTCTGTATAAAATGAATAGACAAATATTTTTATTACTGTACCAAAACCAATTAATGCGAATATAAAACAAACAAAAACCAATATAGCCGGGCGGTGGTGGCGCACACCTTTAATCCCAGCACTTGGGAGGCAGAGGCAGGAGGATTTCTGAGTTCAAGGCCAGCCTGGTCTACAAAGTGAGTTCCAGGACAGCCAGGGCTACACAGAGAAACCCTGTCTCGAAAAAAACCAAAAACCAAAAAAAAAAACCAAAAAAACAAAACCAAAACCAATATAGGTGGAAATAGCTGTAGAATTCCCTAACAAAAGTTAGGCAGGGGCTGGGGATGGTGGTGGTAGGGAACACAAAGGAAATAATATTGATAGAATTGAGAACAGAAGGACCGGAGAGATGGCTCATATGGGTAAGAATACTCAATATGCAGCCAGGAGGATCTGAGTTCAAGTCCCAGTACCTATGTAAAAGCTTGGCATGGCTTTTACCCACCATGGACTTGTGCTCATGCCTGTCATCTCAGCATTTTATAGGGCAGAGCCAGGAGGCTTGCTGGGGCTTGCTGAATGCCACTTTAGCTCCACATACAAAGGGAGGCCCTTTCTCAAGGGAATAGGTGGAGAGTGGTGAAGCAGGGATGTGATGTCTTTCAGCCTCTGCGAGTGTGCACAAGTGCACAGATGCACATAATTGAGCATACACCACAGTCATAATAAATAAGAATTGGGAAAAAGAAATTTATCTAATAGAATAATAGCAGAATTATACCTATAACTATTTCTAGTTTTGGTATCGTACCTTAAACATAGAGAAATTATAGTTGCTTGCTTCCTCTGTTGATTTTTTTTCCTTGTACTTATTTTCCCCCTTCTCGGTTTGTAGGTGCTACTTTTACTGACTGGTTTACATCCTATGTCAACAATGTTGTATCAGGTGGTTTCCCCATCATCAGAGACCAGATTTTCAGGTATTTCAGTTGGGGCTTTTGTGATTGAAACAACTGTAAGTCAGAAAAGGCTATCTCTTGCAAATATCTGTCATGAGATGAGATTTCCATGGAAGGTTAATTAATGAACTTCATTGTCCTATATCTCTGTTTCATTCTCATATCAAAGCCAGAACATCCAAACATTTAATCAACCAATATTTCTCTTGTCTTGAAATCAAGAGGAAAAGCTAAATGTGATTTAGTAGTTGGATAGTATCTACAAATTTCTCTTTGCAGAACAATAAAGTTTGCCAATTAATAAGTTTATTATGAATAGCAAGTGAATAACTGACTCCAGGCAAACATTTATTATCTGTAACTCGATGTTGTATTAGAGGTGACTATGGGTGATACTAGTTCCTAGTAGCCTTCAGGGCAGAAACAGTAGGTTAAGTATAAGTCATAAGAGGCTTAATATGTTTACATCCTTACATATTTTCACAGTCCATAGTTGCCATTTAATAGTATAGTCAGTTTTCAGAAGTCTCCCCAATTTTTTAGCACTGAAAACCCAGAGAAGCCCTTGTTGGTTTCTAAATTGATTACTGATCCATGGTTTGAATTACTGACCATGGATCTTTGATTGCTGTCTATACTGAACGAGAGACAGCGAGGTTTTCCACTATTATAAAGTTAAAGTTCAATAGGGTTGTATCAAATATGACTTAAAGTTTTAAAGTATAGGTAAGGTATTGTACTTTATATCTTTAAACCTTGTAAGAATTGAAACTAGTTGATTTAAACATGTTTAATTTTCCTCTTTGCTAGATACATTCATGACCCAGAGTGTGTAGCAACAACTGGAGATATTACAGTTTCAGTGTCCACATCGTTTCTGCCAGAACTCAGCTCTGTGCACCCACCACACTATTTCTTCACTTACCGAATCAGGTGAGAATTGTAAGCGGGACTGTGTGCTCATCAGTGTGTTTCCATGACAAAACTCCTGAGGAATCAACTCTTGTGGGCCAGGACTTTCAGAGCCTACAGCCCATGGCCACTTGGCTTTCTCGTTTCTGGGCCCAAGTGTGATTTGGCAGAATGTCCTAGGAGCACAAACGAATGCCGCAGAGCAAAGGTGTTCACTTTATGGTGGCCAGAAGCAGAGGAAGAAGAACCAAACAAATCTTCAACACATGAGCACTCAGGCACCATTTTGTATCTGAATCGTAACACTCCCCTTTCAGTTAAAATGCTACTATCCTATGGCTGGTTGCTCTAGCTCCATTTGGACGTGATCTGTGAAATGAATTTTATGGATTTTGTTTTTTATTTTGTTTTATGGTCCTATGAACCAAACTAAGAGCCTTGTCCATGTTTGGCAAGTACTCTTATCACTGAGCTACAACCCCAGCCATGAAGTACATTTAAGGGTTATTTTTTTTTTAATTAAAAAAAAAAAAAAAGCCAGGCTTTGGTGACACACTCATTTAATCCCAGAATTGAGGAGGCAGAGGCAAGTGGATCTCTGTGAGTTTGAGGCCAGCCTGGTCTGGTAACCAGAGTGAGTTCTAGGACAGCTGATCTACACAGAGAAACCCTGTCTGGAAAAACATAACAAACAAACAAAAACTTATATTTATTTTTTAGTGTATATGATTGCATATGTGTGGGTACATGGGTATGCAGAGTCCTGAGGTTGACATCCGTTGTCCTCTGTCACCACCTATCTTAGTTTTTCTTTCTTTCTTTCTTTTTTTTTTTTTTTTAATTAGTCCCTTTTCCTGGTTCTCCTCTCCCCGAAAGTCCCATAAGCCCTCTTCCCTCCCCTGTTCCCCAATCAACCCCCTCCTGCTTCCCTGTCCTGGAATTCCCCTACACTGCTACATCGGCTCTTTCCAGGACCAAGGGCCTCTCCTTCCTTCCTCTTGGGCATCATTTGATATGTGAATTGTGTCTTGGGTGTTCCAAGCTTCTGGGCTAATATCCACTTATCAGTGAGTACATACCATATGTGTTGTTTTGTGATTGGGTTACCTTACTTAGGATGATATTTTCCAGTTCCACCCATTTGCCTAAGAATTTCATGAATTCATTGTTTTTAATAGCTGAGTAGTATTCCATTGTGTAAATATACCACATTTTCTGTATCCATTCCTCTGTTGAGGGACATCTGGGTTCTTTCCAGTTTCTGGCTATTATAAATATGGAGCCATGTTTGAACATAGTGGAGCATGTGTCCTTACTGCATGCTGGGTATATGCCCAGGAGTGGTATAGCAGGGTCCTCCAGTAGTATCATGCCTAGTTTTCTGAGGAACTGCCAGACTGATTTCCGGAGTGGTTTTACCAGCTTGCAGTCCCACCAGCAGTGGAGGAGTGTTCCTCTTTCTCCACATCCTCGCCAACATCTGCTGTCTCCTGAGTTTTTGATCTTCGCCATTCTGACTGGTGTGAGGTGAAACAAAGGAGCTAAAACCGTCCAGTGGAAAAAAGATAGCCTTTTCAATAAATGGTGCTGGCTCAGCTGGAGGTCAGCATGCAGAAGAATGCAAATCGATCCATTCTTATCTCCTTGTACTAAGCTCAAGTCCAAGTGGATCAAGGCCCTCCACATAAAACCAGACACACTGAAACTAATAGAAAAGAAACTGGGGAAGAGCCTTGAGCACATGGGCACAGGGGAAAATTTTCTGAACAGATCACCCATAGCTTATGCTCTAAGACCAGGAATTGACAAATGGGACCTCATAAAATTACAAAGTTTCTGTAAGGCAAAGGACACTGTCAATTGGACAAAATGGCAACCAACAAATTGGGAAAGATCTTTACTAACCCTACATCCGACTGAGGGCTAATATCCAATATATACAAAGAACTCAAGAAGTTAAACTCCAGAGAACCAAATAACCCTATCAAAAAATGGGGTACAGAGCTAAACAAATAATTTTCACCTGAGGAATATTGAATGGCTGAGAAGCACCTAAAGAAATGTTCAACATCCTTAGTCATTAGGGAAATGCAAATCAAAACAACCCATCTTAGTTTTTGAAGCAGGTCTTTCAGTTAATCTAGAGCTTGCCAATACATCTAGATCAGCTGTCTATGTGTATGGGGTTCATAGGCAGGCAGCTATGCCCACCCAATATTTAAGTAGGTTCTGAGGCTCCAAACATCAGTCCTTATGTTTGTGCCCACTGAAGCACTTCCCTAGCTCTAAAGTACACTTAAATGTTTTAAATTACATCTTTAATTTCTAGAGTGTGCATGTGTGGGTCGTGTCCTGTGGGAGTTGGTTCTGCCCTATCTTGGATCCTGGGGATGGTACTGGGGTTGTTAATGTTTGGCAGGAAATGCCTTTACCCTCTGGGCTGCCGCACCATCCTGCACACTTTGAAAATAGTTTCTGGCTGAAGTTTTCAGAAAAGTTAATACGTTTTCTACAGTGTTCACAAGGAATTTGACAGGTTATGGTGTTTTGGTTTTTTTTGCATGTGTCCTGAGTATAAATTGTTTCAGGAACTACAGGAACTAGACTACTAGGTTGGAAATGTCAAAGGCTCTATGTTAGATTTGTAATGTAATCTAGAAGTTATTGCATTGCCAAACAGAAAACCATGCATTTAAAATTTCATGTGGCCTATCTATATTCAATTTTAAAATGTAATTAATATTTATGGAGTACTTCTTATGTGTCATACATAGTATTAAATGTTTGATTTGATTAAATATAAAAACAAATGCTTTAATTTACTGTAGTTAGAAATGTTCTGTGCTTAGGCAGAAAGATAACCCATTGCTCCAAGTGTAGTTTAGATATTTGTTTTTATTTAGATCCTGCTTAAAATTAAGACTCTATTAAAATAGAAACACCTCCCTGCTCTTACAGTATTTAGCATGAAAATAGAGATTGAGTCCTAGAGAAAGAGAAATGTTAGCCTCTAGACACAAATTAAAGTGTAATTCCAGTAATTGGTGACATTTTGCTTTGAGCTTTTTAGAAGCTATAGAAAAACAGAATTGTGTTGCATAGGTTTGTATGAATGAATGAATGAATTAACTAATGAGTTCTTCAGAAGTTTTTCATGACACTGTATCTAGAAAGTGTCTGCAAAATGGATATTTATTTGATCAGCCAAAGAAAGTTGTTTCCGCTGTTTTTGCATTTATTTATGTAGTCCTTCTATTGTTGGTTCTTACTGAATAATGGATGCATAAATTCAGTGAAAGCGTTGTCATGGGGGCATGGAATTATCCTAATTTAAGCAGTGTTTTTGAGACCTTATGGCTAACGTGGACTTTGGGTTAGATTTACTTATTTTCCTTGGAAGTCTTTCATAATATTAATTCAAATGCTGTAGTACTTAAACAAATAAAAAAGGAAGATAATACATCTATGCCCTCTTCTTTTCTCCAGGATTGAAATGTCAAGGGATGCTCTTCCTGAGAAGGCCTGTCAGTTGGACAGTCGCTACTGGAGGATAACAAATGCTAAAGGGGATGTGGAAGAAGTCCAGGGACCTGGAGTAGTTGGTATGTCACCCAAGATTTACATTTCTTGATCAGTTGTTTCAAAGAACATTCAGACTGTTTATAAGTTTACTTATAAACATAATTAGTGGAGGTCATTAGCCTATCATTTTAGTCCCTGAAATGCCAGCTTTTTAGAAACCATAGCAAACTCAGTTATTTAGGGATTTCCCTTTCTGAGGGTCATCTAGGGTTCCCTAATTGTTATTCTTGTGTTCTTAATTTTTTAATTGTAATTATTATGTTCTGTGAGTTAGGAGGCACAGGACAGTAAGAAAATAAATTTTATATTGGTAATCTTTATCAATGTTAGAAGTGATATTGAAATTAATAGCATAGATTTAATTTTCCTTTGATAATATTGATGCTACTCTTCCAAAGACACAAGTTAAGTTCCTAGCACCCATATTAGGTGGCTCATAACCACATGTAACTGCAACTCCAGTGGATCCAGCATCTTCTGGTCTCTGTGAGCACCTGTACTTGTGTACACATATGCACACACAAACACATAATTAAAATACAAATTTTTATTATTTTTATTCGTGTATTTATTTTTGGACTCAGGGTTTTACTCTAACTTTGCTTGCCTGGAAATCTTTCTGTAGGCCAGGCTGGACTTGAACTCACAGAGGTCCACCTGTGTCTCCTGAGCGCTGGGATTAAAGGTGTGCACCACCACTTCTGGCTCAAATATAAAATCAATTTCAAAAAAGAGAGAGAATCTGGTGCTAAGGAATTGTATTTAAAAATGTATGTTTTGTCATTTGATTGCTGATATGAGGACCCTCCTCTGTAACTGATGTTTATCTAGACTAGACATTAGGGATGCATCTCACAACCTTATGTTTTAGTCTCTTGCTGCTATAGGAATTATATTACCTTTACCTTTGTTTTAGCTACTGTCTTTTTTTTTATATATATTTTATTTTATTTTTTTTTTTAATTTACATTCCAAATCATTTCCCCTTTCCCGTTTCCTCCCTCCCCAAAAGTCCCATAAGCCCCCTTCCCTCCCTCTTTTCTCCATTCAACCCCCTCTCCTTTCTCTGTCCTGGCGTTCCCCTACAACTGTGACACTTTTCTATTATATGTGTTTTAAAGATTTAAACAACTTTGGGGGAAAAATGTCCCTCTTAAATTTTATTTACTAGATATTTCCCACCTGCTACCTTGTAGAGAATCTGGGGAATAAAAAAATGTCAAGGGCTGGTGAGGTCTCAGAAGACAAAGGCAAGTGCCACCAAACCTTAGTTCATCCCTGGGACCCATGTGATGGAAGGGAGACAATTCCCACACGTTGTCCTCTGCCCTTCATGTGCAGAAAGTCCCAATCCCCAAAAATCTGACTAAAAAGTAACTGTCAAAGAGGGATGGACCCTCATGATGCCCACGTGGGCACTTTGTTGTAATCCTCTTAGGGTTTTGTTTTTTTCTAATTGGGCAGTTCACTTTCTGACTACTTACAGAGCATCCAGAGAATGTAGTCACTAAAAGGAAGAAGTGAATTTTATATTTTGGTTTATTGTTACTGTTTTCTCTGCAGGTGAATTTCCAATTATTAGCCCAGGTCGGATATATGAATACACAAGCTGCACCACATTTTCTACAACATCAGGCTATATGGAAGGGTATTATACCTTCCATTTTCTGTACTTTAAGGACAAGGTCTTTAATGTTGCCATCCCCCGATTCCACATGGCGTGTCCAACATTCAGGGTGTCTATAGCCCGATTGGTAAGTTAAATTTTTTTCCTAGTGCTGGATATTGACTTTGTAGAATTAAGACCATCTTTGTTTAGGTAGATAAGTAGTTTATAATGATGTCCCCCTCCAAAAAAAAGGTAGACATTTTGAGGAAATATCCTAGGGTTGTATTAATATATGAAGGGAGATGAACAATACGTTTATTTTGGTCCCTCCCACTATTACCCATTTTGCAGACTAAACTTCCTTTCCACTGTTCCCAACAATAGCTATGTGACCTGAATGTATTAGAAGATGTGAAGGACCAATCAGACCACTTAAAATTGACTTTTGTTATTACAAGTTGGAAAACAATTTCCTACAGTATTTTTGCTAAAACTCCCAATTTAGTAAAATAAACAAGTGTCCTATAGATCTTTTAATAGAGGATTTATTGGGTAGGAATATACTTTTAGCAGTCTTCCATGATTGTTTTTCAAGTCAACTACATATTTTACAAATCTCGTTCTTAAGGTTACTTTGTGATAGGTACAACAGTAGCCCTAATTTGTGGGCTGTAAAATGATTGCAGTGTGTGAAGTATTATGTTACATTTGAGAATAATATATTCAGAATGCACCTGAGTTGTGGACATTGAATGCTTAGAAGATGCCCTCTCAGCTCCCGGAATGGGTCAGTTTGAGATAATTCTAGAAAAGTGGACAAGCCACTGACCTTCCTGGAAGAGGACCCATTCTCATCTCTGGTGTGAAAGATAAGAAAGATGCTGAGCCGTTGTGCACTGTATGCAGTGTGATGAAAAGGGCCTATACTAGTCCACATTTGTGAGTAACCTTGTTCTCAGCATGGTGAACTTGTTACTCTCTGGAATAGACTTCCATTTTCTTCCTTGGGTGAAGGGGATGAGAGGAGGGATAGTGTATCATTATGTAGCCCAGACTGGCCTCAAACTCACTGTTTTCTTGCCTCAGCCTCCCAAGTGCTAGATGTGTGCACCATGCCTACACCAGACCAGACTTCCATTCTTGGCCTACACCAGACCAGACTTCCATTCTTGGCCTACACCAGACCAGACTTCCATTCTTGGCCTACATCAGACCAGACTTCCATTCTTGGCCTACATCAGACCAGACTTCCATTCTTGGCCTACACCAGACCAGACTTCCATTCTTGATTAGCCCAGAACCTATAAGAGCGTGGTACCATCTTACCCTTAAATGGTTGATATTCATCAGTGACGCTGTCTGGAACTGGAATTTGCTTTATGGGGAAATTTTAAAATATGGACTTAATTTCTTTAATACGTATATTTTCTACTCCTTCTTTTTTTAGTTTTGGTAATTTGTGCCTTTCACAAAATTTGTTCATTTCATCTAAATGTTGAATTTATTAGCATAAAGTTATTCACAATATTCCGTTGATATCCTTTTAATAGCTACAAGAGCTGTAGTCAGATAACCTTCTTTTTATTCTTAATATTGGTGATTTATATCTTTTTTTAACCACATTTCTATTGATCATTCAAAAGGAACAACATTTAGTTTTGATGGATTTTCTGTAGTTTGCTTTTTTCTATTTCAGCACTTGGTGCACTTGTCTTTATTTCTCTTCTACTTACCTTGGGTTAAATTCACTTTTCTTGTAACTTTTAAAGGTAGAAGTGTAGATTATTGATTGTAGACCTTTCCTGTTTCTAAGCTGTTTTAGATGTATTGTACAAATTTTGATATGTTATATTTTGGTTACTATTTAGTTCAAAATACTCAAATTTTCTCTTGTAACCGACTTAAGACTGCATAGAAATATGTTAATTTTCAAGTGTTTAGAAGATTTTAGTTATCTTTTGCTTATTGATTTCTAATATTATTGTGGTTAGAGAACTTATTTTGTATTGCTAATATTTTTTAATGTTTTATGACCACAAATTATGTGAAGAATTTCTATATCTTGGTAAATGATCTTTGTGTCTTTGAAAAGAATGTATACTCTACCATATGAGAATTTATTCTTTAAATGGCAGGCCAAGCTGACTGATTGTTTGACAGTGTTTGCCAAGTCATCTGTATATTTATTGCTCTTTTTAAAAAATTTTTGTTACTTCAGCCATTGAGATTATTGTTGAAATCTTTAGTTAATGGCTTTGTCCATTGCTTACTTTATTCTTGTCAGATTTGCCTCATGCATTTTGAAGTTATATAATCGTGGCCAGTGCTTAGGATTGTTGTCTGTTTATGGAAGCAGTTCTTTGGTTCTTATTCGTCTCTAAGAACATTCCTTGTCCTACATTAAGAGCACTGAGGTATGCATGGGCAGGCACTTGAGCTGGGTCAGCTTGAACCTTTTGTTGCTTGTCTTTAATATTTGTTTCAATGGATGTAAAGTATGGGTTTTACTTAAAGACAGTGGTTCTCAAGCCTTTGGGTCTCATCTCCTCCTTAGATGTATAAAAGCCATTGATGCCTAAGAACCTGTTTATATGGTCATGTCAGTATTTACCATATTAGAAATTAAAACAGGACATTTATAATAGTATCAGTTCCTTTCAAAATTATAATAAACCCTTTACATGTTCAACCCTCTCAACTGTATTTATTTATTTAAAGCTTTAGTTTCTGCTCAGCAAGAAAAAGTAGTTAACCTGTTTTCCAGAAACTGTTTTTTCTCAAAAATGGAGAGTCATTAGAAAAAAATGAGAATTGTGACTTAATGAACATAAAAAAGACAGTAGGGTTGTATTTATTGACCTTTCTTATTTCTATCATTTTCCTTGGTATGGAAGTTGAATTGTGTTTTTACATTTTTTTTTTGTCCTCCACCTGTCTGATTAATTGCTAGGCTTCATAATTTCTTTTCCTTTATACTTGCCACTGTAGATATTCTCTGCTTAGTTTAATGATGTCCCTGTGTAGGGTGTTTATGGTGCTTGATTGAGGGCACTGTGAACATTCTGGATGCTTTTTCATGTCCATTCTTCTCTTCTTCTCTTATCTGCTGTTTGATAGTACACGATCATCTATTTCTCTCTAACCACAGTTGATTCCTTTAATAGTTCTTGTTTTCTTCATTAATATAATAATCATACTACCTAATAATCGTGTTTTAGGATTTCCAAAGCCTTCCCCATCCCTCCTTTTGTACCTCCTGCAAAATTTTGAAGTTGTCATTCCTTAGATTTAAAAAATAATCTAAAGTTAAAAATAATGAAATAACATAAAAGTCACATTTGTGTATATTTTGATTGTTATTGTTGCATTATAATAAATCCTAAATGACACAGTTCTTTTCTCCTACATTTTCATTTGTTCTCTCAACAAGTGTCTGAATACTGTAGCAAAAAATATAATCAAAACCCCTGCCTTGAATTTTATATTCTAACTGGAAGAAACAAACTAATATGTGCTCTTAGGTCAAGCCACAAATGTGATAGAGAAAAAGCAGGGGCTAAAGGGAGTACTCTGTTGGGCTCTGTTCCAAAGATGTGTCAGGAAAGGCCTTGGCAATACCTACGTAGAAATATAGAAGGAATGAAGAAAAAGCAGGGGCTAAAGGGAGTACTCTGTTGGCCTCTGTTCCAAAGATGTGTCAGGAAAGGCCTTGGTAATATCTACGTAGAAATATAGAAGGAATGAAGAAAAAGCAGGGGCTAAAGGGAGTACTCTGTTGGGCTCTGTTCCAAAGATGTGTCAGGAAAGGCCTTGGTAATATCTACGTAGAAATATAGAAGGAATGAAGTAAGCCAAGTGGATTTGTAGAATAATATTCAGCCAAAGAAGTACTTGGTCTAAGGATTCTTAGGCAACTGTGGGCTTAGTGTGTTTGATCCAAGGAGGCTTGAGTGCAGAGAACAAGGGGAGAGCAGTTATAAATGAGGTCATAGTAGCCACTCTTAGTCCATGAGAACCTGTCTTAAAAAAGAGGACCAGAGTAATGCTAATGATATTAATAAAGTAAAAGCCATGGTGGGGGGATTTTTGCTGACATCATGCACTAAATTTCTCAGTACTCAGATGGCCAGCTCTCTCTGGCTGTTCAGACTCTTCATTGAGTCTTCAGATGTGAGAAGATTGGCAGCCAAGTTAAAGCCACGACTTGATTGGGGATGCCTGCTTAAGCAGAATGGCATTCCAAGAGATAGTCTGACACTGTGTGCTCTGCATCTCTCCTGTCCTGGAGTCTCCCTTTTCTTAGAAGTGTTGAGTGGTCTTAGGAATGCACCTCTCTAGGGAATCAGCAAAGTGACACTTGGCTGAGGCTGAGTTTGAAAGGTCAGTATGCCTTTAGCTTAGTTCTTGTCCCAGAACATGTGCCTTCGGTATCCTGAGACCTAGTGTGAGAAGTCCAGTTCCCATGAAGCAGCCGTAGAAGTCATGTAGAGATCCAACTTTAAGGTGGAAGGAAGTCCCCACTCCAGGCTCCAGATATTTGGATCATCCCTGTCCAGATACCAGACATGGGAGTGAAGAAGCCCTTGAGGTGAAGCTTGGCTCCAGCCACCATTCAGCTATAGCATCATGAGAGACTTGAAGCCAGAAGTATTCCATTGATATCCTTCCCAGATATCCAACCACAGGAACCAAGAGAAGATAATTGACTTGTTGTTATAAGCAACTGAAAAAATAAAATATTTCTTTTTCAAAAGTAGAGGCTACTGATGTTTAAATTAAGATGATGTGTCTTTGGAACACAATAAAAAACCTTTTAGGAATGGTGCATAAAAATTACTATTAGAGATCTAATTAATATTTTCACATCTGTGTGTCCATAAGCAGATAGACTTATAAAGAATTAATAAATCATATTACTATAAGTTCATTAAAACTTTATTGTGGGTTACTAGTATGCCAACCTCTATATGTATGAATTACCAACTACTATGTGAAGAACAACCACTGTCTTAGTGAAACATGTTTACCATTAAAACCATAGTGAGCACTAACATGATGCATCTTGCATTGTGAGATTGTGCTGTGAAAACTTGTACCTAGTATATTTAGTTACTTGTGGTCTAGGCCATAGAATTATTATAAGAACTGATGACATTTTTCTCATCAGAAGGTTTTCTCTTTTAAGGAAATGGGTCCTGATGAATATGAAGAGATGGAGGAGGAAGCGGAGGAGGAGGAAGAAGAAGAAAATGATGACTCAGCAGACATGGACGAATCAGATGAATCAGATGAGGATGAGAATGAGTCAGATGAGGGTGAAGGGGAGGAGAGACGGAGAAGGGTCTTTGATGTTCCCATTCGCAGACGCCGCTGCTCTCGTCTGTTTTAGCTGCTGCTGAAGGAAGCTCTGGGATGACGCGATTCTGTTAAATAGATTTGTCAATAATGTAAATAATTGTGCTCAGCATATACAGCAGGAAACTAGCATGAAATGTTGTTCCAGACCTAGGCTCTACATGACACCTCATTAGGAGTTGGATCGCTTTGCTTTGTTTTGTGGTTGTAGGTAGAGGAAGAAATGGGAATTGTTTGTTATCTCTTCCCGGAGTCAATGGGTGAGCAGTTCTTTAGCTAAAGAACAGATGTTCCTTTGTTTAAAAATATTTTCTACTTAAAAACAAAACACAGAGGTGAAGGGAAAATTGTTTTGAATGAGGATTTTATATGTAGCAAAAATACCCACACAAGGGTAGAGAGAGACTGTATGACTGGCTTTGCAAAGACCCCTTTTAGTTGTTTAGAAACTAACAAACTTTGTAATTAGCTTAATCCACTTCATGGTTGTTGACATTTTATACTCATGGGGCACTAGATGACAAACTTGAATGGGAATAGTTTGCCCTTTCTTAGACAATCTATCCTCGAATTAGTCTTTGTCACACAGATCTGAGTTGCGAATTTTCATCATTACTTTTAATTTAAAACCTTCAACATAACCCGGACTTTAAAAGTTACATTTCTCACACTATGACCTTTCTCACATTATTTACAGATTCATCATTTTAAATGTAGTTTGTAAAAGTACGTAGAGTGTTGTTAAAGATTCTTCACAATGTCTCATGTAGTCTAAATTTGTAAATATGCTTTCTGTTTTGTTTATACATTTGTCTAACTTTGTGGTAAGTGATCTGAATTTTATGTTAGGGTTAGGATATTTTCATGAAACATGGATTTTTTTTTGTAATTATATAATTGAGAGTTTGGAATGAAATCCTTCTAGTGTCAAAAACTATTTTAAAACAGTTTTGTGTAAGTGCCTATTTCTCATAGACTAGTATTGAGCTTTTTTTTTCTTAAGCTAGAAGATGGCAGTGGTACTTGCTGGCTTAAAGCCTGAGTATAGCAGGTCCGTCCAGAGTTGACTGCTAACTTTATTACACTCTTTTGTTCTCCATCAATATTCTGCTAAAACAGTTCAGTCATGGAGAAAATTTAGGAAGAGAGCACTATAAAGGCTAAGTGCCTGCTCTCAGGGACTGAGAGCAAACTTGCCCTATTATGAAGACAGATCAGAATATTCCAAGTCATTTTCCTTCTTATTTTTCATAAAAGAGTACAACCACATGGTGTTTCAAAAACAGAAGCCAGCAGCAGCCTCATCTGTATACCACATCTGTTGAATGTATCATTTTTCTCTTGTATTTGATTAAATTTCATGTTGTTTTGTTTGTTATGGCCCCAAAGCATAAAAATTCTACTGCTAAAGTTGACAGTAAGTTGTCATCAAGTGATTGACCCAGAAATGAAATTAAAATTAAGGACTTTGAAGCAGGAGAATCACTGATGGCTACTGCTTATTAAGTCAACTGCTCCACCGTAGCTATACCCTCAAAGGACAAGAACAGATGGGACATAAGCTGTTGAAGGCAATACGAATATTTCAAGAAAGGTCAATATCAGATCTGGAGACCCTTGTAATCACCTGACTTGACAGAAATGTGTCCTCAACATCATGATGACCACTGCCAAAGCAGGGCTTGCCCACAACGTTGGAGGAGAAGACTGGACCTGTCCGAGTCCCTGCGCTGGTCTAAAATGATTGGAGATTGTTAGAGAGTTTGAAAGGAAGTGGTAAACCTGCAAACCTGTGGGTGAAGGCAGCTAACTTTTAAAAGCTAGAAAAGTGGATGTGGAGGGTGGTGACTTGCCACAGCAGACCCTCCTCTATGCCATCTAGGTTTGTATAAAATACATTCTGTGGTGGTTGCACAGTGATAAAATCGCCTGGCAACACAGTCACTAATGACTCATTTATTAAACTATATTCTCATGGTTAAGTGAGGACATGACTATTATCAGACTGCCAAATACTATTGTCTACCCTTTTAAAAATAGTCAACTGTTTGAATTTAGGCTGCTATAACAAAATACCTTTAATTATAATAAACAGTAGAAAATATAGCCAGGTCATGGTGGCACATATCTGTAATACCAATTTGAGAGACAGACTGAGGCAGAAGGATTACAGTGAATTTGAGACCAGCCTAGGCTACCGAGTAAAATCCTGTCTTAAAAAAAAAGTAGCTATACAAGTGAAAAAGTCATTAACAATCAACCTGATGTTCTACATTTTCATAAAGATGCTTTGTGGATTGTCAGCATAGTGCATAGAAGGGACAGGATGCAGATGACAAACATTCAGGCCCTAGTATCAACCCACTTTAAAAGGACTTTCCCAGTACAGCAGTAGTTAAGAGACCATGACAAGGCTGCCCCCACACTTCCCTGTCATTCCTTGTATCCCTTTTTCTAGTGTACTGATGGTGACCCAACTGTGCCTGAGCCCAGTCTAGTGTTTGTCACAGTACTTCAAGATTGTTTAGCCTCCCTTCAAAATTTGCCTTTTGGTATATTCAACAGACTTCATTTTATTTTCTGGGAGAGAGGACAATAACAGACCAAAGAAAATCTATCCAAGCCCAGCTTGATGGGCCAACAAATTCATCAGGATTACTAACAGGAGCGTGGATGATTGACAGCTGCAACTAAGAAACAACATAGCAGCCAGTGGGAGAACTCACAAGCATCTATGGGGTTCCTGGGAAACTCAGGGCAGCATGCATCCTTTAGCAAGTTTGTACTGCTTATATAACCACTGGAAAAGGTGTTTGGTCATAAATTTCAGAGTCTTGAATCTTCTGAGGAGTTTCATGAACCTCCCTACTCCTTTCAGGAGGCTTTTTCTATGACTGGGAATTAACTGTACAATAAACCTCCACATCACGATAAGGTATGGTTAGTTGATAAGCCTCTGTAAGCTACATTGCAAACATTCTTATTCATAAAAATTTTTAGTGTGTGTGGGTGTTTTGCCCTCTGTGTATCTGTCACAACTTGTGTGCCTAGTGTCCATGGGAGGCCACAAGATTTTATTGGATGCCCTTGGTTCTGAGAATTGAAACTGAATCATCTGGATCTGGAACTGAAGTCAGTGCTATTAACTGCTGAGCCATCCTCTAGTCTCTCAATAAATGGAATTTAACCATTGGCATTAATGTTGCCCCAACCAGACTCTAGTGGGACAAAGTTCACTTCTGGCTCACAGGCCTCCGGAGAACACATTCATGTATTTGAACCTTGGGACGAGACATACCTAAATAAATAGCTTAAATGGTTTGGTTCTTAATGAAAACTCAGAGGTAACTAGTTCAGAACTGACTTTGCATGATGTCATCAATATTCCAGATCCAGATGTGTTCCAGATTTGTTTTTCCATTTTTAACACAGACCTTTTTTATATATTTAAAAACCTCATGTAGCCCAGACTGGCCCTAAACTTCTGATCTTACTTCTGTCGCACATGCTGAGATTACAGCTGTATGGTACATACATGCCTGGCTAAACTTGATTCCTAAAGGTCACTTTATAGCTGCAAATTGGTAACCCGTCCTATGTATCCAGGGAAGAATGATAAACACTAAACAAAAGATAAGATGCTAAGGAGGTAAATAAACTGAGTCTCTAACAGTAACATGGGGAAGGAGCCTAGAATGCAAATCTAGGCAATAGCAAGCAGAATGAATTGTGGGTGAAGTTGCAGTGCCTAAATGGTAAGTAGACCTGACTTGTTAGTAGATATGAGGGAGTAGAAGAAAAAGTTGAATCCCCGGTTTCTGGCATTATGAAAACTCAAATGGCAGGAGAGCTGTCATTGGAGGTGAGATTTGTACACTCCTGAGTTGAAGGACACAAGATGCCCAGAAGTAGGCTAGATGTGAGTACAAAGGTGTGGTTGGATGTACAAGGGAGTATATGTAAAGTCTAACCCAGGTGTCTTAGGGATACGATGCTGTGATGAAACACCATGACCTAAAACAAGCTGAGGAGGAAAGAGGTTATTTTCATTTGGCTTACACTTCCATATCATTGGAAGAAGTCAGGACAGGAACTCAAAACAGGGCAGGAACCTGGAGGCAGGAGCTGATGCAGAGGCCATGGAGAGGTGCCACCTACTGGCTTGCTCTCCCATTCCACCCAGCTTGTTCAGACTACTGTCTTTCAGAGCTCAGGATTACCAGCCCAGGGATGATCCCACCCAAAATGGACTGGGCCCTCCCACATCAGTCACTGACTAAGACAATTCTCTACAAGTTTGCCTGCAGCCAGTCTTATGGAGGCATTTCTCAATTAGGGTTCCGTCCTCTGATGACTCTAGCCTGTGACATTAACATAAAATTAGCCACCACACCAGAGAACACTCAGTTGTTAGGGGGTAAGGGAAAAGACTCCTAAAAAGAAGTCAAGAAATTGGTAGCAAAATACCTAGGGTTTTAGAATTTATGAGCATTGAGTTCTATAAAGAGAGACTAGATCACAGGAGATACACAAGACAATGTATACGAAATGATGAAAGGGCCAGTAAACCATCAGTCATATTTACAACCAGGGCATAAATGCATGGGGCAAACCCACCAAGCATTCTCTGGGGTCAGCATGTATCCTGCAACAGTATAGTTACAGTGCATTTGCACAGGTGGTAATAGGCGGAGGGTACGTTATTTCCAATGCAGAGTCCCTGTCCCATTGTTGATTTTAGGGTCAGCTTACCTCTATCTGGTTGCTGCCATCTACATCTATAGTCTGTGACTAGTCTCCAGGGATAGCTATTCCTTCACAGCAGTGGGGCTGAGCATTTAAGCATAATCAACAATCCTGTGCTCAGTCCAGGTGAGAGGAGTTAAGAACCTGGAAAGTAGCTTCTAATAATTGCAGGGGTCCTGACTCTGGTGTTGAAGTAGGCACTGCAGGAGGTGGAACGGTTTTAGGAAGTACTTGGCTGGATTAAATGAGACCTCGTTGGGGTGAAAGGGTTGTGGGTCCTGATGAGGGAGTGAGGGGACGTACAGGCTGGGGGAGGGGGTTGGTTTGGTCTTGTTAATACCTTGTTGGGGCCTAAGGGGACCATGGGTCTCACAAAGCTATGATGGAGCAGTTGGACAGTAAATAGGAGTCCTGGATCATAGCCAGAGATGTAGTCTTAGTCCCCATGTCTTACCTGCAGTCCAATCAGCCTTCTGACCAGCTGCTGTGAATTTTATGAAAAGGTTGTTGGCTTGGGGGTACCCAGATAGTAAAGGGGGCTCAAAACAAGGTCTGCAAGTCTCTCTCCTAGGAGGCTGGGTATCCTTTCTTATGCAGGACCGGGCTCCAAGTGTCTGTGTATCCCCAAACCAGGTTACAGTGATGAGGTCATCTTTGATGGGAGGCTTCCAGCTTATCCACCCAGTAGATTCCCATGCCCATATCGCACAGCAAAAGGACTCTGAACCTCTGCATTTGGTTCACTGGCTCCGATCCCGAGAGTGTCCTGGGCACACATAAAAGGCTTGAGACTGTGTGTTCCTTTTGGCCCCGGGTGAGTTGCAACTGTAACCGGGAAAGGGCCGTTGATCTGAGAGGTCCCATTCCTCATCTACTAGGTCACAAAGGTCTACATGAAGGTCATGGATCCTGGTGCCTGGGGGAGCCAAGTGGGAGGGAGAGTTGGCAATCTTACCCATTGCAGTATTAACTAACTGTCAGATTAGATTTAGGGGATAGTGGCTGGTGCAGCAAAGCATAAACAGCAAGCCAGCAGGATCAGGAGCGCTGGAGTCACCGGATCAGTGGATAGACAGGGTGTGGGGGACCTTCCATTGCTCTTGTGGCCGTTCATCTGGAAGTCTCCTCCAATGGAACCTCAACTGCTGGGTCATCTCCCTCCTGGGAGGCTTAATGTGGGAGTGGTGTATCCACGTCCTGATCCCCTCTGTAGGTGTGGTCAGGATTATGGTGCGAGGTCCTTTCCAGCGAGGTTCTAGAGTCTTGTTATGTCTCTTAATCCAGATTTCATCACCTGCTTGAAAGCAATGGGTAGAGTGGACTCATAAGCTTGGCAGATGGCAGGCCAGAGTTACTTCTGAACCCTATCGAGGGCATCCAAGGATCTTAAAAACTTATGTTGGTCATATTCAGCTAAGATATCAGACTGGAGGCTAGTCAGCATGGGAGAAAGCCTCCCATATAGGATCTCAAAGGGGGTGAGACCTAAAGTACAGCAGGTGTTCCTAGCCTTTTACAAGGCTTAAGGTAGGAGTCAGTTTCAAGGGTTAGTTTGGTCAAGACCTCCTTTAGGGTCCAATTCATCCATCCTCTCTACTTGCCTTGAATTCCAGGGTCTGTATACACAATGTAATTTCCAATTGGTTCTGAGAACCTGTGCTAGAGATTGAGTTACCTGAGAGTCAAACCCAAGCAGGATAGGTAAACCATACCTGGATATGATGTCTCCCTGAAGCTTCTTTGACACATTGGCAGTCTCCTCTGTAGGATAAGCTTCTACCCATCCTGAAAAGTTATCTATAAAAATTAGCAAATACTTATATCCATGTGTTCCTGGTTTTATTTCTGTATAATCTATTTCTCAATTAGCCCCTGGCCGTTGACTCCTGATTCTCCTTGATTGGGGCCTGAGGGGTTCACAGCCTGAGAGGTGGGACAGTCTGAGATTACCTGATCAACCAAGTGTCCTAAATCAAATATTTTGTACCTTGCCCCTCGCAGCAATTCCTTTAGTTTTTGTGACCCAGATGTGAAGCTTCATGAATCTGATGGACGAGTTGCTTAGCAAACTCCTTAGGTAGGGTGGTGCAGCCTGCAGAGGTCAGCAGCCATCCATTTATTCTGTAAACTCCTTGGCATTTTGCCTGATGTTGTTTGTCTTCAGCAGTATATTCAGGGATGACTGGGAGCACAGATGGGTGGCAAAGCTACCAGGATGTTGGCAGTGGAAGTGTGAGTGGTCTACCTTGTGGCTTTACTAGCTAGCCTGTTCCCTCGGGCTATTTCTGTTGTCCCTTTCTGATGCCCAGGGCAGTGAGTTATGGCCACTTTGAGAGGAAGTCATAATGCCTCTAATAAAATACGTATTTCTTCCTTATTTTTGATTGGTTTTCTTCCAGCAGCCAATAATCCCCTCTCTTGGTATATGGGCCCGTGTACATAAGTCATAGCAAAGGCATATCTATTGTCAGTGTAAACGTTAGCTATGGCCCCTTTTGCCAGTTTTAAAGCCTAGGTTAGAGCTATTAGTTCAGCTTTCTGGGCTGAAGTTCCCCGTGGCAAAGTAGTTGCCCAAATAACAGAGTCCAACTCCACTACCTGCATACCTGATTCCATTCTGGATGAAGCTGCATGAAGTAGATAAGTTCTGTGTCTGGCCTGGGTATGTCAGTTAAGTCTGACCTGATGTTCTGGATGTGCCCCAGAACTATAGAGCAGTCATGCTGCATGTCTCAGGATGGGTCAGGTAGCAGGGTGGCTGGGTTTAGGACAGATGATGGGTTATATCTTATGCGAGGGGGATTCAAAAGGAGAGCCTGAAAGTGCACCAGTGGTGCTGGACAGTCACTGTTTAGGAGGATTCTTGAGGGTCCCCTCAATAGTATGGCAGGTGGTGATAACAAGTTCTTGCCCCATGGTTATTTTGTCAGCATCCTTGACTAGTAGGGCAGTGGCAGCTATGATCCAGAGGCAGGCCAGCCATCCTTGGGCCATGGGGTCCAGCTTCTTAGATAAATAAGCCACAGGTCTTTTCCATGGTCCCAAAGTCCGGGTGAGCACTCCCTTTGCTCTCCCCTTTCTCTCATCCACATACAGTTGGAAAGGTGTGTGAATGTCTGGGAGGGCCAAGGCCAGCACCTCCCATAAGGCTTTTCTTAAAGTCTTAAAAGTCATGCCCATCTCAGGGATACATTCTATTTTATCTTCTTGTCCCCGATGGCTTCTTATAATGGTCTGACTATCTCAGTGAACTCTGGCATTCTACCACTGATAGATCCCAGAAATTTCCATACTTGCCCTTGGGTTGATGGAACTGGGATGCTAAGGATGGGTTGCTTATCCAGGCATCTGATAGCATGCATTGGCCGCCCCCACTGAGTATGTACCCAAGATGGGTGACCTCAAGTTGACAAAGCTGGGCCTTCTTAGCAGACACTGGATAGCCAAGTTGAGTCAGCTCCTGTAGCAGGTTTTGTGTGGCCTCCTGGCATGTCTCCAAGTCAGGGGCCGCAATCAGTATGCCATCTACATACTGGAGCACAGTTATTTGGGGGTGGGCCCACCAGTACTCACCCAAGTCCTCATGTAGTGCCTCATCAAAGATGATGAGTGGATTCTTGAATCCTTGAGGCAAGCATGTCCAAGTCAGTTGAAGCCTCTCTTTAAGTATTGACATTCAAAGACAAGTAGAGGATGGGTTTTGGGTGCCAGAGGCAAACTGAAGAAGACATCCTTCAGGTCTAGCATGGTGTACATTGTGTGCTTGTGCTCATGAGGGAGGCTGTGTATGGGTTTGGAACTGTGGGATGGATGTCTTCCACCAGCTTATTTACCTCCCTTACGTCCTGCAAAGGCCAATCGTCATCGGAATGGGGCTTTTTGGCCAAAAGAGGGGAGTGTTCTATGCTGATTGGCAAGGAATCAGAATCCCTACTTCCCAGAGCAGTTAATGTGAGGGGTGATCCCTGTTCTGACTTCTCTGGGCAGTGGATATTGCCTGATTCGGGCTGGGGTAGCCCCAGTCTTTAATTGGACTAGAACAGGGCCTGATGATGGGTGAGTCCCATTGGATGTTTTTCTGCCCAGACCTTGGGGCTTCTGCCAGAAACCTCTGGAGTAACAGGCTAGGAAATGGGGCTGGTTGAGGGAACAATTTGCATTCTTCTTTTAGGGACAAGGTCAGAACATGTCTGGGGCCATTCTTATACAGTATTTCCACTCCCTCTGGGCCAACATGGATTTGGGCTTCCATTTTGGTGAGGTGGTCTCTTCCCAGCAGGGCGTATGAACATCCAGAGATGACCATAAATGAGTGGGTTACTTGTCCCACTCCCAAGTCCACCTTTCTCCAGGTAGTCCATGGATAGGGCTTAGTGTTGGTTGCCCCTTGCACCCATGTTTTTCAATTTGACAGTGGCCTCAGCAGTTGTTTCAAAACAGAATGTTGTGTCCCTGTGTCCACCTGAAAGTCTATGGGCTTCCCCTCCGTCTTTAGGGTTACCCAAGGCTCATGGAGGGGGGCTAGTTGAGCCCCGATACCCTCAGTCATCTAGTTCTTCCAATTCCAGAGCCTTTGAGTCTTCTCAGGGCACTCATTCTTCTGATGGCCTTCTTCCTGGCAATAGGCACATTGGTCCCTCTCTAATGGAGGACAGGTTTTTCCTTCAGTGGGGGTGGGCTTACCTTTGCCCCTTCTGCTAGCTAGGTTTTTCAGCTCGCTCTCATCAGGATGGCCGCAGCTCCTGGCAGCAAGTAGCACTTTCACCAGTCCTCTGGTCTGTCGATCCTGGGGTGGGTGGGGTCTCCTGGTAGTTGAAAACCTCCTCAGCTTGTGGTGAGTAACTCACTCAGTTGCTTACCCCAAAACTGTCCAGACACTGGAGCTTCCAACGGATGTCAAGGGCAGTTTGGCTAACAAAAGCCATGTTTATAGCTGACTAGTGTGCTCTGGCTTCTGGGCCAAAAGGAGTATAGGCCCTATAGGCCTTAAAAAGTCTTTATAGACATTCCCTGGGGCTCTCATTCTTTCCCTGAATCACCTGGCTTACCTTAGACAAGTTTGTGGACAGGCGGCCTCTCGGAGGCCCTCCCCCAACCCCCATCAGAATCTGGCGATAGACCCAGAGCCTCTCCTTACCTTCAGGAATGTTAAAATCCCAGTTCGGTGGAGGCACAGGAAAGGCTGCATCAATATCAGTCTGGACTTGAGTGTGCAGGCCATTTGCTCCGGAACCAATTTCCGGGCGGCTCCCACGACGCTCTCTCTCTCTCCTCTGTCATGAAGAGGACCTGGAGCAGTTGCTGACAGTTGTCCCAGGTGGACAGGTGAGTCAGCAGGATTGAATCTAGAAGACCTGTGACAGCTGATGGTCTTCTGAAAATGGGGGGTGGGTGGGTCTGCAACTTCCGGTTGTAAAGATCATTACTGGCAAATGGCACATATGTCATGAACTGTCTCCCCTGAGCATCTGGGGCCCTATAGCCCCAAGGTGTAAGGCCGGATAGAGTCGGCCCTCTGGGCAGTACTTGGCCGAGTGTGAGGTGGACTCCAAGTGGAGTCAGGAGAGTCAGGGAGTCAGGAGGGCTGCTCTGCCCTCTGTCTGTGCTGGCTGGGCAGAGGCAGTGATGGCAGGAGCAGGAACATAAAGAAGGGGACAGAGATCCTCCTCAGAAGCAGAAGAGGGGAGCAAGGCAGAGGGCCAAGGCCTACCTTTACAGGAAGAAGGGCAGGGAGCATCAAGGCTGGCGACAAAAAAAGGTCTCACCCAAACAGGGGGCTTCTCGACAGGGATTGCCATGTGGTGATATATAGAACTTGGTCCAGGTGGCCCCTGGGCTCAAAAGCTACAGCTTTCATCCTGTAAGTGATGGGGAGATGGGAAGTCCCCTCCTCAGGCCATCCTACTTTATAGGTGGGCTATTTGTTCTTGCAAAAGATGGTTAGTTCGTGGGGACCAGTCTTCTGAGACTAGACGAAAGTCCTTAAAACTGTTCAGGACCAAGCTCAGTGGGCGCTCTGTGCCCCTCCCATCCTAGGAATCAGAGAAAAGTTTGTACGAGAGGACAAACAGCACAAACATGTTTAGGGTGTCCTACCTGGTGACTCCCACGCTTCCTATTTATTTTGGTCTACAAGTGTCTTATGTGCTTCTTCTATAGCTTGGACTCTGCAGTTGTTGATAGGCTAGGGAAAGAGTGGATATCCCAACCTCCTTTATCATTTAGGATGTGGCAGATACGGACTCACTACCAAGCCAGGGGAAATGGGCCATGTTTTGGAAGATAGATACTATAGGGGAAAACAAAACAAACAAAACAACAACAACAACCCCACCATGAAATGTTCCTGAGGACAGAAAGACTTAAAAAAAAAAAAGAAAAAAGAAAAAGGAAAAACAACATAAGCCTCTCTAGCTGGATCACTGCTTCCTTTCTCCCTCACACTTTCTTTTCCAACTTGGCACAAAGCAAGTCTGACACGCTACAGCTTTCAGGGTCGATGCTCAGAGTATTTCTTGTTCCCTTAGGAGGCCAGCCTCTCAGAATGTTTATTCTTTTTAAAATTATTATTCCCCTGTTGCTTCCTTTCTGGATATGAGTCTTTCCAAATGATAACGGCAACTTCGTATCACATCTTCACGTGAAGGTCTAAGCGACAGTTTTGGTCCATGACCAGCCCACAAAAGGTTTCAAATACACAACAAAATTTTGTCTTGATTCCAAACAAAATACATGGCATCTGTGTTTGAAGAGTTAATTGGAGGTTGTCAGAACCTGACAGCAGGAGCAAGTCACCACTGCATGGACCTGGAAAGATATCTACAATGTAGATATCTATGAAGGGATAGATAGCTCTGGGCACTAGCAAACATGGTCACAAAAAACATTTTGGAAAGTTTTTTTTTTTTTTGTCGTTTTGTTTTGTTTTAAGAAAGGGAAAATCAGGAACCTTTTAGGATGCCCTAGTTAGGGGTAAGGAATCAGTGGGAAATGCAAGCCTTTCCTGTATCCTAGGTTTCCGGGGAGTCTGGTCCTGGCAGCCAAGTGCTCTCTCTCTTTTTTTTTTTAATTTATTTTTTATTTTATTTTCTATATTCTTTATTTACATTCCAAATGATTTCCCCTTTCCCAGTTCCCCCCTCCCCGAAAGTCCCATAAGCCCTCTACCCTCCCCCTGTTCCCCATTTGCCTAAGAATTTAATGAATTCATTGTTTTCAATTGCTGAGTAGTATTCCATTGTGTAAATATACATGGAAAATATCTTTGATAAAATTGAAGAAATATATAGAAAAACACGTTAAGATTGACTATTTCATGGAAAAAATATACAGATAAAATGGTGGGCATAAAAATATTCCTAAGTTGATTGAAAGTGGAATTATAAACATTTTCTGATAAAATTGAAAATCTACAAGGAAATATTTCTGATCAAACTCAAGAAATACATAGAAAAACACTCCATTTTATCTGTATAATTTTCCATGTAATAGTTTTAGCAAGTTTCTAGATATTTCTTGAATTTTTTCAGGAATATTTTCCTTGTAGATCTTCAATTTTATCAGAAAGTGTTTATAATTCCACTTTCAAAAAAACATAGGAATATTTTTATGCCTACCATTTTATCTGTATAATTTTCCATGATAATCTTCAATTTTAATGTTTTTCCATATATTTTTTCAATTTTATCAGAAATATTTTCCATGTAAATCTTCAATTTTATCAGAAAATGTTTATAATTCTACTTTCAATCCACTTAGGAATATTTTAATTCCCACCAATTTATCTGTATAAATTTCTTCAATTTTATCAGAGATATTTTCCATGTAAATCTTCAATTTTATCAGAAAATGTTTTTACTTCTACTTCCAAGTGCTCTCTGACAGAGGCAAAGGCAGCGACCAGAATAGGCGCAGGGGGGTGTGGTCATCAGGTCTTGGGAGTGGCCAGTGGAGTTCGGTAGCGTTGCTGACGGCAGTCTGCAGACGGAGCCGGAGCGCAGGCGCTGGCGAGTGGAAAAACCTCTTGCTCAAGATCTAGCTGACTGCAAGGCTGCAGGTAAGCAAGGGCGCAGAGTCGGCTGGAGCGAAGCCTCGGATGGGAGGTGGGGGTGCTCCGGCAGCGCATGCGTCTGGAGCTTGGGGTGCTGTAAGGTGTCCTTGCTCCTTCTCTCTCGGGAGGCCTCTCTCAGGCTTGTACCTCCGCTAGCCTTTTTGATTGTCGTGACATCGTGCCGCAGCCCGCACTCCGCTTTTCACTCAGCGGCCCTGGAGCTCGGCAGTCCCTGGGCGCCTGACTCAAGGGCAGCCCCGGCCTCTCGGAGAATGCGGTCTCACGGGGGCCGAGGGCTAACCTCAGCCTCCGTGAACTCACTGCCGTTCTTCTTGCCGCGGTCCAAATCTGTAACTGCTCTAGCGGATATCTTTGGTGCATGAGCCGGACCACCCTTCAGTCTGAGGGCGGACTTTGAAAAGAACCTTTTGTTTTCGTCCGTAGGTCGTCTAAAGCCAGCTATTAAATCTTGTTTTCTCGTCAGTAAAGGGAAAGGACTTATTTCACAGGGTGGTGGTGAGCACTAAGGTAGCTCACCGTTGGTCTCCTGGAATGTGGAAAACAGCCGACGTTCCGGAGACCCACCTCAGGGCACTTTTTCTCCAGTTCTCCTGCTCGGACACATGGAATGACCGGACACATGGAATGACCGCGTCAGAATGACAGTCGCGGGCGCTTACAACACTTGCTGTTAGCATTCTGGGGAGACCAAGAAGGAGTTGCCTCATTTTGCCCTAAACATGCTGAAAAATGTTTGACATGTACTTTGCTATAAATGAAAAAAAACCTTCCTTTTCACTGGGCCGGTTGAAAAAAGTAGAAGGAAAAACGAAACGAAACAAAACAAAAAAAATGGACTTTAGGGTGGGAATTCCCGAATGAGCCAGGGATTTGGGGTCCTGGAATAAGTTGTAAAGAGAGGGAGGCCATTGTAGGTGAAGTGGCAGATCTGTGCGATTTCAGGAGCTCTGAAGTGCTTATAGGAGCCACCAGGTGACTGGGAGGGGCTTTTCCATTGTGATGGTGTTTTGCTTTGTCCCCAAGTGCTGATGTAATTACTGCTTTGAACTGAAGAAAGGATTTTTTGGGGTGTCTGTTGTATTCTTAGCTACAGCATGTCCAAGCACATAAGGGCATACAGCAGGCCCACATGACTACTAACATTAGCTTATATGAAGCCCCTTAGCTCCCAGACCTTGATAAGTAAAAGCAAGATACATCCGAAGTGATTTTGTGACTGCTCTGTTGTCTTGGGACAGGTAATTCCATCCCTCTGGCCCTCTCAGAACTTCTTGTAGGACGATAATGCTGTAGTTCTATTTTTTTATGACATGCTCAGCCTTAAAGTACATCAGCCGCAAGCTCCCTGTAGTAACAACCCGGGGTTGAAGGTGTCTATGAATCCTATGGAAACTGCTGGTGTTTAAATCTTCAATGTGACTGGGGATGTGGCTCAACGGTAGTGCCGCATGATGGCCTGGCTTCCACTCTTCATACTGTAAGAGGAGGAAGAGGAAGAAAAGAAAAGAAGGGAGGGAGGGAGGGAGGGAGGGAAGGAAGGAGGAAGGGAGAATGCCATTCAGGGTTTTTGTGGTTTTGTTTGTGGTTTTGTTTTTTTCCTTAGCCGGATTTATTTTGGAAGCTGAATTATAATCTCCATTTATGTCCACGGTTCCGAGCTCAATCAATCTATACTTGAATTCTGTCCCACCATTTTCCAGTAGTGAGGTTGCTGGTTATAGCAAGTCTGGGGAGTTTGTTCTGGTTTTTGTTTGGATTAGGGTCTAACTTTATTGACCGATGGATCTAAACCTCTCGGGTTCATAGGACCTTCCCACCTCAGCCACCCAAATACTGAGTACAATAGGCACATGCCAAAATGCTTGGCTTTATGGTTTTTTTTTATTGCTGCCAAATGAATAAAAAATTAGCTTACAACACAAGCTATCTTACAGTTCTTTCATCTGACTGGAGTCTGATTAGGGCCCACATACTGAGCTAAAATCGAGATAGCAGGCTGCTTTCTTTCTGAGGCCCTGAGGGTTCCATGTCCTTAAGTGTTGGCAGAATGAAGCCTTTGTGACTGGAGACCCCAGATCTGATTTCCTTGAGACGTGTCTGTTACTGAGCACTCTTAGCTTCTAGAGGCTATGAGTGTGCTGTGGCCAATAGAGCTCGCCCTGTTCTCAAACTTAGTATATTAAAATGCATTTGTGTTGTTCTTCTTGTCTCCTACCTCTGCCTCTGTTTCCTGGTGTCTGACAACAACCAGGAAGATTCTGCTCCCTTCCTCTTCCTTCTGAGCACCCCGTGATTAGACTGGGACAACAGAGTCATCCACAATAACGTACATAACCTTAGGGTCATTTAAAGCCGCCACTAGAGCCTGCCTGTAGTCACAGGTTTTAGACTTAGGGTCTGGGTTTGTGGAAAAGAGATGTTACTTCGCCTGCCTGCCGCTGCTGCCTCAGAACTAGCTCCTTGGCTCTCGGTTGCTTAAGTGCAGGAAGAGATTACATTTACCTTGTATTGCTGTTGTAAGGATTACACTGGTGTGTCAGGGATGCTAACACTAGCACTGGGCTGTAACACTTGCCCCCCAAACAGAAGTTAGCAACCAAGCTTTGTTTGGTAACAAGTTGCATCAAGTGGTATAATCACCTAGGCCCTGAAGAAAGACACTTCTAATTATTTAATTAACACTAACAGCTCATTTTACAGTCCAACTGGGAGAGTCACTTTCAACCCTTGAGGTAGGTCACTGCAACTCACTGGTTCTCAATGTGGCCTCTAGGAACATCTGCAGCACTTAGGAACTGTGAACAATGCATCCTGTTGTGCTGTGGTTTAGGCCTACTCAGACTCTAGGGTGGAGTCCAGTGGTTCTACTCATCATGGTCAAAGAAATTGAGAACCAGTGTTCAAGCCCTCTTTCATGTAGTCCAGGACACCACACATCTGCTCACAGTGGGCTCCTAAGGTCCTGCCTTAGGAGTGACTGGGAAGGGGCAGTGGCTGAGGCCAAATCTACTTCACAATAGTAAATACGCCCTCAGAAAATTCCTTAGGCTCTCCATCATAGATCATTATGTAATATGACAGGTGCTTTCCATCTAATTCTTTGGATTTTTACATGTCCATGCAAATAAGTAAGTGTGTATATATATATATGTATATTTAAGACTTGTATTTGGGAAGCTGGGTTCTTTTCTTTCTTTTTTTTTAATGGACTACCATCACACTGCGTTTTCTATTTACCAATATGACAAAAGTGTTTACTACTCACAACATTACACCAACTTGTCAGGATTGTTGTCCCTTTTGGCTTTCCCTTGGCTGGCAACGAATAAATAATTTTCAGGTTGGATTTATTAAAGAATTTTTTTTTAAACTATATCAGTCTTTTGACTTTCTTTAAGTTTTAAAGTTACCTTTATTTCGTTATTTGGTATTAATGTACGATGGAAACTTTGTGGAGATCAGAGGACAACTTGCAAAGTTGGGTCTCTTTTTTCCACCATGTGGACCCTGATTGAACTCAGGTAGTGAGGCTTGGCGGCAGGCACCTTTAATCTGCTGAGCCTTCTTGCAGGCCCTGTTTGTTTTGTTTTTAGTCTCTTACTGTCTTCTAAAGGAATCTTGTAGCATCTTTATGACTTCCACGGTCATAGAGAACAGTTAGAGGAATTGCTATCTGATGTGCTCATTCTGCAGAGTACCTTCATGTGGCAAGACAGGTAAGGGGTGGTGTTTAGGACGTTTAGAATGTAGGGATGTAGCTCAGATGGTACAGTACTTACTGGAAGATCCAAAGTGCACCCCTCATTGATTAGGAAATCCAGAGACTGACCCCTCTCCCTTTCTCTGTGTCCCCTTCCTAGTTTTTAAAACGGTCTATAGAATAGCCTTGGTTCCTCTATCATTTCCCCCTGGTTTCAACAGCTGTTATTATTTTATTCATACTGAAAGAAATTCAGAGGTGTAATGCCCTGACTGAAAGTGTAATTTCAGGCCAGGTCTGAGCCCAAGTCTGAGTAAATTCCAGAATTGTATGTTTATCTTCATTTTTATTTCTTAAAGTGCCACTTGACATTCTAGTCTGTGTTGTATTTTTAAATTGTGTGTGTGTGTGTGTGTGTGTGTGTTGGATGAACCCAGGGTCTCCGGTCTCAGGTCTCATGTATGATATACCTGGCAAGCACTCTGCCACTGACGGATATATCGTTAGCCCTTAAAAAAATCTTTTTGGGGTTTGGTTTGTTTGCTTATTTGTTGTTTTGTTTTTGTGGTGCTGGTTTAAATTTTTGAGCTACGGTCTTGCTAAGGTACTCACATTGTCCTTGAACTCACTCTAGTCCAGGCAGGCTTTAAAGCTGTGATCTTCTTGTCTAAGCCTCCCAAGCAGCTGAGATCGCTGGCCTGTGGCAGCAGGCAGGCCCTGCTGAAATCTTACTTTTATGTTTAATTCCCATAGAAAATGATTATGAACCACTTTACAAATTATGAACTGAAATAAACCATTTGGCTGTTCTGAGGTTATGTAAATTGGAGACAAATTGGTATTAAACTATAGTGTCACTCTTTAGGATTACTAGAAATCCAGGCCTCATCTTTCCCAAATATGTATGGGAGAATGATAACTGTTTTCAGACCAGACATAGGAGTCTATACTTCTCTCTCTCTCTCTCTCTCTCTCTCTCTCTCTCTCTCTCTCTCTCTCTCTCTCACACACACACACACACACACACACACACACACACACAAATGTAAACATGAAACATTCAGTTCATAGAACTAATATATATTTTATATCCAATCAGGTAGGGTAATATAAAAATAAAAAGACACTGCACATGAAGTGCATATGTGTATATATCAAATGGCTTTGTGCATTGATGTCAAAACAAAGCCATGACTAAGTTTCCAAGAGTAGAATGCTTGTGTGTGGCGAGTTGGAGGCCATTGGCTTGAAGCTGCATTGGAAATACCTTAAAATGTGGAGAGTAACAGCCAAGCGAGATAACAATCCTTCTTTCCTCCCATCCTTTACTTTTTGCTTCCCCCCTTCTCCAGTGCATTCTATAATGAGCCCCCCATTTTTATAATTAGAAACCACGTGAAAATTTTCACATAACATATTTACTTTTTAATAGCCATAGATCATTATCTATATTTTAGTAACTCCTTTTCAGAATTCCCAAACCAAAAACACTCAATAAAAAAATGGCTGTACAGTTTAACTGTTGGGAAGTGGAGATCAAGAAAGTCCTGCCATTCCATCTAAACCAGGTATCATTTACAAGACTTGTCCAGGAGGTTCAGTGACTCCTTTTTCTAAACATGCCTTGACTACTACTGCTACTGCTACTAAATTACTATTACTATTATTATTAAAATTAAAAGATAATACTGGTAGGCAACCAGCCAGGCATAGGAAGCAAGCTAAGAATCTGAGGACTACCTTAGATTAGGAGCTCAGGTCTCTTCTGCTCTTCTGCTCTCTAATGCTAAGGTGGCTAACCTCACACTTCCCACTAACTCCCCCTCTCTGCCTGGTTTCTTCCCCTTGTGTACTGTGTGACTTCTTAGTCTCAGTGGTAGTGACAGATCGTCCTCTTCCTCTTTACGGTGTGTTCTTTAGCCACACAATGTCCCTTGCAGTACATCTAACAGGTCCCACATTTACTGGATCAAGTGTGGATGTCAGAGGTAGCACACAGCAAATAAGCGGCCAGAACAACCCGAGAACTATTCAAGACTGTGTTTGGAGAACTCTACACTAGACTTAGAAGCCCCATCCTTGACCAGATCTGTTCCAATTCTTTCCACTGTACCTCATCACAGTGCACATCTGGGGAAGGGGCTGTGTGTATTACCACAGTGTTATTTATGTTGGGTACATTTCCATGGGAAGTTTCCTAGTGTTGGAAGCTCCTGCAGATCTGATACCTTCCTAGTGTCTTTTGGGATGCAGAACTTCCTTCTGTCCTCCCCTAAAGCCAATGCCTGACCCAGCTGGTCCACACTTCCTGAGGGCATCTGAGGCCCTCCTGTCTATTTGAGGACTTCTGGTCAACACTCTCCCTCTCTTTGCTCCCTGCTGTAGTTTTCTATACCCCAAGGCCTGCCTAACCTGAATCTGTAAATCATTCTTTGTACGCACAATCCTCCCGCATGAGTAACCAGGCAGGAAGCTGACAGTACAGGAAGGGGATAGGTGGGACTCCACTTGTAAGGAAACGGCCAGGCCCTGTTTGTCCTTAAAGTACACACACCCCATGGTGGCTCAGATGGCAGTGTAGACATTGACTTTTTTAGTTTCTCACTCTTCTCCTGACTGTGGCCAGCAGACTTTCTTCAAAGACACAAAACTGATGGCACACCCAGAACTTCAAATTTCTTGAAGACATAGGTAGCTTTCCCCGCCACGGATTCCCTGTGTCTGGAGGCCTGGGCCTTGGCCTGTGGTCTAAGGAGAAGAATATGTAGAGCCCCATGGTTTAAATGACTTGTCACCTCCCTGTATCAGAGTGGGTCCCAAGGTATACACTTCCTAAATCTGCTCCCAAAAGTTGGCATGGAGGAAGGTTTGACACCTTGGGCTTTTTGGTTTTTTGTTTTGTTTTTCTGAGTGATAGGAAAGTTCCAGGCATTTCTGTACTTGTGTTCTTGACTGCTGCTTGTTGCTAGCCACCTTTTCATTTGTGCAGTGAGGACTAATTATCCAAGTTACCTGATAGCCACTTTCTTCCCTAAAGTACACATAGGCCTTCTGTGTACACACAAGCCTTCTGTTTACACACAGTCCTGTGTACACACATGCCTGTCTTCCGGTGCCTTCCAGAGGTCTACTTAGACCCTTTATTCAGTGGCCTGGCTTAGGGAAAGGCTACTCTTGTTCAACCAGTAGCTTGGGCAGGGCCATGAGAACTGAAGCTGAAGCAAGCCCTTGAATTGGTTGTCTCACGTTTTTGTTAGACTAAATGACACCTATGGGAAAATAGTAGTTTCTCTCTTTGCAGTACTGAGTATCTAACCCAGGGTCTTATGCATGCAAGATAAGCATAAGCATCCCTGGCTCAGGGAAGGATAGATTTATTCCCTGTGTTGTCATGAATACCAGCTTCTATGGACTATGTTTCTTGAGGGGAAGATGCATATTGAGGGTCAAAAGTGGGTTAGGAGGAGTTCCTGCATAGCTGCCCTTCTCCTCAGGATGAACGTTTCTTTACTACCTTCTTGAAGCAAGAAGAGAGGACTATTACAACCCTACTAAGAACTGCCCTTAGTTTATGCATCCTACCCCAGTGGAAGTTTCTTGCCTGTTCTGTTAGCCTTCTGTGCATTTCCCAAGAGCTCCTTGGGTTCTAGCTGGTGGTTTCAGAAATATCTGCAAGGTATCTTTGGTCAGTGACAACTCTTGTTCATTCCAGATTCGGTGTACCAGCATAATGAGAGCTCAGAGGGGACTCATCTTACTCCTGCTGCTTCTGGCTGTCCTCTGCTCCACAGGTGAGTGACCCAGACCCCCTGAATTGCTCCTGGCCATGATGCTACTTTTTCTTGGGCCTCTGGTAGTCTGAGCTGGTGCCACTGGCCTCCAGTCTTTCATCTTCATGTGTTCCAGATCCTGCTTGTGCGCCAGTTCTGGGGTGCCTGTCTGAACTAAATCCTGGCTTACAGAACTGTTTTAACAGGGTTGGAGACATCGAGTTTCTTGTCTCTCCATATACTACTTTGGGATTCCAGTAGATGTCATCCATTCTTAGAATGCTACACAAGTCCTTTCTGAAGATCTCAGGTGTGGGATATAAGGGAGACACTGGGTGGATTGTCCTTTTGGGTAAGAGTTTATTCAAGTTATTCATGCCATGGATGTGCAGACAGACAGCAAGTAGAAAGGACTATGAGGAGGGTAAATGGAGGCACCTTCTTTACAGTCTCAAAGGGCAAAGGTTTCACAGTGTGAGTCTGTGGCCGGGCTGTCTCTGATAGCTTTTGATAGGATGTAGCCTCTGATAGGATGTAGCTTTTGCCACTCCTGAGTCTGATAACCTGAGATCTCTGAACTTCCTTGAGGAAGTGAAATGGAGCCTGCCATCCTGTTAAAATCGAGGCTCCTGGGTTTAGGGATTCATATACAGGCTCTTGGTGAGAAACACAGTTATTTCCTTTACAGAAGAAAGCAGCAGTCTGGGCTGGATTCTAACGCCTCTGGACCCACTATGAGGTCAGCCCTCTGATCTCTGTCCTTCCACCCCACCCATTTTCCTGTGCTACTGAGATAATGCTCATGATGGTGGCAGCATCTAGATAAACTGAAGCTACCCTTGTCATGCCTGTCTTTACTCTAAGCATTTTACATGTATTTACTTATTTAACCCTCATGCAAATTTAGCAGCTTATGTACCTATCTCATTTTTGCAAGTGAAAAAATTGAAGCCCAAAAGGGGTTATAAACTTATGAATAATACAAGATATTTTGAATGTGTGTAGTAATACCCAGAAGTAGCATGCCATAATGTGACCTCAGTCTGACACTGGAATTGCTGGTTTCACTCACTGAAAGTCATTCCCAGGCTGACTTGGGGGCACCCTTTTCCTGGTTCTTTTGTAACAACAGAAACACCCACTTTGTGTTATTAAAAAGAGCAAGGGTTTATTTTTCTGCCCATGTCATATGCTTACAACACCCTAGCCATTATTGGCTTTTGGAGGTGGGTGGGAAGGGTAGGGATGAGAAAGAAACACCAATACAACGAGAAGTAGAGAGGGAAGGTTCCTGCAGTGTTGGAGCGTTAGTAGCTGACATACCCTGACTGCTTATATACCAGGGACTAAGCCAGATCCCCTCCTTTGTTCCTAGCTAACCATTCTGTAAGGGTCAGGGAGACTGTCTCCTGACAGTGGAGAGGATGGAAGCAGAGTCGCTTGCCCAAGGGGCACACTGCGTGTTCCATCTCATGGCTTCCTTCCTTGTCACTTCTCTTGTGTGCCTTTGGTAACCTTCGTGGTGGGCTGTAAGGGGGTTCACCTCTGTCCTATCCATTTCACCCTTAATTCTCCTTCCTGCTGTATCTCCTGTCATTATAATAGCCCATCACAGTAATCTGCACCTGTCTGGGAACTGATGGGTTTGAGACCATTGGCTGCCCTGAGACAAGCATGGGATATACATAGTCCTCTTCCTCAGAGAGTTTGAGTGAGAAGCTAAAGGCATGGGAGAAAGAGAAAGGACAGACTGAATCTTTTTTTTTTTTTAACTGCTATGTCTAAGACCCTAGGAAGCCTTCAGGAGAAATTTCCTGGTCACAAGTCAGTGTGTCAAAGGCTTTTGACCAAAGAAATAGCATTTGATCCTTTGTATTAAAGAAAATCAAGTAGTACAGGTTTTTCAATTGTTAGAGTAGGATAAGCCTCTTCAGGAACTAGGGTATGAAGTGGCCCAGAGAGACAAGCCTTCCCCTCTGTCCTGGCCCAGTCACAACCATCCATTGACTTAAGACCTGCCCCCACTCCCTTTGATTTCTTGAGACAGGGTTTCTCTATGTAACAGTCTTGGCTGTCCTGGAACTTGCTTTGTAGACCAGGTTGGCCGCAAACTCAAGAGATCCACCAGCCTCTGCCTCCCGAGTGCTGGGATTAAAGATGTGCACCACCACCAGCCCAGCTGACCTGACTTCTCTTACAATCTACAGTGTTTACTTTTTCCAACTCAATGAAATTAGAAAATATCTTGGCTAAACCAGTCTTGAGCTTTAGAACTGATAGTCTGGGTCTGATGGTCAGAGTCTCAACTCTGTCACTGAGACATTTGTCATGTAACATTTGTTACATTTGTTAATATCTTAGCCCTAGTTTTCTTTTCCAAAATGGGTATGACATTTCTTGAGCCTGCTATTTGTAACGATTATGTGAAGGGCCTAGCATATAGGTGCACAGACATTGGAACACTGATTGAATGTGCTAGCTAGGGATATGTCTGCCCTACAGAAGTTCCCAGCATTGGCATTGACCTTTCCATCCTAAGTCTTGTCCCTAAGTCACTTGAACTCTGGCTGCAACTAGTAGACCAGTTCACTTCTGTGGATGATCTTATAAACTGGCCTTCAAACAACCAGGCTAACACAACAGCCTTCCTCCCCCATTCTTTGCTTTTCGAATGTATATCTATACCTAGCACAAGGAAAGAACTGTAGAGAAATGGCATCCTAAGGTTTCTCATCTGATGCTGGAGGAGATAAAGCAGAAATGTCTGATGGACTCTGTCACTTTATTGTTGAGTATCCTTCCGTAGTTCAATGCACCTCTCCAGGTATTGGGAAAACAGGGGTGGAGAGTGGGGGGAGTTCTGTTTTGTTGTTACTGATGTTTCAGTACTGATGTTGAATTAGAACCTTCCCAAATCAAAATGCACCCTGTAAATGAGATGTCAGAACTTTAAAGGCTTAAGTATTGATAGACTACAGAGAGCTTGCTTCCTGGCCATACCGAGAGGGGATGATCTCAACTTTCAGAAACATCTCCTTTGTTCCCTGATGATAAACCGAGTCATCGGCCTTAGAACTAAAGGTCATTGCTTGGGTTTCAAAACCCACACTGGGCTTAATCATGACATACCTAGGACATCCTATGAGACTGTACATATTTTATCTTTGAAAATATTTTTCTGTCAGTGGGTGCTACCAGATATTGCTGTCCTAGTGGAAGCCCTGTGACAGGAAGATCATTATCTCTAGCATGGGGAAGGGTATGGCTCCACACCCACACGAATTGACTCTTGCCTCACCTTCTCCTCACATATACTGATTATAATTCATTTTCGTCTCATCTTTAGTTATAAAATTGAAGAAGAAAAAAATAAGTCAGCAAAACCTAACTCTTAGCTCTCAACAGTAAATCACAATTAGTTGGAGTTTTTTGTTGTTTTTTTTATTTTTTTTGAATTGGGGAACCAGGGCTTAATGTTTCTGCTATGACCAGGTTGCCCAATCCACAGGAGTTTAGTGTATACCTGTTGTCTTTCTATACTTCTGGCCCTTGGTCTATACTAAAAGGAAGCAGTTCAATGATAATATCCTATTCTAGAGGTCATTTGAACTTTTTCTCTAAAGGGCCAGATAGCCAATACAGGCCTTTGTGGTCTCTGACTTCCCTCAGTCTCTTCCTTGTTTGTTTGTTTATTTTTTTAATGAAGTGTTTTTTGTTGTTGTTTTGTTTTATTAATCATATAGGCTATGTCTTATAATTCTATGTTTGAGCTCATTTTCCTGCAGCTAATTCAATGAATTCAATAAATCATGGCAAAGTCAGTTTTCTTCCTGGCACCAGAATGGATTCTCAATCTGAATGCAAAGAGTTAGCCCATTGTTGTTTTGAAAGCTAGCTTTTCCCGGACTTTCTGTCTTAGGTATTGTACTACTATCAAAGCAAAAACTCTCATCTCAAAGGGGATGAGAGACAGTTTCTTCTGGAGCCCAGGAACACAGATTTAGATTACCCTAAGTTCTATGTTCCAACGTGGAAGCAGTTTGATGAGAAAAATAGAAAATAGTAAGAGAACCAAGAAAGTCGTAAATCAAGACACTATTGGAATACATTGGTGAAAACTTTAGGTAGAGGGTTACAATGAAGTGGGGGGACCTCAGATGCTCTCTGGCTGTATTCATAGCCTTCCGGTTGGTTAGAAACCAGTGTTCAGTCTGTACATTCCAAACTATTTGGTCAAGTACAGAGGCAGGCCATAAAAGGCTGAGAGGACTAAATGGCTCAAAGGAATTTGGTTCTGGACTTCACATTCCCACTTTGACAGTCCTTGAAGCCCTGCTCATGCATCAACTTCAAAAAAGCTCGGTTAAGGTTTTAGCTTTTTTTCCCCAGGAGCTTTGGTTTGTAGTATTGAAATCAAAGGCGATTTATTTAACATCAGAGAGTGTGGCAGGGTCCGAAGGGAAAAGAGGGGACTTCAGAAGGCACTGGAAAAGCAAGGAAATTTGTTTTAATTTGAGAAAGGAAATGAGTCAGGGAGTGAGGGAAAAATCTAGAAGGTGAATGGGAAGTATGGAAGAAATGCACCTCAGGTGCATTCACTAGATGGGTGGGAAGTGTGCTCTTTGACCTCTGAGGTCTTGACAACTGTCATTCTTCTGGAATCCACATACTCTAGGGCATTTGCCTCGTGAACTCATGAAGTGCTCTACCACTCCCGAGCAGCCGGAATCCGGAACCAACACTGACAGCCTAGCACTGAGGCTGCTGCAGATAGAAAGGCAGTCTCTCTCCTGGCTTTAGTGTTTCTTCCCCTGAAGTCTTGGGGCGGGGAGCATGTCTGAGGAGCCTCAGAATCACAGGGGGTAGGGGGCCCCTGGATCTGTTAAGACAGGAGGGAAGCAAGTTCTGATTAGCTCCTAGTTCAAATCTAACAGATATTTCTTTCCCAAGGTGAAGGATAAAAGACTCTCCCCACCCCCATTTCCTCTGAAGTAATTGGTTGGTTGGTCTGAAGACGTCTTTATTGTTTTTCTAATCAGCTGACAAGGGACTGTATTCCAGACTTTTTCCTCTTTGTGCTGGATTAACCAGTTTAGTCGCACCAATGGGTTGAAAGGCAGTCACCACCTCCACTGGGGTAAAAGACAGAGGTGATTTTGCTGAGGGTGTTTGCTAGCCCAGTTTTGCACACCCATTTTGAAAAAAAGAAAGAAGAAATCAACTCGCTGAGTTACTTTTGCCTTACTTCTTTTCCCCACCAGTCGTGAACTTCCTGTGTGAATCATAATGGTGGCTGAACCTTGGGCAGCCCTGTAGGGAAAGAATTGAGCTTCCCCTACCTTAATTAAACTCAGTCACATCTGAAAGCAGGAAGGGGACTATCTGGGGAAAAGGAAGGATTCAGCAGGAGGGGGAGGAAGTAAGGGAGGGCAAAGGGCGAGTGTGAATGTGCTTACAATATAGTGTATACAAGTATGAAATTGTCAACGTTTTAATTAAAAGGTAAAAATATGGAAGTTGACCCGGACCTGTGCTCACTGGCGATGGTGAGGTCTGCCAGAGTCTAAGACACTGCTGGTTTCAACAGTCTCTTTCTGATTCTAGGTGTTAGCCTCAAGTGCTACAACTGTTTAGACCCGGTTTCTTCATGCAAAACAAACAGCACTTGCTCTCCTAACCTGGATTCCTGTCTCATTGCTGTATCCGGTAAGAGCCTCTGGATTTCCTGTGTCAGTGTGGTCAGCGGTGAGAACCTGGGAAACCTGGACCTCTCCAAACCACACTCAGTTTGTATTCACCAAGTAATGGCTGCCCTTTATTAGCACTGGTTGGTCACAAAGTACTGGGCACTATGCATTTTCTATATACTTTATACAAAAATGGCACTTCTCACATAACCCTTGGGGCAGTCTTCCTGTGTGACAGATGAGAAAATGGAGGCTCAGATAACACATCAGGCGAAGGTCAAGCGGTCAACATAAGGTTTGGAATTTGGAAATTCATCTGATTTCAAAACTCAGGCTTCTTAGTAGTGATAATGAGCCTGCCTCCCAAACTTCTGGGAGCTTCCAGTGTACCAGGGCCTGAGCCAGAGATGAAAAGATGAGGAAAGTGTATTTGTCAAAACTTTGACCGTGGCCTGTTTGCTTGTCCCAAAGGACTGTTTATACTTCTGTCTGACTCCATGTATCTCATGCATGGTCCCCTGAGGGGACCTGGGATGAGCTCAGAGGATACCAAATGTCACATGACTAATAAGGAAAATTATTCATTTGAGAAGCCACACTGCAGATGCCCAGGACAGTTGCCTCAGAGAGCAAGGCATTTTTGAGCAAGAGAAGGAGTATAATATGCACAAGTCAATATCATCTGCTTTAAAAGTTGGCCGGACTATGGAATCTCCACGTAAGAACTTAGGAAATGGTAGACAGGGAAGAAGCTAGGAGCTATGCCCTTTGTTTTTAGTGGTTATGGCTCTAAGATATAAATGTTAATGCTTAATGATAGTAAGGAGTGAGGGCCATTTCAGTATAGTCTGGACTATGAGATAAAACCCCTTCTAAGAGATAACAATAAAAACTGTCTTCCAAGGTATTTTCTACCAGAAAGGAGAAAACCTTTCAGTTAAGTAAGGACCAATCAAAGTTCCTTTGTTTTAAAAAATAGGAGTATCTGATGATTTTTATGTAAACTCCTGGTGTATAGCTGAAAATCTAGGCTTTATGTTCAAAGTGTTGGATTCCATGAGGAAGAGGAGGAGAGCAGGTCTTCCACATTGAAGACCATGTTAACTCACTACTAAGATAGAAAATGTAGTAATTCCACTCCTGGGTACCAAGATCATTCCATTTCCCTTTGTCTTTCCTTCCTTCCTTCCTTCCTTCCTTCCTTCCTTTTCTTTCTTTCTTTCTTTCTTTCTTTCTTTCTTTCTTTCTTTCTTTCTTTCTTTCTTTCTTTCTTCTTTCTTTCTTCCTTTCTTAAATTCTTTTCATGTAATGTATTTTGATTCATTCCATTTGTTTTCTTGTTATTAACCCTCCTTATTAGGTATGACATAATCTTTATCTCTCCATCACTGTGTAATATGCAGATTATCATGGATAGATTTTGTTTTTAAAAGTTCTTGCTTTACAAATAATATTGTATCTTTTACACCACTGTAAAAGTAGAATTGATTGATCAGAGACAACATGTGCTTAAAAATCTTCGTGGGCACTGCCACACTTCCCTCTTGAATAGATGTATAGCTGCCTATAACTCTCCCTCCACTCACACCCACACACTCACACACTCTCACACTCACACACTACTCTACTGGCTCTAACAAGACTTTAGATTTATGGAAAAGCCTCCATTTGGAGGTGTGCCATCACTTGCTTGCTTCCCTTCATAGCCCAGTTGGGTTGCCTCTTTCTGCCCAAGATCTATTCCTATAGGCTAAGCTCCAAGGCACAGAATGGCAGGTTCAAAACTATACCTGCCTCCTCCTCCTCCTCCTCCTCTCCTCCTCCTCCTCCTCCTCCTCCTTCTTCTTCTTCTCCTTCTCCTTCTTCCTCCTCCTCCCTCTTCTTCTTCTTCCTCCTCCTCTTCCCTCTTCTTCCTCCTCCTCCTCTTGCTCCTCCTCTTGTTCCTTCTCTATCTTCTTCCTCTTCCCCCTCCTTTTCCTCTTCCTCCTCTTCTTTTTTTTTTTTTATAAATCTTTGTAAATTTCATAGCATATACCCCAATCCCACTCATCTCTCCCTCCTCTCATACCCACCTTCCACCTTTGCAGTCTCCCCATTGTGGAAGCTGTAGTGTGTCACAGTGTGACCCACAGTGTACCCTTTTGTCTACACTTTTTTGCTTGAAATGACTTGGTCTGGTAAAAGGCCTCTGGCTTCTGCTATTCTATGATACTGGAATCTCTCTGGGACTCCTCTTGGATATCCTGTTGCCCTGTGTCATGGAGATCCTGTAGTTTTGGATCTGTAGGACCAGCCCCTTCACGGAATCCAGCAGTTTATCAATGGGTTGAATGTTGGTATGGGCTAGTTCAAAGCCCTGGATCTGTACCTGAGAGGTTTCTGAGTTGGTCAGCCAGCCCAAGGCTCTCCTGCTGGCATGCCCTCAGGCAAGCTCATCCGCTTGCCCCTGCAACCTAGGCCAGCTCTATCCTGTTGTCGAAGCGAGGTGCAAGGCCCACTTTCCCAAGTGTTGCAGCTGGTGAGGGACCCAGTCACTTCTCCTACTCTCATGACCACAGACCAGCTCTCCTGCCTCCACAGATGGGGAAGGATGAAGAAGCGGAGGAACTTGTCTCTTCCTTGACCACTGCATGGCTTCTTAATATATGTGTATGTCTCTCCACAGGAAGGCAAGTGTATCAACAGTGTTGGAGATTTTCGGATTGTAATGCCAGGTTCATTTTGAGCCGATTAGAAGTGGCAGAAGTACAATACAGATGCTGCCAGGTGGATTTGTGTAACAAAAATCTCAAAGAAGAATCAGTCAAGCCAAACAACGAGGCAACCTCCTTACTGGGGAAGACAGCATTGTTGGGAACCTCGGTTCTGGCAGCCATTTTGAAGCTTGGTTTCTAAGTAATCTCCAAGCCTCGATGCCTCCTTTCTGTATCTTTTTTTCTGCTGCGGCAGCACTCTAAAACCTTTATTATTTTCCAGCTATTATTGTTTTTTTAGGAAACAATAAAGTCCGTTTGAACATCTTGGATAAGAGGGCGGACTGTAAGCAGTGTGGAAGAGCATCATGCACACAGGAAAGGCCCACTTGCAGTTACAGAGTAGGTGGGTAGAACACCGATAGGTTATATAATCTTCCTTTGCCACTTGGGAAGACTGGTTTTCAGTTTCAGCTTAAGTGCATTTCCGGCAACCCTCAAGGATTCTCTCTGGTTCCTGCAATGTAGGTGAGGAGTGAGATCAGCCAGTACCTTTAGGAGTGAGTGGACCAGGATTCTCTTCACCACTCTGACACGCTCAAAATGCTTTCATAATCTTCACAGGTCCTGAGCTGGTGTATGAATGTTCCAGATGTGAGCTGTCAGTCAGAGGCAGTGACTGTTTGCTTAAAACAATCAAAAGCAAAACCAAACAACCAACCAACCAAACAAACAAACATGAAGCCCAGATTACTGAGTGTGGAGGCGAGAGCTTTACCCTTAAACCACAGTCACAGCTCAAGCAGGGAATGGAACAGCCATGTTTTCAGCTTCAGAAAATGTAGGGAAATTTAACACAAGCTCTGAACCAGATGTGATGAAACTTGCTTAGTATGCTTAGTATCTCAGTGCTCAGGAGGCAGAGGCAGGAGGATGGCTGTAAGTTGAAGGCCTGCCTGACCCTACATAGTGGTTTCCAGGCCACGTAAAACTATATAGTAAGAGCTTGCCTCAATTTAAAAAAAAAAAGAAAAGAAAAGAAAAGGCAGGCAGGTAGTGGTGCATGACTTTAATCACAGCACTTGGAAGCAGAAGATATGCCTTATCTCTGTGAGGTCGAAGCCAGCCAGCTCCAGGACAGCCAAGGCTATACAGAGAAAACCTGTCTATAAATACATAAATAAATAAATAGAAGAGAAAAACATCAAGACAATAATAGCAACAACAAAGCAAAAAAGAAAGGAAACACACAAAAAGTCTGTCTGTTCTTATAGAAGTACCAGCAACTACAATTTGAATTGTCCCACATCTCTGAATATTGCCTGGGCTTTGCTAGCTTTTACTAGAAAAATGTAATTGACAACAATAATGAAAGTTATTCGATCTCAAAAAAGCAGATTATCTTGACTCTCTTCCACATAATGGAATAATAAACACTCTGCTAGACTATGACAGACGTTTAAGTGTGCTTATTTTAAAGGTCTCATAAGAGGAAGACCCTTTGGGTATATATGAACATAGTGCACGCGTTCCACCTTGGGGTGGAAGAAGTAGTGGGATCAGACTATGAGACTGCCATTTGAGATGTCCGAATGTTTCTATGAATAGCAGAGGCCAGTGACCATGTTCTACCTGCCTGCATCTAGCTCTTTGACTTCTTGGTGCTCCAGCCCAGTCCATATCCAATACAACTGCCGGGGCTGTCAGCGAAGTGGGAAACACCCAGGCTTTGGAAGTCTTTCTCCTAAGAAAGGAGAAGGCCATTTTCCTGTATGTGCTGGAGAGTATCTCACAAGATACATAGACTTAACCACATATGATCTAGGGACTCTGGCTGTATTTAGTGCCCTAGCCTGACCCTTGCAGAAGAAGGAATTTCTTTTTTTTTTTTTTTTTTTTTTTTTACCTACATGTTTTTTTTTATTATTTATCTTATTTTATTTTATTTTTTTTTTTTTAATTTAATTTTATTTTATTTTTTTAATTTACATTCCAAATCACTTCCCCTTTCCCGTTTCCTCCCTCCCCGAAGGTCCCATAAGCCCCCTTCCCTCCCTCTTTTCTCCGTTCAACCCCCTCTCATTACTCTGTCCTGGCGTTCCCCTACATCCAGTCTTTCCAGGACCAGGGGTCTCTCCTTCCATCTTTTTAGAAATCTATTGATATGCTGATTGTGTCTAGGGTATTCTGAGATTCTGGGTCAATATCCCCTTATCAGTGACTTCATACCATGTGTGATCTTTTGTGATTGGGTTACCTCACTAAGGATGATATTTTCAAGTTCTGACCATTTGCCTAGGAATTTCGTGAATTCATTGTTTTTAATTGCAGAGTAGTATTCCATTGTGTAAATATACCACATCTTCTGAATCCATTCCTCCGTTGAGGGACATCTGGGTTCTTTCCAGCTTCTGGCTATTATAAATAAGGCTGCTATGAATATAGTGGAGCATGTGTCCTTATTGCATGCAGGTAAAGTCTCTGGGTATATCCCCAGGAGTGGTATAGCCGGATCCTCCGGAAGTGTCATGCCCAGTTTTCTGAGGAGCCGCCAGACTGCTTTCCAGAGTGGTTGTACCAGCCTGCAATTCCACCAGCAGTGGAGGAGTGTTCCTCTTTCTCCACATCCTCGCCAACAACTGCTGTCTCCTGTGTTTTTGATCTTAGCCATCCTGACTGGTGTGAGATGGAATCTCAGGGTTGTTTTGATTTGCATTTCCCTAATGACTAAGGATGATGAACATCTCTTTAGGTGCTTCTCAGCCATTAGATATTCTTCAGGTGAGAACTCTTTGTGGAGCTCTGTACCCCATTTTTTAATAGGGTTACTTGCCTCTCTGGAGTTTAACTTCTTGAGTTCTTTGTATATCTTGGATATTAGCCCTCTGTCGGATGTAGGGTTGGTAAAGATCATTTCCCAGTTAGTTGGTTGCCGCTTTGTCTTTTTGACGGTGTCTTTTGCCTTGCAAAAACTTTGTAATTTAATGAGGTCCCATTTGTCTATTCTTGATCTTAGAGTATAAGCTATTGGAGTTCTGTTCAGGAAATTCTCCCCTGTGCCCATATGTTCAAGGTTCTTCCCTAGTTTCCCTTCTATTAGTTTCAGTGTGTCTGGTTTTATGTGGAGATCTTTGATCCACTTAGAATTGAGCTTAGTGCAAGGAGATAAGGATGGGTCAATTTGCATTCTTCTGCATGTTGACCTCCAGCTGAGCCAGCACCATTTGTTGAAAAGGCTATCTTTTTTCCACTGGATGGTTTTAGCTCCTTTGTCAAAGATCAAGTGACCATAGGAGTGTGGATTCATTTCTGGGTCTTCAATTCTGTTCCATTGATCTACATGTCTGTTACTGTACCAATACCATGCAGTTTTTAACACTATTGCTCTGTAGTACAGCTTGAGGTCCGGGATACTGATTCCCCCAGAGGTTCTTTTACTCTTGAGAATAGTTTTAGCTATTCTGGGTTTTCTGTTATTCCAGATGAATTTTTGAATTGCTCTTTCTAACTCTATGAAGAATTGAGTTGGGATTTTGATGGGGATTGCATTGAATCTGTGTATTACTTTTGGTAAGATGCTCATTTTTACTATATTAATCCTGCCAATCCATGAGCATGGCAGATTTTTCCATCTTCCGAGGTCTTCTTCAATTTCTTTCTTCAGAGACTTGAAGTTCTTGTCATACAGATCTTTCACTTGTTTGGTTAGCGTCACGCCAAGATACTTAATATGGTTTGTGGCTATCGTAAAGGGTATTATTTCTCTTACTTCTTTCTCAGCCTGCTTATCCTTTGAGTATAGGAAGGCTTCTGACTTGCTTGAGTTGATTTTATATCCGGCCACTTTGCTGAAGTCGTTTATCAGCTGTAGGAGTTCTCTGGTGGAGTTCTTTGGGTCGCTTATGTATACTATCATATCGTCTGCAAATAGTGATAGTTTGACTTCTTCCTTTCCAATTTGTATCCCTTTGACCTCTTTTTGTTGTCTAATTGCTCTAGCTAGAACTTCAAGTACTATATTGAAAAGATATGGAGAGAGAGGGCAGCCTTGTCTAGTCCCTGATTTTAGTGGGATTGCTTCAAGTTTCTCTCCGTTTAGATTGATGCTGGCTACTGGTTTGCTGTAAATTGCTTTTACTATGTTTAGATATGGGCCTTGAATTCCTGATCTTTCCAAGACCTTTAGCATGAAAGGATGCTGAATTTTGTCAAATGCTTTCTCAGCATCTAATGAGATGACCATGTGGTTTTTTTCTTTGAGATTGTTTATGTAGTGGATTACATTGATGGATTTCCTTATATTGAACCATCCCTGCATCCCTGGGATGAAGCCTACTTGATCGTGGTGAATGATCGTTTTGATGTGTTCTTGGATTCGGTTGGCAAGAATTTTATTGAGTATTTTTGCATCGATATTCATAAGAGAGATTGGCCTGAGATTCTCTTTCTTTGTCGGATCTTTGTGTGCTTTTGGTATTAGTGTAATTGTGGCTTCATAGAACGAGTTGGGTAGTGTTCCTTCTGTTTCTATTTTGTGGAACAGTTTGAAGAGTATTGGTGTTAGGTCTTCTTTGAAGGTCTGATAGAATTCTGCACTAAAACCATCTGGACCTGTGCTTTTTTTGGTTGGAAGACTTCCAATGACAACTTCTATTTCTTCAGGGGTTATAGGACGGTTTAGATGGTCTATTTGATCCTGATTTAATTTTGGTACTTGGTATCTGTCAAGGAAATTGTCCATTTCCTCAAGATTTTCTAGTTGTGTTGAATACAGGTTTTTGTAGTAGGATCTGATGATTTTTTGAATTTCCTCAGTTTCTGTTGTTATCTCTCCCTTTTCGTTTCTGATTTTATTAATTTGGATACTATCTCTGTGCCCTCTGGTTAGTCTGGCTAAGGGCTTATCTATCTTGTTGATTTTCTCAAAGAACCAACTCCTCGTTTTGTTGATTCTTTGTATGGTTTTATTTGTTTCTACTTGATTGATTTCAGCCCTGAGTTTGATGATTTCCTGCCTTCTACTCCTCTTTGGTGTATTTGCTTCTTTTTGTTCCAGGGCTTTCAGGTGTGCCATTAAGCTGTTAGTGTATGCTGTCTCCCGTTTCTTTTTGGCGGCACTCAGGGCTATGAATTTTCCTCTTAGCACTGCTTTCATTGTGTCCCATAAGTTAGGGTATGTTGTGCCTTCATTTTCATTAACTTTCAAAAAGTCTTTGATTTCTTTCTTTATTTCCACCTTGACCAAGTTATCATTGAGTAGAGCATTGTTCAGCCTCCATGTGTACGTGGGTTTTCTTTTGTTTTTGTTGCCATTGAAGACCACCCTTATTCCATAGTGATCTGATAGGAGGCATGGGATTATTTCTATCTTCTTGTATCTGTTGAGGTCTGATTTGTGACCAATTATATGGTCAATTTTGGAGAAGGTACCATGAGGAGCTGAGAAGAAGGTGTATTCTTTAGCTCTAGGATGAAATGTTCTATATATATCAGTTAGTTCCATTTGGTCCAAGGCTTCAATTAGATTCACTGTGTCCCTGTTTAGTTTCTGCTTTCCTGAACGGTCCATTTCAGAGAGCGGGGTGTTGAAGTCACCCACTATTATTGTGTGCGGTGCGATGTGTGCTTTGAGTTTTAGTAAAGTTTCTTTTACGAATGAGGGTGCCCTTGCATTTGGAGCATAGATATTCAGGATTGAGAGTTCTTGATGGTGGATTTTTCCCTTGATCAGTATGTAGTGTCCTTCTGTGTCTTTTTTGATGACTTTGGGTTGAAAATCAATTTTATCCGATATTAGGATGGCTACTCCACCTCGTTTCTTGGGGCCATTTGCTTGTAAAATTGTTTTCCAGCCTTTTACTCTGAGGTAGTGTTTGTCTTTGACACTGAGGTGCGTTTCCTGCATGCAGCAAAAAGCTGGGTCCTGTTTACGTATCCAGTCTGCTAGTCTATGTCTTTTAATTGGGGAATTGAGACCATTGATATTAAGAGAGATTAAGGCATAGTGATTATTGCCATCTGCCATTCTTGACGCTATCTTTATGTTTGAGTGGTTATCTACTTTTGGGTTTGATTCAAGAAGGTTATTATCTCATTTTTTCCAGGGTGTTGTTTCTCTCCCTGTATTGGAGGTTTCCACCTATTATCCGTTGCAGGGCTGGATTTGTGGAAAGATATTGTGAAAATTTGGTTTTATCATGGAATATCTTGGTCTCTCCATCTATGGTGATTGAGAGTTTTGCTGGGTAGAGTAGTCTAGGCTGGCATTTGTGCTGTCTTAGTGTCTGCATGAGATCTGCCCAGGATCTTCTGGCTTTCATAGTCTCTGGTGAGAAGTCTGATGTGATTCGGATAGGTCTTCCTTTGTATGTTACTTGGCCCTTTTCTCTTACTGCATTTAGTATTCTTTCTTTGTTTAGAACATTCGGTGTTTTGATTATTATGTGACGGGAGGTATTTCTGTTCTGGTCCAGTCTGTTTGGAGTTCTGTAGGCTTCTTGTATGTTCATCGGCATCTCTCTCTTTAAGTTAGGGAAGTTTTCCTCCATAATTTTGTTGAAGATGTTTACTGGCCCTTTAAGTTGCAAATCTTCACTCTCATCTATACCTATAATCCTTAGGTTTGGTCTTCTCATTGTGTCCTGGATTTCCTGGATGTTTTGGGTTACGCGTTTTTTGCATTTTGCATTTTCTTTGACTGTTGAGTCGATGCTTTCTATGGAATCTTCAGCACCTGAGATTCTTTCTTCCATCTCTTGTATTCTATTGTTGATGTTTGCATCTATGACTCCTGATTTCTTCCCAAGGTTTTCTATCTCCAAAGTTGTCTCCCTTTGTGATTTCTTAGTTGTTTCTACTTCCTTTTTTAGTTCCTGGATGGATTTGCTGAGATCCTTCACTTGTTTGTTTGTATTTTCCTGTATTTCTTTAAGGTATTTTTGCATTACCTCTTTCAGGATTTCTTCCTGATGACCCACGTTCTCCTGCATTTCTCTGAGCGATTTTTGTGTTTCCTCCTCATGGGATTCCATCTGTTGATCCATCGTCTCCTGCATTTCTTTAAGCAGTTCTCGTGTTTCCTTTGTAAGGGCATCTAACCGTTGATTCATTTCTTTAAGCAATTTTTGTGTTGCCTCCTTATGGGCATCCGTCTGTTGACCCATATTCTTCTGCATTTCTTTATGCAAATTTTGTGATTCCTTTGTGAGTGCATCTACCCGTTGATTCATCTCGTTAAGCGATTTTTGTGTTGTCTCCTTGTGTGCCTCCATCTTTTGATCCATGTTCTCCCGCATTTCTCTAAGCGATTTTTGTGTTTCCTTTGTAAGGGCTTCTAACCGTTGATTCATGGTCTCCTGTAACTCTTTATGAGATTTATTTGTGTCCTTCTTGTGATCCTCTAATAGCATCATGAGAAGTGATTTTAAATCCAGATCTTGTCTTTCGGGTGTGGTGGGGTATCCAGGACTTGCTGCTGTTGGAGAGTTGGGTTCGGATGGTCCCACATTACTTTGATTACTGTTAGTAACATTCCTACGTTTGCCTTTTGCCATCTGGATACCTCTGGTGTTAGTTGGTCCTGCTGCCACTGGCTGTTGGTTGGACCTCCTGTGAGCCTGCAAAGCTATTTCTGCCCCCCCTGGATTACCAGGATTCCCCTGGCACCGATTTCTGGGGCCTGCCTGCTCCTGAGTGACTTTGGAGCCCTAATGTGCTTTGCCCCAAGTGATCTTATATTGGGGAGGCCTTGCACATCTAAAGGCTCAGCCTAGTGGATTCCTGGAGCAGAGGTCGCCAAAGGGAGGCTGGCAGGCTCCTGCCCTGTGCAGGGGTGTGTGATCTCTCCTGGGGGGGGGGGAGGGGGCGTCCCTCTGCCAGGCAGAAGTCCCACAGCAGATCTGGCGCGCTGGTCACTGCAGATCAGCCCAGCACCTGGGAGCAGGTTACACACAAGCTGCCTGAACCCGAAGCGATATTATGCCTGTCTGTCTCTGAGCCTGGCGGTCCCAACTACCTGGTCACTGGAGCAAAGATGGCGGAGGGCAGTCTCCGTGGCGCCGCTCACCCTGTGGTCACGATGGCCCGCCGATCTGGCACCCAGACGACCACAGCGCCAACCCGCCCTCGGGCACAGACGGAAGCCCCAACAGGCCGTGTCCCAAGTGATGTTATATCGGGGGGAGAGCCTGGGTACCGGTTTCTCCAGCGCAGTCCGCGGGAACAGAGGTCGCGGAAGGGAAGCTGGCAGGCTCCCTCCCTGCGCGGGGTCCCTCCACCAGGCAGAAGGTCCCGCCGCGGAACTGGCGCGCTGGTTACTGCAGATCAGCCCAGCACCTGGGAGCAGGTTACACACAAGCTGCCTGAAACCGAAGCGATATTATGCCTGTCTGTCTCTGAGCCTGGCGGTCCCAACTACCTCAGGAATTTCTTTATTAACTTTAGAAACTTTTTTTTAAAAAAATGTTAAATTTTAAAAAGTTAAACAAGAAAACTTGTTAAAATATTTCTTTTAATGATTTGTTTATTTTTATCTTGTGCACATTGGTGTTTTGCCTACAAGTATGCTTGTGTGAGGGTTTTTGATTCCCTGGAACTGGAATCACAGACAGTTGTAAGCTGCCATATAGGTGCTGGGAATTGAACCAAAGTCCTTTGGGAAAGCAACTAATGCTCTTAATCATGGGTCACCTCTCCAGCCCCCACCTTCTGCCTTTTAAAAAAAGATTGATTTATTTTGTGTATATGGGTATTTTGTCTGCATGTATATGTCTACACACCAGAGAGAACATCCTTTCTACAGTTTTGGATGGTGGTGAGCAGTCAGTACCCTTAACCACTGAGCCATCTCTCCGGGTCATGAAAACTTTCTTGATGATTTAATCTGTTAGCCAAACCATATGTATCATGTATTATTTTAGACAGCTATGTAATAATGATGCTTTTCTGAAAGTAAAATCTCAGTCAATGGAAGCGCTTGGTGAGTGGAACAGAATGTAACAAACAGCTCTGACAATGTGATCAGTGTAGCAACAGAACGAAATCAGCCCTGGGCACTTTCTCCTGCTATTGCCTTGGTTGTTAGTATCCTCTGCTGGGTTAGTGTTTTTCTTTATATGATCTTTTATCTCTGTTCTCTCTGCCAAGACTTATTATCAGCTACAGCTGTTTCCTCAAAAGCAACTGGCTGAGCAAAGTAGGATATTCCTCATGAGTTCTGAGAAACAACAACTGAATTTAACTCATTTAAACAGAAAATGAATATTTAAAATTTTGTGGGTGTCTGTTTTGTGGTCAAGATGCATCCAAGAGTCCAAAAAGCTAGGAAGTGTTCTGCTCCGGAAGTCTATCTCCAGATCCAGATTCCAGTATGAAACTGAGCCACGTCTCGAGTCACAGAACTCAATGCCAAGAGCTCACTGGGGGAAAGGGTAGAGTGGTTTGTTTGTTTTTACTTTATTTTAAAAAGTTACATTTGTAAGCCAGATATGGTGGCACGTGCCAATCCCAGCACCCAGGAAGCAGAGACAGGCAGATCCTTGAATTTGAAGCCAGCCTAGTCTGTAGGGTGAGTTCCAGGACAGCTAGGGCTTCACAGAATACCTTGTCTTTAAAGAAAAATAATTACATTTGTCTTTTTCTCCTTCCTCTCTATCTCAGAGAGAGAGAGAGAGAGAGAGAGAGATATGAGGGGTCAGGGGAGGACTTGGACTTGGTAGTCAGTTCTCAGTGATTATGTGAGATGCAGGAGAGCTTTGGAGCCAAGCACCTTTACCTGTTAAGCCATCTCACTGACACCAAAAAGGTATTTTTTAAAAACAGAACCTGGGTCCTCCTAGATAAGGAGGGCAACTGTTTCTTTCTGCACAAAGTTGTGCTCATGAAGTGGGTGCCTAGACCCAGAGGCAGCACTACTAAGGCCGCAGAAGTAGATATCAGGTTATCTGGTCTCATAGAAACTGTCAGACTGTGCAGTGCTGGGCTGTCTTTAGGAGATGAGTTATAGGTTCAGAGGTATATCCTGAGGGTTTGTGAACAGAATTCATATTATATGTCCTGGAGAATGCTGACCAATATCCAACTTAATCTTAGAAGCACTAAATGTTAAGGTGCGGGGAGATGCCTCTTGTATCCTGGCAGGCAGTCCCATGATTTAATGTGGCGCCTGCCTGACTGTGTTCTCTGTGTTGGATTTGAGACTTCCAATGAACCAAATGTCTAGATGTATACATCTTCCTTCTTTGTAGGGCCAGGTGATTTATCTTGCTCAAGGTAAGTCTTTCATCAGTCTTTAAAGCCTTTTAGCATATACTGGTTTCTGTTGCTTGTAAACACATCTGAACCGATGCTAGCTAAGCATCTAAGCATCTAAGCATCTAAGCTTAGATGCTGAACTAAGAGCTGCTGTGCTAAGAACGCAGTATTGTCTAAAAGTGGTACTCAGCTGACATTGTGATGAGAACAACTGCAGTGGGGGGCTTGCATAAGAGTTGGAACTGTAGGGGAAAAGAGATGGCTCAGTGGTTAAGAGCACTGGCTGATCTTCTGGAGGACCAGGGTTCAATTCCCAGCACCCAACTGGCAGCTCACAACTGTCTGTAATCAGGGGAGTGGATGTACCATCTATATAGGTACCATCTCCATAGGTACCAGGCACACACATGGTGCACAGGCATGTAGGCAAACACTTATACACATAAAATAATAAAATAAATAATGATTTGGAAAAGTTGGCTGAATTGCCCAAGACCACTAAAGGCAGTAAGGTGACACATTCCCATCGAGCTCTGTGGTCTCCCACCCTATACCCTCCTTGTGTGCATAGCCTTCGATGTACTGCAGGGTGACTTTGGAAGAAAACCTGAGATAGGACACTTCCATGCTTGAAGAAATCAGTTCCTGCCTTTGTTTACAAAGGAAAACATAAGTGTCTGTTTTATCACTCAAAAGGTCCCTAACAGTGTGAGCTTAGCAGAAGCCAGAAGGCCCTATGCAGAAACATAAACTCACTTCTTTTTAGTTGTTCCTCTCAGCCATTTCATCACAGCTACAAAAGCTGTCTAATGTACCAGAGAGCGGGGTTGTTAGGCTACAGAGGCCTCAGGCTTACATAAAATCACACCATATTTATAACACTGACTGACGCAAAGAGGAACTGACCAGAGGTCTCTCTCCCAGGTTTCTTACATGACTGAAATAAAATTCTTTGATGAATAATCTTATCTAAGGCTCCCTACTCATATATACTCACTTTATATGGGTGTAAGAATGACCATATTGAATGCCTTACTTTCTGGATGAGTGCCTATAATGATCCATTAGAAATAGAAATTTTCTTTTCCCTACGACTGGGTAGGACCAGAGCCTCTAGCAAAGGGAAGGCCAGCTTATGTCCTGCAGGGAACGACCAGGAACTCAAGTTTCTTAGTTTATGGAGTGGGTATTCACTCTCTGTGATTAGTGTCCTTGAAGGTGGGTGGGGACATTGCCTTGCTATTCTTGACTCCTTAAATCCCAGCTAATCTGGCTGTCAGGAAACCTAAGTGTGAGTGTGGTGACTGGCAGTGACTCATGTTGGGCCACGCCTGAAGTTTTGAATTGTAATTTGTAAACTCTACTACTATGAACCCAATAATAACTGGTGATTAATGAATTACCTTTCAATAGGAAGTGCAGTGCCTGTGTGAGACCTCTACTCCCACAGTATGAGGGATTGAACCTAGGGCCTTGTGCCCTTGTACACTGCCAAGGGATTCACAATCAGCTACAACTCCAGACCTTTTTATTTTGAGATAGGTTTTTGTCATACTGCCTAGGCAGACCTTGAAACTTTGCTCTTCTAGTCTTGGCCTTTGGAATAAGCTTTTGTTTCAGGCCTATGCCACAAGTCTCAGCTACAACCCCAGGGCTTCGTTTGTGCCCATCAGTACTGTAAGCCCGAGCAGTATACTAGCCCATGTAATTCTTCTCAGTTTTCAATATGAATAGTATTGCCTATACCTATATCCATCAAAGATTTGCAGATTACAGATAGAGATCACAGATGGTACCCATTTCCCTGACTAGGTTATTGGGTTTCAGCAGCTCTACCCTGGGGTTCAGTAAGTCCTCCCCTTACTAATCCCTTCTCTGATGTTCTGAGTTTTTAACTTATTTGACCAAGTTTCTATCTGTTGCAACCAAAGAGACTTGGCTGAGACAGTTACTGGTGAAAAGGTGTAGCTGATGGGAACAAAGCCCTGTGCTATAGGAGGCTGTAAACAGAATGAGTCTGGGAATCGTTGATTATACTGAAGGGACTTACTGCTATGGAAGATTTGGCTGCTTGTCACTTGGTCTCTGGTCCCTCCCTTCTAATAACAGAAACGTTAGTTACCTTTTGGAAAATTACATCCATCATTTCAGTCTTTGGAAACTATTAATAAAAGCTCCCACAACCAAAACATAAAGAACAGGAATGTTTTCCTCTGGAGTGTCACCCAAGTGAAGTTATGCAAGGACTAGTGAAACAAAATAAATCTGTTGTTCTTGAAACTGCGCCTCTCTCCGGTATTGAGCTACAAGCTACAGACAACCCAACTTCAGATAGTGTAATCAAAGCGGATTGTTTTGTTGCTGCAAACAATTCAGAAACAAGCACCTGCTAGCTTGGGTGCTCGACACTGGGCAGCTCTATATTGGTGGTGTTCTCAGTCTTTCCCTCACAAACACAGAGTCACTATGCACTGCATCCAAGGTCACAGCAGAAAGAGATGCTGAGGTAGTCACGTTTCAGTTTTTCTTACTAGGAAATTAAAATCATTCTTATAAAACTTCCAACTGTCTGTCTGTCTTGTTTGTATATTCTGGTTGGATCTGGATCTTGTAACCAGAATGTGTTATAAGAATGGATGTGAAGAATGGGGAAAGCCAGAATTTATTTTCTACAGTCTCTGTGGGTGAAGGAAGGAAAGGGAAGGACTGTGATTGCATCATCACTGGACCACCAAGAAGCCGCACCGGGTGGAGGGCACTGCTGATCTCGCCCTACGCCAGGGCCCCACACCTTCCAGAGGGAATTCTCAAGCTTTCAATTCTGTTAAGGTTTCCACACAGGCTTCACTTTAGGCTGCCTGGAGTTCAGCTGGTGGTGCTGTTTTGGGAGTTTCTGGAAACCGTGGGCCGTGGAGCCTAGCTGGAGGAAACCGACCAAAGTTAGCACAGCTTGTTGGTTCTGGTTGATGAGGTTGACTCGGGTGTCTGCTCTTTCAGGCTTCTTTACACTGTACTCCACTGGTCTAGCTCTCAAACCTCAAGTTCATTAACTTGATAATTTTTATTTTATTTTATTTTTGCTACCTCCACAAATACATGGGAATACGTCTACCTAGAGAACAAACATAAAGACTGGGCTGTATTTTTTTGAGACCATTTTTCTGAAATAGTGGGAACTGAGAAGGAGGTGGGAATACCCAAGCCCTCATATCCACACCAGCACAATGGTTAATTCAGATTAGTAATAAAGGGCTGTTTTGTGCTTCTTAGAATAGCATGGCCCTTAGATTACGGCGCAAACAACCTCCAAAAAGAGCCAGCCTGCTGCTGGGAAGAGGGACTTGAAGATCAGAGGCCAGGAAGGCAGCCGTGGCCTTGCCATGGTAGGACACAGAGTCCCTTTGAAAAACATGTTCTTGATGTGACAGATGAAAGAATTTTAAAAACAAGACACAGAGGGGAACTTGAGGGCAATTAACTAGAGTTAGAAAGAGAAAACAACAGCTCCTGCTGCTGTCGGGGAGGGAAAGGTACCCTCTTTGACTCACAAGCCAGAATGTGCCCATGTTCACCAGTGATCATCCGCAAGCAACCAGATGTGGGGCAGCTGGAGTATATACATATGTCATTATTGAGAGGGCTGCTCTTAGGCATACCTACTCTATATTTCTTTTCATCATTTAACTTAGGTTCCGTTTGTTTGAGTAATAAAATAGCCTTTGCTCTTTGATGCAGGAGGTGGAGGAGGGACTCATACCTATTTTACAAACAACTACTTAACAGTGCTGTTGAAATGGTTCATCCGTTAAGAGCATTTACTGCTCTTGCAGAAGACCCTGATCTGATACAGTTTCCAGCACCCATATCCTCCTCTGACCTCTGTGGGCTTCTGAGTGCACACGAAGCACATAGGCAGTTCTAGTCCAGCTTGGGCTACTTTATCTCCAAAAACAAAAGCAAACAACCAGCCTCTCCCCCAAGTCAAATGCTTGCCCAAGACTAGCAGTTTGGATATCAGACTCCGTTCTTTTCTGCCCCACCCCATGTATTTAGCACATATCTGTATGTATACACACAGCATGCTCTGATGAAGCTGAGTCTAAGCTTTCATGACTCCCACCCCTCCCTGTTCATTCCTGTAGGCGATCACTACAAAAGTAAGTAGTCTGAAGGAAATTGACTTCTCCTTAGTTATAGGCTAATGTTTCATAAAAATGAGCTGTACATGTCTCTTGGACAGAACATTCAGTTCTCAGGAATGGGTGTGGCGTTTAAGGTGAACCCCATTGATGACTTCCTTTTGGTGTTTCACTGCCTGTCAGTTCCTGATAACTTATGTGTTCAGAAGAGAATTAAACTGCATTCCATTAAAAAAAGTTGCTTGCTTCAAGGTCATTACAAATCCAGACTGCTTCCCCATTTCCAGAATATTCCATAGTATCACTAAATTTGCAGAAAGATTTCCTTTTCTCCCTCTGTAGAGGATGGAGTCAGCACCCATTTTTTCTCAGTGTCTAAAATAGTCAAGTTCGCTAGGACCTAGGACCTGGTTGTTAGGAAATATTTTCCACTCCCTGATAAAAGGAAAAGGCGGAACTTCTCTCTCTCTTAGCCTTGGCCAACTCCGTGTGCAGTATTAGTATGTGAGAGCAGTAGAATAGAATTGAAGGCTGCTGGGAGAGGAGTCTAGAGCCGAGACGAAAGTATGCCTGGGCTATTTTGGGCCTGGTACTGCAGGGCAGCAGCTGGACCAAAAGAGGTCAAGGACTACGGCTTTGTCCATAGCTGATTCGTGGGGCGGGGCCTCTGATCCCAGGGCCCCGCCTTCTAGGGGGCGTGCCTAGAGCGAAGGGTGGGGCCGCGCTCCGTCGGGGCGGGGCCTGTGGAATCTCCGAACTCCTAGACACGGGGCCTGGGCGCGCGTCTCCGGGCACGGGGTTCCTCTCACGCAGCCTCCCATTCAAAAGATGCCGAAGGGGCGGCGCGGCAGCCAGAACCCCAAGATGAGCCAGCGGCCGGCCCCGCCCCTCTACTTTCCGTCGCTCTACGACCGGGGCACCTCGTCGTCCCCGCTGAGCGACTTTAACATCTGGAAGAAGCTCTTTGTGCCGCTGAAGGAGGGCGGGACGCCGGCGACCGGGGTGGCCGGGCTGGCAGGGGTAGCGGGGGTCCGACCCCTGCCTCTGGCACCCCCAGCCACGGTGCCGCCGCCGCCGCCTGGCCTGGGTTCCCCCAGCGAGCGCCCGTGTCCTCCGCCCTGGCCATCCGGCCTGGCCTCTATTCCCTACGAGCCGCTGCGCTTCTTCTACTCGCCGCCTCCAGGCCCAGAGATGGCAAATTCGGCCCTGGTCCCCGGCCCCACGACCCCCTGGCTCGCCTCCGCCTCCCACCCCGAGGAGCTGTGCGAGCTAGAGATCCGGATTAAGGAGCTGGAGCTGCTCACAATCACTGGGGACGGCTTCGACTCCCAGCGCTGTGCGTGACTGCCAAACGAGCCCAATCCTAGCTGCCCTAATTGCCCCTTAGAGTCAGGCACCAGAATGTGACCCCAGACGGTCCCCAGTCCTAGGAGTCCCACTCTCCAAAATTTCTCCTCCAGAGGTTCAGACCCCCACGTGCTAAATTTCAACCGACCACACTCCTGGGCTAATCAAGCCCTTTAGATTTAAACCCCACCCCTTGGGGACTAGCCCTTGAAGTAATGTTGACGCTGGCTCTTCACACCTGAAGCACTCCCTTCCTAAATTTAGCCTTCCTACACAGTAGTACCACATTTCTGTAATCTGGAGCTCCACCCACCACAGGCTCCCTATCTCTAGAGACATTAACCTTCACTATTCAAATTTTAGGCTCGGATCTGTGGGTGGAAGGAGATGTAAGAATTGCCCAAACCTTGAAGGTCCACAGTCATTCACTGAGGAGTCTTGGCCTCAGCCCTTCCCTGGGCCCCAAGCCCTCGGACAAGATCTTGGACTTTGACATCTGATCTTAAGTCTGAGGTTTTGGGGATCTACACCAGAGCAGACCAAGTGTGCGGATGAAAGGAGGGATCCTCTGGTATATGAACTGATGACTTTCTAGTGGACAGTCAGGCAGTTAAAGCCAGCGGTATTTCCAAGACTAATTGCTCAGGAATTAGTAGCCCGAGGCTATTCTTTTGCACCCTCTGTTCTATGGCTTGAATTTGACTATTAGAGGAAGGAAGATGGCTCTGGAAAGATAATTTCACTTGTTCTGCACAACACTTTAAATTGGTCCTCTCTGCCACACAGTGGGGTGGAGTTTGAAAAAAAAAACTATACACTTAGGTCTGCATGGCCATAGAAATGGTCTGTAATTCATCTGATACCCCGTAGGATACAAACATAGCCACAGGAGGAAAAAGTTCCTAGAAATAGCCTTTTCAGTTGTATGAGTTAAGTCTGGGCTGTTGGGAGATTTTAGGGTCGTGGGCAATTCCTTCTCAGACGCTTGCTCTGGAAGTTAGTAAATTGCTTCTCAGGGTGGAGGTGGTGCATGCCTGATATCCTAGCACTTAGGAGTCTGAGGCAGAGGGATCAAGAGTTCCAGAACAGCCTGGAACTGCATAGGAAGACCCTGAGAAACCAAAACCCAAACCTTCCCAGCTACACCTGAGTCTGTTTTGCTCTCCCACAGATAAGTTCCTGAAGGCGCTGAAAGATGAAAAATTACAAGGACTGAAGACAAGCAGGCAACCTGGAAAGTCAGCTTCCTTCTCCTGAGGAGCTGCCCCGGAGCCGGGCAGCTGCCTCCTTAGCTGTTAGATAATGTGTCCTAGTTGTTGCCATTTCAAAGATGGTTATTTTCTGTTCTGCATTCACTACTGTCATTGTTGCTCTCAGCACATACTTCACATACAGTGCCTACTTGCATGGAACATCTCATGGCCTCTTTCCTCTGTGCCGATGCTGGGGGATCCCCCTCGTGGGATGTAGAATTGTTGTCTGGCCTGCTATTCAGAGTCTCCTGTGACTCAAAGAGTAGACCCAACATTACCACTGCCAGGCATACCAGGCTGACCAGTATGTATGAGAGACTCAAAGCACGGGCAATAAATCCTGGTCCTGATGTTGGCTCTCAGCCAGAAAGACCCCCCGAGAACTAAAAGTAGACCTTGAGTTGCCCTTCATCTCAGTAATTCCCATTTTTAGAAGTATTCGTTCTTCAAAAAAAATTTTTTTTGAACCAAAGAATTCTGATAATCTTTTTAAAGACATGGTCTTTCTAAGAAATTCACATATGACATTTAAGAGGTATTGATCAAATTTTTATTATACACTTAGACCTCCCCCACCCCCCGAGTAAGCACTTGGAATTGGACATGGGAAAAAACACGAGTGAACTACAAGATGGCATCCTAGAGAATGACATGCCAATCGCAGAGAATGACATGTTAAATGAGGAAAAGGGGAGTGCAGTAAGGACAGCCAAACTATATCCCAAGGAAGACAGAGTGGGCTTTCAAATAGGGTCTCTTTGAAGATATGGCATATTTTGCTACTGTTTTGAGATTGAAGCTATGTACCCCAGGCTGACCTTGAACTCCAAATCTTCCTGCACTTGCCTTCCAAGTACTAGAATTACAGCCACATGCTACCGTGCTTGCCCAAGAGGTAGCATTTAAGCAATGTGGGGAAGCAATTTAAGATCATAGCCCTATGTGGGAGTGTTCAAGGCAGAAAGGCCAATGCAAAGGCTTACAGTGGAACATGCCAGCATTGGTGAATCCTATCAAATGGTGAGATGGCAGAACAGAAGGGGTGAGGGGAGAGGGGTCAGGGTGAGCGCAGAGGTACTCATTCATGTAGGGTCTTAGAGCCATGGCCAGGTCACAAGGTCTCTGACATGAGGAGAGTCCTCAGAAGTTTTCAGCCGAAGTGTAACTTGTGGGGCTACAGGTTCTACCTGTACTGTTCTAGCTGTCCATACATCAGGGGTATAGTCAAGGAAGCAGGGAGGGAAGTTAGTAATCAGTAACTGTCTTAGTCAGGGTCTCTATTCCTGCACAAACATCATGACCAAGAAGCAAGTTGGGGAGGAAAGGGTTTATTCAGCTTACACTTCTGCGTTGTTGTTCATCACCAAAGGAAGTCAGGACTGGAACTCAAGCAGGTCAGGAAGCAGGAGCTGATACAGAGGCCATGGAGGGATGTTACTTACTGGCTTGCTTCCCCTGGCTTGCTCAGCTTGCTTCTTATAGAACTGAAGACTACCAGCCCAGGGATGGCACCACCCACAAGGGGCCCTCCCACCCTTGATCACTAATTGAGAAAATGCCTTACAGCTGGATCTCATGGAGGCATTTCCTCAAAGGAGGCTCCTTTCTCTGTGATAACTCCAGCTTGTGTCAAATTGACACACAAAACCAGCCAGTACAGTAACCCTGCTGAAGAGAGAGAGAGATAGAGATAGAGATAGATAGATAGAGAGAGAGAGGGAGAGAGAGAGAGAGAGAGAGAGAGAGAGAGAGAGAGAGAGAGAGAGCTGCCAAAGCAATGTGTGTATCGAGAAACTATCAGGAATTGCTGTGGGCTGAGCTGCAGCTGCAGTGGGACAGGTTCTGAGGGAGATGAGTAATTTCATGATGTGCATGAAATGGAGGGTGGTCTAGCTATGGGATATATGAGCCCTGAGAACCAGACTAGGCCTGTGTTGAAGTGTGGGCTAGGGAGTTACTGATGTGGAGATCTATATGAAACCTCCACAGGAATGCATGCAGGGAAAAATAGAGCAAATTTCAGAGCACCCCTGACCCAACAATCTCAAAATGCTCCAAAATCTAAAACTTTGTGACAATCACTCAACTAAGCTCTCATCCTGAAACTTCTCTTCCATGAGCAAAAGTATTTAAATATTATCTAAAATTACTCCCAGGTTATGTGTATAAGGTATAAACAAAAGATGAATGGATTTCATACTCAAATTTGGGCCTCATCCCCAAGATGTCTAAATAAACATTGCACATTTTCAAAACATGGAGGAGGAGGAAGAGGAGGAGGAGGAGGAGGAGAAGGAGGGAGGAGGGAGGAGGAAAGAAGAATCTCAAACAAATCTGTGATACTTTAAGTCCTCAGCATTTTTGCTATAGGTTAGCTCTGAGGCTGAAGGTGCTAGTGTTGAGGAAAAGACTAAGAACCTCGAAAGAATAAAAAGCAGTTAGCCCCAAATTAACTGTGAGCCATCACCTGAAGGAAGCATCTAGGAGCTGAGTGACCCGCCTTGATGGCACTGGCAAGGTGGCTCAGTGGGTAAAGGTACAAGCCTGACAGCCTGAATTGGATCCCTATGACCTGTATCATAGAAGGAGAGAACCTACCCCTGAACATTGTCATCTGACTTCCACACACGTGATATGGCACATGTACACACACACACACACACACACACACACACACACACACACGTGTGGTTTTGGGCCCCGGTACAAGGGACTAAGGTGCATATTTTACATATCAAAGCAGACCTAACTTCCAGATTCTCCCAACATCCCTCAGTCCTACCTGGCATACCCTGCCCCCAACCCTGAACTTTCCAGTCCAGAGGTCGGCTGCCTTTCCCCCAAGAGGTCCTCCCTATATAATCTAGACATTTTGCATTCTTTTTCCTCCTCCTCCTCTTCCTCTTTTCTTTTTCTTGTTCTTGTTCTTCTTCTTGTTCTTGTTCTTCTTCTTGTTCTTCTTCTTCTTCTTCTTCTTCTTCTTCTTCTTCTTCTTCTTCTTCCTCTCTCTCTCTCTCTCTCTCTCTCTCTCTCTCTCTCTCTCTCTCTCTCTCTCTCTCTCTCTCTCTCTCTGCCCCCTGCCTTCCCTTGGCCTCAATCCTTGGGGCAAGTGAACTCATCCAAGAGCAGCTTCCCAATAAACCTTCGTTTAATCTAATCTAATCTGTCTTGAATTGGCTTATTTCACTGGCAAAGCAATAACCTATCAGATAGTGCTAAACCCAGTAGAAGTTTGAGTCTCCAGCCCAATGGCCCCGGTCTTTCCTAGCCACATAGGGACTACTTCTGACCCTTTATCCTTCTCCACTAGATACATCATTTCTTCAGACTCTGTGAGTATCCATCCTCAGCAAGTTTATTAGGGTCCAGGACCCTCTGGGCTCTCTCTGCTGAGTTATGGTCATGCCAGAGTTAGCCTCATTTGAACAAAGACCAGGTCTTTGTTTTGGTGGAGACTTTGATACAGAGACATCTTATCTGAGGTTATGAGGTTACCGCTTGCATATAAATTGTTAGATCCCAGACTATCAATTGGAATGCCAATTCCTTAGTGTTGGGATCTCTGGCGAACATTGGGAAGATGGGTGCCAGCCACAGTATCTAAAACAAAAATTTATTCAAATTGGTCTGAACTCTCTATGTCCAGTTTATTTTAATCTGGTTTGAATTGGCTCATTTCACTGATGGAGAAATAACCTATCAATAAATATTTTATAATTTTTAAAAGTTAAAACATTTTTTTAATTAAAAAAATATAGTGCTGACACGGCAATAGTTAAAGCAAAGGGTCCACACACAGTTTGCACTAGTGATATCTTTAAGAGCAATTTTGTTGCACAGTAGGACCAAGGCCTGAACAGGGTAATTCTGAGAGTCGGGAGCAGGTCAATTGGAGCTAACGGGTGCTGCTTACTCCTTGGGTGGAGTTGAGAAGGGACACAGCTAGCGCCAGAGCTAGCAGAGCAGGAGATAGCAAGAGAAGACTGAGATGGGAAGACAGCTGCGCATCTCTGGTTAGAGGCTGGTCATCAAGCAGAAAGTGATGGAGGTAGAGAGAGTGGAATCTGCTCTGTGTGCATGAGTCTGCAAAAAAAATGATGGCGTTTTCATTGTCTCCTCAAACAGAGTTCCACAGACTGAATTATGAAAGGCAGTTGTTTCTCACAGGAAATCCAAAGATCAAGACATTGGCAGATTAGAAGCCTGGTCTCTGCCTTCACGGTGGCACTTTGAAGTTGAATCATCTGGAGGGGAAGAACACCGTGTCCTCCCTCGTGTGGCAAAGAGGGCCTAAAGGGAGAAGGAACTTACTCCGGCAAACCAGTTTTATAGTGGCATGAATTTGATGAAAGCGGGGTGGGCCCATGACCTAAACACCCCAGTGAGGCCCTGCTTTCCTGAACACACAGTTACACTGAGAGTTAAGCCTCCAAGATGAACCTTGGAGGGGACAGAACTATTCACAGCACAGGTTATGTAGCACCCAGTAGAGAGAGACTGGCTTGAAGGGAGGCATAGAAGGCTCATCTCAAGTAGCAGGGATTACCCACATAGTATGTAAGTACAGATGCTGGGGGATGAATAAATGGGGTGGTGGGAACCCTGGAAGCTGTACACATAGACACGTACAAAGATTTGTGTAGCAATCCCAGCCCAAGGATACAAATTCTCGTGTCTACAAGCATGCCTCATCTTTCTGACTATTTCCAGCATGCCAGGCCTGGAAATCCTGGAGCGGCGGGGCTAGGTGGGACTGGCAAGCTGCAGGGCTTGAATCCGGTGTTAAAGGGAATCACTTCCCAATGTAACCAGCCATTCTTTCATTGCCAAAGCTGGAGTGTGAGCATGAAGTCAGGTGGAAGTCTGGCTTCTTAATCTTAGCAACTCACTCCTGTGGTTCTGAAACACTCTGCAGGCCAAAAGGGTGAAAGATGAAATTCCTTGAGTTGACAAACTTTATTCTACTAGTAGGACCCTTGCACTCTTGATCCTTCCCCCAGTGCCTGGAAGAGGACAGACTCAAGTCCGGAAATGCTGGGTGACTGCTGGGGGCTAGATAATCGAAATGAGAACAAGTGAGAATCAGCCGGGAAAACCGGGAATGGAGCTCAGATGGAGACAAAGTGTCTCCATGGGGGACTGGGGGTGGCAGGGACTGTGACCCATTACCTCCAGAGAGTCCAGAGTCCAGAGAGCTCGTCACAGGCTGTACTCAGATAAGTGGCTCCTGCCAAGTGCTCAGGTGTTGCAGTTGACAAACATCCCATTTAATCCCCTCCACCACATTGCGGGATAGGTCTCTTTCAGCAAGTTTTCTAAACAAGAGGTTGATGCTCCCAGGTGTAGGACAAGGAACTGCAGAGCTAGCTCGGAGCTCAGGTTTGCTAAGGCTGCCCCATATGCTTTTCCTCGGTGAGCAGGGCTACAGAAGCCCCACTAGAGCAGAAGACAGTGGTCACAATCCCCCAGCTGGGAAGGTTAAGGTACAAGCAACACAGCATGTTTAAGGCCATCTTGCTCCACATTCTGTCAGGCTGCCCAGGACTATGTAGCAAGACACGTCTCAAAAAACAAAACACACCAACCAGAACAGGGGCTGGGGAGACGGCCTGGTGGCTAAGAGTGCTTGCTGTGTACACGTGAGAACCTGAGTTTGGATTCCAAGTACCCACACAAAAAGCTGGGAACAGCTACAGTCCCTGTAACCCCAGTGCTGGTGGTAAGGCTGAAGAGGATTGTTGGCTTTCGAGTCTAACTCCAGGTTCAGCAAGAGACCCTGTCCCAAAGGAATAAGACAACGATAGTGCAGGATACCTGATGTCTTCCTCCAGACTCAGCACACACACACACACACACACACACACACACACACACACACACACACACACGCACGCGCACACACACTCTACCTATCCCCCCAAAACCCAACAAAACAAAACCCCAAAACAAGCTAGGAGCTATAAAAGTTGTGTGTAACACAACACAATACAAAGACGAATTCTGACCCCTCCCAGGTGTTGTCCAGGTGCTAGCTCTTGCACTGATGGGTGTGACACGGCAGGCCACAGAGGATGGTAAGCCTGGCATTTGCTTGGCCCTGACCCCACATAGCAGCCAGTTCGCTCACACTTGGTGTAACCACGTGCTCTGGATACCTGAGAGAGCCTGGACCTGCCCTCCTCAGACAGCTGCAGCAGTCAGACACAGACTTCATTCACACCCATTCCCTGCAGACTGCGCATCTCAAGTACCAACTTGTCTGTGCTTGGAGCTGTTGTGGAAAGTCAGAGGCTTTCGGTGGCTGACTGGGAACCAAAGCCATCATGAAAGGGGACCAGGCCTTCCCAACTCAGGTTGACTACATAGGGAAAGTCTGGACAAACCCAAAGAAGAACCCACAACACATCAGTATGGGCGCACGATCTGAAGATCTTTTGCATACATAGTGACTAAAGCCCAAACCATGCACACTACATACTTTAAAGCAATATAATCAGAGTTCTCTGTAACTGCTGGTACTTTCTAGGCACCACATGGTGTTTTAGGCAGGTCATCCCAGTTTATCCTCAGAATGAGCTTGTAGAGACTGGTTTTACAGGTCATCCAAAAATGAGACACTTAGAAGTGAATTAATACCACCATAGTACTGGTGCTAGTAGACAACTTAGACTTGGGGTTTCCACCCACCCCCAAAGTCTAGGTTCTGACTGGTGAGTCACAAAGACCCTTGTGGACATCCTGGACTGCACATAGAGAGTACAGATGGCTATCAGTAGGGCCACACTTAAGTTGGTTTGCGTGTGTGAGTACACGCATGTGCATGCCTTTATGTGTTAGGCCAATCTCTTCAATATTTTTATTTAATTTTATTTTTAAAATATAATGTTTATGGGTATTCTGCCTGCATAAACACACACACACACACACACATGCACCACTTTCCTGCCTTAGTGCTTTCAGAAAGAAGGCATTAGATCTTCTGGAACTGAAGCTACAAACAGTGGTAAACCACCAAGTAGGTGCTGGGAATTGAACCTAGGCCCTGTGGAAGAGCCGCCAGTGCTCTTAACTACCAAGTCGTCTTTCCAGCCCCTTTACTCCGCCCCACCCCCACATTTTTGTTTGTTTTGTTTTTGAGACAGGGTATCTTATCGGTCTGGAGTTCTGGGTTAGGCTAGGAGGGCTTCTAGCAAGCTCCAGGGATTACAATGACACTGCCTTTTAATACAAAGGTTCTGAATTGAATTATAGGACTGAGCTATAACTGAATGTTTTGCTTCTTTCCAGATTCATTTGTTAAAGTCTAAGCCTTGATTTAATGACGTTAAAGGTGGTTCTTTGAATGAGTGACTTATATGAGATCCCAGGACTGGCAAAATGAGTCTGGGTAACAGCTTTTGCCACACAGTCTGATGACCTAAATTTGATTCTTGGAACGGATGGTTAAAGAAGAAAACTGATTTCCAAAACTTGTCTTTTGACCTCTACACACTCACTGTGGGATATGCATGTCCCCATCCATAGTCTCTCTGTCCCCATCTCATAAACAACAAAAAAGGAAACCCCAGAGAGCAGCCGCCTCTTCCTCAACAAGGACACAATTAAAAGAATTGCCCGGCCCTCATCAACATGTAGTGTGCCACCACCTTGATCCTGGACTTTCCTGTCTCCAAAAGTGCGAGAAGCAGACACTTGTTGTTTAGGAGCCTCGCCAAACGCAGTGCTTTATTAAAACCCAAGTGAACAAGGACAGACTTTGGAAGGCTGGGCTACGAGTGGGAAAATCCCAGCAGCTCAAGGCCTCAAGTAAGAAGGGAAGAAATGGGAACAGAGAGAACGGGCACATGGCAAAAGGTGTGGCCCTTCCTTAGGGCCACAGAAACCCTGCAGGGAGGGAGACTTCAGTGGGAGGAGATAAACGCTGGGAAGTTTTAGTGTAAATACTGAGGCATCTGGGGTTGGCTGGATTCCTTCTCCCTACTCTCCCTAGTTCCCAACTGAGGACAGGGCTGACAATATTCTGGTATTACTCACTCACCTCAGCGCTTGTGGGGATCACCTGATGATCCTGTGATTGCTTCTCCGGTGACAAGACAGCATGGGAAAGGCTGTTTCTCCAAAGAAGAAGACGCCTCGCAGATGAACGAGACTGTGATGGAAGCAACTGCCTAGACTTGAAAAGGAGTAGGAGAGTCAGTTTCAGGTGTAGGAGAGCCAACTGTCCACTTTTCAGGAGTTCTGTGAGCGGTTTATCAAATGTAGTCGCCATTAACAAACTTTTTGGGGATCTGAGTCAGGAAGTTGGGAGGCTGAGGCCTGTCTGAACTTCATAAATCCCAAGTCCAGGGCTGGAGAGATGGCTCCTCAGTTAAGAGTTCTGGCTGCTTTTCCAGAGGTGTTGAGTTCAATTCCCAACAACTACATGGTGGCTCACTATAAAGGATCTGATGCCCTCTTCTGGCATGCCAGTGTAATACAGCAGAGCGCTCATACGCAAACAAAATAAGAATAAATAAATCAAAGTCCAACCTGAACCACACAGCAAGAACGTGTCTCCAAAAAATAAAGTTAAATTGTATCAATTTACAGTGGAGTGGTGGCACAGTTCTGTAATCCCAGCCCCAGGAGGGTCAGGCAGCAGGGTCGGATGCCCTCTTCTGGCCTCCCCAGGGACTGCATGTACATGGTGCCCATGCCTAGATGCAGACACAAATACACATACAAATAAATAAAACTTAAAAATATGACAACACGGGGCTGGTGAGATGGCTCAGCAGTTAAGAGCACCGACTGCTTTTCCGAAGGTCCTGAGTTCAAATCCCAGCAACCACATGGTGGCTCACAACCACCTGTAACGAGATCTGACTCCCTCTTCTGGAGTTTCTGAAGACAGCTACAGTGTACTTACATATAATAAAATAGATAAATCTTTCAAAAAAATTTAAAAAAAAATATGACAACACATGTTGACAATTCTGAACTTCCTAATTATTTTGTTATTATCTATGCTCGAGATAATCTACCCACATCGTGTCTATAGGGTGGAAATAGTGCATAATTGCATCTCTTCCTAATGATGCACAGAGAGAATATTTACACTGTGGAAACAGGCACACATACCAATTCGGGGTTGTCTTCTCCTCCTCCCAAGACAATGTTGTTAAACACTTACTAGCACACTCCCAGCTAAATGGGGAGAAAAAGCACAGCCTTATTTGTAGCTGAGCTATAGGGGCAGCTGCTTGGGAGCACTCAAGCTCAAGATGACAAATGTATCATATAGACAAATATATATATGTCTCCTCAGTTATGGAGGAGGAGAAGGCCTGACAGAAGCAGCTGGTCCTGTCCACAGGGAAGGCTGACCAGCGACTGTCTAGCTGTAGACACGGGAGACAAAGGATTGCACACTGCTACTGACTCCTGATGTGGCAGACCTTGTAAGACGGGTGGAGGAAGGTCCTGCTCCCTGACCAGGCTCACAAATTCTGCTTTAAGTAAAGCAAGGTAAAGGACAAGGCAGAGACAGGAGCCTAAACCCGGGCCGAAGGCCTTTTTCTACCACTGGTGACTGTTTTGAGCAAGACATGAAACCCACTAGGAATTGCAACAGCTGTTATAGGGTGACCCGTTGATCATGGTAACAGAGTTCCTTGGTGTAAGGAGCATCTTCCATTGCCTTATTATTTTAATCATTTGTATGCCAATGGAACCAGGCAGGATTTGGCACCTGTAGGACCTGGCTTCTGGGAATAGCAGGGTGAGAGAGCCTTTAAAAACTGCTCTAAGTTTTCAGTTCCACTGCAGGCAAACATGCTGTTGTGTCTTAGTACTTTGGCCTTTTTCCTTGAGCGTTACCACAGAGCAGATATGTAACTGTGGCCATGTAGATCTTCCCGACTCTGCTTCCTTACCTGTCACAGGATGATTGCCAGCAGGGTAGAGACCCAGCAGCACAGGACAGCTGTGAACCCGCTCCACATTGGGAGTCATCTGCCTTGGGGGTTTCTAGTCCTTGTAGGACATGGGCTTCAGTGTTTGAGTTGCTGGTAGAGGGAGTGATGGTAGCTAAGAGCTCTGAGCTGGCGGGATCCTGAGACACAGGGAGGGAGAAACATGAACCCTAGTGTGCAGCCTCACAAATGGAGACAAGGAGATGGGTGTGGCTGGTAGGCAGTTGGGGGAAGTCATTCTTTTCCAACAGACAGGGCCCAGGGCTCTGTCTCTTTGTAGGCGTCACCTCAAAGAAAGGACCATTGATGTTGACCAGTCCTTTCACCCATCCATACCACATGCCACACATCCCAGGTAATGTGGACACTCTACCTGGAGGGGCCATGATTAGGTAGGAGTCTGGGAAATCCTTGGTATGAAGCTGCATGCCAACCTGTTCTGGGTACAGTTAGGAAACAGCTTTCTTCAGTAGCATTGTGGGTGACAGTACAGGTCTTGGGTAACAAGCCATAGAAAGTTGCCTAGAGAAAACTTACAGAGGAATCCTCAGAATACAGGGAAGGGGTGAAGAACCTGTCACAGAGAAACCCAGCTCCACAGCCATTTCTTGCAAGGTTCCTGGGCTGGGTCAACATCCCCTTCCCTGGCTCCGTCCATGTTGGGAAGAGAATGGACAGGGATCTGTGGCTGTAGCTGCTTGAAGCAGAGGGGTCTCTGGTTCCTAAAATAAGGAGTCCTTGGGGACAAAACGCCCCATGCTCTCTTCTGGATCTCAGAACTGCCTCTGCCCAGAACCCAGCGAGGATGCAGGGAGCCCTCCTCTAATCTTGCTGCTGAGCTCTCTTGCCCTTTGCAGCCAGCTTCTCTACAGCTTAGCCGCTAGAGAGCCGTGAGAGTAACCTGGGGTCCAAGCGCATCGATTGTGAGTACTCGGTTCTTTAAAGCAGAAGAAGGTCATCATGAGATCATGTATGCCCCATTTATCAATCCTCTAATTGATCACACAAGCCCCTCTTCATCCCACTGAGCAAGGAAGGAGGCAGAGAAACGATGATAGCTGTGCTAATGCAACCCCTGCTCCCTCCCTCTCTCTCTCTCTCTCTCTCTCTCTCTCTCTCTCTCTCTCTCTCTCTCAGGAGCTGGATGCCCTTTCCTTTAGGAAGTGTCTCCAGATGCTTCTCCCCAGTCTAGCTTAGGTGTTCCTGCTCTGAGTTCCCCTAGCACCCTGAGCATCCCCTCTCCCGGTACTTCACCACTGGGATGTGCTGACACTCGTATGGATGGATGGAAGGATTGTCTGCCTGTCCTTTTCCCAGCTCTGGGTGATCTTAGGGACAAGGGCTGTGTTGCCATCAGCATACCCCGAGCCTGAGGTTCTGCTCACACCACACATTCCTCAAATGTGTTTTGAGCACACTGATGGTTACTAGCCTGAGATGGAAAGTTGCCACTCCTGGTCTTATGGTCTGACTTCCGGTCCAGCCTACTGAAACATTAACTTGTATAAAACCAGAAGAAAAGTTGGTCTATCAGAGGTGCCACAGGTGACTGAGAATAGTAACTATGTATGATTTATACAAAATCATAAGTGTATTTAAAGAACTGTGGGACTTTTTTTTGGCATTTTTGAGTAACTCAATTGCATGTTTCTTGATTATGAACGTGAAAGACATTGTGTTGCTATTCTAAAAGGTTATCTGGTCCAGGTGATTCTTTATTATATCACAAGTATACAAAGCTTGGGCTCTTTACTGAGACTTAGGGATGAGCCTTAGATGTCCCCTCTTGGAGAGGTGGTTTGCAACAGTGACTAAGACTATCGCCTCTGTGCTCAACTGGGTCACAACCCCAGCACACACCAGCCGTGTGACATGTGGGAACCACATGATTACCCGTCTCCTCACCTGAAGGAGTGATGGACATCACAGGTTGCTATAAGGTAAGTTAATGTATAGGAAGAGCTCAGACTATCATCTAGCTCAAAGCAAGAGCTTGTCTGGTTCTCCACTCCCAGACTCACCCAGGACACTCCGTTACCTCAGAGCTTGACCTCAGTGTAGGCTTCCCGTGATTCTGAAAGCCGAACACACAAAATAAGCCCTCTTCCTTCCCCCACATGCTCACTCACGTGTTGTTTTGTTCTCTTCTTTTCCTGTGTGGGAAACATGCACAATAACAGACTGTTGCCGGTGAACTGAGCTAGTGTCTGCAAACTGCTTGGCTCTGCTGCCTGAGGTCTTCACTGTTGTCTCGGTTTCCTGGGCAATTTGCATGAAGGGCTCTTCACATGTTTCTCATGGTGGGAGCCACTAGATGGCAGCATAGATTCAGAGACACAGAGGCACGCAGTGCTAAAACAAACAGGTGTAGCCCCTGGCCCTTCCCGGAGGTGGCCTGCTGAGAGTTCTCCTTGCCCCTGGAAACTATCTATGCCCCTTTTAGATTTGGTTTCAAGGTGAATGTCCAGTTAGCAAAGAAATGAAAGTAACTAGACCAGACTCATTGACTGATAATACCTGCACAAACCTGCCTGGGCTGCTGTTGCAGACTATCACAGAGCCAGACCTGGCGATGCACACTCAGAATCCCAGCAGTGTGAGAGGCTGAAGCAGGAGGATTACATTTTCCAGGTCAGTCTGGGTTATGGAGTTAGTTCAAGACTGGTCTGGACAACTTAATAAGAGCCTATTGCAAAAAAGGAAAAAGAAGCCAGGTGTATAAACACACACCAGTAATCCTAGCACACTGGAGAGGCAGAGGCACGGGGTTGCTATCATTTTAAGGCCAGTCTGGTACACAGAGAGTTCCAGGTCAACTAGAGCTCTATAGTGAGACTCTGTCTCTCCAAAGCCCAAACAAGTGAAAAGAGTCATCTTATTCATATTTACCACGCCTACCTACCAGTAAGATGTGTTCAAACCCTTGGTTATACACAACCAAGAAGCATACATCTGTGATGGACCCAAGCCACCCCAAAGCCTTGCATCTTAAAGTGCCAGTTAACTTATTGATAAGTCATTTCAAGCTATCACACACTGTTGTAAACATTCTTGTAAGAACGTTGTAACAGTGACCACCGTGCTCACAAAGTGCCAGGCAGTTAGCTGGAGGCTTTGCCCTCTGTCTCCCCTTCAGCAGAATCCTCTTCTGTAGACAGCTTCTCAATGAAGTGAAGACTCAGGCAGGACATACATTGCCCAAAGTCACACAGATACAACGTGGTAAAGGCACAGACCTACATCTGGAAGGTCCCAGATCCTGGCATGGGTACTATGGTTCAGGTCTGGAACATTCTCCGCAGACAGCGTGTTAACAGTGGAGGAGACTTTGAGAGGTGGGTTAGTGGTTTTATGTCATTAGGGACATTTCAGAAAAGGGGTCCTGTCTTTCCTGTTTGTTTCACTTTTAGCCACTAGCTGAACAGCCTGGCTCCACCACAGGGGTCCCGCCATGTTGCTCTGCCTCACCACATTCCAAGGCAATAGGATCAATTGGTGAATAACACAGAACCTCTGAAGCCAGAATTCAAAAACAAACTTTTCTTCTTTTTGTTTGTTTTTGTTTTTTTTTTTTTTTTTGGTTTTTTGAGGCAGGGTTTCTCTGCATAGCCCTGGCTGTCCTGGAACTCACTTTGTAGACCAGGCTGGCCTCGAACTCAGAAATCCTCCTGCCTCTGCCTCCCAAGTGCTGGGATTAAAGGCATGCGCCACCACTGCCCGGCTCTTCTTTTTAAATCAATTATATCAGGTATTTTGATACAGCAACGGAAGACTAAATAACACAGTAGGAATCCACTTCAAGTGTGATCATGTTGGCCACGAAACAGATTCAGAGCTAGAGTAAAATACTTTTTAGGCCCCAAATTGAAAAGATTTTTGTAGCTTATCACTTCATGTGTAATTTTAAATCAAAATAATACTAAGCTCTAAAAATAAGTAGAAAGAATATCAGTAACAGTGTAGTCTTCCCTTACCACCCCAGAGTAGTCATGGGCCGCCGTCTATGACTGCTGGGAACTTTCCCTGAGTGCTGTGCCGGGGCAGCAAGTGCTCTTAACTGAAGTACTATCTGTCCAGCCCGACCCCTTCTCATGGGATGTACCAGAGTACTTTCTGAAGTACTTTCTGAAGCTCTCTCTCCACTTAACCTCTGGCCAGCCAAACAGTTTCATATACACAAGAGTCCTACACTTGTGGTGTCTTTGGAATAGAAAGCTGAGTAATATTCCACCCAGTCCCCTTCCAACTCAGAGCCTGAGAATTCTCTCTCTTCCTTTTAAGGTTTATTTTTTAATTTTATTAGTGTTTGCCTGAGAACCATGAGCATGTCTGGCATCCACAGAGGTCAAAAGACAGTGTTGGGTTGCTGGGACTGGAGTTACAGACAGCTGTGAACTGCCATGTGGGTGCTGGGAACCAAACCCAGGGTCTCTGGAAGAGCGGCCAGAGTTTTAGCCACTGAGCCTTCCTTCCTTCCTTCCTTCCTTCCTTCCTTCCTTCCTTCCTTCCTTTCTTCCTTCCTTCTTTCCTTCCTTTCGTTTAAGACATTGTGTAGCCCTGGCTGTCCTGGCTGTTATTGTAGACCAGACTGGCCTGTAACTCATAGACTTCTGCCTACTTCTTCCTCCTGAGCACTGGGATTAAAGGCATGCGCTGCCACTGCCGGCTAGATTCTATCATTTTTAAAACAGCAAGCAACATCAGTTCATGCAATAGCCATGCCTAATACTCTGAGGATTTTGTAAATGCTTGTTAAAATATTTTCCTGTGGAGACTGGAGAAATGGGAGAGAAGAAGAGCTGTAAGCACAAACTCTGCTGACACTTCGGAAGGAAAATTACCATTGAGAGGATGTGCTTTATTTCATATGTAAATTTGCCAAGAAGAAAACAAACACAATTTCCAGAAAGCTAAACAGACTAATGCAATAAAGAATGGCAGCAACACGAAGAACTAGCAGCTCACCTGCTTAGATGTGCCGCACAGCGTTTATGTCAGAGGCTGATTAAAAACCCAAACCCGTGTGTCACAGTTACTCTTCTGTTGCTGTGAAGAGACACCATGACCAAGGATACTTGTATAAGGAAGCATTCAATTGAGGGCTTCCTTGCAGTTCCAGAGGGTTAGTCCGTGGCCATCATGGAAGGGAGAACAGTGGCAGGCACACAGGCTGGCAGACATGATGCTGGAGCTGTAGTAGCTAAGAGCTTACATCTGATTTGCAACTTGTAGGCAGAAGAGGGAGATACTGGACCTAGTATAGGCTTTTGACACCTCAAAGTTCATTTCAGTGACCCACCTCCTCCAATAAGGCCACACCTCCTAATCCTTTTCAAACAGTTCCACTAGCTGAAGACCAAGTGTTTATATATATGAACCTATGGGGGTCATTCTCATTCCATTCACCACACCATACAACACTAGCTAATGAACTCTGATTGACACATCATTAATATGGATAATTATAAGTAGTAGCTGTGTATTGTGGCTTCATCATGAATTCTATGGTTCCTGAAGTCTTGGTGTAGATTATGTAAGACAGTCCTCAAGATGCTTATTCCTTTCCTCATTTTACTAAGTGGTGACTGCTCTGAAATTTGGTTTTGTATATTCTCGGCAGTTGGCAAGTTGTTCTCTCTCCATGGTGAGGGGGTGTCCTCCTGTTGTAGTCCCTTCTTTGGCTAAAGGTAATTTAGAGGGAGAACTGTGTAGCACCATCAGATGAACCTACAGTGCAAAAAGTCCTGTTCCAAATGCATCTGCAGAAAGAAGTAAATTTTGTTTTTTTATTTGACTTCTTTCATGGAGTAGAATAGTGGCATGCTCTTTTTATGATGGGCTTTGTGTCTCCAAGGCCAATCTTCCTGGACCATGAGTTCTGTGAAGGGCAGATGCCGTCACCCCCTGCCCCCACTGTGGAACCCCTGTCACCTAGGCATCAGTGTCTGATGTGGCACTCAGGAAATGTTTCCTCAACCAAGGGAGAACTAGAGGTCTGGCCACGTGAAAGGTACCTCCTAGAGAGTTTAAATTTAAGTAAAATATTAATAATCAGTGCGTGTGTGTGTATGTGAGTATGTGTGTGTGTATATATGTGTGTGTGTGTATGTGAGTGTGAGTGTGTATGTGTGTGTGTATGTGTGTGTGGTGTGTGTGTATGTATGTATGTGTGTATGTGTGTGTGGTGTGTATGTGTGTCTATGTGGTGTATGTATGTGTGTGTATGTATGTGTATGTATGTGTGTATGTGTGGTGTGTGTGTGTATTTGGTGTGTATATGTATGTGTGTGTATGTGTGTGTGTGGTGTGTGTGTATGTGTGTGTGTATGTGTGTATATGTGTATATGTGTGTGTGTGGTATGTGTATGTGTATGTGTGTGTGTATGTGTGTATGTGTGTGTATGTGTATGTGTGGTGTGTGTGTATGTGTGTGAGTATGTGTGTATGTGTGAGTATGTGTGTGTGTGTGAGTGTGTGTGTGTGTGTGTGTGATGTGTGTGTGTGTGTGTACCCACACATGAATGGCCCTCATGGACAGTCCTCTTGGGCTAATGGCTGCTCAGTTGTCGCCCTCGGTTTCTGCTGTTAGCTACCGGCTCTGCTTTACCATAACTGTCCTAAAAGAGTCATCAAGAAGATCAATTTGGAATTTACCGGTGTGAGTGTGAGACAAAACCTTAAACAGACAGAAACTTTGGTACCCAAGTCCCCTAGATGTCAACATATAAGGCTACAGGGGCACTCTGGTAGAGTTCAGACTCAAGAAAAGTCTTGAAACTATTTAAGCCCTTTCTCTGGAAGCCACAAACTTGATCTACACAATGGACATCCCCAAGAGCTTAAAACCAGCCCCTCACTTCCTCTCCCCGAATCCCTGAAGTTGGAACAGAGTCTGGGAAGTACAGCTCAGCATTCAGCTGCTGGAAGACCCTGGGTTCCAGATCCAGCTGTTCCTAAATGTCCTGTTAGCCAAGCATCTGGCTATTACCGTCACAGGCAGGCATCATGCATCCTCAAGGGAAACAGCTTCTACAGACTGCATGTGCCCTCTAAAGGCTTCAGTCCCAGGGCTGAATGACTAGGTTATGGAGGGAGGAAGGGGTGTAAGTAAGCTCTTCCTATATGTTTATCAAAGACCCTTCAGAGTCTAGAGGCTTGGAGGACAGAGTGGTAATAAAACTGTCACCCTAACCAAACTTTATTTCAATTCCAGTGAGTCACATGGTCTCACTGTCACAAAGTTTGCCTCTGTGCCTGTGTATATGTTAACACATGCAGACAGAACAAATTGCCCAGCAGTACAAACCAGTTTCGACTATAATTTCTCCTTCACATAGTCATGGAGCAATGCAGAGCTTTGCTTCCTACTCCCTTGGTCTCTTTGGGATGCTGTAACCCCACACTGTAAGCTTGGTGGCTTATAGATGGTAGGAATTTATCTCTTGCAGCTGATCTGGGAAGTCTAAGATCAAAGCATCTGCAGGTTTGGTGTCTGCCTAAGGCCTGCTTCTTGACTGATGGTGAAAATGCTGAGGGAATTCCCTGGGGTGTCTTCATTTAGGAGGGTCTCTGGGCAAAGCCACATCCAATGACTCAACCTCCAAATTCCCTGCATCAGGGATCAGGTGCTAAGATGAACGTGGGGCATGGAGTGTGAACACTTTTGGTGTCTAGTGTCTACTAGCATCCGTGAACATTTTGCAGATAGTTTGAGGAGGAGGTATGTCGTTGTGGGTAAGCATTGAGATTTTATAGGCTGGTTCTTCTTCTTCTAAATCTGCTGACATAATGTGAGGGGCTAGCCTCATTCTCTTGTTGTCATCCCTACTCCACCATGACAGACCATCTCTCTCTGGAACTATGAGACAGAATAAACCCTTTCTCCCCGCAGGCCACTTTGAGTGCAGGTATTTTTTATGACAGCAACAGAAATGAAACCAATACACTGTATTTTGGAATAAGTTTGCCGTCCTTGCTCTACCGGGAGAATGTGGGCGCACATACGCTTTCTCCAGCTCGGAGACTGTCTCCCAATCCTTCCGGGCAGACGTAGCATCATCATTTGATCTTTTCATTTGTCCTGTGCAGTCAAGAGCCACCAGCATCCAGGAAGAAGGAAAACAGGAATGTGGAGGTAGAAAAACTCCGCATCTACAGTAGCCTCTATCCATTGGAGCACCTCATTAAAAAGCATCTTGTAAGGTCTCTACACTTATTCCTCAGCAGTGCCGCGTGACAATGCCCCTGGACTCAGTTATGAGAGTACATCCTAGTGTTCTTTACTTAGTAGCAGGAGGAGTTAAAAGTTGCTCCTTGAGTCTCTGAGCATTTTTGTAAGGACCTGTAAGGATTTTAGCAATGTGGGTGGGGCAGTGAAAAGCAGTTGGGAGGAGTTTGACTGACAAAGGTCGGGGTTGATTTGCTTGTCTGTCATGTTACAAGAGCCAAGCTTCCTTACCTCTGCTCTCTCTACTCTCCATGTTTCAAGATTTCTCCCTACTCATTTTCTGCTTTCTTAGATCTTTGCTTGGAATTACTCCATTGTGGCTCATCTGGGTCTTGACCATTCAGATTGCTGCTACCAGACTGTGTCTTGGTATTTTCTAGTGGGAGGATATGGTTGGCCTTGTTCCTGGACTGAGTCACATTCTTGGAGTTACATTCTTGGTTTACCTATGTGTCTGTAGGCTCTGGGTTGAGTCTCCTAGTCAACCAGAAGGCAGAGGGCAGAGCAGGCAGGAGCCCCTTGTCTCTGTGTAGGGCTCACACAAGGAAGGCTTTATGGCTGCTGTGTGTAGCACAGAGTAGGCTAACATGAATATTGGAAGCCAATCTTCCAAGATCATTGCTGTTGGGACTCATCAGGAGCCCTTGAGCTTAATGGAACTTCGTTATGTTCTAGAAAGCACACCCTAACAGACGCTCGCTTTTGTCTGGAGCTCCAATTGCTGCTGAGGCTATGGGGACCACACAAAAGGGGAGTATTCATTTCTTGCCCATGATCCTATGCCCAAGCAGGTGTGGCTTCTGAGATCGCACGGGGACTTCGAGGTCTGTCACTGCTCCGTAGTGAACCTCCAGTAGGCACTATTATGGGGATGGGTTATAAAGAGATTCCATTACACCATCTGGAGGAGATGGAATGAGAAACAGGCAGGTTTTGGGGTATGAAAGCCTTTGTCATTTTATTTTACAATAAAAAATTCTAACAGCATATGAACACTCTGTTCCCGGCAGAGGCAAAGGACGTACAAAGTTAATTAGAAAGCAAAGCGTCGAAGTAACAACAGCTACATTCAAATCTCCCGTTCAGTACTTTGCCCAGTGCATCTAAAGTGGTTTGAGAGAATCACAGTCTGGGGTTTTTCCACCCAGAGTCAAAGCACATGTGGAAACACTCACATACCCTCCAAACCACAGGCAACAAACAGCAATAACAGCAACTCCATGTGGGCTGACTTTTGTGGGCAATTACAAACTGCAGAATTCCTTTATTCTTCCTTGATAACAAGTTGTGTCACTGAACACATGACAACACAAATTAATTCAGTGAGTAGCAGGAGCTGGATCCAACTGAATTGTAAAAGGAAATGTTTTAATAGCCAATCCTTCCAGTATACTTTCCAAACCATGTTCAGACACACTGTACACCTGCTCCTCGTGGGGGTAGGAAGTACAGATGTTAGTATTTCCATTTGACCCGAGAGGAGTCGAGGACCAGTCAGAGTGAGTCCCTCAAGTCCTAGAATATTTACACCTCTCAGATTCTCCAGTCCATTGACACTCCTCTGAGTTTGTTTGGTACATTTTCTTTTCTTTTCTCTCCTTAATTTATGGGAGGGTGGAGGTGAGTTTAGACCCAAAGAAGAGATGAAGGACCGCAAGGTGAGGCCACGGTTAATTTATGTAAAGTACATCAGATGGCCTCCTTCCATAATTTACAAGAGTCCGAGTAAGCCAGCGGACAAAACAATTAGTTTCTAGCTTTATCATAGGATGTTCTATACTTATAACAGGATGGCTCTAAATCAAGTGTGGGCTTGACCTCTGAGGACAAATTCTACCTTCTCAAAATTTCCCTTTTCTTGAAGCTTACAGAATCAAAGCAACTCAGTATCTTCTAAGAGAATTTGTTTCAGATACAATTATATTTCTTAATACCCCTTTTCAGAAACACCTACATTTCAGTATTTATGGCCACCTAGATTCTGTAACAGTTCAGCTAAGCAATCAGGAGCCTTTTCCATTCTCAGAACTTGAGACTTCCAGCCGGAAGCTCAGAGCCACTGCAACGTCATTCTCACTTGAAACCAATTTTGCCTCAGAGAGACTCTATGGAGAGGCTTGTCAATTTTCTCATCCATGCAAATGTGTGGCTGGGAGCCACATTAATAGCACCCAAGCTAAGATCATGCATTTCAATTTACAAGTATTTATTGTCTGCTGAGCTGAGCACGACATTGGGTTAACTGGGCCTTGGTCAGAGATCTCTTCTGGAGCCCAGCAGTAGTAACTAGTGTGGGTAGGGGTGGGGAGGGTCTGGGGGGCAGTCTGGCCAGTCTACCAGACAATCAGGTGTGTGCACTCTCACCTCATGTACAAGTGGACGACCTCAGGCCGGGGGTGGTATGAAGAGGTGGTATCTTAGGGATACGGTCAATTCCAATCTGTGGCAGGTTCCTGTAAGGAGTCCTGCTGATCATGCTCTTTCTTTGGGGTACCAACCCTCAACAAGAACCCCTGCCAAATGGGTCAATCCAGGAACCATGCTTTTTGCTTACAAAAAGGATGGGCACCTGCCCTGAGGGCGGCTTAGCCACCCCAGGGCAGGGGTGGGGGACAAACTTGACCAAATAGATTCTCAAGCATTTGTGTAAGGAGCCTCAAAGATGCTAGTCCAAGAGTAGTCTGCACTGGGAAGGAAAGGCGTGGTGTGAGTCCTGAGGTCGGCATTTGGTTCCATATGCATTAGTGAAGAAGCTGGATGGTTCAGGCAAGCAAGAGGGTGGAACAGATGTGCTGAGAGAGACAGATGGGAGCTGCTGAGGAGAGAGAGAGAGAGAGAGAGAGAGAGAGAGAGAGAGAGAGAGAGAGAGAGAGAGAGAGAGAGAGAGAGAGAGACAGAGAGAGACAGAGAGAGACAGAGAGAGAGAGACAGAGAGAGACAGAGACAGACAGACACACAGACACACAGAGAGAGAGAGAGAGAGAGAGAGAGAGGCAGAGACAGAGAGAGAGAGGCAGAGACAGAGAAAGACAGAGGAAGAGAGAGACAGAGAGGAAGAGAGAGGCAGAGAAAGACAGAGACAGAGAGCCAGTCAGCCAGCCACACACACACACACACACACACACACACACACACACACACACAGAGAGAGAGAGAGAGAGAGAGAGAGAGAGAGAGAGAGAGAGAGAGAGAGAGAGAGAGAGAGGTGGGCTGGCTAATGCCTCCCTTGCCCTTTGCCACATCTGCATTTGGCGTCATTTGTCCCAGTCTCTTCCAGTCAGTCCCTGAGCTGGAGCAAGGCTGGACAGGATTCTGGTCCTTGAGACTAGAACACCTTTGAGGGTGGTCACAAGCTAAATTATACATAACACCTTAGGAGGGCTTGGACTGTACTTTGTAAGGGAAGTCCAAACTCTAAGATTGGGTTTAAAATTCAAATCTTTTTCAAACTTGAAAACTTCCGTTACATTCATTATTCATTGAACTTTTGAGTACTTGTGTGCTCTGTGGGAAAAAAATGGGGCTCATTTATATGAAATCAATATTTTTTGATCCATTTCAAGTTTTGCCTGGCAGGGAAATACTGCTTTTACTTAGAGGGAAGAATTGTCATGCCCCTCCATTCTACCTACTCCAACAGAAGGCTTTCTTCTGAATCACAGATCTTACCATTTTTTTTCTTGAATTAAGATTATTCAGAAATTGCTTGTCTCCTTTTTCTGTCTGCCTGTCTGTCTGTCTGTCTGCCTGCCTGCCTGCCTGCCTGCCTGTCTGTCTGTCTGTCTGTCTGCCTGCCTGCCTGCCTGCCTGTCTGTCTGTCTGTCTGTCGCTTTTCTACTGGGCTCATAAAATAATGAGTGCATAGCATTCATTATTTCTCCTGGGATAGTGAGCTGCCTTGAACCCTTCTGGAGGTGACATGCCACCATTCCATAGCTCACAGTTACTGTCCTGTTCCTGCACAACCTCAGATTTCAGGTACCAGGCTACAGAGCAGGCCTTTCTGTTCCCACCCTGCTGGGTCACCTGATGCAGTGACAGTGTCAGAGCATCCCTGCTTGCCTCTTTGATCCACACTGTTACCCCCACCAGCATCAATGGCAACTAAGGACATGGTTTCTTCAGTGGAACTCTCTGGAAACAGCCAAATTGATTTTTTTTCTTCCTTTTTTGGCAAGAGTATTATGGAATCTCACGGGAACCCTGCCTATTTTTTTTTTTAAATTTCTGGGCACAGTTAAAGAAATGTGTCCCCAACAAGTGTACAGGCAGCATGGTGATGTGGAGAGCAGACTTGGGCCCAACCCTCCACACGTCTGGAGTTTGGCTTCCTCCTTGCAAACCACTGAGATCCTCTATAGCTTCTGTGACTGTCTGGAAAGTCAGATGATCTGAGCTCACTGCCACCTCCTCTGGGCTCCCATGGAACCTCATCTCATTTTTAAATCATGTGATTTTAACCTTCTGAACTTCTCAGAGTCTCCTCTTATCCTGGGACCTATCACCTTTATAAGATTAGGAGACTCTTCAGGGAAGGAACAACATCTTAGTCCCAGGAGACTTTAATCATGGTAGAAAAACATGAGCATATTAATTTTTTCATTAAGGTTTTCTTTGCATAGACTTCTTGAACCCATGGTGTCTAGTTTAAAAGGGCATCTGGTTTACCACGCTCTACTTTAATTGTCCTGATGAACTGAACACTTCATGGGGTTCTGCCCAAACTCCAGTGAGTGACAGCCTCATCTTCCTAGCAATCTGGAGCTACACCACTGTTAACTCTAGATTCCTGATCTTTCTGGAAGTTATTGAAGCCCAAAGCTTAGACACTGTCTTTTTGAAGCATACATATTCCATGGTCTAGAAACTTCTTTCTCACATTCCAAGCATTTGCCAAGTCCACAAAGTCCCATGTTGATGATACGCTGCACTGATAGAAAGCTGATATTATTGATAAAGCGGAGCGATGCGGCTGGTGATATCAGTCCTACACCATTTGCATGAAGGCTGAGTTTCTTTGGCTCTTTGTTCATTCAAGTGCATCGAATGCCTGCGTGGATGGGTTTAGGCATCGTGTTAGTCTGTCAGTAAAATCTCGCACCGGCCACAGTGTTCTGCAAGCTGATTTCGGATTTGGACTACAACTGGCCATTGGTAGAAATATACCATATATACACATGGAATTTACAAAAATACATTTTATTTATAGCTGATTTCTTATTAAGTAACAAAAGACTAACACTATGAAAGATCAACCAGCATACTAAGAGGGCGCTACCTAACATCATCCCCACAAGAGACTTGTCTGGGGATTCCATGACATTATCATCTCTGAACATTCCAGAAAGGACAGTTTGCCATAGGGAAATAAAAACAGCTTCTTGGGAAAGTTCTGTGCTTTGACACTTTGGATCTCCCGTTCTAATCAGTTCCAATCCTACTCTCCTCTCTCTTCCTTCAGTAAAGACCAAAGAAACTCATGAAGACAATGCATAGATGGGTTAGGAGGGACACGAGTCCAGCAGAAGCGAGATGGGTCATGGGTGAAGGCGGGGTAGGACCATGTTCCCCAATATACACCAGACTGGCCCATTGACACCATACATGGCTCCCAAAGCTAGGGTGGAAACTTAGGGTTTCCTTTCCTTCTGGTACCCCAAATCAGCTTTATTTGCACAAGAGGAGTCATCTGTGGCTGGTACCCCAGAGCTACAAGGCAGTGTTTCCACCTAGGACTCTGTAGGCAGATGCTTCAGGGAGAGTGACAAGGAACATTACTCTCCCAAGGTAGCATCCCTGACATCTCAGCAAATGTCCTCCTGTGTTCATCCACTATGGAGAACTGGTGAACTCCACAGACTTTTAAAAAGATGCCTTAATTTCAGATAACATTTTCTACATTCAAAAGTTCCTAGAAACAGAGACAGCAGCTCGGGATGACTGGATTCACCTTTCCCGTTTCTAATGGAATCAGTAATGCTTTGCTTCGTACCACTCAGCAATACATGCTGAATGGCACTGTATAGGAGATAGATCTTGTTAAAGTTGATGTATCTCTTATTCCCTCTGGATGGCCAGGTTCTCAGGCCATCCTCAATATGGACAAAGCAAAACCTTCACAAACAACTGCTTCTCTTTTGTAGGCTTCCAAGCCTCTTAGCACCGATTCTCTTTCCTTTGGATACCGATTTGCAGGAGTCTCTATTTCCAAAATGACACCACCTTTTAAACAGCCTGTCAACACAAGTCTGCCATTCTGGCGCATCATCTCTCTTCCTTGGCCTTTAATTAACAGGTGGGGGAGAAAAAGAGTCAGGACTATTTATAGGCACAGCCATTGGAACTGATTTCATCCAATTCATTTGACTTTGAACATGAGCCTTTAAAAGCAAAGAGAATCAAGTTTCTTGGCTGGAGAGTCAGTATCTCCCTTACAGACTAGAGGTGATTTTTTTTTTTAAAGTGATCACAGTCATGGCTCAATTCGAGAGTACAGTCTGGTGGTTAATCACACTCCTGTGTTGCCTTTAACACAGAAAGAGAACATGCAGAGGTCACTGAAAACAGAGTGGCATTCTCTCCCTTCTGGTGATTTATGAAAATGGGACATTGGACAGGAACCTGCAGGCTAACTAGTGCCTCTCACAACTCAGGCTCCTTGGGGTCCTTCCCCCCACAGTCCAAACATTCAGCCCAATAGAATATCAAGCACAGGGTCCCATTAGGGACTTGTTGACCCACAATTGGCTGCAGAAGCCAGAATCCAGTTGTTCACAAGTTTCCTGTTTTCCAGAAGCCCCACTGTTGACTCTTTTGGAATCCGAGGATGAGAAAGACCTTGTCTATTGTTATTTATTATCCAGAGCCTCCACACATTAGGGGAGAGGAACCCAAAGCCTGCTGACTGCCTCACAGTCTTCAAGTGCAGATTCCCTCAGAGTTGAGGCTTTAGACCTGGAACTCAAACATGTCTGTCTGTTTCTTGGCCAACTTGGCTACTTCCTCTCGGATAGCCTTCACAAGGGCTGCAGTGGAGATGTTAGTCAACGGAGTGTCTGGAGGTTCATTGTCTGTCAGGCTTTGCTGTGAGGCAGCTGCAGAGGGAACAGGGGCCTGCTCTAGGCTGGGGTGAAGGTTGGTTGGCTGGCTATACTGGCGAGGGAGCCTGGAGGGGGAGCTCTGTTGATAACGTGACCGGGGGTAGGCCTCGATGTACCCAGGAAGAGGGACCTGCACAAGAGATTAGGAGAGAGAAGGCACTCAGGTTAGGAGGAAGCTTAAGGCATAAGATACACTCAATACCAGAAGCAGGAGGTGACGGAGGTCAAGGAAAGAGGTTGAGAGGAGAACTGTTATCATGGGCTATCACGCAGCTATAATCATACAAACCTGGAGTCAGTTTCTTTAGCAAACAGCTAGTAGCCTTGGACCTGCTAAGTATGCTATCTGGATAAATTAAATAGATGTCTTTCAACCTAGCTGTAAACATTAAGAATATACCGGAGCTCACAGTTGAATGACCCCGGCTTTCCTTTCAGTTTAAGCACAACTCAGTAAACAGAACCGTTGTAGTTTTTTACTGACAACAATGGCTAATATCCATTGAGCCCTAATGGTTTTTACACAGTATCTTATTTAATTCTGCAAGCAGCAGTCTTCTGGTAGGTGTCATTATCCTTGTTTCATAGGTGAGAACAATGAAGCAAAGGACGCGACCATCTAAGAAAACAGCCACTGAGCCACCAAGACACGCTCTGCACAAGTGTACCTGGCCCCAAGCACAGAGAATTAATTTGTGCACTACAGTGTTTGGGTACACTATCACATTCTTGAAAAAACAAACTCCTTTCATTGAAAGCAGAGACACATCCTTCTTTGCTTAACCGTATAGAAGTCTCTAAGAGGAAGGCAAACAAAAGACTTCAAATCCAGAAGTGTCTTGCCCACAGAAACAGTACCATCTGTAGAATGTTGTTTGGTCCACAAAGACCTTTATATCCCCAGATACTGGCTGGAAGGCTGGAGAACTGAGTATGGAGGACTCAATGGGGCACACAGTGGACAGTGCTGTGGGGCAGGCACAGAAAATGTGTGGTGGGCAGGGGGACATTTCCAGGCTCAGGAGGTTGGATAGGAAGGTGGGAGAATAAAAGCAAAGGGCACAGGTGGGTGGGTTGGGTGGGATTTATGTCTCCAAAGTGTCCTATCTAAAAGCAATTGAATGCTAGTCCACAGAGCTTCTTTACTGCATCTACCCACTGTCTTGGACACACTTGTGAGAAGTAGAGGCTGAGTCTCTGCAGTGGGTCTGATGCCCACTCAGATATCATGTGTATCGTGTGCATCAGCCCACTCTCTGTACATCATGCTGGCCTTGTTGGTCCCTCCAGCTCTGTCTCCTGACTTCTGGGATTACAGACATGCACCACCACACCTGCCCTCCTTCTCCATTAACAAGCATGTTCATCTGGGGCCATTGGGGAGGAGGGAGCAGGATAACTGTCTTAATCTCTTCAGGCCACTATAACAAAATATTACTGGCTAGGAAGCTTATGAAGAACAGTTATTTCTTATACTCAGGAAGGCTGGGGACTCCAGTATCTGGTGAGAGGCTCCTTTCTTAACTCCTGCCTTTTCCTGTCACCACATGACTGAAGCAGCAGGGCAGCTGTGTGGAGGCTTCTTCTATAAGGACATTACTCCTATTTGCAAGTGTCTCACCCTCACAAACCAACCACCTCCCCAAGACCTACCTACTAAAGACATCACCGTGGCATTGTGGAATTTGGAACAAGAATCAGGTAGAGGGACACAAACATTCAGACATCTGGGATAGGGGAGGATCCAGCAGGATGCTGGCTGCTCTGTTTGTCCCTCTTGAAAGGGTAGGTTTCTGAGACTATGGACTGAGAACTTTTCATGGATGTCAGCAGAGGAGGCCAACTTCAGCAAGGTCTGGGCAGATCTGGCAGAAACGGGCTCTGAGGCTGCCTCAGTGATCCAGGCGAGGCCAGGAGGACCCACTCAAAGGAAGTAATTGGACTGATGCCTTAAGTTTGAATTTGGGGTTTAAATTTCACCACAGGTCTTTATAAATAAAAACAGTGGGGGAGTGGGACAAAAAGCTGCTATTATCTATAGATACAAGGACTGGAAGGTTTCCCCTGTACTATGAAGGAAGCCCAGATTTGGACTGTCCTACTTATCCAGCCACAAGAGCTAAGAATATATGACTGACAGGAGCTGACCAAGAACCAAGGTCAGAATACAAGAAGCCTTTAATGTCATGGATCAAGTTTCTATTCTTTCTGGGACTTTTCCCAGCCTGACACCAGCCAAGTGTTTCCATGCAGTTCCTCTGGTGTGGTGGACATTCCTCCTGAGGCCATCACCACCTGTCTCAGGCCATCAGTTTTATGAAGGCAGGCTCCTCCTACCCCTACTATCTCTCTGCCTGTCCCATGCTCACAATTATGCCTAGTATAATTCTCCCAGAGCCTGGGGTTCTAGGCACAGTTAGGAAATTACTGAAGGATGGCCAGTAGATGACAAATGTGTGAGGAGGAAGCTGCTACACTTCACACTTAGCTAACTGCATGAACCAGAGTAGACAGAGTTAATATACAACCCCCTCTGTAACATCAAGCCTTCATGCTAGTGGCTAGAGCCCAACTGGGGTAGTCTCAGGAATGGAGGAGATGAGGAAATAGGCTCTTAGTAGGCTAGCACCATTATGCTTTGCTGGCCAGAATCCAGGGCAGCAAATACTACTTCTTGACAGACATCACCAATCGACCATAGCACAAGTTCCTGTTAAGTCTATGTTGTGATTCTGAATGTAAACTACTATCTGAAGATCAAGTATTTGAACTTGATCTTCAGATAGTGGTGATGTTTGGGAAGGTTCTGAAATCTTTTAGAGGTGGGAGAAGGAATAGAAAACATTCATTTCAGAAGTACTCTATATGCAACATGGCATGTATTTTTATATTTTAGAAACTTAAGATGTAAGCTTTGGTCAATAGGAAGGTTTATATACATAGGATCACCACTGGTGTTGCTGTTAAAACTTGGTGTAACTTTCTGCTGCAGGGTATGGTGACCCCAGGGCTTTGGACAAAGATATTGCTAGAGTCCAATGTCAAGGTATTTTCCAATGTTAGGAATTTATTCCAAAGGCAGAGACCAATGCTGAAAGTGACCAAAGCATGCAGGGAATGTCAGGTTCAGCTGGGGGCGGGGTAAATTCAGCTGACTCTATATCAGGTGAGCTTACTTAGGGACTAGACAACCCACTAAGGACATGATAGGTGGTTCTGCTTTATTGATTGATTGATTGATTGATTGATTGATTGATGGTTATGTCTGGTAACTCCAAAGACATTTATCACATTCCTATATGGACTAAAGGGAGATATCAAATGATCAGGACATTCGAAACAAAGCTTTGGTTAGAAGTCAAGGAGGAAGTCTTGGTGGTCCACCATACAGTGGTTTCAGGGTTCCTGAGACTTTATTTGCTGACATTTGATCTAAACTTTTATAGAATGTGACAACTGAAAGAAACAAGATAATAAACACATCAAAGTATTTGAAAGCTATGCATTACAAATCTGTTCCTCACTCTTTTCTAGATGTGTGACCTTAGACATTATATCACAAGACTAAGCCTCAGTTTCCTTATCTGCAAAATGGGAGAAGTCATGGGAATCATAAAACTCACTTGATCAAATTGTTGTGAAGATTAAATAGGTCAGTTTAATGAAACATCTAAGATGGAGTCTGGCACACAAAAAAGTTACTAAACATATGGTAGTTACTACTATAAAACTTACTTGGTTAAAGTCACCCTGCTAGGAAGAGGTTGAATGTGTGCTAGAAGACAAGTTTCAGATTCCTCTAGCAGAGGTCACGTGCCTTACCACACCACCTCCTTTAAAATTATGCACTTCATCCACCAGTATGACGAGGGTCCCGAGAGAACCAGACACTGGTCTTCCTCTTCCATGTCATTCTCTCTGGGAGGTTTCCTAGCAGGGGGAGTTTTATGAGAGCATCAGCAAGGGTCTCACCGAATCAGCCCACTGGCTGGGGAGCTCGTTCTCTCCTGCATAGGACATCCAGGCCTGGCTCCTGTAGGATGAGGGCGGTGTTGGGATGAAGTAGCCGGTGAAGCCAGGTCTGTTGGCAGCTGGGATGGCAAACACCGCCGGCACCGTGTTACCTGCACAGAGCAAGTGAGTGGGAGATCAGGAGAGGTTGGACTCTGGATCCAGACCCCCTACCCAACAAGAGCCAAATAAATCCCATTTCACAGACTGCCTGGCTACCTGGTGGGCACGAAGGAAGTCTCAGTGAATTAGGCCTGACAAGAGATGCATGTTCTGGGCTATAATTTCGAAGCAGCTCCATATAAGGCAGAAGAGACTCAGGCCATAGGAACTCCATCTAATGTAGAGCAGAGCCCTGGCCACAGGAGCTGAGATTCTAGATTATGCATCAGCAAGGACGGTGGCTGAGGTGGCGAGTACCTGGCTTTCCTTACTGGAGCTCTTCCAAGGTTAGTGTGACTGCCAAGGGGAACAGGTGGTTCCCTACTCAGGGTATTTGGTATAGAGGCCAAGTGGGGCTAAGGTCTAGGCTGTGCTCTCTTTGTAGGGGGTGGGGGCTGCATCCTCTTTTGTCCCACTTCACGAGATGCTTCATGGTGTTAGCAGTGCCTCCCCTTTCCCACCCTCCTATCCCCTAAGAGAAAGTCGAGACTTCAGCTGGTACCCTTCCCACTGAGCCTGCATGGGCTCTAGAAGCTGGAAACCTAGGTAGGACACTGACACTGGTCCAGGTTAGGGGATGCAATGGAAGGAACAGGTCATTGTGGAGGAAGTAGGGGGCCTCATTCGGCCTCCATCACCTGCCTAGTCAATATGACAGGCATCATCTGTTGTGGCTGAGACCGGCTTTCTAGGCTTTGAAGGTCTGACTCCCTCTTATAGAGCACCCGTCCACTCCCTCATCTTACCCCAATAACCTTGACCTGGTCCAGGGGAGAGCACACCTTGGGTGCAGGTGCTTTTTTCCTGGGAGGGTTTATGGTTTTAAAGATTCAACAAAGCAATCAAAAGGAATGGATTTCACCAGAGGAATTCCTCGAAACCACAGTTTAATAAGAGTTGGCAACTGGTGCTGGCAGGTGTAGCCATGAGGATAGGGCATGAATACAATAAAAATTCAACCAGGTCATGTACAAACTAGGACATGTGCAAGCCTCCAGTTCCATTTTGGCATTGTCTGTCAGTGACAAAACAAAAACAAAAACAGAACACCAAAACACCCTGGAAATGAGCCTTCTGTCCATCAAAAGGATGGACTGCGGCAGATCATGTCACAGGACACCAACATGGAGGTGGCTAACGTGCTTACACAGCCCTCTGGAGAAGCCCTGCAAACTTGTTGAGTCAAAAAAAAAAAGGTGCAGAAAGAAGTGTGTAGCATATGATTTGTGAAAATTTAAAATGCATACAGCACCAGCATGTGCCTTTGCATAGGTATATAGCATAGCATATATCTAAAACTTAGAGCTGGAGGATGAGGTCACCTTGGGGAAGGATGGCTATAGGTATTGGGCTGTGAAGGCAAAATAAACAGAAACCTGGAATACGACAACATAGTGACACTATTTGGACTTTAGCATAACTAGGTATTTTACCTAGTTTCAGTCTTTCTTTTCTTTTCTTTTCTTTTCTTTCTTTCTTCCTCTCTCTCTCTCTCTCTATCTCTCTTTCTCTCTTTCTTTCTTCCTTTCCTTCTTCCTTCCTTCCTTCCTTCCATTCATTTCTTTCTTTTTTTTAGAAGTAAAAACCAGTATCTCTTTTGGTTGATACCAGTGAGGTCAGAGGGCGCAGATACTCTGGTCCTGACAGTGGTAGTTTGTGTGGATTGGGAGGATTCAGCACAGGGAAAGGAGCTTTTCTCTTCTGACTCACCTGAGTAATTTAAAGCCGATTGATCCAACTGCGTCACCGACACGGGACCTCTCGACACCTGGGCAAATGAGGCACTGTCATGCAACTGGGTAGGCTCAGGTCCCGTGGACTCTGTCATCCGGGTCTTGCTGCCGATGTCTGAGGTGGACCTGGGCAGGGTGGAAGGGCTGTGTGAGCATGCCTGAGGCATTGAACAATCACATTGCACTTAGAAGTAGCCTGACGCCTTCCAGCCCCATCCTCACGAGGTCCTGGGTCCGATTTGCCCCAATTAGCAAAAGGACTGCTGGTGGGGTCAGCATGGCTGGAGGCTCCCAGACCTGCAGCTAGAGGGTTGGGTGGTTTTTTTTTGTTTTTCCTTCTGTTTGAGGTTAGCTCTCTAAGGATGGTTCTGGGTAGTAGAATATTTAATTTCCATGTAAAAGCAGAAAGGTAATTAGTTCTGGGCATTAGCTGGGGATGGTAGACCTAGGAGGTAATGACATCAGCAGGAGCCAATGAGATGGACAGCTTTGCCTTTAAAGTGTATTCCTGGTCTAATGCTCTGGGAAGGGAAGTGACATCCTCGGATCCTCGGGTTGGTAAGGGTGCGGGTGGGGGATTGGTAGAAGAAATGGATAGATAGATGATGGCTATCAGCAAACCTGCCAAAGGACCCCTGATCTGGAACTAATGGGGAATAGCTCATCCGCCCCCTCTACCCCAACCCCAGCCTTGTGCTTCCTTAGGGAGGCTAGGGAGATCTGACAGCGCTGTTTGGTGGGATAGCCAGTGTGATGTCTTCATTTCTCATCCCTATTCCCTGTGTGTTTGCTCCCACAGTCCTGCTTCAGAAGACCCTTCTCAGGGAAGCTCCTGGGTGCTGTCCTGTACACTCTGCTGAGAGCCCTTCCTGAGAAATCCTAGAGTTTACAGATAAGGGGCCAAATCAGGGGCCCAAGAGGCAAGGCAATCTGCATGCAGATCAGCTTCTTACCACCCACCGGGTTGTCACTGGTCTCAAGGGGCGATGACAAGCCAGCTGGACATTAAAACATCAGAGCTGAAAACAAAATCTCTTTCTAGGGAAGCTTACTTATTAAAACAAAACAAAACGAAACAAAACTTCACAAAGTACACGCCTGTGACCCATAGACGGCTGACTAGTATATTGGGGTAGGTTGTCGGTCAGGGCCAGAACAGTGACCTATATATTCCCCAGGATAGGGTCATCCTGTCCCTGGGCATCAGAATTAGTCCTTCCTTCCCTAGAGCTCCTAGTTTTTCTATTTCTTGTTCTACTTCATTAAAGATGTGTGATGACTGCATCAGTAAAAACAGAAGAATTAGCAAATGCCCCATACTGAGATGCATGAGTTCAACCTTTTTCTCTGTAAAGTCAAGACTAGGAGTGGGTGCCCAGACCTACTCCCTCGCCCCTGAGACCCTGCCCTATGAGTAACAAAGGGAATTGTGGGTATGCAAATGTGGCAGGAAGAAGTTACACCTATTATTTTCATATCTTCAAGGTCAGGGTATGGACAATCAAGGTACAAGGCAATCAATCTCCAGTGTTTTAGATTGTCGGGTCTTAGGGACTTTCTATTTAGAAATACATGCAAATTGCTCAGTGTGCTGTGGTCTCTATTTCCTTCATGATTCCTCTATGTTCCAGCCACACAGGACCACCTTGAAGAGGGGCAGGAACCAATAAACTCATGTGAGTTTACTGGTGCAGTGTGCAAAGGAGTCAACAGCCCTAAGGGGGGTGGGTGTTAAATATTTTACAAATATCCTAAACAAAGCCAAGAAAGGAATATATTACCGTCTAAGGGAAGCCACGGCCACAGGGCCTGTTCGGGGAGGAACAGGTGGTGGGGGAGAGCCCATGACCATTTCAGGAAGCTGAGAGAACCTGTAAGCCTGTGAAGAGACAGGAGAATTAGAGAGAGTTGATAAAACCCAATTCGCTCAGCACATAGCTTCTTCTTTAAGGAGGAAGTACACTTCCAAGGGCCAGACTCTCCTTCCTTCCTTCCTCACAGGAGTTCCCTAGATCTTCCTTTCAGGCAGGCCCTGGTCTCATCTCATGCAGTCTCTCGTGGATGACTTGCATGGACCCCCTGCAGTCTCAGAGCCCCCTCAGTGGTCTTAGAACACACCCTCCTTAGAATTCAATACAAAACACAGTATTGGCACAGGCTGCTTCTCCCTGCTGCAAGAGTTTCTCCTGGTTCTGCCTGTAGCTCCTTCCTTCACACCATCCATCCTGTCTCATAATCCCCTAGAAGCCCACTTCATCTGTCTAAGGAAATGACTACTCTCTGGCTAAATTATATGGCTGCTTGCTTATTTATTATCTGCCACCAGCTAGACTGTAATCTGAGGTTTTAAGGGCAAGGTTCTGTTGTCAGTAATTCCATGCCTGGAATAGTGTCCAATACATACGAGAAGATCAATAAATGATAGAGTGGAAGAAGGAATGAATGACTCATTGGAGGTGGCTTCCTTTCTCATTGAACGCAAGCTTAATTCAGGAAAGGAAAGCATTTGGGGATAGGAGGATCTGATGAGCAGACTTTTTTTAGGTGAGTCCCGTGACTTCTATGGACTTCAATGTCTTCTCTTGAAGTGGAGACATTGATGCTGTTCTTAGAGCTCTACTGAGAAGATTGGCAAGGGCACATGTGTGCATAGACTTTGCAACGTACAAAAGCACCTTTCCCAGATAAGGGATGGGCATTATCACCAAAGCAAAGACGTTAATCAACATGTGAGATGCTAAAAGAAATACAGACAGGATCAGAGAGGGTTAGGTCAAGGCCTACTGTAGTGAGAGAAAAATCTAGAGATGCTCTTGGGGTAGACAAAGCTCAAATTGTCCTTTTAGGGCAGTGTGCTTGCCAGCCAGACTCTCACAGAACGTGATGCCAGGCCTGTAAACTCCAAAGCTTCGGGATAAAATGCTGTAGCAAGGCTACTCCATAAATAGGATTCTTTGAGCTGAAAGAGGTCTCCCGCCCGCATCTAGCACTACAAGCAAACGACCTTCCTGTCAGGGCCAACCCACACAATAGCAGTGAGTCCTTAGCAGAAACACACTTTATAAACGCACTGTGAAAATTGTGAGCTGTAAGGGAAATCTCTGAGGACAACCCTGGTATCCTCCTTCCCCTGCATCTCAGCAAACTAAAACAAAACTGTGAGCTAACACCAGATGTGGGAATAGTGAGCAGGAAACAAATGCAAAAGATGTGGCTGCCAAGAAAACAAACTGGGCAGCTGGAGTCCGATTATGAGATCAGGCCTCTGCATGGGGCAAGCGGACGGAGGCAGCTGTGCCTGAGATATCCCAGTGCCTGGCAAGCCTTGGCCTCTCCTTGGGAGCGGGACTGGTGAGGTTGCAAGACCTAGATGGAAACACCTGGAAATCCTCTTTGGAGTGGAGTTTCCTCAAAGTATGCTTACAGGATTAGCACAATTAAAAATTAAGTAGGAGTTATACTACAAACAGGAGTTTATAAAATATACCAGAAGGGTAGAATGAAAGTCAGTACCAAAGAAGCAGACACAGACCTTTAAACACTTTCAAGTTTCAGCTGTCCAGACATAAAACAAAAAATAACTTTGTAACAAATGCCTTTAAAGTATTAATTGACCTGGGCTGATGGCTCAGTGGTTAAGAGCACACACTATCTATAGGCTCCAAGTTCAATTCCCAGCACCCATATGAGGCAGCTTACAACCTTCTGTAACTTGAGCTCTAACACACTTTTCTGGCCCTATGGAAACTGCACTCACATGTATAACACATTCACGTTCTCACATAACCCATTTCACATAATTTAAAATAAAGATACATTTTTAAAAAGTATTGACTGACAAAATTGGGTTGTCACTAGGAATGACAGAGCATGCTCAAAAAAACCAACAACTTTAAGATGTAAAACAGGGTTCTTGAGATAAAACACTTAGTTGTCAGGGAATAAAAATGTGCATTAAGAATTAATACACAGAGAATTAGGAAACTTGGAAATAGAACTGAGGAACTTAGTAAAAATGAATTGTGGGGGAAAAAAAAGAAATAAAGGAAGCAAGGAAGAAAGAAAATTGAAAATATAAGAAGATGCAGAGTTAGGGGATGAAGAGGCCTGACATGTAAGTCTAGGTACTGAAGGGCCAGTGGTGTTGAGTGACTTCCTACACTGCTCCCACTTTGTCTTCTTAGGCAGAGCCTCCCCCTGAACCCAGCAAGTGCTCTATCTACTTGGCTGCCATCTTCACATATCTGTGAAACCATTTTGACAGACCTTAAGATGCACACAAAAGCAGCTCATCTGATTTGACCTTTCCCTTATTTCACGATGGCTCCCTGGTTGAGCTCCTGGAACTCCGAGTTTTATGGACGGATTGAAATCCATTGTCTTGGATGTCTTCCCAGCCGTATCTTCCACAATTCTCAACAATTCTACAAGTGAAGTGCTCTCTTCCCCAAAGAAAGGGGTTAGCAACCCCTCTGTCTCTTCTGGTCTCTGATGCTATTCAGCAAAGAGGGCAGACATCTATTTTTATCTCTGGGTCTTGGGAGGCTTATTCTGTACCCAACATAGTTTGCCAGCCAAGAAAAAGCTTCCTGTGCTGTCTATCTAATAGTTAATCACTAAAAGATTTGATAAATAGTCCTGAACTTCTGTTGATTATTAAAGGAGTCCCCTTTATTGGGAGGCATTTTCAGGCATAAAGCATACAACTTCACAGGAGAACAGACCCCCACACTCTTGTGCTATGTCCTTAGAACTTTGGTAGTCACATAAACAACAGAGAGGTGGCCATTGTCATGTGTGCATGAGCTAACAAAATCTTCCTACACTTCCCTCTGTGTAAGTTCCAGAGGTTCTATGTGCCCTTGTCTCCCATTACAGTCCCCTTTCTGGATCCATGCATGTCTTATTTTTGGGTCCATGCATTTATTATTTCTGGGTCCAGCATTTATTGGGTCTTATGTGGTGGGGATCTACTTCCTCCTTCACTACTGGAAGCTATTATTCAAAACTATTGATGACCCCCAAGTTCCTAATTCCATAATCAATCTTGTTTGACATTCAAAATACATCTTTTTGGATTTAGGGGATTGGAAGGGTCCCTATTCTCTGGACAGGAAAGGCTGGAGATTGAGAACTGAAGACAACCTTTACAAATCAGCCTCAGGTCTCCACAGTTGAAAGAGGCTGTGTGTAATTAACCAGGGAAATCCTTAGTCTCAGAAATTTGATCATAATGTGAAAAGAATGAAGGTGATGTTTCAGCATCACCTGGGTTAGGAGTGCAGGATGGGAGGGAGCCGTCTTCCCTAGCGATCTCTGTGGAGAGAACACAGACAGGCAGGCACCTCCTGTAAGCATGTCTCTACCAAAAAGGAGACAGCTGGGTATGTAAGTGTCAAGGGTAGCACTATAGCAACAAAGAGTGCATAGGAGCTTCCTAATAGGAGCAGGCTAGGGGATCTTGGGCTTTGTATTAGCAGGGAAGGTAGATCCACCTGGCCAGATGGAAGCTCAGGGCAGATTCAAAATGTATTTGGAGAAATCTGAGCAATGTGATATATTGTGAATCCAGGTGCTGTGGTGGCTATAAACATGCTGGATATGTTGGCATGGTTTAATATTAAAGGTTTGGGAGAGGACTCTTCTGTTTTTAAGGGGGAAGGAGGAACACAGCTTGTCAAACCCACTTACAAGCCTCCCTTACTAGGCCAGTGACAGGAATAGAAAACGCTTCCCCAAATTGAGTCAGCTTCCTTATGAGAAGAACATATACCAATCGTGTAGATATTTGCATTTTCTTTAGAGCTGGAAGGACATCCCTACAGTTCACATTTAATCAGAGGATGGAAAGCAAGTGGGTGTCAGTGTTAGACAGCAATAGGTTTTAACCCAATTTCTGCCATTAAGAGCTGATCATTTGGCCCCTGGGTCCACGGACTCCACAACTGGGGATTCAAATGTCTGCAGATGGAATGTCCTCACAAAGAAAACTGAGTCTGTACTGAGCATACAGACATTTATTATAATTATTCCCCAAACAAGGGAGATGACAGTTATTCACATAGTGTCTGGGTTATTATGTCTTTAAATAACCTAGAGGTGACATAGGAACTTATGTGTAGGGCACATTTGCAAACGAGGCTCATGAGGAACTTGGGTACTGAGTACTAAGGGGTTTTACTGCCTTCTGAGGGGTCTTGAACCTGTCCCCTGTGGAAATCAAGAGGTAACTGTTATAAATTGGACAAGTTTCTTTTGTTTTCCAAACCTGTTTCCTAACTGAGTACTTGGGGCTAATGATAGCAATATCATAGGAGCACTGACGTATTAGGAGAGATCATGTATACACAGCACTTAGATTGGTGTGCATTCAACAATGGGGACTCAAAAGATGGCAAGTGTTATTATTATTATTATTGTTAATTCTTCTGTAAATAGTCTGGTGGGCAAAGTGCTTCAACCCTGATGTCTTTTTAAGAATCCTTATTCTCTTGACAGCAGGAAAGTTGTAGGACATTTTCATTCCACTTGGCATAGACCCATTATGGCTGCTAGCAAAATTGGATTGGTCATTAGGTGTCAAGTCCAATTTCTTTATAGATTCAAGAGGTAAAATACGACTAAAGCTTCCCAAACTGCACTGCAGAAATCCCAAGATGCCAGCAAGTAACCTTTCCCATGATGTACATGCTATGAGGCTGGCCCTGGCATATTAAGAACACCAGCTCTCAATTAACCCTCTGGCAGAGTTTGGAACACTTTCTTTCTTTCTTTTTTATTTTTTTGCAAGACAAAAGGTAATCATGGTTATCTTGCTAAATCACTGTTTTTTTTCATTGATTTCACATTATCATAGCACAGGGGCCTCTGCAAGGTCCATCACCTCCACTGCATACTGTTGGCTATTTTCTCCTTTTGTGGAGACAGGAATCTTGTGCTCTTGGCAGAGAAGGAAACTTTGACAACATAGAGATGCTTTTTAGTGTGTTCTGGTTTGATGGTTTGCCCTCAGGTTGGTTTATGTTTCAGTCCTTATTCCTATGAAGTGTACCCATTTTCTAATGGGTTTGCCTTGCTTGGCATAACTGCCAACTCCTAATTTCAACGAGCAGCTACCTGAGTGTTCGCATGTCCCACAATGCTTTTAATTGGCTTTACTAAGCTGAGGTGTAAGGCTATGGCAACATCTCACTTGACACCAATTGGAAGATTTGTCTCGAGCATCTAAAGCTTTCTGAAGCTCAGAGCTATCAGGCTCTCAGAATCTGCCTCCAGCCAGCCAGGGGAGCCCAGTGGCTCCTTGAGATTTGTCACCAAACAAAAGTAAAGTTTGCTTAGGACTCTGAGATGGGGTATTGAGGGTGTGTCTTAAACTGGCTTAATAGAGCAGAAGGAGATGTGGGATCAGAAAGCTGAAAAGAGACATAGGCTATAGGCTCAACAAAGCGGAACTATTTGGATAATAATGAACACTGTCAAGTAATTTAATGTGCTGGCACATGCCAAGTGGTCTACTGATTATTAACCAACAAGTCTAGGGTGTTTGCTAGGTGCAAGACCTGTACTAAGGATTTTTCAGGAACTAATCTTATCACACCACTGTAAGCAGACTCTGAGTCTCAGAACTGCTTCCTACGATCATTTGGTTGGTGGGAGCCATTCCACTTTGGGTTAGGGGTCAAGTTGAGAGATCCTCATAAAGAGACTGGAAATGAGTCAATGAGATGAAGTTGGTGGCAATCAAAACATAAAAGGATATGAGTGTACTTTTCCAGAGGTCACCTTCCTAGAAGGAGTATATAAATTGTTAAGATTGGGGTGTTTTATAGATCTCTGGAAGGAAATTCTCTTCCCCAGTGGGGCAGGCAGGTGCCAACTTCATGTGCATTATCAAAACACTGTGACCTTGGAAACTGTAATAAGAATGATGACATGGGAAAGCATTTATAATGGCAGATATGTAAGTCCACATGAGATTTTTCCCATCCTTTTTTATCCGGGCCTTGTGGTCTTAGAGTTGCTGACATTTTCCAGGAATGCAGGGCTTCTTGAATGTATCCATCAAAGGTCTCTGATGGCAATGACAAATTTGTATTCCTGAGACCTGAGCATTGATTGAAAGTATATGTTTTAAATTATGTCAAGAAGACATATGAGTGGTAAATGACACCATGGAAAGGTGATTAACACAGTATCATTATAGGGATTAAAAAAAACCATGAGACCTATCTCAAACTCATTAGGTTACCTATTGTCAAAAGACCAGAAAGTAGCAAACATTGGTGAGATGTGAAGAAATAAAAATTCATTGTTGGAGAGAATGAAAAATGGTACATCATTACAGAAAGCAATGTCAATAGAAAAAAGAATTCTGTTTGTAGATACCCAAAATAATGAAAGCAAGAACTGGAAGAGATATTTTTATACCTGTGTGAGTATTGCCACAACTTACTGTGGCCCAAAGGTGAAGACAACTGAAGTCCTTACACATTGGCAGACAAAATGATACAGTGTGGTACGTACATTTGAGTATTATTCAGCCTTAAAATCTAGGAAAGACCTTCTACATGGATAAAACTTGAAATTTATGCTAAGTGAAATATACGAGTCATATAAAGACAAAGGTATAATATAAATGTCTTTATAGAAAGAGGTAGAATGTTGGCTTCTGAGACTATGAGGGAAGACAAGGGAGTCGTCTTTTAATGAGTATTGAGGATCAGGTTGGCAAGATGAAGAAATAGTTGCACAAGAATGTGAAAGTGTATGATGTCACCAAACTGTGTACTTTAAAGTGGTTAATACGCTGAGTGCTGGGGCTGGAGAGATAGCTCAGTGGTTAAGAGCACACTCTTTTGGAAGATGAGGGTTCCATTCCCTGTACCAACATGGCAACTCACAAATATCTATAACTTAAGCTTATATAGTCCCTTACGTCTAGGGGACTGGACATTCTCTTCTGTAAAACAGGAATAACACTGTACTTGTCTCAGAGGTTCATTACACAGACTGCATAACATACAAGCAATGCCCAGTTCAGCATAATGCATAATAATATTAACTCTTGTGTACTTAGGAAGGACTTCCGAAGTAGCTTATTGTTCATATTTATTTATTTATTACCAACAGAAACTTAAAGCAACTAAAGTTCCAAAGCCAGAAAGTGGTTGAGGTGGGATTCCTGGTCAAGCCACCTGACTCACAGCCTATGTTCTTAGCCACCAGGACACACAGGCCCTTCACACAGGGCTCTTTGATATCTTTTGACATTTAAGTTGGGGGATTCATGTTTGAAAATGGAGAAAACCACCAGTGAGTGGAGAATGGATTAGCCCTTTCAGGGGTGATAGCAGAAAAAGAAATGTGTTAGGGTTTCACATAAGGTTCCACAGGAACCTGTCCCTCAAGAACAAGGGTTGGCTGTGGATCATGAGTGAAGTCCAGCGCAGCTTGTCTTCAAATTCCCTGTTGGAATCTAGTGGGGAGAGCAAACCCAAAGATGGTAGGTGAGACTTACCGGTCTGGGCAGACTGTATTGGTACATTTCTGGCCGGTAGGTGGGCACCCACTGCACTCCAGCTCTGGGCCGTGTCATGGTCCCTGGAGCACTGGTCACCACCTCTGAGTATGGCAGGTGCTGAGTGGAGCCATAGGCCTCCTGGTGCCGGCTTTGGCCTGCATGGCCAGCAGATGCCAAGCTGAAGGCTTCCTCCAGAAGCATGTGCATCTGTTGCCGGACTTCGTCGATGGAAGGCTGGGAACTCAGTGTGGAGGTCTCCGAGTGGCCCTTCACCTGCCGCGCCCTGCCGTAGCCCCGGGGCTCATGGACTCTGTCCACATTGGTCTCTTCTATGATCTCGGGCTCAGTCTGTGGGGATCAAACAGAGCGATTTGTTAATGAAGTGCTTTCCTGTATCCTAAACTATTCGCTGGGACTGATGAGTCAAGGAGCCTGTGCTAACTTAAGTCATATCCAATGTGCTCTATCTAGGAATTCCCACAACAGGAGCTGTCGGCTAGGTTTCACAGGAGCTGTAGTCTTCAGGTATCCACAGCTACACCAGTGCGGCAGACTTGCTAATTAGCATAATAATGAGAAATGGCTTTCACTGATTAAATTAACAGCATTTTCCGAAATCTTTGATGCCTTTGGGTATAAGAATCTGGAGCAAATTGCTATAAATGAGCCTGGGTCCAGCCATTGGTTAGGGAATTGCTGGTTTCCTGATTCTGTTTATCACAGGGAGCAGCACAATCTCCCTTCTACATACAGATGATTTACAAGCATAACGTGACATGAATGAACAGCTCTGAATGGGGCCCAGTGTCCTGTTTTCATGAGCATGCCAGGAGATTCAGATGTCTGCTCAAGTTTGAGATCTATTGATCTAGAACATTCTCTTTCACTTGGCCCTGTTACTTAGGGAGTAACTACAGAGCTTAGCAGGGTAGATAACTGAACCCCATTAGCTCCTAGAGAAGTCTACATGGGCTGTCAGCTTAGGTTGCCTGTTGATGAAAGTATGTTCAGGAAATTGTGTGTTATGTTCTGTGGAATGCCTGTGAGTGCTTATTCTTTACCAGTTCTAAGGTACACTGTCGCACTGGCATGCACAAATCTCAGAATGCAAAAAGCAGGAGACAAGGGATGGCTCAGGTGATATAGTAAGTGTTACGGCAAGAGACAGATCTAAGGTGCATGGAGAAGCTAAAAAGTAGGGCATTAAAGATGTCCCAGCCTGGAAAGCTGCTTTATTTCCACTTTGTCATATGTAAAAGGATGACATACTGCTTGTCAGAGGGTTGAACAAGGAATCAGTGAATGTGTCTGTGAAGATTTAGACCAGCAGGACAGAGTAACAACACAATGAAGGTAGTCTCCGGCATCAACATGCTCATTACCACCATTGCTGTTAGCCATACAGATGCTCTTGAATTTGAATTACTGTGTATACGAGGCACTTGGATGCATAAAATACACACTGTAGGAAGGTATCAGTGGGGAATTCCTTCACACAGGCAAGTCTTGCTCTCAAAGATCACAGACGATGTCAGAACTGTGATATATTCATGTTTGTGCTGGATAGTTCTATGTCAACTTGACACAAGTCAAAGTCATTGGAGAGGAGGGAACTGCAATTAAGAAAATGCTTCTATAAGATCAGGCTACAGCCAAGCCTATAGGGCATTTTCTTAACTAGTGGTTAATGTGGGAGGTCCAAGCCCATTGTGGGTGGTGCTGTCCCTGGGCTGATGGTCATGGGTTCTATAAGAGAGCAGGCTGAGTAAGGCATGATGATCAAGTGAAGTAAGTAGCCCGCCTCCTGCCTTCAGGTTCCTGACTTCCTTCAATGATGGACTTCAAATATGGAAGTGTAAACTTTTTCTCCCCAACTTGCTTTGGGTCATGGTGTTTTATCATAGCAATAGAAATCCTAACGAAGATGGTGTTGTAAAAACACTTTTACTTTTTGTTAGTATTAACTTAGTACATATACATTACTGAATAAATTGATAATACAGATGGCACAAAAAAGAAATTAGGCATTTCTTCTACTCTTGTTGCCAAGTTAGAACTTGTCTGTATGTAGTTCAAGATCAAAATTAGGCTCTCCATGCCCCTTAAGACTAAGTTTATTAGCAAACAACTACAGTAATCAATTTCAAGTATTATTTTTTATTTTAACATATGCAAAAGCAGATCATGGGGTAGAACATAAAATTATCCTTTTATACAAAGACATGTCATGCCACTGAGCCAGTTTTAGAGAAAGGGCTTTTGATCATTGTCTGGGAAGTAGGTTTTCTAAAAGCCAGCAAACCCGACTGTTAAGATTTTGCTTAGAGATGTCCTCTAGATAATGAATCTGACTTATAGAAGGATGTTTCTGTATAAAGCAGAGAACATTTGGAATTGAAGTCCAAAGTCTAAGGGTCTTTAATTCAAGCTCCATTGTAAAGGAGAGGAGTCTGAGGCCAGAGCAGTTAAATGATTTGCTCAAAGTTACCCGGAGGTGGGCGTGTTGTCCTGGGCATATCCCACTGTGCTCCTGGCTCCATCCATGCTCGTTGCTACCCACACGTGGCCTTCCTCCCTACATCTCCAATTCTTCCTAATACATAATGGATATTTGGTGCCAGATTATTCCCAGGTGGGAGATTAATGTCACCGAGCTGAGCTGAGCTATGATTTTGTCACTTTTCAGTGCTGTTATAAGCATCTGTAGTCAGAAAAGTAAATATATTGTGTGAATTTATAGTTGTGCGTTAGGCAGGGCAAGAGTGCATGTCTTAGTAACATACCTTATTTTCCCTCTCCTCCTTAAGATCCTTGGGGTGGGGCTGTGCAATGTGTGGGGGTATTGGGCAGGGCACCTCTCTGAATTGGGTTAGTGAGGAGTAGCACTATCCTTGCTACAGTTAAGTACAGTGAGGTGTAAGGCAAATAAACCTCCTTCTCCCCAAGATGCCTTGCTCATGGTGTTCCATTCCAGCAACAGAAACCCCAACTAAGACACTGTCTCTTGAATCCAACTGTCCTAGGAAGGACCACATCCCTCCTGACACCACAGTCCTTTGAGTCATCTGATGTCCACCTAGGAAGGGAAACACCTTCCAAGCCCTCTGCCTGCAGAATGGGGCCATGTTTGTTCTTGTTTTAATGGGATAAATACTGCTTTCAGCCTTAGTTGCTTTTTTAGGCTGTGTTAAGGATACAACAATTAGGAAAACTGCGACCTGACCCTGAAGGACTATCCTGTAGGAGAGATAAATAACAAGAGTAATAGTATAAACTGACAGTGGTGAGAAGCTTGTATGCCAGGCACTGTTCTCAGAACTTTGTATACACTGACTCTTTTTACTCTTATGATAACCTACTGTAATATTAACGGGTAATACTGTAATTAATACTGCAATTATTTTTATTGTACAGATGGGAAAGTCAAGGCACTGAAAAATCAAAGCCCTCATCCTCTGTACACACACAAACAGATCTTTTACCATCCCATAGGTGTGTACTACTTTAAAAACCTTACAATCCACACCTTTCCTCTCTCAAGTTTGCTGCCCCCACTTCCTGTTCTCTCTCACAAAAGCCAGAGGATTTGGTGTCAGAGTATGCCACCCCTAGAAGGGAAGGCTGTCATGGGCAATATGACATTATCTGTTCTGTCTGGGGTGGGGGGTTGGAGGCATTGGGCAGGGGCAGGAATAGAATTCCGAGACAAGGAGAGAGGTAGAATAATTACTAAGATTATCTCAGAGACTGCGAGGATAGGAGCATCAGTATATAAACACAAGTGCTTTGCAGCAAACCTGGCAATAAGCAGTTAACCGTGTACAACTGCTCCTCAGGGGTTCTGAACTCCTCTGGGGTTCCATCTGCGCTACACCATCTGTAACCCTCAATCCAGAGCTATATGTCTAAAGCCATTGATTGGCTGTTAAGTGAAAGAAATCCTTATAGAAATTTACATTTGCTTGAGGACCTGTGCTTACCCTGTGAGGAGTCTACCGCATGTGTTGCCTCATTTAGCCTCACAGGTATATATCAGATGTGTCCATTTACAGATGAGGAGTACCATGACCACTGGCTTACCTGGCCCTTGCCTCTTCCCTTCCCTAATGTTCACTTATGATATGTTATGCTTAGATATATAAAAGTAAAGCCTCCCTACATTGACTGATGGTGGCCCAGTTTGTCTGGGGCCATATTTGGGAATGAGAATGTATTTTAAAGCCTATTTAACCTGCAAGTTAGTGTATTTACTTTTCAACTTCCTAGTGAAAAATCCTGGGAAGGCATTTTTTCTTTTGTGAATTAATCAAGATATATTTCAATAGAAATTCTGAAAGGAGAAAAAATAATGAAGGAATGGCTGATAATAATAATAATAAAAAAATAGAACATACAGATAAGCCAAACAAAGAAAATTAAACCCATTGTCATCTGCTAGAATGGCTACAGCTAACATTGTAACCTTTGTGTATGTCCTTCCAGATGTTTCTACGCATAGGAAAGAGGTTACAGATCATAAATGCTAGAGCACTTCCAACATACTGCTCCTGTCCAACACCCCCAACCCCCGACCCCAGACAGAACAGATAATGACACTTTGCCCATGACAGCCATCCCTTCTAAGTGGCGGTGGGGGGCACACTCTGACACCAAATCCTCTGGCTTTTGTGAGAGAGAACAGGAAGTGGGGGCAGCAAACTTGAGAGAGGAAAGGTGTGGATTGTAAGGTTTTTAAGGTAGGCTTTCTCTAGAGAAGAACAAAAGTAGCTGACACCAAGCACTAATTCAGAAAATGCTAAGTAGACTCATCTATAGCCCAATCTCATGGAGCCACTTTCTCAGTTGAGAGTCCCTTTTCCCAGAGGACTAGCTTGCGCTAATTTGACATAAAACTAGCCAACATGACCTCTGAATATAATATTACATATATGGAAAATATGAGGATTAGAGATGTTTACAACTTATTGCTGTTAGCATAGTTCTTTGGTTTAGTTGTTCTTTGAGAGTATACTGTCCGTATTATGATTTTATATACACATGTATGTAAATGGATACAAATATGCAAAGTTTTTAAAAATTTATTTGACTTTTATTTATGTGTGTGTATGTATGTATCTCTGTGAAGATATGCCACATGCATGCAGGTGCCCTCAGAGGCCAGAAGAGGGTGTTGGAACCTTCGCAAATGGGGTCCAGGTGGTTGTAAGTCAATCTGATGTGGGTGCTGGAAGAACAGCAAGTGTTTCTTAACTGCTGAGCCATCTCTCCAGCCCCATATAGGGCTTAAAAAATACACATTTATGTGTCTATATATTATTATGTATAAGTACTATACATAATATTACATGTCAATGAATATCACTCAGAAGAAATATTTTTGAAAATTTCATAACTGTATTATATGGAATTTTAAGATTATAATTAATAGCCGGTTGTGGTGGCGCACGCCGGTAGGATTTGCTGAAGGAGGCAAAGGCAGGAGGATCACGAGTTCGAGGCCAGCCTGGGCTACACATTTACCCAGAATCTCGGAATACCCTAGACACAATCCGCATATCAATAGATTTCTAAGAAGATGGAAGGAGAGACCCCTGGTCCTGGAAAGACTGGATGTAGGGGAACGCCCGGACAGAGTAACGAGAGGGGGTTGAATGGAGAAAAGAGGGAGGGAAGGGGGCTTATGGGACTTTCGGGGAGGGAGGAAACGGGAAAGGGGAAGTGATTTGGAATGTAAATTAAAAAAATAAAATAAAATAAAATAAAAGATTATAATTAATATAGTCTACTCTTTTAGGTGGTCATCTGATATCTCACTACATACAGCAATCTGTAAAAGATATTCTTGTGATTAAACTTGTATACAGCCATGAATTTACCCCTAGGTTAAATTCACACAAGTGGAATTGTTGGTATAGAGAATATGCATATATTTAAGGTTTGGGGTAGTTTTCTTATGGTAGACCACAACCCTTAGAAGAAATCAAAACCATTCTTCCTCCCCTGAATACAGGGTCCTGGTTTTGGAGGTTGTGGTGTGCTCACACAGGACACGCACCTGCAGTTCTAATCACACTGGTTTCTTTCTTTAAAAGAACTTTTTATATTTGGTTACTTTATTATTTTATGTGTTGAAGTATTTCGCCTGTGTGTGTGTGTGTGTGTGTGTGTGTGTGTGTGCACGCGTGCTGTGTTCATGCCTGTAGAGGTCAGAAGAAGGAGTTGGATCCCCTAAAACCTGAGTTACAGACAGCTATGAGTTGCCATGTGGGTTCTGGGAATTGGACCTGGGTCCCTTGAAGAGCAGAACATATCCTTACTACTGAGTCAACTCTTGACCCCCACATGTTATTTTCTAAAGAGCAAGTGAGTTTTATACACCAAGGCTGCCTACACAGTGGGTAAAAATTCATTTGATCTCAATTTCTTTCTGGAACCCCCTGGGAACAAATATGAGGGACAGTATAGCTCTGCTAGGGTCCCTACAGGACTTAGGGAAACTACTTCACAAACTTAGGCTTTCAGTTTGGCCTTGGGGAACATTTTGTAGCCTGAAGCCTTCAACAAAATTAATAACTAGTTTTGAAAAAGAATACACTAATGGAAAGATGAGCTATTAACCAGCAGAAAATATTAGAGTCTATATTCAAGATATGCAAATAACATCTATGAATGAATAAGAGATATCCAATTTAAAAATGGTACAATATGCTTGGAAAGGTACCTCAACAAAGGACATTATCAAAATGTCCAATACACAGGCATCATCAGTAATTGGGAAAACTGTATTACTTCAGATTCAGTAGAACGAGTTAAATAAAACAGTCTAATAACAGCAAGTGTTTGTGAGGCAGAGAGGCAGGGTTGAATAATTATCACTGGTAAGAGGAAAAAGGTTCAATGCTTTATAAATCTGCAGTTTAGAAAAAAGTCAGAGGTATGTACCTACTCTACAACCCAGAAATTTTACTCTGGGTTGTCTGAAACAGATGAGAACATATGTTTACAACACAGCTAAATTCTCAGAATATTTTTCACACTAGGCCTAAAGTGAAAACAACCCAAATATCCCATATTAGGACAATGAATAAGCAAATGGCATTGGATTTATATGAGAACAGTAATAGAAAAGAACAAGACACTGGTAACACAGCAGGTCTTTGGTGGTAGATATCAGATAGGTGGTCGCCCCTGGACAGGTGGTGCTTGAAGGAAGAGTGAGGGAACTATCTGGGGTGTGTGTGTGTATGCATGTATGAGAGAGAGAGAGACAGAGAGAGAGACAGAGAGAGAGAGAGAGAGAGAGAGAGAGAGAGAGAGAGAGAGAGAGAGAGAGAAAGACAGAGAAAGAGACAGAGAGAGAAAGACAGAGAGAGAGACAGAGAGAGAGAGAGAGACAGAGAGAGAGAAAGACAGAGAGAGAGACAGAGAGAGACAGAGAGAGAGAAAGACAGAGAGAGAGACAGAGAGAGAGAGACAGAGACAGAGACAGAGAGAGAGACACAGAGAGAGGTTCTGTATTTTGGTTGGGATGGTGGTCACAAGGGTATGCCCATTTACTGCAGATATGAACAGTTTACAATAATATATCAATTTCACCATGATAAAATAAATAAAATGGGTTGGAACAGCACAGCTGGTTTAATGGGGCTGGTCAAGGAAGACCTGCCTAAGGAGGTGATATTTCTAAAGACCTGAAGGCAAAGAGGCTAGCTATGTACTTACTACAGGGCAGCTTAACAGAAAGTCTTAAGGTAGTGTCTTAGGGTTTTACTGCTGTGAACAGACAGCAGGACCAGGAAATCCTTATAAAAACATTTATTTGGGGCTGGCTTACAGGTTCAGAGATTCAGTCCAGTATCATCAAAGTGGGAGCTGACAGCGTCCAGGCAGGCATGGTACAGGCTGAACTGAGAGTTCTACCTCTTCACCTGAAGGTTGCTAGCAGAATATTGGCTTCCAGGCAGCTAGGACTAGGGTATTAAAACCTTGCCCACAGTGACACACCTACTCTAACAGGGCCACACCTCCAAATAATGCCACTCCCTGGGCCAAGCATATATAAACTATCACAGGTAAGAAAGAGCTTAGAATGAAAGAATGTGCAACAGAGAAAGAACCATTATGGAATGAAATTGTGACCCCCAAATTCATACCCTGCAGTGGTATTCCCCAGGACCTCAGAATGTGATCCTGTTTGGAAAGCAGGACTTTACAGGGTGACTAAGTTAAAGTGAAGTTATTTGAGTGTGCCCTAAATCAACAGTACAGATGCCCTTTTAAGGGTGGACATATGGACACAGACCATCTACAGAGAAAGGCAGCATGAGCACTCAGAGGACCTCCATCCACACACCACGGAGAGAGGAGATCCTCCTGACAGCTCTTTAGAGCATGCTCACACCTTGACCTAAGACTTTGAGTCCCTGAAGTTCTGAGGAAGCAAACTTCCATTGTTGACACCATTTCGTGTCCTGTCAAACCAAGACACGACCTTGTGACTGAAGCTCAAATTGTCAGAATTGGGACGGATCCCACAAGGTCCCAAAGGTTGGGCCATTTTCAAAGGGCAATTGCAAACACCTAGAGACTTCTAAGCAGGAGGGAAGTGTGGCTGGAATTTATGGGAAGTTACTTAGGACACTCTTGCAATGTTCCAGGCAAGAAGAGACGGTAGGCGCTTGATCAGTGTGGTCATGGGCAAAGACAATGCTGTGAGTTCCAGACATTTTGGCAAAGGACCAACAGGGCTTGTTGATGGATTAGAAGTGGGGGAAATGAAGAGGAAAGGATGGACTCAGGCTGATTCCTTTCTTCAGAGGACTCATGTTATATGTACATTTAATGATCTCTGAGCTCCCTGAGCTGGTGTCTTTGGGCCTTTCCATGTCGGAGGACTCTTTTTTCCTTGGGGCTAACGTGTATGACTCTCTGCTTTGAGGTTCCTTCTCAGAAGCAACCCTCCCAGAAACATTTATGTTTGGCTAAGAGAGTAAGATCTACCCCTGTCCATCCCTACTGCCTCAGCTGATTACTGGCCTTTCAGTGCCCCTCTGGCATTCCCGCGTCCATCTTTGTGCCTTTAATTCTGTTCTCCTACTGGACTACCAGGTCCTAGAGGGCAGGGATTTTCTGTGCTCCCTGTTGAGTCCCCAGATGGCACATAGTGAGACCGCAATAAATACTCATTGAATAAAATGGCGCAAAAATAGTTTTGAAATCCTAAAGAACATCTGTATAAAGGTTGTCAGCAGGAAAGGTATTTTCACAGTTTTAGGATGAACGAGACAAGAGACAGTCATATTGCAAGTGGAACTTTGAAAAGCATGCAATCTAGAATCCCAGGCATGGGCCCCAAAGTAGAGGAATGTTTTACAGGTCTCTACTTCCCACACTTGCTTCACCAGAACACTGCATTTTAGAGTGCAAGACTTTGAAAAGCCCCCCACCCCTGCTCCCAATTTGCCACAATGCTGTTTTTCTGCTTGGTGCTAATCAGCAGCTCCACCCTGCCAGGAGAACAGTCTCCAAAAATTCTACATCTGCCTGGCAAGGGCCCAAGAGCATGCTGAGGGTGGTAGCAAGTAGGATAGGCCTTAGGCATGATAAATGTATCTGGTTCCCTGTCTGTTTTTCTCTCCACCAATCATGGTCCTGGGGCCCACACAAAAACACGGCAGCTTCTCCCTATTTAATGCCTGCTCTGGACCTCACAGGCCCACATGCTGCCTGCCTTGCCAGAAGCAGGGATATATTTAGAAAGCTACTTCTGGAAAACAAACTCCAGGGGCCCCGCCTTTGTGGAAGACTGGCAGAGGAGTGGAGAGGCCTTTGCAGCCACTTCCTTCTGAGCCTACATCTCAAATGAATCTCCACCAATAAAACGAGACTGGCACAGGTTGGGGTCTAAAGAGTTTGGTGACTTCTCTCCGGCAACAATGCACATTTCCTTCCACTGGCCCACTGCAATCATCTAGGCCACAGGGTGAGGAGACAAGTGTGGTTTCTGCCTTTTGGGCAAGCTGAAGAGACAGGATGCGGTTTCCTCATTGACTTTTAATCCCCCAAGCAGTGAAAACTGAGACCTCACAGACAGGACAGTGAGAGACAGAGGTATCCAAGTCTTCACTGTCATTTCTGCTCCTATGCAAACCTCTCTAGCACGTGGCAGGAGACTGAGGGGGCAGACTCCAGCATTTCTGTCTCAGTGCAGTGGGGGTTTAATATTGAGGGGGTTAAAATATCCCACTGGCCCACACTGTTTGGTAAAGTGTGACCTTAGAGGTCACCTTGGGTGGTGTGCCCATGTGCTGGAGTAACAGGAAAGGTCTCAGGTCCCCATCACCAAACCTATCTTGAGTCACACCATACCCAAGAAGGTCCCCTTTGGGTACAGTTAGTCCTTTTCTTGGTGCAGGACACGTTTCACAGCAAACAGAAGATGCCTACAGGACTGGGATGGAAAGGAGGCAGAAGACAGGGCGTCACTCACCCGTGGTGGAGTCTGAAAGCCACGGGTAATACTGTCTCCTGCCTCCCTCCTCCATATGGTGTTGCCAGCATTAGCCCATTTGTTCTCACAGTAATCCCATGAGGTAGGACCACAGGCATGCCCATTTTATTCACAGGCACCCTAAAGAACAGACAGGTGAAACAACTACTCATAATTCACACAGCTAGGCTGTAGTTCAGCTCCAGAAACCATAGCATAGTCCCTATGTTGCTTGTGAACTTTGAAGGTAATCTATAAGCCATAGTCACCTGGTTAAAACTAGTTTTAACTGTTTCAAAACAGGAGATAGTCCAAAAGCATCATAGAAAGCTGCTTTGTTTTTTACTTTGAGATTAATCACCTTGGATGAGCTGGTACTGCAGGCCAGGAAGGGACAGGGCAGACCTTGCCTGTGAGTCAGCACTATGTCATAGCTGACAGACTGTCCTCACATCTACCCAGATGTGCTCTTTGTCCTCTTCAGCCTTGCAAAGGCCAGACAGCCGCACAGAGTATCTTTGGCATCACCTCTTTCAAAGCCACCTCAGATGCACATTGTTGTGATCATAAAAAGAGAAGGAGGCGTAAGAATATGTTCTAAGGCGGTGTAGTGAGGTGTGGGAGAAGGGGTGGCTCAGCGGGCCCATGCCAAGGCATCCCTTCCCCCGAGGGACCATGCACATGATGGTATAGCATAGAATAGAGTTTATTTAGGGCATGGGGAGGGGAGTTAAGAGGGTAGTAGAGGCAGAGAAAGGCAGAGAGAAGGAGAGAGTAGAGAAGTAGAGGCCGGCCATGACCACATGGAGAGAGGGGGGAGGGCAGGAGGAAGGGAAGAGCCCAAGAGGGCAAGAGAGGACAAGAGAGCAAGAGAGCCAAGAGGCAAGAGAGAGGGAGGGGCAAGCACCCCTCTTATAGTGGGCCAGGTCTACCTGGCTATTGCCAGGTAACTGTGGGGAGGAGCTTACCTGACTATCGCCAGGTAACTGTGGGGGTGGAGTCCAGACAGAGTACCAATATTTCCCCATTTGTTGACCTCTTCACACATACTTCCAACTTAGCATGGGCTTCCCACTGCCACAGGTACCACCCTGGTGGCCTGGTACCACCTCAGGCTGGCTGTCTCCTGAGTGGCCGCCCAAAGAGGAGACTGACATGGAAGGGAACAGCGCCATGGAGAAGCGTGCTGGACTCCTGGACTCCTTCCTTACCGAAGAGCCTTCCTCACGCAGCCGGCACTGTGATAGTCTTGCCACCTGCCCTTCCCTTCCTGTGCTCTCATTTGGTTTTGTTGCTGTGATAAAACACTGACCAAAAGCACCTTGGGGAGGGAGGGCTTTATTTCATCTTACGCTTCCAGGCAACAGTCCCTTCACTGAGGGAAGTCAGGGTAGGTGCTCAAGTCAGGAACCTGCAGGCTGGAGCTGAAGCAGATGCTATGGAGGAGCACTGCTTACTGGCTTGCTCAGCCTGCTTTCTTGTAATAATCCTGGCATCTTCTACATGAGGGCAGGGCCTTCCCACATCAAGTTATTAATCAAGAAAATGTCTCACAGACACACCTACAGGCCAATCTGATGGAAGTTGTCTTAGGGTTTTACTGCTGTGAACAGACACCATGATCAAGGCAACTCTTATAAAAATAACATTTAGTTGGGACTGGCTTACAGGTTCAGAGGTTCAGTCCATTATCATCATGGCAGGAGTACGGCACTGTCCAGGCAGGCATAGTGCAGGCAGAGCTGAGAATTCAGCATCTTCCGCTGACAGTGACTAGCAGAATACTGACTTCCAGGCAGCTAGGGTGAGGGTCTCAAGCCCACACACACAGTGACACACCTACTCCAACAAGGCTACACCTCTTAATAGTGCCACTCCCTGGGCCAAGCATATTCAAACCACCACAGAAGCAATTCCTCAATTGAGGTTTGCCTCTTCCCAGGTGACTTTTGGTTTGTGACAAGTTGACAATAAACAAACCAGTGTACCCTGTGTCTCAGCCAGCAGCTCAGGGTGGGACACTGGTTAGACCTGGCTAATCAACCAGTGTCAGCTCTCGCTATCACCACGATTGACACAGAACTGGGCGTTTACTTCATGGTGGTGCAGTCAGAGGAAAACTTATAAACGTTGCTTCATAATTGGGAAAAGACAATTTTCTGCTGTGCTGGTTAGTGCAGGGTGCAGGCACGAGGGCTGGGACTTGTGCAGCTATTTGGTAGAGAGAAGCAAGCCCGTGCACAAGAGAACACAGTCCTGTACACAAGTCAATCATACCTGGACTTGCTGCAATCAGTGTATTTCCTGTTGTTTTAAAACAGTTGCTGAGCTGGGTTTTCTGCTGCTTTTAGCCAAAGTATCTGAACTGATAACACCGTTCAGACTAGAAACGGCAGGGTGCATGAACGTGTGCTTACAGCTTTGATAGTGTGTATGGGATTCAGCGGTATAAACGTGCCCACTTTACAAGTCTCAGCTCAGGAGTCACCCCTTCTGGTTGATACCCTTGTTTGTTCATTTGCTCAGCAAATAGAGACACTGCATCCACTGTATGCCGGTCCTATTCTGAGTGCTGAGGTTTCAGGAATGAATAAAACATGAGTTCTGCCCTTGAGGAGTCGAATGGAGAAATAATACAAATAAATCAACAAGCAGAGGCCTGGGGTGAGAGTTACAGACTGTGGGCTGAGAAAAGATTACATTACAGAAAAGATGGGCATCTAAGCCAGACCCAAAGATAGGGATGGGGGGAGGGGCTTGGAAAAGACTGTGGGCAAGATGACATTTAAAGTCCTGAAAGTTTTACCCACACCTTGAGGAGTATCTAGGACAGTGTCTTGAGATATTTTTGGTTGTCGTGACTGGGAGGAGCTATTGGCAGCTACTAGGTAGAGCCAGCGATACTGTCCAACACTCCACAATGCACATCAGAACTACCCGGCCCCAAGACTTAACCTCAGATGAAGCCGGAAGGAAGACATGGTTGATGTGGAGTGATAAGCACTTGCAAATACAGAGAGCAAAGAAACCACATGATACAGCTTAGGGTGGGGCGTCTGTGTTGGCTGATGGGGTGAAGGCACCAGTTCAGCCACAGCCCTTAAGTCTTGAGCTGTGGGAACTTAGACTTGAGATCCATGCTCTAAGCTGTGGGAGTTACCGGAGGAGCCAGAATATGTGGTGTGGTAGAGGACACTCAGTCAGTGGTGGTAAGTGACGGTGACTATACTGGCCAGTGACTGTGGGACATCCAGGGAAGATCAGACCTCCTGTAGGAGGTCTCCTCCCCCACCCAACTTCACTGTCACAGCAAACCTGTACCTTTCTCAGCCATTAATCACAGCCTGGGATAGACCCCAGAATTGACTTGTCATCCTCTCTCAGAGCCTCATCCAGGAAGGGAGCTGGGTCTGCACATAAGGGGCTTAGATACTCATGCCGGTGGAAAAGATAGAATCATTCAGAGTTAATAAGCCTTTGACAAATCCCTTAAATAACCCATGTAGGACTGCATATGTGGCCTTGTGCATAGTCTTATAGAAAGTGGGAAAAATTTACATATACAAGATGAACAGAATATACATAAAAGATAATTTCTTAGCAGTAGGTTAACTTTTTATTTTTCTTTGAGCATCATGTTGCTGAATTTGAATCAGTTAAAAGCACGCAGGCTGTGATGGCTTTACCATACTCAATACGTACGATGCAAGCATGGTGGTGCAAGCCTTTAATCCCAGTACTTGGGATACAGAAGCAGGCAGATATCTGTGAGCTGGAGGGTAACCTGGTCAGCACAGTGAGTTACAGAATAGCCAGGGCTGCATTAGACCTTGTACATCTCTCCTCCACAAAAGTATGATGGGCAATGGAAGAGACAGTGAAACCCTAGGAGTGTTCTCATGTGAACACCAGCAGACATTGGTTTCCCCAAAGGCTTAGAGATCCACAGGTAGGCAAAAGGGCACATAGGCACAGAATAAACTAGAAGGCTTGGCTTGCTTCTCAGGACAAGGCGGGCCCAGGTGCTAGGCATATCTCCAGCTGCCAGCCTCAGAGATCATCTTTCTAGGACCGTCATCCATGGTTAAAACAGGAGCTTTACCTAAGGATACCCAATGACTAGTCTATAAAGCCAAACTCCTTCACTCAAACTCAATACAACTCTGCAGAGCCATCTATGCTCCAAGGAAAGTCATCTGAGACCTAATAGTATTTACACCATGGTCTGGCTTCTAACTCTTTCCAGCCCTGTTTTCTTCCCTTTGACAACAGGTATTTATACAAAGACCATACTGCCTCAAGGCCAACAGGCAGTGTGGTCTGAGAGTCTGAGAGAGGCTATGAAAGCTGGACAGGAGCCCAGGCTAAGAGCAGGAAGACCTAGAGCACAGGGAAGCTGATGGGATGATGGATAGCGCCCGAGTGGTCCTGGCAGAAGGAAGGCTTGTCACTTGTTGGTGGGAAACCTGCAAAGCATGGTTGTGAGTGAAGTCACTGGGCTCCTCCTACACTCCTGCTGCCTTGCAACCATACTGCCAAGAATCAGATCTTCTACCTACATCCTCACACTTTGCTAAGTGTCTTCTAGCTTGGTAAGGTCACTATCTTCCTGGACAGCCACCAGCTTGAGCCTATAGCTGGTTTACCATCAGCTGGGTCTCCTAGGGAATCTGAGTTCTTATTATCAGCTATCTCCCTCAGACTGCAAGCTCCTATATATTTTGTAAATGAGCTCAAGGTGATCAAATTAAAGCCATTACAGTGTAGATTGGTTGGCAGAAGTGGGAAAAAGAAGTTAAATGCTGTGATGGGGGACTATGTAGGAAAGTTCTAGGTGGGATAGGGATCGACACAAGAGAAGCTGGCTAAGGGAGCAGCATGCAGGTTGCTTCTGGAATGAAGGATCCATTCAGTCAGAGGAAAGGCAAACTCCAAATCTAGCTCTTTGCTTCTCAGTGAAGTAAAAAGCTAACTGGACCCTCAACAGGAAGCTCCCCAACACTGTAGGCATGCCTGTGATCTGCCTTGGTGTCTATTAAAGCCAGAAGATGCTGGGAGAGAGGGAGGGAGTTGGGGGCCAGAATGCTTTGACCTAGAAACCCCCAAAGTCGCTATGGCCTACTGCATACAGTCAGGGGAGCTTTCCATATTTTATCCTTTCATATTTTATTCCCCTCTATGTGGACGCAATCTATCCAAATAACCATTCCAATTCTTGGCTCCTTCTAGGAATCACTGTTCACCTGTGACAAAGGGACTGGCAATCCTGTCAGCACATGGCTACTCATGTAGACACTCATTACTCAAGACAAAATGTATCCAAGTTTTGTCAGTTGGAGACTGAGCTCTGAGCCACGGGTCACTCCCAATCTATATGATAGTTAATTTTATGGTCAGATTGTGTGGATTTAGAACCATCATGGAAATATGACTCTGAGTGTGTCTGTGAGAGTATCTCCAGAAAGATCTAACTGAGCAGGGAAGATTTATCCTGAATATGGGTGGTGCCATCTTACGGTCCCAGAAGACATAAAAAGGAGAGAGTGTGTTAAGCATTCATTTCTCTCTGCTCTTGCTGCTATGCTATCATGAACTATATAGATCTTCAAAGCGTAAGCTGAAATAAATACTTCCTTCCTTAAATTGCTTTTGTCAGAGCAACGAGAAAAATAACTAATATGGAAACCTGGGAATTAAAGGGGAGCCGTTGTTGTGATAAACCTGACCACATGGTCTTCAGATCTCTGGGACTGGTTTGCATGTGGAATGCGGAAGAGTTTGGAACTTCAGACTAGAAAAGCCCTAGGATGCTGTAAGCAGAATGTAGTGGGTCAGGCTGGTGGGAATGTGGAGATCAGGTGTCCAGAGAAACATGAAGTGGAGGTCATATCTCATGAAGTTCTAGAGGAGAACAAGTACTCCATGGGAACTGGGCCAGAGGCCGTTTATAGCCATTCTGCCAAAGAATCTGGCTGAGTTCTTCCCGTGTTCTGAAACCTTGAGTAAGGCTGACTTTAGAAGTAATGGACTAAAGTGTTCAGTGGAGGAGTCTGAAGACAGGATGCTCTCCAGGTTGTCATGGTTACTGTTCATGGCTTTGATGCAGTTCTCCAGTGAGAGACAGCAACGAATGAAGTGAAAACGTAAACAAAAAGTGTGAATTTGGAGATGCAGATAAGGGGTGTGGCAGCAGTTTGTTGAAGGGATTAACCCCTTAAAAAGGAACTTAGTGCTCTGAGCTGAGGTGAGAAGAAAGGAATCCCAGGGCAAGGCTCCCACCTACAGAAGGCTCTAACTCCCGAGGACCGCTAACTCATCCCAAAGAAGAGGGGCTTGACTAAGAATGTTGCAGAAGCCTCCCGCTTGAAGACAGTGGCCTAGTAGAGTGTTTCCTCAGCTTCAGTCACCAAGGCAAGCAGTGACCGCTACAGCTGTGGTCTGTCAAAACATCTTCTTGAAACATGTCTCCTGAATGAGGTCTGTTAACTACGGCATGGCCTCTTCTGAGAGGTGCTCAGGGATCAGTCATTTATGAAGATTTTCAAATCTACTGCTCACCTCTTAAGCTGCGAACTTGTTGGTCTGCTCCAGGGATGCTCACCACACACAGATGGCCCTTGGCTTCTGTCTCAGTAAGCCCATTATAACTTCATAATCTACCAGTTTTAAAAAGCATTTAATAAATCTGGCCTCTCAAACACTATAGCATAACCCAGTCTACCTTAAACACGCTCAGAACAGTTACACTAGCCTACAGATGGGCAAAACCACGCAACAGGAAGACTGTTTATAAAGAAATTGACTCTTTCATGGATATTTACTGATGGTAAGCACACTGAGCACAAAAACACAAAACGTAATATACCTAAAAGACTGGCAACAGGGGACGTTATAGAACATGCTTGTTCACTACTGAGATCACGTGCTGTCTAAAAGAGGTCCAGAGCCCAGCCTTGTGGGGGGAACATCATGAGCCCAGGGAAAAATCAATACTCACAATCTGAAATACAGGTTCTTCTGAGTACACACTGCTTTATGAGCACCAGGAAGTAAAAATATCACGAGTAAAGCCCTCATGCATCATGGACCACCTATGGTTCTAGCGTCATGGAACTTCAGGCGAAGAATTTGAGAGAAACTCAAAGGAACTAGCTTATAGTGAGGGCCTGGGAGTTAGGCAGATAGGGGAGGAGCCACAGACAGATAATAAAGGTGATAAACAGCCAGCTTCTTCTTCACCTTCCTTATCTGAGACAATGGCCTGGCAGCTTGAGACAATGGCTTGGTAGCTTTTTCCTCCCACCAATAGGACACGACTGCTAGAAGATGATTTTAACAAATTCAAAGCCAGACCAGGACAGGGTTGTCCAAAGTTTAGGCCTATCAGCTTCCTTGCCTTTGTTTAAACCGACCAAATTAAGAGAAGAAGACCCCAATTCCAGCCACCAAAGACTCTTAAACAATTCCTAGGCCTCAAGAAGGGCATGGACTTTGGCTTCCTGAGTGCCCCCTCCCACCCTGCTTTACAGGGGCTCATTCTCCGTGTGCCTTGCTGTGTATGTGCCTTTTTTTAACCGATAACAGAAGTAGGTTTTCATCTGTTGATTCTGCCTGCTGTGTCTGAGATTTTCCCTGCTGTTACTTGTTGTGGTTAAGATTTTTTTCTGCTTTTTAAATCCTTAACTGACAGAGAAAACAAACCCAATCCAGACCCCCTGATTGATAACAATGACATTATTTTTCAGAGGTTAATATTCATTCTCAAAGCTGTGGTTCAATCAACCATTTCAGAGGCTCCCGCATGGTCAATGCTTAGAGCTGTCTCCATTTCTGCCATATTTCCTTTAAACTCCCAGGAACACATCGGGTGGCTTCTGGGGTAAGAAAAGACAGTGCTCTTTAAGGGTAGTCCCTGGTAGGTCAACCATGTTCCAGGGGATGGCCTCGCACCCATGATTATATGGGTGGTACAAATTGGATTGGAACAAGAAGTTAGGTGGGGTTGGGGAATAGGGTGCAGACCCTGGAGGAGTTATGGGGAAGGGTGGGGCTTAATATGATCAAAAGTGACATCAGACGCTGTGGAGTTGGAGGCACAGGTGGTGGTGATTCATCCTGTGTGGGTGCTGGGAACCCCGTCCTCTGCAAAAGCAATACACACTGCAGACTGCTGGGCCATCTCTCCAGCTCGGGAAAAAGAGATCAACATTTTAAGTAAAATGTATAGGCAGAAATCTAGAGAGATGGTCACCAGGTAAGAGGGCTTGCTGCTCTTGCAGAGGACCAGAGTTCAGTTCCTTATACCCATATGGGGTGGGTCACAATGGCCTATGACTCTAGGTCCACTGACTCTGATACCTTTTTCTTGCTTCCATGGGCAGCATCACACACAAAACAATATACATGCACACATATAAGTGAATAAACAAACAAACAAAAAATCATCTTAGAAAGGAACTAGGAGTGCACCTGTAACCCCAGGGCAAGGAGTAGTCAATGTGGAGACTCAGGGATGATGGCGCCTTGCTGGGTAGCCAGTGGATGGCCAAGGCTTGCTGGGTCACCAGCCTAATAAGAAGCCAGTGAACTCCAAGTGAGAGGCTCTGCCTTGGAGGAAGGGTGCGTGTAGGGTGGAGAGTGCTATTGGAAGATACCTGAGATCCTTCTCAGGCCTCCACACAGGTACACATGGGTACAAAGGCCTATGCACAGAGGTGCACACACACACACACACACACACACACATACACAGAAATGTGCACACACACAAAAGACAAAAGGGTTTTTTTTTTTAAATTTTAGAAGATTTTTTTTTCCTTTCTATATTTAGTCTCGTAGTCCGTTTCCTACCTACTATTAGGAGGAATTAAGCGGTTCAACAATCCACTCTTCCTGTTAAACGTGGTCAGTTTAGGGCATCTTTTAAAACATACTTCATCCTTCTATCATGAGTGTGCTCTCTAAGGAAATGACTACTAAGTAGTCACGACACTGAGAGTCCTGGCTGATGGACTGAACGGAAGTTCAGAATTGTTGCTATAAAACATGGCAGTCCCAAACTCTTGCAGTGGCCTCTCTCTTCAGATACAATAGCTCTTGCTATATGGGACATTTTCACTTTAATATTTATTATTAAATTGTTTTCATATAATATATTTTGTTCATATTCATCTCCCTTGCAACTCCTCCCAGATGCTCCCTACCTCCCTATCCATCCAACTTCATTCCCTCTCTCTCCATCTCTACCACCCTCCCTCTCTCCCTTCGCCTCTCTCAAAAAAACAAACAAAACACCCACCAAGAATTAAGATCAAAACAATCAAAAGCTGATACAACAAAAATCACCAAAATAAAACAAAAAGCAAACATAAAAACCATGGCATCCACACATATGCAGCAGATGTGCAGCTTGGTCCCCTAACAACTGGAGCAGGGGGCTGTCCCTGACTGTTTCCTGCCTGTAGATTCTATCTTAGCCACAGTGGGCCACCTTGCCTGGCCTCAGTGGAGAGGATGTGCCTAGTCTTGCAGTGATTTGATGTGCCAGAGTGGGTTGGTACCCAGGGGGCCTCTCCCTTCTCAGAGAAGAAGAGGGAGGGGTTGTGTGAATGGGGAGGGGACCAGGAGGAGAGGTTCTGTGATCAGGATGTAAAGTGAATAAACAAATAAATTAATAATAATAAAAAAACCCACATGGCATCAATTTTGTGGCTATTCCTCTTCCTGGGCACCAGTCCTGCCTGGGATGTTATTTATATACCCAGTGATATTCTTTGGAGAAAGTTTGTTTTCTTTTTCCCAGAAAGTATTAATTGCAAATAGCTTCTTGGTTGAGGGTGGGACTGTGTCTACTTCCCCTTCTCATGACTGAGATTCATCTGGTTGTGTGGGTCTATGCATGCTGCTGTCTCATGTTGAGTTCTATGTGGATCAGTCCTGTTGTATCTGGAAGACACTGTTTCGTAGGAATCATCTACCAATTCTGGTTCTTATACTTGTTCTACCCCTTCCTCTGGATAGATTGCTAGGCCTTGAGTGGAGGGAGTTGATAAAGACATTCTGTTTAGGGCTGAGTGCTCCAAAGACTCTCACCCTCTGCACATTGTTCAGTTGTGGGTCTCTGTATCAATTATCGTTTACTTCAAGAAGAAATTTCTCTGATGTAGGTTGAGGGATGCCATGATCTGTATCCTAGTTTAGTGTGGCTGCTGTTGGTCCCTAGTACAGAATGGTTCTGAGAGTCAGTGGGAGTTGCAAATGAATGGAAATGCCCTTTAAGGAAGGGCTGAAAGGTGCAGTGAGGCAGAGTCAGAGGAGTCCTGGGTCCACACAAAGCCCCTAGAAGATGGAGGTGCGCTGGAAGGAGGCTGTGGGAATTTTGAAACAACCTAGGCTGTCTTTCATCCTATGGCTAAGATTTGCTTGTGTAGCATAGTTCACCTGCTTATTTATGGATTTCATGCATTTATTTTTATATGCAGGTTTTTCCTTTGGGATTCTAAAGTAGTCAACGTTTGGTAAATGCAAAATTAAATCAATCTCCCTGGTGTTTTGTTTCCACAGCATCGTGTTTTCTTAACCTGGCAGGAAGGATTGAGTATTTTGGCCTAGTTTGAGATTTCCAGACCTTGGAGGCAGACTGGCACATTTCCAACCAAGGGACAGGCTCACTGCTGGCCTAATGGATTCTTTTGCCAGGAGTGCCTTGACATTTTTGGAAAATAAATACACTGTTTAAAACTATTACTCACTACTTTCTCTTCTGTCTTTGCTGATCTTTTCATTTATATGTAAGTTTTCTACATAAGGATTCCTCTGAGACCTGCATCTAGTCTTCCACAGAGGTTTAGAAATACAGGACATGTCTTACGTGAGATCAGCTTAATAGCAAGGAAAAGTGTATTTAGAAGCCATGTTGCACAGTGGTTAAGAGCATGACCCCAGAGGGCAGACAAACTATGGAACTAGTCGGAGTCCTGGTTTCCTCTTCTGGGCAAGGGGTACAGTGACTGGAAACCATGAAAATTCAACTAGTTAGCATACATAAAGTAAGCAGAATAGGACTTGGTCTGTACTATGCAGGTGAGAAAGGTTAACTACTTTTCATGACTAAAGGCTCAAGAAAAGTCCTTAGTCCACAGTCTAAACTCTTACAATTATTTCCTATGTGAACATTTTTCCTAAATAAACTTACAATATTTTTTAAGATGCCACATAGTTCTCAAAGAAAAGTACACACACATACACACATACATACATACACATACATGTACACACATGCCTGCATGTACACACATGTAGATAGTCTTCGACTACATTGGGGGTTCTTTCTTCCACTCTCCCAACCCTCTTACACTATATAAGAGAGAAAAAAGGATAGAGAGGAAAGGAAAGAGATCTCTGAATAAGGCAGGGGTCAGAAAGGGGGTGACATTAAACGACTTCCTGCTGATTAGGGTGCTGAATTCCTCGCGGGCAAGTTTGATCTTCACTGTCAGGATATCTAATTTTTCCTTCTTCTTGTTTCTCCTTTGTGCATGACTACTTAACAAACTACAAACAACAACAAACAAGCCACCACACCTCTCAGGGCCCTAGCATTTATAGACCCTCTGAAAAGTCTCCAGAATTCCAAATGTCGCACAATCGCAGAGCTATCGGTAGCTGGCAAAATCATGCCTCTGCTAGAGCATGAGGCAAATCATAGCTGCTGTGGACAGTCTGAAGCAGCCTCATATCCCACACCTGGGATTAAAACAAAATCACACTCTTATTTCTGTGTTCTTTAAAGAAAACAAAATTCCAAAATTGTCACTACACACACATGCTCACACGCATCTGTGAAGTATGAGCAACCTATTATCCTAGGTAGCTTACGGACCTGACCTTCTAAAGTAACAGGTAGGTGCTGAAAGTTATGCTACATGGCCAAACATACGCTGTGTTATTTTAAGACTATTGGGAGACTTCTGGTCTATTTCCCCGTAACTATAAAAGTGTTTCTGCCCAGATTCTTACAAGAGAGCTATTGATGCTTATTTTGACTGAAGAACCTATCATGTCTCAGTGGTCGAAGCGGAAGACAATGTCCCCCAAACTAAGCAAGCTGCTAGGAATGATGCTCTTGCCTCTTAACACAGTGGAAGGTTGAAAGCCTAAAACCTAGGCTGATTTTTGTAAGGCCAGTGCTCTCGTTTATTTCATCTATGTGTTTGTTTATTCATTTGTGTGTCTTTGTGGGAGGGTAATTTCTTTGTGGTGTGTGTAGGTGTGTGTATGTATATGTGTGTTCCAATGTGTATAGGGATACACATGTATGTGTATGTCTGTAGAGGTCCAAGGTTGATGTGTGGAATTTTTCTTTATTACTCTTCCTCTTTATTTATTGGGTCTCTCAGTCAAATCTTGACATTGCAAGTCTTGCTAGCCAGCTGCTCTGAGGAGCCTTTGCTCTGCCTTCTGAATCACAGACGAGCTGTCATGTCAAGTATATACACAGGCTCTGCGGCTTTTGACTCCCATCTTCCCGGTTGTGTGGCACGTACTTTAACTGCTGAACCATTTCTCCAGTTAATTCACCTTATTTCCTGAGGCGGGGTCTCTCACTGAACTTGAGGTGCCTCTTTCTAGGCTTGCTGGGCAATGACCTCCACCACTCAGGTTACGGGCATTTGCAGTCATCCCCAACTTTATCACAGGGCTTTGAGGATCCAAACTCAGGTAAGAGAAAGCAGAGACGCTCACCCACTGAGCCATCTCCCCAGCCCAGAACTATTTCTTAGAAGGAAAAAAAAAGTCTCTGTTAGGAGGGCTTAACAGAAAAGCAAAGATGCCACGTCATAACATGTGGTCAGAGTGTCTAGAATTTTGTAAAATGAAAATCTTGAGCAAAGAAACAAATGATCTGTGTCACTGAAGAGAAAGGGTGAGTGGGTCAGGGAAGTCACTCAGCGACGGACGCTTGCCGGGCGAGTGCAAGCCCCTGCGCTCGGTGTTCAGCACTTGAGGAAAGAGATGAACATCTGTATCAGCACCACATTAGAGTTCAATCAAGCCAGATCTTCAGAGATTCAAATTACCTGTTTTAAATTGGACCATTTAAAAAGCTCATTTTAAGCTCTTATGCCAAACAATGATGAATCTCAAAAGGGAAAACTTCAAATCAGCATGATACAGTTTTTAAAATATCAAGTGTCCTATTTAAATCTTCACTTCTCAATTACACGTATTGAATTATTACTCTTGCTATACAAAACAATTTGTAATTAAAGAAATATTTAGGGAATAAGAAAGAAGTGGGTTTCGTTTTGTTTTTTGTTTTGTTTTGTTTTTTAAATAAAACTGCAGTTACATCAAGAATCTTTGAAACTGTGAGGCAGGGAGAGGAGCAGCGCGCACCTCCACAGCCAGTGTGGAATCATTCACATGAGCTCCTGGGTACAACTCTAAGTTCAGGACGGCTCCATCTTGAGGGCTGGCCCAGGATGACTCCTCCTCCTCTGGAGAAACCGGATGGGACGGACTGAGGGGAGTGTTTGCAGTCTGGACTCACCTCTAAGTCCAGGCTTGTGCTCATATGGAATCAGCTGTTTGACATCTCATTGTTACTGTAGCTCACTAAGGGAGTTATGAAATCAGAAACAAATCCAAATCTTCAAAACTGTTATAGATTAAAAGCAGCCAGTATTCCACAAACTAATGCATTGCTACAATTCTTACCGTGTTTCTATTAGTAAGAGGGAAGGGATTAAGACCATTTTTCAATTTCCCTTGAATTGCCCGTAATACACTGCAGAATAGCACAATTTAGAAAGCACAATCATTCTCACGTGCTGCAAAACTTTGCAAAAGAGGAAAACAAACAGCAACCATCGCCCCACCCACCCACACTACATAGAAAGCATTGCTGGGCATCTTGAAATGTCAAAACAAGTAGCAAACTGGAATACTATGGAATGCTGTGTCCCCTGGCTTTCTCAGGGAAGCTTTTGTCCACCCCAGTCCACCACACACTTACGTCGTATCCGCTGTTCCGGATTCCACGCCGGGGTCGCTCGCGTGTGACCAGAAGGTCCATCTCAGTTTCTCCCGGACTCGGGCTGTTCAGAGACTGCCGGCTTCGGTAGACAGAGTTCTTCATCTGTTGCCTGAAGGAAATCCAACAACCGTTATGATGCAGCAAATGTCCTGACAGATGGAATTCTCCACCGATCCAAACCTACAGGCAACCAGTAGAGGGTTTGGATTGGCCTCAGCAACAGCAGAGGGTTTGAATTGGCCTCAGAATCTCAGAACTGATGGTACTCAGTCCTTGGCCGGCAGCGGGGAACAAGGCACCCCGCCCTCCTGAGCCACCCCAGATGCTATAACTATCTGGCTGAATTATGTGTTCTTTCATATCAAATTAGGCAACTACAATCAATTGGAGCAGTGCAACCTCATCTAAAATTCTGCTGATGGCAAGGCCAGGGGTTCTCCGTTGACCCTCGAGGACAGCTCTCACTGCGGAACAAACTTGCCTTTGCCGACTTGCTGACTCAGCAGCCTTCCGGTCCCTTTTCATCTTTTAGATTTCAGGCATGGACTCCTGCAATGTGTTAGTAAATGAAGCCTGTAGAGAACGGGCCACTTTTAATGCTCTGATCATTGATTGATTTCCTTCCTACAATTACCATGTGGATTCTCTTCTTGACAAAGACCATAAGCCTGGAGGCAACTTGGGGCCTACCAACCAGTCACCAATTTTTAAATTTTTAAAATTTTATTTATTTATTTATTTATTTATTTATCACCAAGTGCCTAGCATGTGCTAAGTACCTGGAAACTGAACATCCACGGCCCTGGTACTTTCACTGTTCGCATCCTAGGAGAGACAACTGGCACGCACTAACTTCAAAGTGATTAGTGTTATTAAGATAAACAAGGAATATTGGGGACGTGGTTCACTCAGTAAAGCGTTTGTCTTGCAAATATGAAGACTTGTGTTCAAGTACCAGAATATACATAATAATGATAATAAACAGAAAATTAATAATAATAATAATAATAATAATAATAATAATAATGCCACTCATGGTAGTGCACACTTGTAATACCACACTGGGAGACAGGAGGATGCCTGGGGTCCACTGCCTAACCAGCCTAGCCTACCTGACAAGTTCCAAGGCAATGAGAGACCTTGTCTCAAAGTGGCTGAATGCTGAAGGGTGATACCCAGGGCACACAGTGTACATACATGCAAATGCACATGCACATGCACGTACACACACACACACACACACACACACACGCACACACACTCACTCACAAAAATAAGAAGCTTAGACAGAGAATAGCTAGAATGGTCAGAGAAGGATTCTCTAAGGAAGCAGCCCTTTTAGCTGAGTTCTAAGAAATGCAGCTCTGAAGTGAGCACGAAACCCAGGTAGCAGGAGCTCATTCAAGGTGTCAAGTCAGCTACTTCTCATATTCACACATTTGCTGCTGTCTTGTTTCTGCTTGTCACTGGAGGAATCTATCTACAGAGGGGGACAGAAACGGCCACATGAAGAGAATGTGGCCATGCTTGTCCCCTGCCCCTGCCCCAAGTGGCAACGGTTATCAACTGAGTGAGACTTGTTAATGACAGATGACTTCGATGGGATTCTGCAGAGTAACAAGGGGATTAAAATTCTCCTTCACCCACAGCAAAATGACTTCTGCCTCCAGACCATCTTCAGAGAACTCTAAAGTACAACCTATTGCATGTTTCAGTTCAAGGATTCTAGGTATTGTAGAATACCTAGAGTAAAGACATGGCACTATTTATTCCCAGCAGCTGTGAGAGGCCAGAGACCCGGCACACACACGTTGTTTTATGAACACAGTAAGTTGGTTACAGAATTTAGTCACATATAATCCAACAAGAGCTTCAAGGCTCTGCCCTAGCACTTAGCCATGAATACAACAGACATGTTTAGATCCCCTCTATCACGAGGAAGCACACCTATTTTAAGAGAATCTGTTTGTTCTTTTTGTCTTCTTGGTCCCATGATACTTACCCTTATGGTAAGTGTAGCATGATGATTCTTGGTGGCTACCTTTCCTGCAGGGGTAGGTAACTGACTCAGACTGGACCACCAGAGGACCATATCCCTACATCCGTGTGACTGGTCAGAAGGGTGGGCACATGCATGACTTAAGTTGGGTCCAGTGAGACTGGTCTTGGGGCTATGATCAGGACAACTAGAAAAGAGGGACTCATGGATTTGAGGGACACACACTTGGGGTTTCGGACACCTGGAGTTTTTGCCATCATGAGGTTTTAACCTGCCTTCAAATGAGACTTGGAAAAAGTGAAGAGAAAGCAAAGCCCAAACCAGTATGGTTCCCTTGATTGAGCCAGACTAAAGCTTTGGCCTTGACTCGTGCTAGGCAGTACAGTCCCTTTTGTTTAACCAGGTTGTGCTGGATTTCCAGTTTGCAACCAAAAGAATCCTGGCTAATGTGGCAGCTTACACCCTCCCATTATAAACTGTACCTTCTAGTTGTCTGCAGCTAGGGACTTCCTTTAGGAAAGGAGCCTGGGTGTGGCAGGCTTATGAGATGAATATGTTCAGAAATGACTCATACTTTAAAGCAGATTCCAAAGGACTTGCATCCTTGACATAATGACAGTTATGTTTTTTTGGAAAAAAGAAATCACATTTCATAGCTACCCAGCCACTGTCAATTAGCCCATTAAGAAAAGATATTCTAATACGAGGTCACAGAATAAGCAAGCAGATTGGTAGTAGGTTATCTCATAAGTATTGGACATATACTGGTGAGGAGCATGGTCTGTTAGAAGCTTAGACACTGGAGCACCTGCTGCGTTATTCTGCCTTCAGAGAAAACCATGCATTATAATGGATAACTTTTGTCAGTGCTGCGAATTGAGCCCAGGGCCTTGTGCACACTAGGTAAATGTTAGCCTACATATGAGCTATCTCCTTAGCTCAAGATGCACATTTGAAAGACTTATTTATCACGTTTCAACCAGACTTCCACTGTGGGTGAGTGCCTGGTGTATCTACTTGGCGATAAATCAGGCTGTCATGTAAAGGGATGCTTATTTATCAACTGATGTTACTAGGCACACTTGTTCTTACTTTGCTATAATTTATAACATGCCAATTTTGGTTTCTTCCCCTCTGACAATATTGTTGGGTGGGTTATGATGTATTTTATTTGAACCCTTAAGAACTTTTAACAGATAAAGAAAGTAGTTTTCATATTACATTCTATGGAACCCCAGGGTTCTGTGGAGATGGCTTAGGCAGCTGAGGAGGAGGAGGATACCTGGTTTCTGTCAGAGCAATTCTGAATAGATTACTGAATAGGTTACTATGTTGTGTTGACCTTACAGATTCATGGTCTGTGTGGATTTGAGTACAAATGGGTTGTTTTCAAGGGGGCTCTACAAACTACCAGCTGGGGGCTGGGGAGATGAGGGAAGGATGTATGGAAGTCAACAGAGGTGCAATAAGGAGTTAATTGGTATGTAGTGTGTCTGGGGCTCAGACTTACTGGAAAAGTATGTGTGTGGGGTTGTTTTAATTATTGCTGTTCAATGGCAAGAGATGCCTGCTGTTGAGAAGATAGTTTATTACACCCACAGAGCTCAGAGAAAGATCCAGGCCACCATGGGGAGCAGGGTGGGACACACAGTGACCAGGTAGGACAGAAGGCAGAGGGAGAGCACAGGAAGTAGGAGCAAAAGCCTCTAAACTGTGGCTTCTGGGAGGCACAATGGGCAGGGCAGGGGAAGCAGTGAGCTGGTTTGAATGATGATGGTAGACTCCAGAGCACAAGGATGCTTTCGTTTGTCAGGTGCTTGACTCTGGGGTGATCGGGGCAGGTGGATATTGGCCTAGAATTAGAGCCCCAGGAGGCTGTCTAAACGAGGTGATTGAGGTATGGTTCTCTGATTGGTTTCATCTGAAGAGTATGCTTGTCAGTGAGTCTTTGTCACTTGGCATTGGGTAATCCTGGGGGAGGTGAAGATTTTTTGCCACCTGCTCCATGTATAAGCAGCTAACACAAAACCTTGAAACTGCGGCTATTACAGTGGTGTTTTTGACACCCAGAATCTCCTGCCAGGGGTATTGGTCTATGACTTCTAACCTGTCATCAGCTGAGGATGTCCAACTACACATTAGCTACATAACACTTTTAGCTTCTGAGAAAAGTCCCTGAAGAAGTTACAGAGGCTTCAGACAGCAGGTGCAAAGTCAGCTGAGCAGACAAACCGGCTGCGAACAGCATCGGCCTCAGTCAGGCTGCCCCCTCTGTCTCCACATGTGTGCATAATATGAAATAGGGGGTTTTAACTAATCTTAGAAAGCAAGAAGAAGAAGAAGAAGAAGAAGAAGAAGAAGAAGAAGAAGAAGAAGAAGAAGAAGAAGAAGAAGAAGAAGAAGAAGAAGAAGAAGAACTTTGAGAGATTTAGTGATCAGTTAACATTAGAATCTGTTTTGCCTCTTGTGGCTATTTCTTTGCTCCTAAGGGAAGGAAGTTCTTGCTCACTAGACAATGTTTACTTCACTGTGCCCTGATCTAGCTGGGTGTCTCACAGCAGCATCTCTGAGGCTTGTGCTGTGAACAGTAATTAAAAGCTAACTCCCAACCTGTGACAACAGATAAACAGCAGGCGGCTGCTTGGAGTTAGCAGCAGCAGTAAGGAACCATCCTGAGCTGAGTGGAGTCAGGACACAGCTGGGTGGAGTCAGCAGCAGCGCGTTTGAGAACTAACCAGAGCGGTGAGGTTTAAGCTCACTTCCTTCCCAATTAGGCTTTTCTACCAAGCCATCTCCTTCCATTCTATCTCTCATTCTATCCCCAGCTCATCTAGCACATGGCTATCTTTTATTCCCTACGTTGTAAATATTTAAATGTTTGTACAAACCATTCTTAGTGCTGTAGAGACAATGGACATCTGTGGAGAGTTAACTGCATGCACACTGCAGCAACAGTCCATCTTGGGACCTTGGGCATCTGGCCTGAACTTACATTGAGGATCTAGACACAACTCCCAGGGAAAAGCTTTGCTCAAAAAGAAAACCATTGAAAGTGTTATCTCTCCAGTAACTTCCAAGCTGGGGAAAAACAGCTCTCACCTCAGTCCATGGGAGAAGCCTGAAGCAGAGTCCCCAAGAACAAAGCGCAAATTAAAGTTGTTATCAGCCTTCCTGCTGAATCCATACCTTTTCTTTCCCTCCTCCTCCACCTAGTAACTTGGTGACGTGTGCATTGTGAACCCTGTCATGCTTTGTTCGGTTTTACTCTGTCGTTTGTCACACCAGCCAACCAAGCCCAGCAAATTGAGCCCTGGCTTAGAACCCCCTTCTTTTTTCTTTACTGTAAATGAATTAAGTTGCTTCAGTTTTATTTCTAGCTCCCGACTTGGTTCTGCTGCTTTTATCCAATTCTGTTCAATTTTTTTTTGTTCTAAAATTTATTTAAATTTATTACAATTTTTTAAGCAAATATCCATTTAAGCCAGGATCTGTCCTACTCTGTCCCTGATGTGTGGGACATGCACGGGTTGTGGCTTCTCAGTGGCTGCAGTGTCAGCAGCCAGGGGATCGCCAAGGAGAATGTACCTGCGTAGAGGAGGTATCAGATTACGGAAGTGCTGCAGACAGGCAGGAAGGGAAGAGAGGCGGACAGGAGAAGCTTTGTCAGCCCTCACCTCATTGCCCAGCATGAGCGGTCACTGTCTACTTAGCCACAGAGCGTGGAGATAGCTGTCACACTTTGAATGTTTTCCTTTTCTAAAATTCATGTGCTCACTCCTACTGGCTAACTTCCACAGTGCTAGAAGCTTCTACAGATTCAGGGGCAGGTCACCATCAGTCTTACCCAGCTATGAACCCTGCAAGCTACAGTAACGATTGGCCAGTTAAGACATACGCGTGGGCGCAAAAGCAGCAGAAATGGTATGGGAGGAACCAAACACTTTTTAAAACTGGATTTAAAGCCCACTCCATAAGTGGGCCCCATGCCTGGCAGCCTTAACTGTGCCAAGGCCTGTGGCTGCCTGGCTCCCAGGAGGAAAACCTAGTACTATTGTTCTGCTAAATGGGCATAGTAATAAGTTACTCCCTGAGCTCTTCTAAAAATATTCTCATTTATTTTCATTTTATGTGTTTGAGTGTTGTACCTGTGTACAGGTGCACCACATGCATGACTGGTGCCCACAGGGGCCAGAGGGCATTAGAACTCCTGAAACTGGTTACAGATGACTGTGAGCGGGCTGTATGTTCCTCTGAAAGAGCAGCGAGGGTTCTTAACTACTAAACCTCCTCTCCACCCAGATCATGAGTTCTTGTCTTTATACTCACAGGTTAGCGTGTCTCTCAGCCTCGTCAGAGAAGGTTCTTATCAAAGACCAGCAATCAGTCAACATGCCGAGACTAAGAGACTGGAGTGCTCAGGTCTGAATGGGACATCTACGCTACAGCAACTTCCCTCACTGAGACTGTAAGAGTCAGAGGGGGCAGATAGCTATAGTGAAACAGTATTTACTAGATGTAACTGTTATACACATGAACTCACAGCGGCTATGACTGCAGGCACCAGATCTGTACCAGACCAAGCCTGCCAAAATCCCAGAACAGATCAGGGAGGGGATCATGAGGTCCCACTGCTAGCTAATGGGAGAGGGGCAGTCACTTTTCTTCAAGGATGCAGGCTACCCATGCTCTAGGAGATGGTTCCACACCCATGCACGTACAGGATGCACTAAATGGATTCAGAAGATACTAAATTTGAGAAAGGAAAAAGTAAAAGAGAGCACATGAAATTCAGAGGGGATAGTGGGGGGGATGGGAACAGATTGGAGGAAAAGGAATAGGGGGTAGTTTGGATTCAGATGTACTATATGAATGTATGAATAGGAAATAAAATATTTAATTAAATTTTATGGCTGTTTTATCATTGTTAGGAGGTAGAACCTTTGGCCAGCAATAGGGCTACAAAGTCTTATGGGGCACGACAATGATGTGGTGGTTTGAGAATGGCCCCCATAGGCTCATATATTTGATTGTTAGGTCCCTAGTTGGTGGAACTGTTGGGGAAGATTAGGGGGTGTGGCTTTGTTGGAGTAGATGTGGCCTTTTTGGAGAAAGTGTGTCACTAGGAGCAGGGTTTGAGGTTTCAAAAGTCCATGCCAGGTCTAGGTGCTTTTTTTCTCTGTCTCTCTGTCTTTATCTCTGTCTCTCTTTCCCTCTCCCTCTCCCCCTCTCTCCAGCACCATGCCTGTCTGCTTCCTGTGACAAGGATCATGGATTAGCTCTCCAAAACTGTAAATAAGCCCCCAACTAAATGCTTTATTTTAAAAGAGCTGCCTTGGTCACGGTGTCTCTACACAGCAATAGGACGGTGACTGAGACATATGGCATTATAAAAGAGTGAATTCAGTCCTCCTTGCTCTTTGTCCTTCCACCCTCCACCAGGCATTAGCATAGCAAGAACACCTTTACCAGATTCTGGCACCTTGATCTTGATTCCCAGCCAGAAGAATGGTTAGAAAAAAAAAATTCTGCCCATTACAAATTCCCTGATCTCAGGTATTTTGCTACAAAGCAAAGAACAGATGGAGAGAGAAACCAGTTCAGGCCACTTGGCCTAGCTCTGCCTCAGTGGGCCAGGCCCTGTCACAGCTACAGCAGCTCACACTTCAGGAACTCCTCAGGCTCGTTGGCACACTTTTGGGGGTGGAGCTCATCTTTTCCTTTTATTGGGGCTTAAGTTCCATAGCAGCAACCATTAGGCTGTCTGGTCCAACATAAAACATGGAAGGAATGAGTGAGAAGAAGCACATGTCGTGCAAGCACACATCATCAGACTGTGTCTGAGTCACAGCGTGACAGTAAGTGTTGAGGAACTGCACAGATCTGTGAATGACTGAAATGAGCCAGCATGGAGCCAAAGTGTGATAGGCACTCCCTGAGGCTGGATGAAAACGTGAGGCATGCAATCTGCCTTCCTCTTCGAGAACGGCTATCGTGAACAATGCAATGGCCCTTGATCTGGAAGTTGCATAACTAGGTAAAGTGATAATTATATTTCACCCAGCCCTGAAATAGTTCCTGGCTTGAAAACATCATTAAGCTAAAGGACAATTGGGGTTGTTCGCCCCACAATATTTTTAACGGCTTCAATTTGACTCTCTTTCAGACTCATTATTGAGTACATGCTTGTGGGGACCAGATCAAAAGCCTGCAAAGATCAAAGTCCCAAGGTAAGATCAAGGAACATAGGTATAATGCCCCAGGTGTCCTCTGTCCTTGTCCCATGTTCCTTGGGGACATAAAGTCCAGACATAGAGCATGTACCTGTTTTTAGACTCTGCAAAGGGAGCACACAGTTCTGGGTCTGGGTCCAAAACATGCTCCATTTCTTTTGGGGCCTTCTCATACATCTTCCTTTCTGTTGGGCCTTTGCTCGCTTCCACTGGGGGGAAGTCATAATACCCCTTCCTCTTGGCTTTCAGGCGCAGCTTGTTCCTGTAGTGCTCGATGTCTGACTTCTGCTTCAGAGCCTTGTTCACCTTGGGGGGCGGGGAGAGAGAGAGAGAGAGAGTCAAGTCCAAACCTGATTCAGCATGGCAACAGACAAGGAACTTTTTCCTGCAATCAGCTGACCAAAAGATCAGAGGTGAAGCATGGGAGAGCTTTTCTGGGAATTGTGACCTTATAGTAAATGCCCCCTGTCTGTCACTAACAGCCACCCTTATACAAAGTGGATCTGGCACCATGGTGTTATGAATAGGTTTGGCACCCATAGACTCATGTGTTGGATGCTTGGCCCATGGGGAGTGGCACCATTAGGAGGTGTGGCCTTGTTGGAGTAGGTGTCGCCTTATTAGAATATGTGTGGCATTGTTGGAGGAAGTGTGTCACTGTGTAGGCTGGCTATAAAGTCTGCCTTGGTCATGGTGTCTCTTCACAGCAATAAACCCCTAAGACTCACTGAATTGTCTTGCATCCTTGCCTCCCACATCTGTCCAGACTGTTGATGGCTTATGTCTGACTGCATATCCTTAGCTAAGAGTCCATACTGTTGTGATCCCTACTCTGCTTATATTCTGTGGTTCCTCAGTGTGGGAGCCCAGATGCCTGGCTAGGTCTTGGTGCCCTAAGTCTAGCTGAAGCCCTGAATTACCTCATGGCTTTCTCTGCCCACTTAGTTGGGGCTCTCAGGATGAGTCTCAAAGTGGATTGGGATGACTGTGGGGGGAATAGAACAAATGTTCTACTCCAGGGAACTTTCCATAAGATCCACTTGCTTGGGAGAGGGAGGGGGAGAGGAGGGGTAAGGGGAGGGGGAGGGGAAAGGGGGAGGGAGAAGGGGAGGGGAAGGAGGAGGAGGGGAGGAGGGGAAGGAGGAGGAGGGGAGGGAGAGGGAGGAGAGGTCAAGTTAAGGTCAAGGTCAAGATTGTCATGTATGGCTCAATGTTCTTTGTTTTCTTTAAAACCACCTTTAAAAAGAATTCCCAGTAATTCATAAAGGAAAAATTTATGGCATCATGGCCTTGGGTTATGCTTTCCCCACTTATATTTAAATCAGCCATCCCTAAGAGAAGGAGAAGAATCTTAAAGCAGTCTACATTGTCAAGCTTGGAGAGACAGCAGATTACAGACAGAACAGGTCAGGGCTCTTTTCTAGCTGTCAGCAAGGCCCATTCCTTTATCTGCCCAAATGTAGCAAAGATTCGTCTCTGACTGAGAGGAATACTCACGTGCTCTCCCCATGTGACAGGGAACTGGCCCTGGACGAAAAGGGATCTGTCCTAATTTCAGAGTCTGTTTGTATGGTGTTCATATCATACAAAGGCTGGGACAAAGAGACCCAGGTATGGTGGCCATAATGAGAGCCTTAACCAGCAGACGGTCCTAATCAAAGGCACTTAACAGTGCATTAGCACCAACTTCAGAGGCTTGTGTGTGTCTAGGGAGAGGGGACTCAGAATTGTGCCTCAGGAAAGGTTACAGAGCTAAGGGGCAGAAAGGACACATTGTGACCAATGACTTCTTCCTCACTGGTGAACCAACAATAATAAAAACAATATGGTAGTAATGATAGTGTTTATGTACTAGTCATTGTGCTAAGTGGTTGATTTTGTGGGTAGAGGGGCCGACACACAAGGGACTCTCCTCGCTTGCCTAAGACACAGACACTTCGAGTGGATGAGCTGAAGTCCAGCTCTGGCAACAAAACTTTCAAGGTCGTACTTTCTAAGCACGACGCTATTTCTCACGAAGCCTGGAGTGGGCGTGAAGAGAGGAAAGGCACACATCGGACCTAGAGCCATCAGCACGACCTTGAACCAGCGCCTCACCCTTCAGACTAGATTCTCTGACTAAAAATAAAGAAGTCGAAACAGAAGGTGCTGCCCATGTATGTAACTGAGCCTCAGCCCATTACGGTTTAAGGCCAGTTCGTGCTGAGAATAAAAAGTCCTTCCTGCAGCAGACGCACACAACACTATCATAAGTGTCCCGGGTGCAGGGAAGAAGCCTCTGGTGTGCATTTGTGAGGCCTGGTTGTATAGGGTCGAAGCAGGCGCCTTGAGGTGTGATGAGAAAAAGGCTTTAGATCTTGCAAATCTCCCACCTGCTTCAGGCAACAATAGGAGGGCAGAAATGAAATGAACAATTAACCCAATGCTTTAACACCAGAGAAACTGTGTATACATGTGCAATGTCAATGTGCACAATGGCCCAACTGTGTGTGCACACATGTGCAATGTCACCTACGCACAGTGGCCCCATGTAAACATTTGTAAAGACTCATCAACATTTTTTTTTTTTAGCTCATTGGAGGGAAGGCATTTTCAGCCCAATTTCCTGCTCTTTGTCTGAGATAACGCTCTTCTCTCTTACTTACGGATCAATCATTTATTATCTCTAATTTTCTTTGCTAAAATCTCTCACGGATGCAGCAGACGTTTTTTTAAGTCAACTGGACCGGTTGCCCTGTGAGCCCGGGAATCCACCTGTCCGGCCGCCCAGTGCTGACGTCAAGTACGCACGCCGGCGTGCTTTGCTTTTACATGGGGCGGGGGGGGGGGGGCATCCCAGCTTTTCATGGCAAGCACTTTACCAACTCAGCCATCTCCCCGGGGAAGCTGACTGACATTGACACCACCTAGAAAGCAAGCAGGGGGCTAATTCAAGCTTGCTCACGGAAATCGATGTCATTTCATAGTCTCTAGTGGCCGGCTCCTTGCTTGAGTGACAGTGTGCTCCCCACTCCTCTCAGTTCACCCTCCTCCTATTACCCCAACAACATGGATCTTAATGGAAGTCGAAGTGTGCTGGAGTGCAGTGTAGAAAGGCCATACTTATGAGAGGTTTGGGAGAAAGGAGGTCATTGAAGGTGGGAAAATGCTATGAACAGACTCCTCTCGATGACTTGGATTTCTCATCATTGAGGCCTGGCGTATGCAGAGGTACAAATGGAGGCCACTGGACACAAGCTGCACTCCACCTACCGAAGCCCTGTGGTCCAGCCGGACTCTCCACCCAGGCCGTGGGTGCTTACCTCACCATTGAGCGCTGCTGAGGACTCCTGGCCCCTGTCAGAGGAGGCAGGGGGCACTACAGGCAGAGCTGACGGTTTGATAGCGATGAGCTGCACGGATCCAGAAGACGTGTCAAAGGGATCTGCAGCCGCCTTGCCAGCGCTGTCAAAGAGACCTGCTCCCTCTTCTTCATCACTTGCTGTCACTAAAGTCAGGCACAAACACGTGGGTTTTAATTGAGATGTGAGGGATCTCGAAATGCAGAGGCAACAGCATGTGGCTCTTTCCGTGGCTCACTTGCGCCCATGGTTTACCTTTAAATTATGGTTTGTACCATTTATCTAGTTACTATGGTATCAGTAAGTAGGGAAGAATTTTAAAAGTTGCAGTTATACAGAAAGAAAAAAAATTCTTTCAAAACAGGGACAAGACACATTTGAAAACAATAAAAAGCAAATCCATTTTCTATGCTTATATAAATGAGAAAGGTGAATTTGGCCAAACCCGCATCTATTAAGTCTGCCCACCACCAGAACAACAGCGTTTAGTCCAGTCTCTGCTGATGAAGCTATGGCATTTTACACGATGTCAAGTGACAAATTAGCCACACATACTGCTGTGGTTGTGCTCTCTCTCTCTCTCTCTCTCTCTCTCTCTCTCTCTCTCCCTCTCCCTCTCCCTCTCCCTCTCCCTCTCCCTCTCCCCCTCCCTCCCTCCCTCCCTCCCTCCCTCTCTCCCTCCATCCATCCATTCCCCCTTGGAGGCTGTTTCTCAAGCGACTTAGGTTCTTCATTCTTTTACTTGTCTACAACAAAAAGAGCTATGAAAGAAATAACAACCAGAGAACTAACTCACAGCTACAGACAACTCCTCTAATTACACAGACTCATTGCCTCCTACGTGCTGGTAAATTAATTCTCCCATCTGACAGAGCGTTCTGCTGTGACGGCTGCAAGACACAAGTTGGCTTTGTGATTCCATAACTAAGCTGACAGAAGGGGCTTCAAGTCCAGCCATATCTAGCTGATTTACTTGTTTTTAAATCGTATTCTCATGAAGTAGGTATAAGAAGGACAGCGTATTTAACAGGCTCAGCAAGATAAATTAGATCTGCCTTAAGCAACTGAACTAGGAGCCAGTTTGGAAGCAAAATAGGTGTTACACAGAATATGAATGTAACCGAAGTGTGTCCATCTTTCCTCCTACCTGCTCAAAAGACTTGGGGTGTTATTTAAGTTACTGAGAAACCTAGTATGTAGATCTGTCTGTCATTTACAATCACAAAAGATCTGTCAAATTAAACTAAGGAAGTACTTATTTTATAATGTAGCTAAAACAACTTACAGACCAGGAGTGGGTCATAGATGATTTTTTTTTAAGTTTCATGGACTGGTTTGCAAATACAAGGTCACCAAAGCAGCCAATGGCAGAGGGAAATCTCTGTCAGAAGTGTTGCTACATGCATATGTATTTTTAGAGGGTACTTCTACTGCGTGTTACATGCTGGACACCTTCATCACCTACTTCCTGGTCAACTACTGCAAAAGCTTTCCATGGCTTTGCATCCATGGTGTAAGGTCTCCATGATGGTCCCATTCCCCTGACCTTTGTGATCAAGAGAGGAATGATGGTCACATTAATGGCACTGCATTGCTTCCAAGCCTTGGTTATAAAATAGCATGATGGTTTCCCCCTTGTTCTCTCTTGGGTCACTTATTCTAGGAAAATCATTCAGTATAATAAAGCAGCCAGATAGAAAGGCATGGTGGCCTTCCACCAGAAGACAAATGAATGAGCCATCTTTTTATGTCTATAGCCCAAGCCAACATGAGTGTGACTTTATGCCAGACCCTATGCCAGACCTAGGTCAGAACAACTTCTCGAAGCCATTAGCAAGTTTTTGACCCACAAACATTACGTAAAATGATAATGCATTTTAGGTCTCTAGTTTATGGGTAACTTGTTACGTGGTGTTGTGTAGCAGTTTCCTCTGAGATTCAAACACCCATGCAGTAGGGAAGTTCCTTAAGACAGAAGGCAAACAACTCAAAACAGCTTCCGGAGGTTCCTGGAGCTGACCAGATTCAATAGACTCCTTTCCCAAGAGTAAACAATAGACTGCACTCTCAGAAAAGCTGAGCTGCAGAGAAGACTCTGAGACCAGAGCAGCTGCCTAGAGGCAGCAGAAACCAGCTAAACTGCCTAGAAGTTTGAGTCACTTGGAAGGGACACACTCCAACCTGTGGCGCTCCCTGTAGGCTGTGCTGTGTGCTCCAGGTCTCCTGCTTCTGTGAGTTGTCACTCATGCAGGGGTTGGCTTTGGGATGCAGCCGTCTGAGAGTCATTTATGTTCCTGTAAGTAACCCCTGATCCTTACTCATGCAAGTAATCCCCCTTTCCTAGAGATAGTATTGTATTGGCTTAGAAGTTCAAGTACCTGTACTTGTTAAGAAAGACATTCTAAATGCCGATTTTTATTTATTTATTTATTGGAGAGGTATCCTTGAGCTAATGGTAATCTTCTACCTCTGTTTCTTGAGAGCTAGGATTACAGGCATGAGACACCACACTTGACATCAAGCTGGTTTCATTGTTGTTTTCCTTTCAAAATCCTACCTGTCATACCTAACCTTTTCACTATACTTAAATAACTTTATGACATGGGCTCTAAAATTGCCTCACAGCTAGGCTAGTTAGAGAGGCCATGAGACCACAAAGACCTATACCAGCCGTTTTGCTGGTAAAACATTGTGTTTTCCTTCCTTTACAAGTTCATATTCACCAGAGAACAAGAGTCAGAAGTCACAGCTGCAGAAAGCCTGGTAGAAACAAGAACGGTATGTACACTAACATTTATTAGTTAGCCTTAGTCACCCGGCTCTAGACGGGACATTAGACCACTGGGTGGATAGTGAACACTCCACAGGGACCATATCCGCATACAGAGCATTCAGATCTCTCTGTAGCCTGCCAGATAATGAAAGGCGCTCTTCTGCTTTCTCCACAGTTCCGCTGTTGATTTCTTCCTTCCTTTGTTCCATCCCCGGGTCCGAGATCATATATGTGTTAGATTAACAATGTTCTCATTTAACTCTTACTTCATGAGTGAGATGAAACATTTAAGTATCCCAGGAGAATCAGTCATACGCTGATTAATTCACTAATTATTTAGGGGGTAGTGGGGGCTGAACCTAGGGGGATGCAAGCATTCCACCACTCTGCTGTGCAATTTTGAAGTAGGGTCTCATTAAGTCGTACAGGTCAGCATCAGACTTTGGATCCTTCTGCTTCAGGCTTCTAAACAGCTGAAATTACAGCTGGATACAATACCATGCCCAGCTGGGTTGATTTGGTTTTTTATTATAATACTTTTTTTTTAATGACAAACTTGTTAGACTCACAGGTACACAATGAATCCCTGAAACTTGTTAAGGGATTAAAGGGAAGGAAGTTGGGGAAAACCTCCAAGATAGGCAGCATTTTGGAGGTCTGTCAGTTTGTTGGACTTGGTGTTGGAAATCATACCATTTCACCCAAGAATAAGAAAAGGCTCTAAGCAAACATCACTTTGTTCCAAAAAGTTTTTTTTTCCCTCTCAGTAAGTATGCACTTCCTTATAAATAGGGGGCTGAGGAGGTGAGACCGATTCAGAGAGAAGGATACAGAAATCACTCAAAGTTCACAACAGATTACAGGACTCACAGGGCAGAATAGAGAGGCCTGGGATGGATGCACACTGGGTGTGAGTGTGCATATGTGTGCAAGCACGTGTGTGTGCTTACACAGGAGAGGCAGAGAAGGGATTAGATGGGCAGCTTCTCACCATTTCTCTTCCTGGACTCCTCCTTTGTTACTTTCTGCTGTGTCATTCCATTTTGGGGTGAGCGCCTCCCTGAGCTGGGCTTCCCTGATTCATTGCTGATGACAGAGCCATTCTCACTGGGCGACCTGCTGGAGGTAACCATAGCAACAGGGTAGCCAGTAAGTTTCGACTAGAACAGTCTCCTCTCAAGGTTATTTTATTTGCACCGTTTATGTCTGTAGCTTTTCATTGCAGTTTCAGTGGCAAAGAAGAAATGATATGGGAGCAAAAGAAACAAAAGCCACCCACACTCACATTCACCCACACACTCTCGCTCCCAGGTGAGGCGCCCGGCCCTGCGGGTTGTTCTCCAGTGCATTGACTATTCTGGACTCTCTGGACAAGTTCAGTGAGCCCAGCCTGCAGTCTCATCTCTGTTTCATTAATCTGTCACCTATCTTGTGACACTGTAAATAGCAGCGAGACTGTCTGTGTAGTGTGCCCTCCCTTCACACGGCCCTCTGGATGATGAGTGTTTGGGTCACATGAGCATCTTCAGCCATGCATAAACAACACACTACTCTTTGCCTATTCAGCACAGTACAGACCTATGACGACTACAGATTAACTCTCCCCACCATGGGATCTTCACTCTCTCAAAGCCACACACCCGCACACTCCTGACTAGTAATGGCTTATATTTTGAAATACTAATTTCAGATGCACATTCCTCCAGGAAAAATATTTTATTGCTTTTTTTTCTGTGCAAAGCATCCTACGAGTCTATTGACATCTGAGAGCAAACAGCTGGGGCATCCTCTAGGTCCCAGAGACTGCATTGCATGCCTTCAAATGTGGTCACTGGTCATAATAATGATCGCTGATTTGGAGATGGTTCGCCTAGGTCAGAAAGTGAGAATGTGAAAGTCATGGAGGCTGAGAGTAGTTTCTAGGGCTAAGCAAGGTGGTGACGTCACCCTCACCTCAGAACCTCCTATAGGTCTCAGGCAGCAACCTCACATAGGAGCAGGTCACAGGGCCTTCCTTCCTTCTTCAGGACTGGACTGTCCCCTCCTGACTGCTGCCCCTGGAGGTGTGCTCTCCCTCAGTCCACCTTGGGGTAAATAGTGAAAAGACTGACCTTCCTGTCAGGGCTTGGGAAATGTTTAGTCCTTCTTTGAATGCCTCTAACTGTGGTGGCAGAGGCTCTGATCAATTGTCATGGATTCATTTTGTTTCACTTAACCCAGCATCTCCCAATTTACATGGCTGAAAAATCTTCAACATTTTACCACATTAGTACTACAAAGACTGTAGGTGGGAAATATGGATCGGGCATTAATTGATTGAATGTATATTTGTTACATATATAATTATGTACCAACAGCTACTTATTACTGTATGCTGTTGGGGGTGGGGGGCACACACAGAGACAAAGAGAGACAGAGAGAAGACATAAGCCGTAGAATTGCTTTCAGAATCTGAAAGCTAACAGCATTGACTCTCCAGCTGGCCTCACTGGATGAAAATATTTTCACTTAATGCTGGGGTGGGGAGAGCATTTCATAATCTATTTTACATTTGTAAGCTGCTTAGTAATTTTTGTAACATTTTCATACTCTTTGCCTATTTGATGCTGTAAGAATTTTCTGACGTTTCTCTCACTCTGAGGAAAGGTGTCAATGAGCACATTTCTGTAGAGGAAAGAAATCCAATCTGCTTTATTCTTTGTTTCTGTCTACATACCTCTCTCTATAATGAGTATTCAACTCAAGACTCCTGGTCAAAATAGAAAGTGTTTGTGGGTGTATATGTACATATGACAATAGTAAAAGCACCTTTGAAAGCTAATACACATCAGCTATGAGCTTGAGATTTAAGGTTACAAAACTCAATGATCCCCTTTCTGAAACGGTGGATAGATGTTGAACTTGGGTAGGGACTAACCAATTCCTAAACAGCATGCCTCATCACTAATTTAAGAGTCTATTTCAAATGGCTATTGTTCCTTTGAGTTTGATTATCACCCTTGACCCAACCCATAAATCCTAGTCACAGATGCAGAGAAGAATATCACTAAGACTGCATACAGGAGGAAAGGGACCTGGGCAGATACTGGACAGCCTAGCTGTGACTAATGCTCAGACTTCTGTTTAAAATAATTAAAAAAATTAATCAATAATTATTAAGTCATTGATTTTTCAGTTACAAAATTTGGGGGGGAGTTGATTTAGCAGACCCATTTAGGAGGGCCTGTAGTTAGGCTATAGGTAGCTGGAATGAGGAAACTGATGTGGCAAGATGGGGAAATCAGAAACCTGGTTCATAATGGGTTTGGTCTACAGAGTGAGTTCCAGGACAGCCAGGGCTATACAGAGAAACCCTGTCTCAAAAAATAAAGTAAGATAAAATAAAATAAAATAAAACCTCCCTAAATGGCACTGGGGTGATGGCTCAGTTGGTAAGGTGTCTGCTGGAAAGCAAGAGGACCTGAGTTTGGTGGTGCATATTTGTAACCCTAGTGTGGGGCAGAGACATGTGCATCCCTGGGGTTTGATGGTCAGTTAGCCTACCAACTGGTGAGTGCTGGATTCAGTAAAAATAAAAACAGGAGGGACCTAGAGAAAGACACCTGTCATTAACTTTTAGCTTCCACATCAAAGTGGATGCACACACACATTCAAACACACTTCTCTCTCTCTCTCTCTCTCTCTCTCTCTCTCTCTCTCTCTCTCTCTCTCTCTCTCTCTCTCTCTTTCTCACACACACACACACACACACACACACTCACACTCTACAAATGATCTTAGACTTCCACAATCAGATGTACATGAGCAGAGACAGCTCATGTGACAGCCTGGGGAAGGCCATGGCCGACCTTAGCAAAGTTACATTTTTATGATGAGATAATGAAGCAAGTGTGGAAATCATGCTGCAGTGTATCTATTCTTCCCCATCTCTCTATTTCATAAGCTAACATTTCTTGATAAAAATGGGAGTAAATAATTGAACTTAATTAGTAAGAGTTGACTCTTTGCTAACTCAAGAAGTGCTTGTTTTCAAACAAGTTTCAAAAATTAATCCTTACAGGATTTAAATTACTCAATTTGAATAGGTAGAAAAGAACTTTTATTCTTCCTAGAAGTGCTACATCAATATCTGAATTTAGTAATTCTTCCTTTTCAGTTTCTCTTAAATGGGTGATAAGTTGTCAACATAGCTTTATTGTGCTTGGCAAGGATCATCATGAGAATAATACTATAGGTAATACAATGGATGAGTCCTTCAGATAAACTGTCTGTCTTCATGTGTTTCAGTTCTTCTGTTCTCACTCTCCCATGCTGAATAGACCATTGCAGAACAGTACCAACTATGTTCATACCTCCATGCAACCAAACTTTGGGAGGTCTTCTACAGTGTCTCCTAACTTGATCATGTGATTTGGTTGGCCAACAGGAAAAAATAACCACGACAAAGACAGAGACCCAAGCAGTATTTGTATTTGGGGCTGCTTTTCTTTCTGCCCTTGGACCCTCACCCTGTGAAAATGTCTGGTAGAACTAGTCTGCTAGAACACAAGGCCATACGGAGAGAGGACTGAGTGTCATGGGCTACCCCAGACATGGCTGTCAGCAACAAGGCAGCCTAGTTGACTCAGTTTCTATCAATTGATGTGCAGGTAACTCCGGATAGCATCAGCCAGCCTGGCTCAAACCAGAACCATCCAGCAGAGCTCAAGCTAGTAACCCACCTGGACCATGAGCTGAATCATGGCAGTTTAAGCATTGAAGTTTCGAAGTGGTCTGTTATGGGCAAAAGGATAACAATTCATATGATCTCTGCCTTATTTCCCACATGAGGTGAAATCTACCCCTCTGCTCTTCTTTTCTTCATTTTAAGGTTTCAAGAGCTTCTAGAATAAAACAGAGCCTGGTTGCTTGATGCTAGTGCTGAATTTCTGTATTTGATATGGACAATCCCTTCTTCTGAAAATCACTCTGTCTCTTGGCTTCTCCTTTCCTGTCTTCCCCTCATCTTTATTTGCATTGTCACTCTCCTTTGCTGACTCTTTCTCATCTTCTGCCCCTCTAATCACTGCAGTGCTACCAGGGCTTGGATCTTGGAGCGCATCTTCCTTTCTATACTTAGCCCCTCCTAGATGACCCTTTCCAGTCTCATAGGGATACAGAACTCCGCCAACTCCCACAACTGTTGTGTCTACTCTGAGCCTCTCCTGTGAACTCCAGACTCATATGGCTAATGATTCTTAGCACGTTCATTTGTGTACCTACAGGTGACTGGTCATCTCCTCCCAGCCTTCGCTAACACAAACGCATGGCAAAGACATTTCCAAATCCTACAGCAGCCTGTCACCGGATTCCTTCACGGTATTAACAGCCCATGCACTATCACTCTCTGTCCATGTCACAGTTTCTTGCCTGGGCCTCCTGGGGCTTCCTTCTTCTACTCTGACTCTCTCTAGTCTGTTTTGTACACAGAGCCAGAGTGAACCTTTTCTACACCACAGTTTGTCTTTCTCTTTTCCAGCCCTCCCATGACTTCTGATCCTCATTTACAATACCAATTCCAGTCTGACTTGGTGTCTAATAGATAACATGACCAGCCACAGGCAGCTTCCCTGATTCATGTGCTGCTATTTCCTCCCTGGTGCACACCAGCCTTCTTAACCATATTGCTTTTCTTCAGGCACATCAAGAGTTTCCCTCCTCTGGCCTTTGCACACAGAGCTCCATCTGCTTGGAACCTTCCTCCCTCAGCAAGCTCCATGGCTGACGTATCATGTCAATAGTCTTTTTTTCAAATGCCACTAATTAAGGTTTTCACTGATTCCCTATCTAAAACAGCACCCTCCCGCACCCCCTTCCCATCCCTCTGTACCAGATTTTTAAGTTCCACGTAAATAGAAAGTTTGTCTTGTTCCCCGGGACAGCTCCAGTATCTGGTAAACAGCAAATGGGCAGTGCATATAAAGGGAAGGGCTGGGAAGGGAGGCAGGGAGGAGCAAGTGTTTCCAGCTTCCATAGTGTTTCTGAAGCAAGGGGGAATGGGTTGCTAAGACCTATGGTTTCAGCTAACCAATGGGGTCTGCTATTGGCTTCACTGCCTCTTTATGTGGCCATTCCCAAGACTTTGTAAGGAGTCTCCAGCCTCCAGCCTAATCTTTCCTATCATCTGTATTGCCTTGAGCATGGTCCTAAAGTATGGGTGAGATGTCACTGTTCTTGGAAGAGTTTTCAGTAGCTTCTCATGGCCTATGGAGTCAGGTCAGCCTCCCAAGCCTGGAAGTCAAGACTGTCCATAATTTTAATCCATCTTCTGTTTCCCTATTTTACTATGTCCTAACTACCATGAAGGCTGAACTCCAGGGAAATTCTGTGTGCAGAAGCACATATTTACCCCGTTTCCTTTCCCACTTCAGACGATATTTACCCATGCCCACCTACTCCAGGCCCTCCAGCCTTGGAGGTTCAGGGGAACAGCACCACTGTGTGAAGATGCCTGGATGGCATTATGGGTCTTTGTTGTTCTGGTCTTTGCCACTGTGCTTTGCTCACACCCCGCTGTGGGTACCACACATTTTCACGCTTGCTCTTCCATCATTAACCTCCATGTCTCCCCATCACAAGCTTCTTGGGAGCGGAAACCCAGCGACACATTTTTTACAGTCCTACTAAAGCCAATCAAAGAGCTCTGGCTATTTTTCCTTTCTCTTTTCCCACCTTCCCGTGTATGTGGTGTACAAGTGTATGTATGAGTGTTTGCATGTGTGGAGGCACAGGGATGGGTGTGCATGTGTGTGTGTAGGTTTGGAGTTAGTGTCACTCACCATCCTCAATTGTGTCAAAGAGCATCTTGCTCCTAGTAGAAACTCGGCACGGGGTTCTGACTGAAAGCAGTAGCTTTACTGAGACACTGCTGGGGAAAACACAACTGCCATGAATCAAAGGTCCCTTTAGAGGTACTAACAGTGGATGACATCAGAGCCAAATTTGTTGTCATAAATAGAAGGGCTTCCTCGCCACTGCTGTGGCTGACCAATCAGGAGTCTTCTCGAGGGTGGCTTTCACGAAGCAGGCAATGATTCCTGTCTTCTCTCTGCTCTCCTTTTCAATATTCAGAGCGAGCACAAGGGAGTTCTAAACAGAACAGTGGAATTCACCTGAGGGCCGCAGCTCTCACCTCAGTTATTTCTCTTGCTGACGAAAGGACGGAATCTGGCCATGCCTACCTCTTTCTGGTTTCAGTGGACTTAGCCGTCTTGATGGTGCTGCCATCCTGAGCCGTGTCTCTTTCCTGAGGAGTATCTCTGACAGGTATGGGGAGGACCACCGTTTCCTGAGTCACAGGGATGACCTCCTCATCTGCTCCTTGCTGGCCCAGATGCTGCTTGGCGTAGTCAAAGCCTTGCACAGGCTGTAAGGAGGAAGAAAGTTTGAGGTCATACTTCCAGAGAAGTTTCTCTAACAACAGCTTTGAGAAGAGACAGATAGCAAAATGTATGTGGTGGGGCTGAACCCAACTTTCTGCTGTATAAAAGTTAATTCAAATCTGCATATCATTTTTCTTGCAAAATCAGAATCCACGTTCATTCTACCGGATTAAGAATCTCCACAGACTGCGCTATCCCAAAAGCTGTTGCCTGGCTGTGGGATATATTTTAGCTGGGCTGCCTTGTCTGGCCTCAGTAGGAGAAGATGCACCTAGCCCTGCAGAGACTTGAAGTGCCAGGGTAGGGAGATACCCAGGGAGAGCCCCACCTGCTCAGAGGAGAAGAGGAGGGGGTATGGGTGAAGGACTGTGGGAGAGGGTTACTGGGAGGCAGGCAGTTAGTGGGATGTAAAGTGAATAAGTAAAAAATAAAATAACATAGACTCTGCATAGGTAAAATTTGTTCAGAAAAATGAAGAGTGGAAACAAGATGTGATCAGTGTTGGATAGGGAACCTCTTTCAAGGACTCTACACCACTCACTTTATGTCAATAGATGCTGCTAATTAGAAACAAGTCATGGTGGGTATGTTAATTAAGATACAGCAGGTCCCATATTGTCCCCTGCCTAGAAATACCTAGTTATCCCTGTGTGTAACAGTATGTACTCAATTTTACCAGGTCAGCAGGACTACAAACCTTAACCTTCTCATCCAAGAAATGAAGGGCTGTCTGTTTTCCTTTCTACCCAGCCCTATGCATAGTACGGCAAAGCACAGATCTGAGTAGTAGGAGATATGTCACTAAGCATGAAGCTACAGTCATTGAATAGCTCATGGAATATAGGGAATCAGTTTTCAATCCAAACTTCTCTTGGAAGCACATTGCCTCTGATGTCAGTCATCTTGGGAAATCAGCGTGGCTTTGCCAGTATCTGAAACTCCAAGTGGACAAGGCAGCCATGAGCAAAATCTAACAACCATCTCTAGTGAGGTGGTAAAAACCAAGAGGAATGTATAGCCATCCCTGGGTGTCTCGCCGTGCCATAGGGATAAATCAGTAAGTTAGGGTCAAATGCCTGATGTATACCAAGTGCTCAGTCTGTTAGGATACTGCTGTTGGTTTCCTTGCTAGGTGACAGCCCATCTGATTATCATCGAGAAAAGATGGAGACAAAACTTACTTGCTACCATGCAGGTCCAACCATTCAGACATCACCTTGTCATCTATAAAATTCACACTCAAGAACTATGCAATCAAGTTACAAAAATAGGTCTCAAAGCAAGCAAACAGGCAAGCAAGTGAGTAAACAAACAAAACTTGATAATATTTTAAGTAAGTCTATGATTTTGTGTTGGGTTATATAGATTGGCGTTCTGGGGCACATGGGAACTACAGGTTGCAGGTTGGGCATACCTGATAGGCTCTATCAGAACGTGTTGCCATTAGCCCTCCCACCCTGGGGCAGCTAATGAGGCTAGGGGTGTAATAGGAGTGTTCCTGCCTGGTTTGAGGTTTTTGGCTTTTGTGATACTGGGGAATTTGGCCTTCAGCCTCATGCAGGCTAGGCAGGCACTCTATCAATGAGCTATATCCCTGGCTTGCTCTAACCAGATTTAAAATGCCACGCCCTGGATTGGATGACAAACCTGTCATACCTTACTGCAGTGCTCCAGAACAGGCTCGGGGCTTTATTGCTAGTCCAGCAAAGCTCCTTTACCAGAGCTCCACGGAGCTTCACCGTGGACAGTCCTCCAGTTCCCTGCGAAGCTCGGTCTGGAAAGTACGTTTACCTAAGACAGACTCCTGCGTATGACCAGCGGCATTCTGAGGCCAGCACCTGGTGACTGGGTTTCTGAACTAGTGACTGCTAAGGAAAGACATATCCTTTCTCTCTCTTCTTCCTCGGTTCCACACGAAGCAGAATGGAGCCTGCAGAAGTCCCTGGAATACAAATCCATTGCGCTTCAAACAGCTAGTTGGGCCACACTGGGCTCAACTTTTGGATTACTCCTGGAAGCTGTGTCCTTCTCTCCAGGTCCGCTGTTCCAGGCTCACCCGTGGCAGACCTCCAAGGTTCTCTTCCTTTAACCCCTGTCTGCTGCTGCCACTCCCTTTTGAGAAGCGCTTTGTAGCATTCACACTCTTCGCAAAGGCCTTCAAGGTCTTGTGCATTTGGCTGAGCCTTATTTCCTGAACACTCCTTTTCAGCTACACACCTCCACGTCTCCTGTTATTCTATTCAGCTTTGGTCTACAAGTTAATACTAGTGAATGTTGGGTACTGCCGTGTGTACTGGAGTTACAGACTGAGTAATAGCTTGTACTGACCCTTAGGGAGCTCACGTTTCAGTACCCATGCAATGTTGATGGCATCCTCTCTGTGGTCACAGAGGTGGGCGGTACCTTGAGCCTCTGTTTATAAGGAGAAGCTGAGATTTGGAGGGTTAGGCACTTTACTTCAGATCGTGTTGCTGGTCTGAGATGGAGCTAGCATCTGAACCCAGGACTGTGCTGATCGAGCATCAAAACAGGTAACCACTATTCGCTGATTCATCCCACATCCCTCCTTCCCCCTGTCCTCACCATCTGGGCGTCATTCACTGTGCCCGGCCTGGTTGCTGCCCTGACCAACACCATGGGGTATGAGAAGTCTCCAGCTGCCAAGACTAACCAGCCCAGGGATGGGACAAGAAGGCTCGGTGCCCATCTTCACTCTGCCTGTGCTCTTTCTTGATTTGACCCCTCCCCGTTCACACATTTTATCCACTGGATACATCAGAAGTCTGGGTCACTTATGAGTAGGTGAAAAGAGAGGTATTAAGAAATGACAGCTTCCCAGGTGACCGTCGTTAGCAACTTAATCATTTTTAAAAACGGTTCAGCACATAAAACATTGATTTCTCTTTTTGTTTTTGTAACAAATCCATGATGGAAGCAAGCTAAACATTAGTTCTTCACATTATAGGAAAAATACAAAAGCTCAGAGAGGGTCAGTGAATACCCAGGAAAACACAGCAAGTGGTAAGACTGGAGCCTATCTCCTTGATTTAGACTCTCCGGACAACGTGCTCAACCTTTTTTTAACTTGAAAATTACCTGAGATCAATCAGCTGCATAACTGACACAGATTGGTAACTTCCAACCTCAATAATCAGTATCACTCTCAGTTCCATACATTAGCCAAATCAAAAGAACAATTTCGACACTAGAGATATATAGTTTAGTGGCAGGGCACTTGCCCGGAATGCACAAGGCTCTAGGTTCAATCCGTGGTACCACCACCACCACTAGAGTAGTAGTAGTACTTGCCAATTGTTTTAAAGGCAGACCTTTATATTACTTTTAACGATAAAAGTACATGAAACAATAGAAATCAATTTGTATGTGATATTTACTATAGACCAGGTACAGCTTAAAGCAATGTACAGACCTTCATTCACTTGATCTTTACAACTGTTTATCCATAAATAGTGCTACTATCCCTGTTTGACTGATGGGGAATTTGAGGCACAGAGAGATAATACAACTACACTGAAGTCATATAGGTAGTATGTAAGAAGAGGAAAGCAGTGGCTGTTCTTAGGGAATGAACAACCTGTCCCGAACGGTTTGCGCCAGCCGCTGCAGGCCCTGCAGGTCCACCCTGCGTCTGGGTAGGGCTCTCACAACTTTCTTCTTAAAGACACCTGTTCCCACTGTTTTCTTTATATGATGAAAAGGCTGGGAGGAAAGGCTACAAATTCTCTAACAAAGAGGGGTGACTAAAAAGAAAGGCCGTAAGGAAAGCCACGCCATGTTCTCAGTGTTCTCCCTGCAGATGGCCAGCTGTTAGCTATGACAACAGGACGTGTCTGCGGATCTCGACTCTGAAGAGGGTGTATGATCCTCGATTTGGCCTCAGCTCCCAGAAAAGCCCCACTCACCTTCTCTGCGTAGCATGCTAAGTATATTACTGAGTCTCAGGAAGGGTCACCAGGGTCTCCTCTGGCTCTGCAGCCTGCAGTGAGGATGCAGTGAAGTCCCTGGGACCATCTGCCTTGGCTACCGATTGGGGGCCATGGCTAACTCTACTGTGCCTTGCTCCTCATTGAATTCTGCTTACACATTCAACGCAGCAGCTCTGTCTCTCAAACTCTGCAGTGTCCCTGACTCTCCCCAGCAGGACTGCAGAGCCAGGCAGTTCCACTCTGCTGGCTTCCTGTGACAACGAGGGCTTTGGGAATTAAAGTGTCTCACCCACCCTCAGTGTGGGAGCGACAGCCAGCTGAGCCACAGGACCATAAGCAGTCGGCTCCTGGGACAGACACAGGCCAGCTTGATTCTCAGCAGCAGCAGGTAAAGATTTCAAGAAGCTTAGTGCTTGGGATAGGCACACGGAAGGAGCTGTGCAGAGACACCAACCTCTCATCTGTTCTAGCTCCAGAGAGCTTTCAAGCCAGGAGGGACGCTGCTCATACCAAATGAAGATTTTTGGTTTAACTCAAAGCTTCCCTTTCCAACTCTCGTATGGCATGTTTTGCATTCCTGGCCTCGGCTGTGATTCTGGTAATTGCTTGTTATGTCTAAAAAGACTCACGTCGTAAGCAAGCTCAGATGGAAATGAAATATTCTGTCTTGGAGCGGTCTCATTTTTCACAGCTCGGCAATTCCCAGTGTACCCTTCTCCCCAACACCCCACTGTGTCTGGGAAGCAGGTGCCTTATGTCAACAGACACAGAACAACATTCTATGGGCGTTGGTGCCTCAGGAGACAAGACTGTCTAATCAGGCTCTAGCTTCCCCACAGATGTATCTGCTTACTATGTAATAAAAGTACCTTTGATTTCTTATACTCAAGTGAGCTGTGCTCATGCAAACAGACCAGATGTCAGTGTGGCCCTCCAAGTTGCATGGCTGACAGAAATTGCAATGTGCAGGAAGTCAGAGGGAGTGGGAACTTGCTGTCCCAAGTCTACATGGCCAGATGGAGGTTAGAGGTTCAGAGCTGGGAGCAGAAACTCCGCCAGGTCTCAGAGTGTGGGTAGGTATATAACGTAGAATGAGCTTCGGGAGGGCCGGGGATATGGCTCTGTTACTAAAGGGGTCTCCAGAGCCCATGTAAAAGCTGGGTGCGGTGGCACATATGTGTAACTCTGGAGCTGGCAGGGGAGGGCAGAGACCAGCCTGCCTGTGCCCATTTAGTAGGCTTTTGGTTCAGAGACTGAGAAAACAAAGATGGCAAGTGATAGAGGAAGATGCCTTGCCTGATATAAACTCTGGTCCCATATGCACATACTGCATGTACACACACTGACAAGTACACACAACACACACCCACGTGCACACACATGTGTGCACACACATGTACACAACACACATGCACACACATACACATACCTGTGCGCATGCATACACATGCATACATATGTACACCCACATCAACAAGTACACACAACACATGTACACACTTGAACACACACACACACACACACACACACACACACAGAGAGGCCTTAGTCACCCTCCATTGTTTGTGGTATACCTGCACAAGTCTGGATGTCTCTCACCCCCAGACTTCTTGGCAGTTAAGTGAGAATAATGAAACCTGCCCTGACTGTGACCTGCCTCCCAGGGCAGCTGTGATGAACAAATGAGGTGACAGACCTAGAAGAGCCAGCAGATTGTAAGGCGTTATTTAAACACCGGGTATTACAGATTGGACATTTCCCGCAGGGACTATCACAATGGCAGCTATGTGACTGGAAAATTAGCCTTCCGAATGTCTTCAGTCCACCCTCCCCTGTTACCACAAGGAGGTGGGTTCATTATTAAATGGTATCTAAGGTCTTTTCACATCTTTCTTGCTGCCAGTTGTCTATGCCTCAGTTTCTCTATCTGTAAAAATAGTGGTCCTTCCCTGAGAGCATATGGTGATGGCCAGAGATGCCCTGTGTATCAGCCACTTGAAAGTGTTTATGGGGAGAGAGTTGGCAGTAGAGAAGCTGTGTTATGTACTGACTATGGCAAAAAGGGTCTCCTTCAAAAGGAGGGTGTGATGATGTTTCTGAAGGTGCTTGATAACCTTTGAAGCTGGGAGAAAGGCAGAGAAAGGTAGGTAGAGTCACTGGGCAGATCTCCTGGCCTCTCCACGCCTGCATTTACCTTTGCTCTCTGAGGCAGGTTTATCATGGTGTCCGGCTTGAAGTCGTTCTTGTTCTTCCTACAGAGCACAGCGGTGATGATGATGATGATGATGGTGACCACGGCGATGGGAGCCAGCACGGCAGCGATGATCCACAGGTTGTTGGGTGGATTCTTTACCACGGCTGTGGGAAAGAGCCAGTGAGAAGACCAGGACAAAGAGCCCCAGGTAGGTGAAAGCCACCCAGACATAACTCCCAACCCGAGGCAGGAGGCAGGAAGAGGGAGCTCAAAAGCCTCTGCCCCAGCAGCTGTGTGAGGCTCGAGCTCCCCCAGCCTCAGTTTCCTTGCCCATAAAATGAGAGTACCACTTTGTGGAGCTATAGTGTGGTTCCCAGCAGAGGCGCAGTTGATACGCGCCTCTACTGTTACCAAGAGCAGAAAGCAGAAGACCAATTCGTGTCTGTTTTTCTTGCTGGTGATAATCAAAGAGGAAAAAAAACCCATGGAGATTAGGAATGGATGTTGGAGTGTCTGGAGAGAGGGCTCAGTGGGTAAGAACCTTTCCTTGCCAGCGTGAAGACCTTAATTCAAGTCTCTAGTACCCACACAGAAATCTAGGCATGGCTGTGTTTGTCTGCACTGAGCAGAAGGGGTCATAAACAAACAAATCTCAAAAGCTCATTGACTAGCTAGACTAGCTGACATGGCAAGTTTCCAGTCTCTCTATCACACACACACACACACACACACACACACACACACACACACACACGTTGGAGTCAGGAGGCAAGAGTCACCAAAAGATGACTCAAACTATAGTAGTAACATCACCCTGTGAGTGAGCAGTGGGAAAATGCAGCCCGAGCAGATGGCTCGCCCTCAGAAAGGTGTCTGGGAAAGGCCTCAGACTAATCACAAGGATCAGGCTGTTCTCAAAACCGGAGTAACGAAAAAGCAAAGTAGGGAGAGAAGTGATGAGAACAGCAGGTGTCTTCAGGGGTAGGGCAGGAATATAACCCCGAAGGGATGACGGGGAGCTGGCCATACTCTGTACCAGGATAATTTGGCTCATGCAATGTACACATTTGCCAGATGACACAATTTGTGTCACAAGATTTGTATATACATTTTACTGCAGTGTCACAAGCAGATAATAAATGCTGATCAGTGATATACCTACCACGTGTACCAGGATTGAGTTTGTGACTCACTTTGCAATGCATGTGGCAGGGGTTGAAGGGGAGGTAGATAAAGGGTAAAAAGCAACAGTGTAAAGTGCTAACTGCGGGCCCTAGAAGCATAGGTACGTGGGTATTTACTGCATAAATTTTGCAATGTTTGGTTAAGCTAAGCTAGAATATGGGGAAAAGAATTGCTTGATGTGGAGTGAGTGAGCCCCTCCCAGGATCACACACAGGGATTTTTAGGAAATACTTCAACTATATCAAAAGGACCAATTTCAGAAGTGGAATAAGAAAAACAGGAGTCTGGACAGACTCACAGAGAGACTCACAGGAAGGAGGTGACATCTGCAGTGATCCAGAGAGGAGCCAAAGATCAAGAGGGGCTTGTCCATGGCAGGGAACCTGCCCTGAATGCAGGTGTTGGGGCTGGGTGGCAGGCTGGTGGGCCTCAGCTAGCTGCTCCAGCTTGGTGACAGTGTCACTAAGGCCTGTCTAATAGTTGGCTCTCTCTTTCCACCAGGTGAACTCAAACTCAGATCATGTGATAGCAAACTCTGTCACCCACCAAGTCACCTCAGTGGTTCCCAGAGCTCAGCTCTCTACTCTCCCCTCCTGATCTGCTCTTCCTAAGGCATTTTCATCCCCACTCCTCTGCAGCTTGACCCTGAAACACATGTCACCATGGGCATTCACTCATCTTCTGTTACCACTGTAAGTGTGTGTATGTGTGTGCTGGCTAATGGGGCATCCTCAGGACCTGTGACAGGGCCTAGCTCATAATGAGTGCTTAACTAGAAGCTCAAGGCTTAAGAATATAAACTGTTATCATACCTGTTGCAATGAGACCAAGCTAGAAGGAAAAATCTCATCGCCATAATTATTCTAGTCCATGTTTTAAATTAATTTTCTTACAATCTACTTTATATTTTGGTCTCTTATATGTTTGGTTAGCACGAGTCTTCCTAACTGCTGAACTCTAGTTTCTGCTTGGCCCTCAAGGCTGAGGGCTTAGACCCTGCAGTACAAAAGCCCCACTGTTATGCACCACAGGGGGATGATCTGTCTGAGGAGCTAGCTGACCCTTTTGACTTCAACCACCTTGACTTCAGCTGGTCCCTTGTTAGCCAAGTCTATCTGTTTTCTGGCTGCCCTTGGGCTCCGAATCCTATTAGTATAGAAGTATTTCTCTTTCCACGGTTTGTATCAATCAGTGATTAATCACATTATTAACTTCTGAAAACAGCTCATTAGATAATGTGCCTCTGTTGACATTGCATTTAATTGCCACTGCTCTTAGTAGCTTGTATTTACATGTGAGTTCTGTGCCGTTAACATTTTCTGAAGCTCAGAGCATCTCTGCAAAGTATCACTAATGCCTCTTTCAGAGTAGGCTATTTTATCCTGATGGAGATCAGGATATGAGATTCATCACCTGATAGAGATACATGTATGGTGTATAAGAGTATATTGTAAATATATACACATTTGTCAATATATAAACACATACATAGCAAATTATACATTTGCATATAATTAGTAGGAAAAGAATAGTTATATGCTCTGATTTTATTTGGTTTTATTGTTTGGGTGGGTGACTTTCTTTTGGTGCAATCTATAAAATTCCTTCACCTCTACTTTAATGGTCGAGAGAACAGACTTATCTTATGAACATTAATATAGTCCTTTGCGGTCAAAATGATATTAATGTTAGGTCAGTTGAAGTCATCCAAACGTAATGTATTCATTGGCGTGTGATTTAAAAGTATGAGGCCATGGACAGGGTGCAAAGGCATGAGTGGCCATTTAAATTGCAGGGGGGTCAGTAGAGGACAGAGAGGAAAAGATGATACATAAGCTCGGAGTGCGTCCTCGCACCAGACACAATGACACAGCCTTTGCCTGCATGAGCTCTCATCCTGGTCCACAGGTGAGGAAACAGAGCCAAGGCGATTGGACAGGTTGTGAAAGGTCACCTCTCTAACAGGTCCCTTCTGAGCTATCACACATGATTGGAAGTGTGAGCCTACATCTCTATGTGTGCTCAAGCTCACACCTAACATAAGCATTCTCCCGGAGGATCCAGAAAGTGTAAACACAGACTAAGTGATTCCCTCCTGGATAGATGCTAAAAAGAGAACGAATCCATTCAACCATGTTTCCAGCTTGTTTTCTCAAACACTGGCATCTGAAGCTGGGTGAATAGATAGATAGCAGGGTGACTCTGACCAGGGCCCTACTGAGTAATGAGTATTCAGTCTGAGCCTTCCTGCCATGGCTTCTCCTCCATTCATGGGCCAGTCCATGAAGTCTGGTGGACTCCTCTCCTGTGCCTCAGACCTCACTGCTTCCACTCTTTCACTCTTCCTTCTTGTGTACCTCCTTACTCACACCCTCACACCCTCTTCTTTCTGGACCCAGGTCTTAGATGGCTTCAGGAATCATTCTGTCCCCTCCCGCCTTCTATTTAGCTGATCACTCACTGATTCACTTCATGACCCCCAGCAACTTAAGTCACTTCACCCCTCAGTATCCATAGCTCTTCTGCCTATGTTTTCTCTGCAGCACTTACCAACATCTAGTGTAATATTTGTCTATTCAGAGCAAGGATGGTGAGTGGCGAGCATGCTCTCAAGGCTAAAGCATTGGACAGGAAGGGGAAAGAGGGCTGCATGGCAGGAGGAATACCCTGGCGTGCTGGTTAGTCTTTTCTCAACTTGATACAAGCAACAGTTATCAGAGAAGAAGGAACCTCAATTAAGAAAAAAATGTCCCCAACAGATTGACCTGTAGAAATGTCTGTGGGCCATTTTCTTGACTAATAATTGATGTGGGAGGACCTAGTCAAATGTGGGTGGTGCCACCTCTGGGCAGGTGGTCCTAGGTGGTATAAGAAAGAAAACTGAATGAGCCATGGAGAGCAAGCCAGCAAGCAATGTTCCTCCATGATCTCCTCTTCAGTTCCTGCCCTGACTTCCCTCAATGATGGGCCATGACATAGAAGTGTAAAATGAAATAAACCTATTCCTCTCCAAGTTACTTTTGGTTGTAGTGCTTTGTCACAGCAATAGAGAGCAAACCAGGTTACCTGAAGACCAGGCTACCAAGAGACCTGAGTGTGTGTTGAGCAGGAGCTACCATGAAGATCCGTTTTCAAGAATGTGCACTTTATCCTGTAGATGATGGAGAGATAATAATGTCCCTATGGAGTTGATGTAAGGGCAGAACTCAAATGTGATTACAGTGATTCTAACTGCAGCATGGAAGACAGATCACTGTGAGTGTGGGCAAACTCCTGCTGTGGATGACAGTGGGGACAACAAAGACATGGAGAATGGCACTGAAGAGACCTGAACGAGCCAGGGAATGGAGACAAAGAGGTGAAGGTGAAGGGTCAAAGCGAGATGGCTTTGGGAGTGGGCAGCAGTGTTTGCATCCCTAGTCCAATCTCCTTGTCATTCCTCAACACTAGACTTTCCCAGAAGGCTCCACAAATCTAGCTTGATGTGAACTCCTCTTCTTTCCTCTTCTCTTAGTGTCTTTCATTGTCCCCACCATCCATCATCAGCAAACTCCTCCTGGCCTCAGCCCCTCCCTTCACTTCTTGCACTCACTGAGAACAGTTCTCCCCATCCTTTCCCATCTACCGCAGGTCAGGAGCAGAGAGGAAGTCTCAAAACAAACAGGCCAAAAGGAGCAGATAGCCTGGACCAGAGAAATGATGGAGAGGAAGGGCCAGTGAGCCTGGTTGCTGAGAATGCCCAGTGAATGGTGATGTATCCTGGGATGTCTTAGTCAGGGTTTCTATTCCTACACAAACATCATGACCAAGAAGCAAGTTGGGGAGGAAAGGGCTTATTGAGCTTACACTTCCACACTGCTGTTCATCACCAAAGGAAGTCAGGACAGGAACTCAAGCAGGTCGGGAAGCAGGAGCTGATGCAGAGGCCATGGAAGGATGTTATTTACTGGCTTTCTTCCTCTGGCTTGCTCAGCTTTCTTTCTTATAGAACCCAAGACTACCAGCCCAGGGATGGTACCACCCACAACGGGCTCTCCTCCCCCACTCCCGCCTTGATCATTAATTGATAAAATGCCTTATAGCTGGATCTCATGGAGGCATTTCCTCACTTGAAGCTCCTTTCTCTGTGATAACTCCAGCTTGTGTCAAGTTGACACACAAAACCAGTCAATACATAGGGTATCTAGAGAGGACTGCAACAGGATATAGGTATGTGTGGATGGTGTACTTAGATGAGTGTTCATGCCCAAGTATGCATGGAGGCCAGAGGGGACATTAGAGATCCTTCACAGTTACTCTCTGCCTTATTACCTTGAGATATACCCATTAGAAAACCCCAGAAATCCTCCTGTTTCTAACCCAAAGATGAGTTATTGTGTGCACAGCCACACAGGACTATTTATGTGGTTGTTGGGGAACTGAACTCAGAACTTCATTCTCTTAGCCTTTGAACCATCTCCCCCTGGACCTCAACCTGGGATTTCAAAAGAGGAGAAGGAATTATCTGGACACAGTAGGGGAAACAAGGATGAGGTTGCTTGGCAACCTGTTATGTTGTCCTCACCAGTTGTCCCTGCTCAAATCTCCAGCCTTAAGCTCAGCTGTCAACCTCACCTCATGATGCCTGGAGAGAGCAGAACCAATCAGAATGTACCCTTGGGCTTCAGTTACCAAATGCACCTGGTGCTGTTTTCTTTCTCTTTATAATAAAAAGGTCCACGTGGTATCTCTCCACATGTGCACTAGATCCAACCTCCTTGCAAGTTTCTCCTCTTCTTCCCTGTTGCCACCTATTCTCTCTTACAGCATCCCCACAGATGCTCACCCAATGTCTCAGCATGCCCACAACTGTGCTATTCATCTTCCCTTTTGTCACTATTGTCCCTCATGATCCTCTTCTTACTTTCCAGAGTCACTACTAGAAGGGCCACCAAAATCTTCACCTGGCCAAACTCTATCAATCTTTATCCCATTGCGCAGCCTCTGGAGAATCTAGGCAAGCACAGCAGCTCACTCCTTCCCATGAGAGTTGCATGTGAGCTTCCTTTCTGGAGCCAAAGAGCCAGGCAGTTGTGAGTTTCCCAGTGGAGGTGCTTGGAACTGAACTTGGGTCCTCTGCAAGAGCAGTAAGTGCTCTTAATCTCTGAGCTATCACCAGGTGCGCGCGCGCGCACACACACACACCCATGTGTTGGTACTTTGTGAATTTGACATTATGCACCGCAATCCCACTTCTCTCCCTCTACCCTCATACCCACCCTCCACCCTTGCAACCTCCACTCCAACAGAAAAAATATCTCATTGTGGACGCTATAGTGTGTCATCGTGTCCCACAGTATACACTTTTGTCTACACTTTTCTTTGCATGCAAATGTTCATCGCAATGATTCATTGGTCTGGTACAAGGCCTCTGCTACTCTACCAATGTTGGAACCTCACTGGGACCCCTCTTGGATATCCAGTTGTTGCCCTGTGTCATGGAAACCCTATAGTTTTGGATCTGCAGGACCCTTCATGTGCTCTAGCAGTTCACTGATGGAGTATATATTGGGGTGGGCCAATTCAAAGCCCTTGATTTCAGTCTGAGAGGTTTCTGAGCTGGTCAGCCTCCCAGATCTCCTGCTCTCACACTCTCAGGGCTGGCTCACTGGCAACCCCCACAACCAGGGCCAGCTCTACCCTGCTGCCCAGGCAAGGTGCAGGGCCTGCTCTCTTAAGTGTTGCAGTGGTGAGGGACATGGTCAGCTCTCCTGCTCTTATGATAGCTCTCCAGGGCCAGCTCTACCACCTGCTGTAGATGGCAAGGGGCAAGGGTGGAGACGGCATCTCTTCCTCACCAACTCTGCCACGTGGTAGACATGTTATAGGACTGGCTCGCTCCAGCCACTAAGGTCAGCTCCACTGTGCTGCCCCCGTGAGGTGATGTGCAGGGCCTGCTCTCCCAAGTGTTGCAGCTGTTGGGGTGCAAGGCCAGTTCTCCTGCTCTCACACCCCCAGGGCCACCTCTCCCAGGATGCCCACGTGAGGGATGGGGCCAGTTCTGCACAGCCCTCAGACATCAACATGTCCCCAGGCTGCAGCCCAGACCGGGAGCATCTGTCTAGCCTTTGGTGGTAACAGACCCCTGCTTTTGCAGGGCCACAGACCCATATGTGGCCCCTGGTGGCATCACCAGCTACTCAGGACAGGCTGTTCCTGACTACCCTTGAGTATTCAGTTCTGCCTCTCTTCAATGTGCCCACCTCCTTCTGTTTCCCTTCTCTTCCATTTCTCTACCACTGACTTGTACTTCTTAGTGGCTCCTGGACTCTCTGAGTGTCTGGGGTCATCTCAGGAGTGGTCTCAGAAATGCAATGTCCTGCATGTGCATCATAGTGCAGGGCAGGGCAGGACAGGGCATGGCAGGGCAGGGCAGGGCAGGGCAGGGGTCATTTTGGGCATGGTCCGCCACCCCTGGACCTGTACTGTGCTGGACCTGTGGTCATCTCAGGCTAGCTCCATGTCCAGGCCCCATGGCACTGGTCTGGTGGTTGTCTCAGGCTCACTATCTGTCTGGACATGACATGAGTGGCCCCATGTCAGGGTCATCTGTCTTGGGCTCATACCTGCCTGGGCCGGGTGGTCCCAGGCAGGGTTCTTCTAGTCTCCAGCTCTCCCTGAGAGCCCGTCAGGGCCTGTGTGGGCCTGGACTGGTGGTCATCTTAGGCTCGCTTTCTTAAGGGAATGTCGGGCTACCAATCATTCACAGGTCAGAACGCTGATATAGCCCCTCTCACTTCTCTGAGTCGATGGCGCTCAGGATCTTGGCTGCTGCTGTCCCCAGGAGTCTTGCATGGCATGTAACCTGCAATGCCCCTGGGGACAGGCCCACTAGCTTTTTGCTCTTCTGTCCCCTGCACCTCCCGCCAGCCCTTGCCATTCCTCGGGTTTCTCTTCCACACACAGCAGGTTATTCTTTTCCTGAGCCTGTCTCCCCTTCTGTAGTTTGGAGCTGAATAAATAGAGCCCTAGTAGAACAGAAGGTAAATGAATGAGTGAGTGCTGCAATGACTGCTGCAGAGAGAGTACTGGCTTTAATACCCTTCTTCTGTCCCTGGTTCCAGAGACCCCTTCAAAGAATGCCCCTCCTTCAGGTCTCATGGGTGGCTCTATGCATCAACAACTCTGTCCCTCAGAGCCAGGAACCAGGTGTCTGTCACCCACTTCTGATGTCCTCCAGTACCAAGTATAGTTCAAAGAGAACTGAATGTTCACTGAATCAAATTACCTATAACTCCCCCAGCATATAAATATGATCTCAGCTGCAGTTATTTTTTTGTAGCTAAATTATTCTGGATTTGGATAGGAAGAGGAGATAGCACTTGGGGGCCAAGTAATAATATTATTATTATCTACCATCATTTAGATATTGCAAACCATACCTCTTTCCTAAAGCCTATGGCTTTAACAGGAAACATAGCAGATTGATTTGCAAACCTCACAGAACCAAACTGTGTTCAGCCATAAGACCGTTCATATGATCTTAGAGGACCGCTGTGATGCACAGAAAATATTTAATGCCATTAAAGCACTGAATGCAGAGACTCCTTACGGTCAGCTTGTAGAAGAACAACGTGATGCAGGGTCAGGGCCATCCTCTGCGAGTCGATGGTACTCAGGATCTTGGCTGCTGCTGTCCCCAGCAGTGGCTTCCCGTTGTACAGCGTGTAGTACGTCAACTCTGCCGGGTCCTTTGGTCCTGGTACTCTCTGCATCTTTACCATCTTTCAGAAAAAGAGAGGCGGGGTGTTGCCTGAACATCTTGGACCAGCCCTGCATCCCCCGTGCCATCAGAAGGCTCAGCCTCGTCCAGGCACTGAGGCCTGCTGTCCCCTAGTGGGCCCACTGTGACATTAGACATTAGACCTGTGATCCTCCCTCCAGCCAGAGTCCCAGGAAGCTTGTTATCCCTGGGACTGGAGACTGGAGGAGAAAGAGGGGTTGAAAAACAACAACATCTGCAAAGTTTGGAGCTGGGAGAGTGATATTTCCCAGTCTCCACTGAGCTCTGGCCTTGTTTGAAAATCGGCCTTTATGTTAATATAGTACATACTAGGCTATCCCCAAACAAGGTGCTTGATTTCAAAAACCTTCAACTGCCTGAAAGGGGAAAAGAAGACCTATCTGTCTATACAATGGAGGCAACCTCTGATAGAAACAGTATTTGGAAACCAAAACATTTTTTTTCTAAAACATCTCTGTAGATTTTTAAAAAAAAAAAAAACCTACAAAATTTACATTAGATGAAAAAGCATCAAACAATGAAAACAATGCATAGTCCCTCCTCTGACACTGGAGAACTATTATCACCTTGGAGCTTTTGTTCCTAAACTTTGGCTTTTCTACACAAACCTTTTCTTTGTTATCTTTTAAGATCATCATAATCTCTACATGGCATCACACCTCACTTTTTATGGGCTTTTTTTATGTGTGCAATGCATGTACACATATGTGACATGATGCATGTGTGGTCAGAAGACAACTGGCAGGAACAGGTTCACTACTTCTGTCATGTGGGTCCCTGGATTTGAACTCAGGTCCACAGACTTGGTAGCAGGTGCCTTTACCTGCTGAGCCATCTCCAAGGCCTGAGGCTCAACATTTTTACTTTCCTCTTTAAATGGCCCAGCATATGTCAAGAGCAGAAGCATTTCTTCCCATGTGGCATTCAACTATCTGCCTCATAAAATGGCCTAACAAGTTCCTTATTGTTAGACATTCAGAGTGTTGCTTTTAACTTTTGTAATTACAAATTGATAATTATAAGTGGAAAGACATCGATTCCAATATGGACATAGTGTTCTGTTGTATGTATGCAGGTGTGTAAACATGGAGCATTTAAGGTTCCAGCTTGTAGCTCTTAGAATTAGCAATTGATAAACATTATATTATAGTATTTTCAGAGTATACATTAGATGTTGAGATTCATAGAATATAAAAAATTTTTACAAAAGTGTTTATATAATAAGTTCATTAACATCCACCACAACAACATCATACCTGAAATCCCTGAAAAAAATCAAAAAGTCTTTAGGACTAAACTGAATAAATGATGAATGAATTATGGAAAGTCACACAATAGAATATAATGAACAGGCTACTCTAGTTCATATGTGGATTAGAAATTACAGAATATAAAATTTGAAACAGGAAAAGCACATGGAGGGGAAAAACCTACATAAAAAATACAGGACAGATTTAATACAAAATTCAGAACCATGCTCAACTTGGATAGGAAGAAAGGGTGTGTAATTTTAAAAAGTTAATGTTGTGTGTGTGTTGTGTGTGTGTGTGAGTGTGTGTGTATGTGTGCATGCCCATCTGCATGTGTGTTGTGAGGTGTGGATATGTGTGTCTCTGTTTGAATCTGTGTGTGTGTGTGTGTGTGTGTGTGTGTGTGTGTGTGTGTGTTCTAGCTTTAGGAGTCTTTCCCCATCACTTTCTACCTTTTTTTTTTTTTGAGACAGGGTATTTCACTGAACCTGGCACTCACAAATTCAGCTTGGCTAGCTGGCTTGGGAACCCCAGAATCCTCCTGTTAACTTCATTCATTTCCATCTTGTTATGGATTTCTTACCAAGATTTATCTGGGTATGTCAGCGGCAACCTAAAGTTTCTATAGAGAGAGATTTGTGTGTGTGGGGAGAAACCCCACTTGCTTTACTCTGACTTTCTGGAGAGCTACAGTCAAGTGCTCTGAGCAATGAGAAAATACAGAGATGGCAATCTCTAAGACATGCAGAACTCTTAGGGTTACGAGCAGCACTGGGCTTGTAAGATGGCCCTTTCTCTCCCTCGGACTGATGCAAATCCCTCGTCACAGCCATGTGGTCACCAGTGACTTGCTTTCTGTCATTAGGAAAAGCATGAGTTGTAGGGCTTATATAGAACAGTCCTACAGGGTGAAATCACAATCCTGGCATGGGAAATGAACCATCCTTTTTCCTAGGGATGGGCTGTCATGGTGCGGATTTTCAGAACTAAATTGACATCCAATAGGGCAATGAGCATAACACGCTGCTGCTCATTAGGAGACATGGAATGACTACAAGGGTTGCGGTGCAACTCATGCAGGAGAGAAGATGCATGACTTTCAAGAAGGCATGGGGATGTGATCTGCAGACAGATTGTGCTACTGTCTGCGATTTCCACATAGACAGCATGACACTGTGCATCTGTGAAGGGCATAGTGGGAGTTCGTAGGCCAGTGGAAGGCCACACTACAGGAGGTCATCTGTGATGTGATACCAAGATCAACAGAGCTTTTTCAAACATGTTAGCATAACATGTTAGAGATGGATGCTCAATGGCGATATGGAACTTAATCATATTCAAGCTGTCAAATGTGCTATGGATGTTCTCACTCTAGGAGGAGTGTGAACTGGCTAAGGTGCGAAGGGAAGTTCGATAGCCCTCCCAGGGACTATCTCAAGTGTCTTGAAACTAACCCGGAGAAGTTTGTGTTAGTAGTTTCTTTGGGAGGTATGAGGAACTGACAGGAGGGTCTGAGGTGACTCTGGACCTTTCTGCTTTGTGAATACCTGAATGTAAAGACTCCTTTCCTGGTAATCAAGTTGCTAACAATGAAGAAGAAAGATACTGACTAAGCCTCAAAAGCTTCAGAGGAATGTTGATCAAGTGGCTGAAGTCAGTTGGCAGCAAGGATATGCCTCTGGGCACATGGAATTATTTCCAGGACCCCCCCCCCCAGTCATTAAAAAGCACCGATGCACACACCTACCTGCACAGTATAGCTTCCCAAGGTGGTAGCACGTTTAAACCTCCGGCCCTGCTGCTGGGACATCATGAACAGCTGAGCCAGGCGCTGCTCCATGACCCGGGCAAAGCTCTGGTTGTGCAGGCCCACCAGTGAGTTGTCCACACCCTGGAGCACTGAGGATGCAGAAGGCAGAGGGGTTGCTCAGAGCACAGACTTCACGCGAACTCAATAACTACACCGCCACCTGCCCCACATAGCTGAGAAGGGCCTACCTTACACTGGGGCTTGGCCAACTTTACCTATTTCTCCTCCACAACCTGACCTCACTTCTCCAAAACATTATGAGTTAAGAATCCTGGCCCATATATTACATATGTTGGAAAAGTTAGTGACCGGCCCAAGGCAGCTAGTAAGTAGCAGGGTCAAGGTACGAACCCAAGCTCAAATAACTCTTAAGCTTGTGCCTTTCTTCTGTAAGTTGTGGCATCTAGAACACCTCCTGCATCAAACCCAAACTTTCAAAGATGCTACATGCTGCAAAGAGTCCACAGGGGACACTGCCGAGCTGCAGGCTTAGGGTTGGGGCTGGTTCTCACTTGCAAACCCTAACTCAGTTTATTTCTCTTTCTCAATAGCCTTGTGGAGGATTCAGAGTCATCCTGGAACTTGAGCACATACATTTGGGCAAACTCTGCTGCTCAGTAGCCTTATATCTGCCTATTAGGTAGGATCATTCTGTTGCTATCCCTAAAGCCATGAAGGGCCCCTCAGGTCATCTCAATTCAAGAATAGGACAACCTAATGGGAGGAGTGTGTTGTCTCTCACTTCTTATCAATCATAGGGCTTTTGGCAAGCCACTGAGATACAGTCCTCTGTAGAAAGGGCAAAGAAGGGTACCTCAGAGAAAGGACTTGGCTAATGGGCTCTAAAGGTCAAAAGGAAGAGGATGCAAAAGGCAGTTTGGCCCTGTCTATGGAAGGTACATGGGCTCAGTTTCTGGCCTTCCCTTTCTTTGGCTATATCTCAGCAGCCATTACTTGGATTATCTGGGACAACAGGAGAGACGATGACAGTGGTGTTGCAAGCCAGTGCATGGATGAGAATTGTAATGAGCTCTAGGGCTTCTCTAAAGCTTTCTACAAGGAAGAGTGCCTGTTCTCATCTACTTCCAGAGTCCAATCCTTGTTCTCCATCTCTTGGGAAGCATCTGCACCCCAAGCATGCAAGCATTGCCTTCAGACACAGTTGTACCCTAAATTTTAAATGTTCAAATTAATTATCTCTCCTTTTTCCCCCCTCAAAACTCACAAGGGTTTGGGGATGGGATGGAAGAATCTTCATTTAATAGAGTTGGTTCTACCACAGTCCAGAGCAGTATCACGAATACCATCCATCCACCAAGATACATAAACGGCCCCATCTAAAGAGCATGCTGTCTGTAGCTGCTACTCTGGCAGGGTGTTGCATTCGGCCAGCACCAATGACTGAATCCACACAGGGCCAGACTAAGCCATCAAAAATGACGTTCATACTAGGATCAAGAGAGAAATAAAACCCACAGTGGGTCTCTGAAATAATTTCTTTGAAGCCATAAATGCCAAGTGATCCCCTGAGGGTATAAAGCATGGCTCTAGGGCCCTGCTGAGAGACTCTAGCTTGTTTCTAACTCTAGCCAAAACCCTGAAAACAGAGATGAATGCTGTTGTGGTGTGTGTGTGTGTGTGTGTGTGTGTGTGTGTGTCACAGATTGCTTTATGCAAATCTCAGTCATGATTCAAAGGCAGACCCCAAGTCAAGGCAATAGTCAAGGAATTCTAGGAGATGGGAATGCCTCGGTCACTCGTGGTTGTTTGTATTATGGGCGTTCTCTATGCCACTGAACTGTAAGTTTAAGATGCTTAAAGGGGGGCATTTTACCCCATGTGTATTTTTACTGCATTTCTGTTTTTAAAAATGCTCCTAGGAGAGTACAGGAGAGGGTGGGAATCGCTCCAGGAATGCAGTCGTCAGCGCCTAATGGTGTGTGTGTCACTGCAGCTGTCCAGAGAACAAGTGGGTCCTTCTCTGTGTCAGCAGGGTGATGCTGGGGGTCGGGAGCAGGGTGTGAGTCTGAGTCATGGCTCCCTTCCTGAGACAAGCCACAGAGTTCAGTAAATAAGGCCTTTAATGGTGGTGCTATAGGACACCACTATGAGGGAGGTGTTGCTGTCACATGCCCCCAACCCACTGGCTTTGCTAGGTACATTCTTGACAAAGGAAGAATGGCCTGAAAGGAATGGGCCTAATCCCTGCATGCAGCTCCCCTACCTTCCTTCAAGGACTTTAGCACATTCTCCTTGACCTGTCTGCCTTCCTGGAAGGCAATGGAGGTGTGTGTACACACACACCTCCCTCACAGTGACACAGTAGCTCAAAACCCTTAGTACATCAGCCAGGGCCCTCTCACCACCCACTCTTAGTCACTACAGATCCAGACTAGAAAAGGCATTGCAAGTCCCTGGCTGTGTTCAGAGGAGCTAGGTCCAAATGTCCAAGACTGTGACCTTTCCCTTCTCATTTTATTTGTAATCATACTGACTCTAAGATCCACCATCAGGCATGGGTCAGCCTCCCCCACTTGAGCTAAACTGTTTCATGTGTAGTTGAATCCCACACATTCAAACTCCAAGAGCCTCCATGCTCAGCTAATGTCCTCTCATCCTACTGGTGAGTGTGAGAAACCTGGGGGCCCCAGGGGACTGGTGCCAGGACACACAGTAAGAAGCTGAGGTGAGACGAGAATAAAGTCACTCATTATTGGATCTAGGACATTTCGTCTCTGGTGAGCAAAACAAAAGCAGACATATAAATTTGAGATGACCTCTTACATCTATTAGTGACCAGTATCTTATGGACTTGCTGATTACCTAGGCTGCCTGGCCAGTGAACCCCAGAGATCTGTCCACTTCTGCATCTTCTTTGATGTGGGTTCTGGGGAATCTAACCCAGGCCCTCATGCCTGCATGACCAGCCCTTAACCTACTGAGCTATCTCTCCAGGCCCTAGTCACTAATACCTGAGTATCTCTATCTTGCTTCATTTCTATAAAGCCAATTGTAGGGTCTGTGGATGGCAGGACAGCCAAGCAAATACCCTCGTCACTAGCTCCCTGTCACAAGCCCTTTCTTCCTTTTGTGATAGAGCAGATTGGCAAAGATGCCCGGGAGTTTGTAAAGTGGTCCTGGTTCTGGTGGAAGGCAAAAGGGTCATGCCAAAACTGTTCCAGTTCCTTGCAAGTACTAACTGATGCCACCACCAGAGAGACAGTGGCAACTCTGTTTTGATCACTAACTGCAGTGCCAACAGCAGCAGTGAGGAAGGAGTTTACGTGAGTGTGAAGGATTAAGTCGCAGGAGCCCAGAAGACTGAGTGTGGCTTCCTCTCAAGGTAATGATGCCACTAAAATGAAGACAGGCAAGGCGTGGGGAGATGCGGAGGGGATGCCATCAGTGGTTGCCAAGGGCAGCCTGTGTTTAAGGATGGATTATGATCACTGAACGTAAACTGTAAAGTTCAGAGACGGGGGAATGCCTGTGAAGGGAAAGGCACCATTGCTTGAGGAGGACACGTGATTCTGCATGGTTATGTAACGCACTGGCTCATGTGTTGCTTGGTTAGTGCTCCCCGCGCCCTTCTCTCTCAGGCTTGCATCCTGGCAGGGTGGCTTCTAATCTGTTACACATGTGCTTCATTAGTTTGCTTTCTTGGCAGTTAAAATGATCTCTGTGTACTGAAGACATTGCAGTAGGGGGACCTAGGTGATCTGTCCTTTAGGAGGGAGCTGAGGCAGGCATCATCAAGCAGGGTGGGAACTTCGTGGATGGCAGCAATCCTCCTGCCACTGGTGAGGGACAGCGGTGAGGGACGATGGTTGAGGGAGGAGAGTTTGGGGTGGCCGCTCACCTAGATACATTCCCACGCCTTGAAGGATAGTCCTGCCTCCTTGTGATGGGCTGGACTGTGTTCCCCAAATACATGTGTGTGAGCCCCAGCCTCCAGTATATCAGAGGGTAACAGTATTTGGAGAGAGGGTCTTTAAAGGGGTAATAACATTAAAATCAGGTCACAAGTATGGGCCCTAATCCAGTGTGTCTGGTGTCCTTATAAGGAAAGGAAATCAGGACACAGACAGGCTCAGAGGGAAGAACAGGTGGGGACAAATGGGAGAGATGACCAACTTCAAGCCAAGGAGATGGGAAGAAGGCACAAAGGTATCGGCGCCTTGGTCTCAGACTCTCCGAACATGGAGAATGTGACTTTCAGTTGTGTACACGCTGATGGCCAGGCTGGTCACTTTGCTCCTACGCACATCTGTCCTCTCCATTTGCCTCAATAATGCTGTTGCTCATTTTAGAGCCACAGTGTGGCTTTTAAAAAACACAAACAGAATGCCTTTGCTGTTTCTTAAGGTTCAGCTGAGAAATGTCAAGGGAAAAAGAGAAAATGTCACCAGAGCACTCTGACTCTTGGACTCCCACTCGACCTCATCGTCGGGGCACACTGGGATTGGTGTGGGGTGGGCTGTGTCTCCTAAGAAGGAGCAGTGCACATATGGCCCTCCTCTGGCTTTGTTTTGGGTTTCTCAGGGCAGATAGGCCGTCCATCTGTTCAGCTAGCCACTCATGCCGATGTTCCTCAGACAGCACACACTGTGTCTGAAAGGCTGAGGAGGGACCATTGAGCTAACAGGTTTGAATTGTTCATCAGTAAAGATCGTCCCTTTACTCGATTCCCTATTCCCTTCCAGCTCTATAGAAGGAGGCTCTTGACTTATAAGGCAGGACCAAAGGACCCTGTCACCAAATGGCACCATTTTAGACAAACTGGTGATGCTATGAAGAGGGAATTACAAAATTAAGAGGTTACCTGTGATGACCCAGTAGTCTCTGGTTGTTTCTGATGTGTCAAGGTTGGGATATTCCAGTGCTAAAATAAATTAAAATACACATCAAATTTCTTTGATAGGTTTTATGAGTAAAAATTATCAAAGAAAACAGAAGCGACAGGCTGGCAAGTAGTTTAGGTCCTATACTGCCATTTCTGAGACCTCTGAGGTACTCAGGTCAAACTATCTCATTGTATGAAAAAGTGACTCAGAAAAGAGACAACCTGTACAGGGAGCTCAGATTAGTGGGTTTGTCTCTTTGAACTTTTCCCTCCAACCTTCTTAACTGGGGCAGCTTTACTATCAACACCCTCAGGTGCAGCCTGTCATAGCAGGGGTTTCCTCTGTAGAGATTATCTAGTACCAGGAAGGTCATAAGGAATGACTATCTCTAAATGGGATCTTTCCAGTGCTAAGGGCTTACATGTGGCACACCAGTGTTGGGAGGAGAAGTTATCATCTTGCTTTACCAGCATGGTGACTGTGAGAGTTCACACATGTAAAGGACATTATACAGTGCCTGACATATAGTCAGGGCTCAATAAATCCTTCATATTTGTGTGCACGTGTATGTGTGTGTGTGTGTGTGTGCATGTGTACATATGTACACATGTGTATGTACTCCAGAGGATGATGACGAGTGTCTTCCTCAATTGCTCTCCACCGTATTTTCTGAGACAAGAGTCCTTTCTAAACCTAGAACTTGTTGATTTGACTAGCCTGACTATCCAGTGGGCTCCCAGAGCTAGGTCCTCTTGTGCCCAGCACTTGTGTGACAGCTGTGAGCATCTCACCAGCACTTGTGTTACAGCTGTGAGCACCTCACAAAAAGCAGACTTTTTTTTAACATTGGTACTGAGATCAAACTCAGATTCTCAGGCTTACACAGCAAGCACTTTACCAACTGAGCCATTTCCCCAACCTCTGCTGCCCAGTTCAACTTAACTGATTGTTATCAGAATACCAAGCTAGTGGAAGACACTCCCACACCTGCTGCCCCATGACATCTGCTATCTTTTATGACTTTGTTTGTTTGTTTTTCAAGACAGGGTTTCTCTGTGTGGTCCTAGATGTTCTGGAACTTACTCTATAGACTAGACTGGCCTGGAACTCAGAGATTTGCCTGTCTTTACTTCCCAAGTGCTGGGATTAAAGGCGTGTGCCACCACTGCCTGGCTGATATAATCTTTTTATAAAGTCCAGAGTCATCCTTGGTGCCTAAAAATTTATAAGATCATTCCAGTAAACACATATTCAAAAACTTCTCAGTGGCTGCTAGGTGACAAGTACATCTTCTACATGCATGCATATACACACATATACGTACACATACATACACACATACACACACATACACATACAGACACACACATACACACACATATACACATACAGACATACACATACTTACACACATACACACATACACACAGACATACACATACATACACATACACACATACACACATACACATATACACACATACACACATACAGACATACACATACATACACATACACACATACAGACATACACATATACACACACATACACACATACAGACACACACACATACACACATACACAGACACATACACATACACACATACAGATATACACAGACACACACATACACACATATGCATATATATACACATACACGTACACGTACACACACATACACATACACACATACACACACAGATACACATACATACAGACACATACAGAGAATCTCATTTATTTATAGTATCAAAACAACTACAGAAAGAAACTATGAAATACATTTGCTAATAGGTATATTTTAAGAGGAAATCTTTTCCAGTGATCTTTTGAAATGTAATGATTAAATTTAGGGTACAGATCATCACTCCCTTTGGCTACCAGCAAGTGTCTAGTGACAAACGTGGGCTGCACTATCTTCAAAGTCTATGTTGACCGTGCAGTAATGAGGATTATGTAACAAGCATTCAAGAGAGCCAAGGCCTCAGACTATGGAGACATCAAGTGAAGTCAACTCAATCCCAAAGTCTGTAGCCAGCTGGACCTGAAGGTCTAGGAACATTTGTGGAGGAGAGAGAAAACCATGGCAACCTGGAAGGTAGTGCTCAGAGCACAGGTCCCAGTGCAGCCCTATTAGCTGTGGGAGAGTGGATATCCTGTGAAAATTTGCACTGGGGGAGGGCCTTCAATTTTCTCTTCTAGTTTTACACCTGCCTGATAGGCTTATTGTAAGCATCACACATTGGCTTTCTTGCAGTGTGCAATGAACTTTTTGTTAATTCAACTCACATTTGTTGTATTCTCAGTTGCTCAAGATAATACAACCTAGCACCACAGAGGCTCTTCTGTTTTGTGGAGAAAGATCCCCAAGGGAAACCACGGGCCCTTCTGTGTGAGGCCGTGGCGCACGTACTCACGTTCAGCGATGGCGAGTGGCGGGTAGGTGAGGTAGAAACCCACCAGCTCAGCCGAGAGCTGGCTAAGGAGGCTGCTGGCCACGGTGCCGTTGAGGAACGAGCTCTGATTGCCCACAGCATACACCAGTGTGACGGCTTGGGAGGCATTGGACGTGCTCACGATCTGAATGACACAGGAGCAAAGGGGAAGGAGACAGGCCAAATAAGGTGAGGGTCTGTGTCATGGAGGCCGAGGAAGGGACGTTTCAACAGAAGTCGTGGGTTGCGATGGAAGGGCAGTGGGGAGACAGCAAGAAGGAAAAAAGAATAGCAAGTCATTGTTTACAGATCGCAGGAGCATGCCAGGCACTGGGCTACGGGCACCTCATCTCCATCTTGATCTAACCCTGGGAAAAGCATACATTTATGACTGCCTTTCATGAATGAGGAAAACAGGGCCTAGAGTTACAGGGATTTGCCTAAGGTCATAAAGCTTACCCAGAACTAGCGGTTTGAATAGGTTTGGCCCCCTGTAGACTCACGTTTGAATGCTTGACCCATGAGGAGTGGCACTCTTAGGAGGTGTGGCCTTGTTGGAATAGGTGTGGCCTTGTTGAAGGAAGTATATCACTGTGGGGGTGGGCCTGAGGGCTTATGCTTAAGCTCCGCCCAGTGTGGAATTACACTCCCCTTCTGGCTGCCATTGGATCAAGATGTAGAACTTTTGGCTCCTTCAGCACCAAGTCTACCAGCACACTGCCATGCTTCCCACTATGGTGACAATAGACTGAACCTCTGAAAGTGTAAGCCAGCCCCAATTAAATGTTTTCTTTTATAAGAGTTGCCTTGGTTACAGTGTCTCTTCACAATAAAACCCAAACTAAGACAGTAACAGTTAAGATTTGAACCCAAGCAGTCTTGATTTTCAGCTTTTAGCTATTCGAATATCTTTTCTAAGGGCTAAACTGTCTCAAATGGCTTACAATTCTGGAGGTATAAAGTTGAACATACAGATATCAATGGAGAGTCCCACTGTCAAATGTTCTGGGATCTTTCATATCAAAAGGAATGTGCACCTGGTGTTTTGAGCAGGGTGACAATACAGGCATAACAAGAATTCAGAAATACAAGATAAATCGTTTATAGAGCAGTTGCTTTGTTTTGTGAGGCATTAATTGGTGTGAATTATGAGGAGAAACGTTCTATAAGACAGCATGGGTTTCTTCTCATGCTCATCTTATTTTATCTTTTAGTTGCCGTGGGTGGGAATGAGGTTTTCTGGGTCAATGTACGGATAAAAATATCTCAAACATTTGAAAATCATGAGCAGGAGAAAACTCACTGATCGGCAGGGAGCTTTTGCTGGGCTGTGTGCAGTGTGTGCCCTTTCTCTCTAGATCTCCTTGCCACTGCCCTGTATGTCACAGAGGGCATCCCATAGGCCAGCCCCCAAGGGCTATACAATGGTTTCTTTGTCCAGTGGTGTTAGCTAAAGGGGCCTGAGTGGGCCTGGGAGAGAGGAAGGGAGATCAGAGCACAGATGCCAGGCCACCCTCCCTGTGGGCACCAGGGCCCAGGTATAGCCTGGGTACTGTACTGTCCCTGCCTGCACATTCAGCTGAGGCATGTTACAGATGGAACTCTCGGGGTCCTTTGAGTGCCGTCTTTCCCACCTGGCTTACTGAGATGTCGTCTCTGAAGCTTTGCTCAGACCTGACATTGAGAAAACTCCTCAGAGCAGCTTCTCCACTTTGCCGTCTACTGTCCCCACATGAGGCAGTTGTCTCAATTTTCCAACCAAGAGCCACAACCCGTTGATTAAGGACAACCAGTGAACATTCCTGTCCAGCTCTTTTTCTCCTCCCAGAAAGTAATTCTGGGACGTGTTTTGGCCACATTCGGTCTGTATTCAGACCTCTGTCCCCAAGTGCTTAGAAGAGCTCTTTCTGACCATTCAAAAGGGTTCACTAGGGACTAGAGAGACGACTCAGTGGTTCAGGCTGAAGGCATTTGCCGCTCATTCAGAGGACCTGGCTTTGATCCTCAGTGCCCAGGTCAGGTGACTCACAACCACCTGTAACTCCAGCTTCAGGAAATCCAGTGCCCCCTTCTGGCTTCTTAGAGCACCCAAATGCACATACACACAGACACATACACACATACACGCACTGCACAAATAAATAATAAAAACAAATCTTAGTAAGATCTTTTTACTTTTATCTCTATTGTGAATATTTTCTGAATACTTGTCACCTTTCAATAGCACTAAATCTCCCTAGACCACCAAGGAACCCATAAAGCTAGTACTATATAAATATGTATAAATATATAAATATGTATGTATGCACATATATGTATATATACATATATAAAATTATCTACATATATACCCATAAAGCTAGTACTATATAAATATGTATAAATATATAAATATGTATGTATGCACATATATGTATATATACATATATAAAATTATCTACATATATACATATATCCTATATTCAATCAGGTAACTTATGCCTTTTTGTTGTGAAAAATATATGTATATATGACAGAATTTAATATTTTAACCATTCTAAGCATATAGTTCATCGGCATTTAGTAGATTTTTGTTCTTTCTTTCTCTTTTTTTTTTTTTGCCAAGGATCAGCAACACCCATCTTCAGAACTTTCTCACTGCCCTCAACTTTAACCACCAAACAGCCCCCAGCTTCTCCATCCTTTTATTCCTAGGTTGATCTTGTAACTAAGATTACTGATTATTCTGCAACTCTAGGTATGTGGCAGACAAGAAATCATTCTACAGTTTCCCTTCTGAGACTGGCTCATTTTACTTAGCACAATGGCTTCAATGCCACCTATACTGCAGTAGGCACCAGAATGGCTTTCCTGTTTGAAGGCTTAACAACACTCTAACTTATGTATAGACTACATTTGTCTTCATGTGTCCATTGATAGACATGTGGTTTGCTTTTGGCTTTTGGCCATCAAGACGTGGTACAGATACCTATTTTAGTTCCTGGTTCCTGATTTCAATTCCTTTTGATATGCAGACGGACATGGAGCTGCTGGGTAACATTGTAACTGCATGTTTAGGTTGCTAGGGAACCATGGTCCTGTTTTCCACAGTGGCTATCCATCCCTCATGCCTCTAGCTGTACACAAGGTCCCTAACTTCTCCACGCCCTCACAACTCATACTCTTTTCTAGGGTTGTGCTTTGTTTTTGAGAATGATCACCCTAATAAATGTAAAATGATATCTCATGATTAAGTGTTGAGTTAAAATCTTTTTATTGCCCCCCCACCCCTGCGCCCCATCTCTCCTCATGGTGACAGTACAAACCCAGGGCCTTATGCACACTAGGCAAATACAGCACCAATCCCAGGCCCCTTTTCCCATTCACTTTCTTTTGATGGATGCATGGCAGGAGCTCTTTCTGTGTCTTTAAGTTCCAGACATTAGCCACTTAGCAGATAGGTGATTCACAATTCTGAGGTGTCTCTCATTCTGCTATTCATGTCTTTTGATGGGTGAAGTTCTTGCTTTTGAGAGCGTCAATTATGTTTGTTTCTCTTGGCTCTGTGGTTTTTCCGCTGGTGCCCAACACACACAGGCCTGTGAGTCTTTCCTCTATGCTCTGATCCCTTTGTCTTTAGTTCTTACATGCATGTCTTTGATCCACTTTGAGAGACTTTGGTTGATGATGTTAGGTATTGCTTCAACTTCTTTTGTAGTGTGGATATTGACTATTAAAAAAATTACTATTTTCCTCATAGCCCAGTCTTGGTAAAATATCATTTTACCCTATAAAAGTGGGTATTTTTTTCTGGCCTCTATCTAGACCATTGGTCTTATGTTTGTTGTACAGTTGAAACACACTGTTTTGGTTATATATCTTTTTTAAAATAAACTTTTGAAACAGTAAAGTATGACACAAAATTCATTCTTTGTCAAGATTGTTTTGTTGTTCAAGGTCTTTGGGGGCTCTATTTGAACTTCAGGATAGCTTTCTTGGTTTCTGTCTTTAAAACCATCACTAGGGGTTTTAAAAATCTTTCTTAAAAGGTGTGTGTGTGTGTACGCACACACACACGCACGTGCATGTATCAGTGTATACAGGTGCCCATGGAGGACAGAACAGTGTGTCAGAACCCCTGGAGCTGGAGTTCCAGGTGGCTGTGAACTGCCTAACGGGAGTGCTGGGAACTGAACTTAGGTCTTCTGTAAGAGCAGCAAACATTCTCTCTAGTCCCTGCCCCTCCCTTCTTGGTTTTTCTGAGATAGGACTAAGTACCCTGGCTAGTCTTGAACTTGCTATGCAAGCAACACTGCCCTTGCATTACAGCAATCCTCCTGTCTCTGATTCTAGAATGGGATTTTGGTAGGTATCAGATTTAATCCACAATTCCCATTGGGGAATATTGAGACCTTTATAGCTTAAGATCTTTCAAGCAATAAACACAGCTCTGTTCCCATGCCTTCGTATCTTCTGTAGTAAACTCAAGTCATGCCTTTTTATGAAACCTCTCACCTCATCTCTTCACTCACTCATTCTGATGCATTAGTTCACTAGACCAGATTTGTTGCCACCATCTTTCTCCTTCTACAACAATAGCACCATGGTCTCTAGGAAGTCACCTCCCTTCTCCACTTTGTCCATGTACTTTGTACATGTACATGAAGCTGCACCCTTCTCATGTTTCAAGAGTAGGCATCTGTGCCAGACCAGGTTGACCACGATATTTCATCTCCTTGGCCACAGTTACCAATCCAGAAGAGAGCACAGTGGACCAATGAGAGCCAGTCCCAGGGTCTGCCCTGCAATGACACCCATAAACAAACAAACAAAAATAAAAATTCTAAAGGCTCGTGGGTTTCATAAGACCATAAGCAATAAGAATAAGATAAATCTGGAAGCACCTAGAATCACTCAGCACAGGTAAGAAGTGTGCAGGGGTTGGAGAGATAGCTCGCTAGTGAAGAGGTTATCCAGATAACCTGGGTTCATTTCCCAAGCACCTACATGGCATCTTTCAGCCATCTGTACCCAAGTCCTAGAAGATCAGAGACAATCATCTGACCTCCATGGGCACTGTGTGCATGTGATACACAGACATACATACAGTAGACAAAGCATATGCAATAAAATAAAAACAAATAAATCTGAAGAGGAGAAGGAAGAAGAGGAGGAGGGGTCTGGAAGAAGTCAAGCCAAAGGTTAACAGAGAACTTCCTGAAGACAATGTTGATGCAGCTGGATCCAGTTGTGCCTCCAGCCAATAAGCTGTGACCTTCTCAGTGGAGGGAGGTCAGTACAGCCTCTTTCTGCTTATGTCTCAGAAGCTTGGATCCTGTTACAGCCTTCATGGAGTCAACTGTAAACTAGCTCCTAATGCTATGTGCTTTTTTAAAAAGTCACTTTTCCAATGACTCTGTTATTTACATCTTTTTATTCCACAAAGTATTCAAACTGCCATACAAATTCTATTTAAAATAATGAGATGTAAATATGTTACTAAAACATCATGATCCCAGGAAGACAGTGAATATGAAGTTATCTGTGATGATATAGGGACCAAAAAAGGGTGTTAAATCCAGTGACATTACTTCATAATGGCCAAGGCCAATCGTGAAATGGGATTGAAAAAATAATTCATTCAATTAGTTTTGAAGGCTTCCAACATGTCGGAGAGCATCTCAAATCTAGTTAGATGTAATGGTCAAGTCACCTGTTCTAGTCTCTTCTTTCTTTCTTTTTCTTTCTTTCTTCCTTCCTTCCTTTCTTCCTTCCTTTCTTCTTTCCTTTCTTTCTTCCTTCCTTCCTTTCTTCCTTTCTTTCTTTCTTTCTTTCTTTCTTTCTTTCTTTCTTTCTCTCTCTCTCTCTCTCTCTCTCTCTCTCTCTCTCTCTCTCTTTCTTTCTTTCTTTCTTTTTGATTTATTTATTTATCATATGTAAGTACACTGTAGCTGTCTTCAGACATCCCAGAAGAGGGAATCAGATCTCATTACGGATGGTTGTGAGCCACCATGTGGTTGCTGGGATTTGAACTCAGGACCTTCGGAAGAGCAGTAAATGCTCTTAATTGTTGAAGTTTTGTTCCTTACATTTCATCTGATGACCCATAACCAGTTCAAAACAGGCTGAGGCCAAGGGCAACTTATTTATCTTGGTGTCTGGTCTCCCAGCATCTAATAAATAGCAGGCACCCAAGAAATATCTTAAAGTATATTCTGCACCAATAACTACCTAGGTTCACATACCTGCTAAGACCAGAGATCTAACCCTGAAGAAAAAGATTTCCCATAAGAGCTGAGTCACACTGCTTATGTAAATCTTAAATCTGTGACACATTGTTAGATCTTAGACTAATAAGACTGTAGTCACCATGAGATCCTAGCTACTGAGGATAATGATATCCTCTCTGATCCACTTTGCCTGAGTTTAGAACAGGAAAGCTGCTCCTGCAAATTAGATTATGTGCTTTCTACATTGTATTGGCTTTGCTGATAATTCACTTATGCTAAATGTCAAATTCAAAATACCCCAGTCTAATTGCAAAGGCTTTAGTTCAGTAGTCAAAACAGACACAAAATAGTAGCATTAGTTAGAGAATTTGGGGGCTGGATGAATATTATTAAGAAGTGTCTGTCCTTACTGAGATCTTAGCTACACACACACACACACACACACACACACACACGGGTCTGAGAAAGGCTTTTGGTGATGTTCACATGGTTAGCCGGGAGATGGATTTTCCTGGGAAAGTTTTGTGCACTTGCCAAGGGCTCGAGGACACCCTTTCTGCACTGTGTTAATGCTGGTACAGCATGGTGGATGAGAACACAGAGTTTGTGCTCACATCTTTGCTTCATTCTTTCCCAACCATGTGACCTGGGAGTGTCATAATCCTTCGCTCAGTTCTCACTTGAGCAAAATGGAGATGACATCTCAGAGTATGTCTGATCATTACACAGAAGAATATTTGTAAAATACTGAACTGAGAGTGAGCCCACACTATAAAAGATGTGAATGTCTTTTATGGGTGTTTTTGTTTGCATGTGATGATCATTTTTTTTGTGTGTTGAAATTTGGAACTAGCCCAGTGAAAATCACACAACAGTTAATCACAGAAAATCACAATGGAGTTGGTGACTTAAAATCAATTCACAGGCCCCAAGATGACTCAGCAGATGAAGGCGCCTGCCACCAACCATGGCAACCTGAGCTTGATTGCTGGAACCCACATGTTGGAAGGAGAGGACTCATTTTCTGTCCTCCGAACTCTACATTTGTACCATAGTATGTGCTCCCCCCAAACACACACACACACACACACACACACACACACACACACACACACAAATTGATCCATCTTATAAGGTATACTCAGGTTTAATTCTTTAATAATAAACTCATTAGAAAGATTAGAGGAAGCATTACATATAAAAACCAAATATTAATCCCTGAACTGTGGTAGGTTCACAGTGACATGGAATCCTACCTGCTGTAGCCAGATCTCAGCCACCCCTCACCAGTACCATGACTATCTATATCACCTGCCCAAAGTACAAACTTACATTTGCATATGATAGTTTAGATGGGGAACCCATATCACTTCTGGTCAATTTATGCACTATGGCTGTCTGTCTTTGCAGTCTGGCGCCCCGCTCCCTACCTGAACTGTCAGGTCGCTCCTGGTGTTGAGAACTCTCCTCTCTGCATCCTGGAAAGCCTTCTGCAGCCTCTGCTCCATTGTTTGGGCAAACCTGCAGGACTGGATGTTGTCTGAATGGCTTACAAACTGCAGCACTGAGGAAGAACCACAAATCAGCACTTGCCAATGCTCTGTCTTAGTTACTCAAATTTAATAGCAGCCAATATACAAAACAGCATGATTTTTAGGTTACAGAAATTAGGCAAATGAACAGAAAGACCAGACAAGCTTTAATTATACTTTGAAAGTGCCTCTTAAGATGATTTATAGCAGAGGATAATTAAAAGCATGGTTGAACCCAAGGTTCTCCCCAGCACAAAGGATATCATGACTTTATCCCTCGAGACTTTGCAGACATCTGCTCAAAGATGACAGTGTCATCTATTTCTGTGGACAGGGACTGTCAATTGTCCTCCATCAGTAAGCTGACAGTTCCCATTGCAGTGGTTTCTCCACTCTTGTGGTTTACAAACTTTGCAAACCAGAAATCACAAGGGGAATTGAGAGAAAGATGTCAAAGCCTTTGTTGGGAGACCCCTTCAATAACAACCAAAGCCTGACTATAGGTTTTACAGGCTCTCCGGTCTTAGTAGTAGCCACTGATAAGAAATGGGGAAACATGGTATTCTGTGCTGTGATGCACTGAGCACATGGATGGGGAAGAAAAGTCTTTATGGGAGTAGGAATCTAAGAAAGTCAGGAGTACAGCCATTAGGCAGGAGACTTGGACATCTGATGAGCAGGGAAGTTTGAAGGTTTAAGGACTACAGAAGTGGAGAAGCTGCCAGCAGTGGGGCTTTTAAATAGAGATCTGCTTGTCTGGTCCTGGAATGATGGGGCCTTTTCCTTTGGGTGACTTGCCTGTCTTCAGCTGGAAGGCACCTGCAGGCTGGGGCTTCCACGGGGAGGCAAGCACTGCCACAGACTGTAAGTTGGGTGTGTGCTGCTTCAGATCGGCAGTGACATTACTGACTCCATACACACCCAGCACGTCCATCACCACAGCCGGCAAATACACCAGTCTCCCTTTGGTAGCATAATAGCCAACTGTGACATTATGAGAATATTCCAGAATGTCCACCTACAAAACAAATGGACCCCAGAACTCGTCGTTTATTTCCACAGTATTTTTTAGGTTCTTCTCTGTGTTCTCAGAGCCACAGCTGTTACTTAGGAAGACTAGAGGTTCCCATTAAACAAATATCCTGATGACCCCATAAGGTGCACACATGAGCTCCAAAATCACAACTTGAGAAAATAAAACTCATGCTGGGGGGGACTGTGCATTCAGATGCTGATTTATATGTAAAGAATGTTTCTATCACCTCTGATGGGTCAATAATGAGATGAGATAGCTGGGCAGGAGGATAAATTAGGGCAGGATTGTCAGGGGAGATGGGGGGAGAGGGAGAGGGAGGGAGGGAAGAGGGAGAAGGAGGAAGGAGGGAGAGAAAGAGAAGGAGGGAGAGAAAGAGAGGAAGGGGAGACAGAGAGGAAGAAGGGAAAGAGAGAGGAAGAGAGATGAAGGAAAGGAAGGGAGATGAAGGAAAGGAAGACAGAAGGTGTGGAGACCACGTGGATGGACCAAGGGGATTTGCCATGAGTGGACCAGAGTGAACCAGGGCAAGACTCAGATGCAGGTAAAGGACCACATTGCTCGGAAGTAGGCAATATAAATGATTAGAATAGCTTAGAACCTGCCCAACACAGTGCCAGCAGCTTGTTGATTAAAAAAACAAAAAACAACAAAACAAAACAACAAAACAGGTCTCGGCATCATTTATTTGGGAGCTAAAATGGACTGAGTGGCATAGAAATTCTCTGCAGTTATTTGGGATCAACGTGGGCAGAGACCTGCCCACAAACTCACATCAGACCCACATGAGATAAAGGTGAACCTGGTTTTGAATTCCTTAAGTGTTTTGAATATGATCCAATGAGCACTATCATCAAAAAGTCAGAGAGGGGACAGCAGGCAGAAGGGATGACTAAGGAACAGAATGCTGGTTAGAAAAAAGTTACATCTCCCTACTCCTGCGAGGCAGAAGGCAGAGATGATAAATGAGGTAAGGCACCTTCTGGGAATGGGCCACAAAATAACTCAAGTGGAGTCTTCCCCTTGCAGCGGACAGGAGTCCTTCAGACTTGGCTCCATCCCTGGCCTAGCAACTGGTTCAAGGCCTAGTGGGGATGAATCAGAGGGCTCTCTCCCAGGTGAATCTTAAGGGACATGTGATGGTCTGGGCCCTCTCTCTCCCAGCGGATAGTTGTATGTTTACAGTTTTAAATGTGGGTTTTGTCTTTTTAAGAATATATTAAATGTAATGTTTATCATAAAATTAGAGTTTTGAAAACAGAATGACAGTTGCCTCAGGTATTAACCATCACCACATGCAAGGTATATCTTCTTTCAATCATTTTTACCAAGGAACACATATTTTGTGTATATATACTTATATACATGTAAAGAAATATACATGCATATTCATACAAATGCATGTATGCAGAGTAGATGCTGCTTTGTAATCTTTTCATTTCTATGCATGAGTGGGTTGCGTTTGTATCTGTACATATGTGTGGGTGTTTGTATGTGCATGCATGTGGGTGTTTGTACATATGTGTGGGTGTTTGTGTGTGTGTATGTATGGATAGTGTGTATGCGTGTGTGTGTGTGAGTGTATGTAGGTGTTGGTGTGTGTGTGTGTGTGTGTGTGTGTGTTCATGGTTGGAGGTAGAACCTAGGGCTTTGTACATGGTAGACAAAAGCTCTACCCCTAAGTGGATCCCCAGACTCCCCTCTGTTATTCATTGCTATAAAACACAGATCACATACAATCTACCATCTAATCCAGGCTTTACACTAATACTATAAATGCACAGGTGGTGGATATGACCAGCACCTCCTCCATCTCCCATGGACCTCTTGCTGTAAAACTGGATTCCTATGTGAAGCTATTTTAACCTTTGCCTGCTTCCCTGATCCCTGCGGCTGCCTCAGTGTCGTGTAGGACTGGGGAGACAGGCGAGGGGAAAACCATTTCCCTAACATGCATGAGGCCCCGGGTTGCAATATTTTTCAAAGAAGCCAAGAAAACTGATTTTGCTACATGACAGGTACAATTTGGTCCTTCTAGCTTATGTTCTCCACTGGTTCTTTTCTAAAAATGACTAACTGGGAGCTTCAAGACGGCACATGAACATGGCGCCAAAGGACCACAACCCACCCAGTGCGCAAGCTGGGAACATTCCAGCCCTTCTAACTACTTCAAAGTGCAAGCCTTGGTCCAGGGACTATTTGCTTTTAGCACATTTCTAACCCTTGCATGTCTTTAAAAATGAACAGAAAAAATCAACCAGTAACCGAACAGAGGGGATGCCAAGCTCTGCCTCCTGGTCTCGTGTGGCAGCAGAAGCTCACTGGAACTTAGAGGCTACTTATGCCACTACCATTTACTCGTGGCAAACGACCCTGATTTACTAATTAATTGTACCATATTAATTGCATTGCGCTACTACAAAAGTATCAAAAGAAATGTGCTAAGTTTACAAAGTGCACCAAGTATTTTTAAGGACTAGTGGCTGTTGCAGTGGTCTGCAATCATGTTCAGAAAGGGCCAAAGTTACAGAGGTCATTGGAAAATGACTGCAGTTCAGTGGAAACCATACCAGGCAGATGAAGAGGAGCAGTTACATGTTCAACTTTCGAATTAAAAATGTTGATGTCTCCAGCACCGGGATCACCCAGTGGAGAGTGTTTTCCCCTCCTTCTCTCCCTTCCTTCTTCCTCTCGATTTCTTTTTTTAGAGTTGTAAAAGAGAGACTGACAATGACCAATAGAGCATGTGCCAAAGCCTCATCCCTGGTCCTCTGTGTGATGGGAGGGGTGGCGCCCCTAGCCTGAATGCAGCTGTCACCCAGACCATCGAAAGAGGAAGCCAGATGATATGTTTAAGTGGTACAAAGGGAACTCGCTGACTGCCAGTTGCATTTACTCGGGATGAACCCAAGAGACTGGAAAACAATGCCTCTGTTACTTGGCTATGCCATTGAAACCAGCCAGCAGTTATTAGGCAGTACTTGGCAAGAAAGAGTTTGGAGGGGAAAATGTTTACTTCCCTGCTGCTGCTGGCACACCAGACAGAGCGGAACTCTCCTTACAGAACTGAGTAATTTGGGCTTTTGTTGTTGTTGTTAGTAGTAGCAATGGTTTCAGGGTTGAACTTTTGAAACAGAGTCTTAGTCTGTAGCCCAAGGTAGCCATGAACTTGGGTCCATCTCCCTGTCTCAGCCTCTCGTGTTCTGGGATTACAAGCATGCAATGTCTACCAGGCTTTATTACACCTGTTACATATCCAGAAATAAACAGTATTTATAATTGCTCAGACAATAAAGAGAGAACAAAAGCAAAACAGTGATGGGCACCTTCTAGAGCATAATAAATAGTCCTCAAACAATGTAATAATGGAACATTGTTTTAAAGTACCAAAGTAGTATAAGGTAAATTAGTCTCAAGTTTTCATCTTGAGATGACCTTTTCCTCCAGTCACAAGATGTTAGTTACCAGCCAAAATGACAAAAGATCCCACTTTTGGCAAGTGTGGGTGTAGCATCTACAAAGAAGGAAAACATCTACTCCTCCTCTGGACCCAAGAGTTGCGTGAACTGAACTGCATTTAGAAAGCAAGGAGCTTACATGAGCGGAGACGTCGTTCTGGTGGAAGGCCTTCCGCAACGCCTGCGTGAGTCCTTTGGTAACACCAAGCTTCAAGAACTCGCTGCTCTGCGTTCTCCTCTGAGTTAGGAAGAAAACTGTGGGGTGAAACAGAAGCAAGAATGAACCGCATGATAAACAAGCAGCCCCCTCCCCCCCCGCCCCAGCCTCTCTGTCCATCAAATCCAGAGCACAGCTGAATAAGCAAAGGTCCACCCATCAGGTGACAGGCTGGGAGAAGTGACTATTGGTCCTAATTAAGGCCCAAGCCATATATGACATTCTAATGCCAAAGAGCTGGTGTGCTGATGGCAGTTCATTTCTAACCCATGCTGCCTCTGACCTTGAGGGTCAGCCTCTGTATGTCTGGCCCCCAGTGAGTCAGCATGCAACCATATTTCTGTAATAGCATCCATTGACAATGTTACTTAGAGACAGTCCCTGAGCTGGATTCTACAGCTCTAATCAACCCCGAATCCAGAAGGGACAGGTCCACTTCACAGGTGGGGATGCAAATGGCATCTGTGACAGAATTTAATAGTCACTATTAGAAGGACAACAGAGTTGTGTCAGGGCTTCTGGAAAAGGCTGGGATCCAGGAAGGTTTCCATGGGAACTGGTGTTTCTGATGAGTACTCAAGAGCAGCTGCAGTCAGCTAGGGTGGGGTGGGGGAGACTGGGACCCCTCCCCACACACTCGCAGGTCCAGGAGTGCCACGAGGAAAGGCGTCGGGGAAGGAGGTGGATCTTGTCAGTGTGCCTGTTTAGTTTGGTTCTAAGGGAGATGGAAAATAAGGGATTTAAAACAAAGAAATGCATTCTAGAAGATTCTTTCGACTACAGGCTGGTAAATAGATTTAAGAAGGCAGGTATGAAGACAAATATGTGTACAGGGTTGCAGAAATTCAAGTAAATGATGTTGACAGCAGGTACTAGGCAGGTGGTAGTGGAGGGATGGGTGGAGAGAAGGGATATTCAGGAGTGAGAGTGGAAAGAACTGGTGTCTGGTCACCATGGTCAGCTGAGGCTAGTGCCAGGGCAGGGAAGAGGGGCCGAGAAGGTGTTTCTGAATGGAGTGGGGCTGGAAGAAGGTATGGATCTGGAGAGGGAAGTGGGGATAAAAACCCAGATGGCATAATTTTGAGAAACAGAAAGAGATACTGTATTTTCTGCTGTGCCTAGTTTCACAATCTCCCATTTTAGAACAAGATGTGTCTCGAGATATAATTTCCTTTCTTTGTGGGGTGAGGAGGAAGGCGGGACGTGAGCACTCAACACTGGCGTGCTCTTTCAAATAATTTGTCGAATGCTTTTTATAGAAAACACGGCTACACTATCGGAAGCATGCTATGTAGGCTAGACTTGCTGCAACTGGGAAGTGGGACAACGGAGAGAGCAACCCTACTTTGCTCCTGGCTCCAGTATCACCTGCCCCAAAGAAATCACCTGACATCAAAAAGAAATCCTAACTTCCTCCTGCGTGTCTCAACTGTCTGCTTGGCATCTGCTGGTTAGGAAAACCTTTCTGAGTGCTGCAGCAGCACTTCCCAAGGTTTTTTGTTAAATGAATCACATTGTTTATTCATGCGAGACATCCCTGGTGTACTTCACAGACAAAACACGCTGTGTTCTGGCATTCCCTGACCCACCGGAGTACATGGGGTTTTCCCGGGCACCTCTGACATCAGAACCAACCCTGGGACTAGAATACATGTCATCTAATGTTCCCCGTCTCTGAAACTTACTAAGAGTTGAGGTTTCTCAACCTTGTCATATGGATTTGTCTGTTTCTGTCTTCCCACCTCATGTGTGTGCATGTGTGCATGCACATACACACACTCAACTGAGTGCAGGTGCATGTATGTATTCAGTTGTGTATCTATGTATGTCCTTGCATGTGGAAACCAGAGGACACGTCCAGGTTACTCTTTAGGTACTACCCACCTTGCTTTTTGAGATGGGGACTCTCACTGCAGCTCACTGTAGGCTAGATAGACTGGGAGATCAATCAGAAACAGCCAGGGGGCTGCCTGTTCCTCCTCTCCCCAAGCTCTGGAGTTATAAACTATTATACCCAGCTTTTTACAAACATGGATTCAAAGAGGTTAACTCGGGTCCTCGTGTGAAGCACTCCAGCAACTGAGGGTTGTCCCCGGCTGCAGAGAGTCATTACTGTGCAGACTGAGCCCTGGGGACTTTAAACACAACTCTAGGTGCCAACAAGTTCCAAGTAATACTCCTCTGCCCATGTGTGACAACTACGATGTCTCCAGACAAGGCCAAATGCCTCTTGGAAAGGGAGGGCAAGAGCGCATCTGATTGACAAGCACTGATCTGAGAGAACTCTTTAAATCACATCTCTGAAGTCAGGACTGCTCCTTGGTCCTCAGAACAATAAGACAGTGACCTCTCACCTGTCTTCACTAGGAACTTGTGGGACATCTGACAGTCCAAGTTGGATGCCATTCTGCCAGTTGTGACCATTGCAGTAGACACAGCCGGAAAAGCAGCATCTGTGTTTCCCGACTGCAAAGATGGCAGCCTCGTGGCCTTCATTGATGCTGTCATGGACGTCAGTGCAGCTGTGACTGTCAGGGGGCGGGACGTGGATGATCTGGGTGTGTCTGGCCTGGTAGGATTAGGGAGGCCAGTGTGCATGGCTTGTGGCTTCTTGGGGAGGTGTGTTGTGGACAACAGGCCTGACGCAGAGCCTGTGGCCCCTTGCATGGCTGTGTGTGTGCTCATGCTGTGTGCTGTCCGGGCAAGCATGTAGGTTGGCGTGAATGGGAAGGCTGTGTGGATTGTCCCTCCTGTCACCTTTGGGCCTGATGCTGCCTTGTTGGTGACGTTTTTAACTAGAGCAGTGGTCAGACTGCTCTTGGCTATGCTGCTGCTGCTGCTGCTGCCGCCAGTGCCCTTAGCAGTAAGGGCTGCAGACAATGGTGCTGGACTTGATTTCCTCAGAAACAATGTGGTGGTGGCGGCGGCTGCTGTGGTTGCTGATAGTTCTCCCTTGGAGGACACTGAGGTTTCCACTGCAAAGAGAGAAAAGGAAAAGTTTGTCATTGGACCGGGATGCACACGCCACTGTCTTGATGATGAGGGAATGTCACATAGGAGCTTGCTAGTTTAAGAAGTGTCTGCACTCCAGGCTTACAGAGGGGAGAACTCAGGGAAACAGCTTTAGGTTCATTAAGTCAATTAGCCATAACGAGAATGCTGCTTACAGCAAAGCCATGGTGTTGATTACAAGCACATACATTTTGAATACTTTCAAAAAAAAAAAATCAGGTAGGCAGGGTGGATCGGCGGCATGCCTGTCTGGAGCTGTGCCTCACTACTGAACGAGGGGAGGCAGGCTGCAGGGCAGAGCTGGGCATCTGTGTGAAGCTTGAGGATGCTCTGGCCGAAAAAGCAGTCATACCTGTTATCTGGGTACCAGGAAGCAAACTACCTGTGTTAGTGGCTGCACCTGTCCATTTCTTGGGGCGCCGAGAGGTTCGAAGCACTTTGGAAGGGGTCCTGGGAAAGGCACCGGTTGATATGGAAGGTGAGACTGCAGATGAGTGATATTCCAGGACACTCTGGAATTCTGGGGAGCCATTTTTCCCTGGTGATAGATTGATGTCACTGGAAATCTGTGAACCTGTGTCTGTTCCATCTGAAAGCATTTGGTGCAAGCTAGCTGCAGAAGCTAAACTCGGCCAGGTTGGCCAAAAAGGAAGGGCTGGCTGGATGGACAGCCGTGACATAGGATGTTGACTTGTAGATGCGTAGTAATGAACCATTCCTGTGTCAAAGTCTCCGGCATGCTTGCCTGTGAGCCGCAGGTCTGCGTGGCTTTTGACTATGGCCTCTTCGGACGGTTGGAGAGGCTGACTGGTACCAGGACTGAGGACAGGATCCTGGAAGTTAAAGTTGTCTGCAGCCACCAACTGCCCAGCAATCTCTTTGAAATTCTGAGACTGTAATGCATTGGCAGCTGAAGTTGTACCACTGGGAAGAGCCACCGAAGCTGAATGAGGTTCCCAATGTGTGGAGTCAATGGTGTGAGTGTTTACATCGTGATTCGTTTGCTGCTGAGAGCCAGATATCCCCGATTGAGTGGTGAGGGATGCAGTTTCTGCTGAAAGAAAGCTCCAGAAAACATCTGTGGATGCTGGCTTTCTCGTGCCTCCCATTGTTGGGAGACCATGGGTGTCGGTGGAGGAGGAAAGCACTGTCACCTGTTTGGAAGCTGAAGCTGGCAACTCTGACTGGCTTGTGACAGCTGTGAGAGACTCCAGCTTGGTACTGAAAGAGCCAGGAGAAGGGGCTTGTGTGGTGAGCGTGGATGATGGAGGTGACCCTGGAGGAGAGAGGTCTGTTCTTAGTGCAGTCATGATGAGAGGTGAGATACGACCTGCGTTAAAATCAGAGGTCGATCCATTCACTACATGACGGCTGGGAGCCTCTTTAGTTGGAAGAGCCCACAGAGAAACTGTCCTATTTGCCTTTTCATTTGTCCAGAAAATGGCTGCTGCCCTGTCCTCCTTTTGCTGAGAAAATGTCCAAACTGTAGGAGGAAGATTAAGACGTTTGCTTGAGAGGCGGTGTGTGGCTGCGTCAGGAAGGTACTTGTCATGGTCATCTTCCCGGGATGAGGGTGCCTCTGGTGCAGGGGCTGGAGAGGTGTGATCTTTATTGGACTGGAGGAAAGTAAGCAGGGAGAGAGGGGCACCTGTCCCCTTCAGTGGTGATCCAGGCGCTGCCTCAGAATGGACCATTTGCCCTTGACTGATTGTAGTGAGAGGCTGAGGAGGAGGCACCAAAGAGGAAGGTTTGTTTTCTGGGGAGAGGGTGGGCTTTCTGGAATTCTCTGGCACTTCTGACAAATGTGGCCAGTTGGCAAAACTATTTGTAGGAGGAACAGGGGCTAGATCTCTGCTGGTCATCACTGACTCTGCAGTCTGGAAACGTGGGGCCCAGGCCTCATAGCTTGATGCTGCTGTGTGCAGATAAGTGGGCAATGATTCCTCACTGCGCCCTCTGACAGGCCCCGCTGTGTGGACTGACTGGGTGGATACAGCACTTGAAGCCTCTTCCAACATGGACCATGAGGAGGTTCCACCTGGAAGCCCTCCAGGGGCTAAGGAAGGGAGAGATAGGTGGTCCAGTTCTGCCATGGAGTTCAGAACCCCAGGAGTGGAGGAAGCTGCTGAGCGGGGACTCTCTGATGGGGACAGCTCAGAGTACTGCTTTGTTGAGGATGTAGAAAACTCTAGGAGAGGGGTACCTATGAAAGTCTGGGCATTTCTGGATGGAAAGAGGTTTGTTTTATGGACAAATGGGTTTAGGATATTAACTGGGCTCTGACCTAAAGAGGAGTCAGCTGGTATCATTTGGGAAAACAAAGGCACTTTGGTGGGATGCTCTACTAGCTTAGGAGGGGTGATGGAATGCAGTGAATCAGGGGCCAATGAAGATGATGATGGTGGAGGGAGAAGAAAGCCGTCTGACCTCAACGGATGCTCTGAAAGGGAAGGCATCCCTACCAGGGGCCGTGATGGGGAGATAGCACTCGAGGTGGCTGATGGGGCCATGGGTAATGGGGGAAGCATGCTGGTGCGAGGCAAACCTGACATGTTCGCTGCTTCTCTTCCCAATTCAGGCCTTGTTTGGACCAGAGACTCAGTGGGGTCCTTGGCAAAATCCAGGGAGGCGCTATGTCCACTTCCTTGGTAAAGAGATGAAGAGAAGTCCACATGAGCCCTGGCCCTACGGTGAGCCTTGGGTGGAGGTGTCTGGGACAGCTGCGGCAAGGTTGTGTTGTCAGAAGCCTGTCCCGGCATATTCCTGATCCTGTCTGCTGCTGAGGAAGACTTGACTTCCAAGAAAGGCCATGTTGGTGAAATTGGTAACAATTTCCCAAGGGGAAAGGGCTCTGAGGTCGGAGTGCCATGTATCTGGAGATTGCCTGTCCCTGTGAAAGAAAGCATCCACATGAGACATGGCATCAGGATGCGGCTGCAATGGGCAGGAGCTGGAGACAGGAGCAGGCAAGACAGACCCTGCCTGGCCACGGTACTTCCACTCATCACAGAACCTCCGTGAAACGATTCAAACAAGGAACAAAGTAAGTACAGTGTGTTGCAGAAACCCCACAGGGCAGTGCTATAAAAATTAGTCTTTGATGAAGGAATTTTTTGAGACAGGGTCTCACTATGTAATTCACAGATATTCACCAGCTTCTCCCTCCCACGGCCGGGAGTAATGCACATTCCACCACGCCTGGTTGATGAAGGGATTTTTAAACAACATTATGGGAGACACTCATGTATTTAAATTGTTTTCTATCACTTACGAGGCTTAAAGCATACAAAAATCAGAAAGATGTGGCTGCCTGCAGCTAGCAAATGAAAACAATAGAGACATGACCCGAGAACCCGAGATGCACACCGAGAAGAAGGACTGTTCTCCACGAATGTGAAAAATATATTCAAGGAAATATCTCAAGGATAAATGGCTTCAATAGAATGTATTTCTCTTGGATTTGAAAGGATTCCTGGTTCTTTGTTCATGCTGTGTCAAGGAGCAGAAGGGATTTCTTTCACATCAGGTTATTTCCAAAAGAAAAATTATTCATATTCCACCTAGCACAGGAGACACCTCTGAAAAGGCCTGGTGTCACCAGAAGCACCTGCTGAGACCAGAACTGTCGGCACAATGTGTGACGCCCAACAGGGAGGTGAGGAGGGACTGACAGGTAGGAGTGATTGACACTCAGCAGGAAAGGAGGGCTTGGATGATGGAAGTCTGGGATGGCACAAGGCCTGCTCTGTCATGACCCCTTCCTGGCTCCCCTGGGTTGATGGTGCAAAAAGTAACTAATGTTCTTGCTAATATTTCTCTTCTTACTACCCCCCAATGTGTGTGTGTGTGTGTGTGTGTGTGTGTGTGTGTGTGTGTGTGTGTGTGTGTATAAGGGTATCCATGCATGTGGAGGTCAGACACCACCCTTGGGCACTATTTGTTTCACCACAGTTCTTTGAGACAAGATCTCTTGCTGGGATCTAGAACTTGCGACGTAAGCTGGGCTAACTAGCCGGAAAGTCCCAGAGATCAATTCTCCTGTCTCCACATCTCCCATGCTGGGATTACAAGCATTCATCAGTGTGCTTAGCTTTTCACTGGCCTCTGGAGAGCAAACTCAATGAGTTCCTCTTGTTTCAGGGGCAAGGACTTGACCAGCTGAGAGATCTCCTCAGACTCTAATGCTTTAAGCATGAGAGGAATGATACTTGAACAGATTTCTACACTCTTCGTGAAAACATTAGAGCCATTTGATAGGATCCGTTTATTAGGAACTCAGAAGGTCTGGTGGATATATATCATCAGCCACCCAGAGTTGGGCATGTGTTTCTGGCCTCGATTGCATATATAAGGACAACAGACACAGCCAAATTACTCTACCCAGCTACTGTGGGGAGAGCAAATGAACTCATGGAGGCAGAGGGACTGGCTGTCTGTGCAGAAAAATCACGAAACAAACAAACTCTGATTACAGCCAGGGCTTACTTGTTTAATGTAGGAGGAGCTGTGGGTCACAGAGGGGACGCCCCCTGCTGGAAGAGCGCAAAAGCAGGTCGGTATGAGGGGTCCTCCCTCCCAGGGCTAGGCTGCATCTCCAGTTGTTTTCTCAGGGACTGTATTCTGTCAACTGAGAAAATGGAACAAATGGAGAAAGCCTTATAATAGGAAAGCTTTGGGAATACTCAACACCTCTCCATGACAAAAGCTGAGCAGTAATTGTCTTCTGAAATGACTCTTCTGGTTTCCCCTTGTACAGGTTGGAAAAGGAAAAATAGACGGTGTCTTTCACTCTAAATAAGAACACGTGGACAGCTTTCTTTTTGATCCTCTGTGCTCTTGTGACTTCCCTTTTTCTTTTCTTAATAAAAATTTTAAATTATTCTATTTTTATTTTATATGTATGGGTATTTTGCCTGCATATATCTGTGCATACCACATGCCTATCTGGTGCCCATAGAATAAGGTGTCAGATTCCCTGGAACTGGAGTTTCAGATGGTTCTGAGTCACAGCGTGGGTACTAGGAATCGAACATTGGTCCTTTGAGAGAGTAAAAAGTTCTCTTAATCTCTGAGTCATCTCTCTGGCCCTGAATCCCTGGTTTTAGCTTTTCCCCATAGTTGGGATTGAGATATAAGAAATTAACCTCAAGTCATTTTAAGGGTTTGTCAGGTTTAAACCCACACTGCCAACATCCTCAATGGGACTGTTACATTTTGTACGGAGACCAATGTCTTCTGAGTAAGGCATCCTCAAAAGGCTGACTGGCTCCTTACATCCATATCAGACCTCTTGGGCCTCTATCTGCAGGACCACGCGTTCCCTATGGCCTTGGCTAGGCAAGCCACCTTCAACGGACAGCGGGAGCAGGAGGCATACGGCCCCAGGACACATATGTCTACATAGCACTGTACTGAGGTCCCCACTCTTCTTAGGACCTGCTTCAAGGTTTACAGTGGAAATTGTGCTTTAGTGTTACCACACGTGACTTCTCGAAGGCAGCTGCGGTTTCACACAGAAAGCACATAGCATGGCTTTCACCCTCCCCATGCCCCATCCATGCCATCCCCCACACAGCCTGTGGAATATTCACATCTAACCATGTTGTGATGCACGTGACTGAACAGAACATCCATCTAAGATAGTTTTACAATTTGATATTTTACAGTTACGTTTTAGAATCTTTTTTTAAATGATTTGGATGTCAGGTGATAGGATCCCTGTGTGTTTTTATTGAAACAGATTCAACCGTTGGTTGGATTCCAGAGTCAAAACAAACTTGTTTCAAAGACATAGCCTGGTAATGAAGAAGGATGCTTAGGCCAAGCAGCTTTTGCTTTTAGCAAGATGTTCTCTCACAGACATGCTGCAAGTGGGGAGGAATGGCTGCTAGGAGGAAACGTGGGGTTCACTGACCACACCCGGGGGAGGCTGATGAAAAACCCCAGGCTAAAGTGGGTTTGTTCCTTCTGACTAGAATCCGGGGTTTCCCAGGGGAGCCTTTACTCTCCCACACAATTCCCAATGGGGAAGGAAGTAAACTATGAATGATGTTAAGAAGTGCCATCTGCCGTGCTCCGGTGTGACACGCATTAATACTATCTCTGCCTTCTGAGCACATGGAAGCATGAAACCTCATGAATGAACTTCTTAAAATACCATGATGATTGGCTGGGCACCATGTGATGAGCTCTCAGGAACGAGTTACAAACAAAAACAAATATGGCTTCTGGCTGAGACATTTAATGTTGAAGGAAGATATTCTAGAGCTCACTCTCTGGGCCTGTGACGTGTCTCAGCAGATGAAGGCATGTGACACCAAGCCTGACAACTTGAATAAACAACGTGTGTGTACAGGCACATAAAGGTCAAAAGATAACTTTTGGGCATCGTTTTTTGTCCTACTATGTGGGTCCTGAGAATCGAACTTGAGCCATCTGGTTTGGTGGCAACCTCTTTTTATGTCATCTTGCTGTCTCCAAATGTTGAATATTTTAATTCAACTGACTTTTCAGTATTCAACCCTTGGAATATGTGTTGGATATTTCTGCAGCACTGCTGGGTTCAGAATGTAGTAACTTAAAAAACAAACAAACAAACAAACAAACAATCAATGACATAAAACTGAGGGAGAAGCCATATGCACCAATTAGCAAGTGATACCCACTTAAAAGATGATTGGGGTGAAGAACTGCAGAGAATAGTGTATCAGAGGCATGTCAACTAACTGAAATTACTGGTAAACGAAGACACAGAGTAGGCATAAACATACAGGCTTGTCTGTGTTCAAAACTTCTTATGCATAGGTGATCCTGGGGGAACTCCCTTTAAAAATAATTTACTTTCTATGTAGGAGGAGCTGACTGAAGCTCACCATGAGCCTGAAGGACTTCAAGATAGCAAGAATCTAAGCCTGTAGTAAAAATTCTGCCATTCTAAAACCAAAAGGTATTTCATACATTGAAATTCACATCTGTATGTAAGTTATAGACCATAAGTAATGAAACAAGCATCCAGTTGCCTATTACGCAAAACAACAGAGCCCAGTTCCAAGAATTCTCAGTAGTTACATATGCTTGTGTGTGTGCGCTCGTGTGTGTGTGCTCGTGTGTGCATGTATATATATATATATGCAAGAACTTCCTGTCTAGAACTCGAAGTAGAACTGGAAATAGTTCAAGAATTGGCAAACATTATTACATGAGATTGGAAAAACTCTACACAGCAAAGGAAAGTATCAGCCGAGTGGACAAACATCTTACAGAAGGAGAGCGAGCCGGCCATGCTTCAATCTAGATCCCCATCTGCTACATCTGGATAGTGCAGTTAGAATCTATGAAGAACTGCAAAATTAAACACCACAAACATGAAGCCGCCAGTCAATAAATGGACCACTGAGCTAAAGTCATCTCAAAAGAAGAAACACAAGTATCCAACAAATAATTATTATAACATCCAACATCCAACCATCAGGTAAATTAAAACTACTGAGAGGTTCTGTCTCACCACAGGCAAAATAGTTGTCATTTAAAAAGCAACAAGGATGTGAGGAAGTAGAAACCCTTATTCACTGTTGGTGAAATATAGATCAGTGAAGCTACTATATAGGTCAGTATGGACATTTATCAAAAAATAAAAAATTAGAACTACCATACGACCCATGTACATAATTTCTGGGTATAAAATGGAAGGACCTCTGTGTCTCACCACTGAGATACCTGCCCAGCTACTGTTACTGTTCTATTCCCAATAGCAAGGACATTGAACCAGCTTAGGTGTCCATTAGCAGAGAATAGATAATAATTATTCAACTGTAAAGAAAAAAGAAATGTACAGGGAAACATGCGGAACTAGAAATTACTCTAAGAGGTAACCCAGGTAACACAAATACCATGTGTTCTCTCCCCTACACAGATCCTAGCTTCTACATGTCTATGTCTACATGTGTGTGGGATGAAGATGACTGGAGGCCATGAAACTAGAAAGGAGCCATGAGAGGGGAGAGGAGGCTTTAGATACAGGAGGTGAGAGGATAATAGAAACCATGTGACATGGGGGTCAGAAGGAGAATACTGGATATAGAAGGGTACAGCAGGGAGATGGGGAGAGAGGAGCACAGAGAAGAGGTTTAGACAAACGTAGTGTGTATAAAGGGGTTGAAAGGAACCTATTATTTTGTATGGTGATTCAAAAATAAAACACTAAATTAAAATTTTAAAACTGAGTTAGGATCCAGCCACAGTTCTTTGTACTGCTCCACTAGGATGACATCTGAGTGTCACATTAAGAAACTGACATGGGAGATGGCAAGATGCCTGTCTTAGGTACTTTTCTATTGCTGTGATGAGACACATGACCAAGGCAACTTACAGAAGAAGAGATTATTTGGGACTTACAGTTTCAAATGGTTAATTAGAGTGCATGAGCATCAAGGCAGGGAAGCAGGCAGGCAGGTGTGGCACTGGAACAGTACTTAAGAACTTACATCTTAATACACAGACACAGGACAAGGAAAGCTAACTGGGGGTAGGGTGGGAATAATTTGAGTGTGTGAAGCCTCAAAGCCTACCCCCAGAATCAGACCTCTACCAACAAGGTATCTCCTAACCCTTCCCAAATAGTTACACCAACTAGGGACCAAGTATTCAAATATGTGAGCCTCTGGGGGCCATTCTCATCTAGACCACCAGAATGGCTCAGTAGGCTAAGAGGTATTTGCTACCAAGCCCAACGGCTTAGTTTGATCCCTGAAACCCACGTGATGAAGGAGAGAACCAATTCTCAAAATTTGCCCTCTGACCTCCACACACACACCATGCCATGCATGGATCCCCTGCCATGCACAAACAATAAGTAAACACACAAACAAACAAAAGCAAGTACAGACTAGAGAAGCTGAAACTAGAATGGGGGTTACAAGTGGTCAGGAGATTAGGAATAGGGAGGGATGGAGAGAGGTTGGTCAGTGGTACTAAGTTAAGGTTAGACAGAAGCAGAATGTCGTGGTGTACTGCTGCCTAGCCCACTGGCCAGAGCTAACGATAATGTGTTCTACATTTCACAAAAGCTAGAAGAATGGACTTCATTTGTTTCACCATGAATATTTAGGAGATGTGTTCACCCTAGTTTTAAAATTATGCAATGTATCTATGCATCAGAACATGATGTGGCATCCGATTAATGTGCACAACTCTTATGTTTTCATATATCAATTAAATTTAAAGGCTTTAGTATTTTATCTTACATATGTATGAGTGTTTTGACTGGATGTATTCATGTACACCACTGCATGCAGTACCGGATGAAGCAAGAAGAGGGTATCAAAACCCCCAGAACTAGAATTACAGGTTGCTGTGAGCTGCTATGTGGGTGGATGCTGGGAACCCAACTCAGGTCCTCTGCAAGAGCAGCAAGTGTTTTTAACTGCCTAGCCATCTCTTAAGTCCCCTAAATGCACATTCAAATAGAGGATACATTCTAGGAGATGATCTTGGTAGAGATCTTATCTTGTATAGAGGAAAGCACATTGTTAAGCGGGGTCCCTGTCTGCCTGCACTGAGATCCCGGGCCATACTCAGGGCTCTATGAGTGTCAAAGCCCAGCACCCTGAAGTATCAGTGTTGTCAAAAAGCTGCGGACAAAGAGCTTATCTCTGAGGATGAAGATATGATCTTGAATTAAATATAAAATTGGATGATTAGAGCCTTCAAGAGGCATGTTTGCTAAATGTTTGTACCTGCCATTGACCTTAGAGACTCATTTTATCTTTCTCTGTTGTGAGGGCTGTCACAAACAGTTAAAGAGACTCATTGACAGGGATCAGAATCTCTCTGACACATGTGGGAAAGCTTTTCTGAAACATTCATTAATTTGTATGTGTGTATGTTCACAGCACAGCACACATGTGGAGGTCAGAGAGCAGCTCGCAGGAGTCAGTTCTCGCTTTACTCCATATGTATCCTGGAGATCAAACTCAGGTCATTAGGCTCCATGGTAAGTGCCTTTGCCCATAAGCCATCTAACCAGCCATAGGAAAACTTTTTGGATGTGTTATTTAATAGCAGAACCAGGATCAGAGGAAGAGAGATTATAGCTTAATAATAAAAGAGAGATTCCTCTAATTAATAAAACTGTAGAAAGCACAATGCGTTAGTTTAAGTTAATGAATTCATCACTACTCCATGTACCCAAATGTGCATCTTTCAGACTGATTCATCTCTTCCTCCCTTCCTTCATTTCTTCCCTTCTCCCTTCTCCTCTCTGTCCCCTGGCAAATGACTACTATATGCCACACTCTGGAGTAAACAATGTCTTGGAGGAAGAAAGCATGACCTCTGGCTTCATGGAATGTACTCATCTATAGGAGATATGGATGTTACGTCAACGTTCTCACAAATGTAATCATGAGGCTACTATAGCCTGTAGATACACAATCCTTAGGAGTACGAAGTGGGGGGGGGTAGGGGTTTGATCAAGGAAGTGGAGAACAACACTGAGAAAGTATCAAGACCCAAAGAACAAGAGAATGTAAAATGTTCCATGTAGAGGAACAAGTATATGCAAAGATCCTGCGACAGAAAACAGAATTAAGAACACAAGGAATTGGGGCTGGAGAGATGGCTCAGTGGTTAAAAGCACTGGCTGTTTTGTCTAAGGACCCAGGTTCAATTCCTAGCACTCTATGGTGACTCATACCTATCTCTAACCCCAGGGGGACCTGACAGCCTCTTCTGTCAGTGGATACACATAATGCACAGACATACACCCGGGCAAACACGCATGCACATAGAATAAAATTAAAATGAAAAAAAACTATAAGAAGGTAGCCAATAGCTTTATCAGAAGAATGAGGGTGGACATGGCGTGAGATAAAACCTCAGGGTGGGTGTCCACTGGATCATAGAGTTGTGTGGGTTTCAGTTTGGTGGAGAGGGCTGGGGAGTAGGGAATATTTGGGAGCAAAGTCATGTTTTGGAAGAAACGTTCCGTCTCTGGATTGAGGAACAAACTGACAAGAGTGGATGGCAGTATTGCCGTTAGGAGACACCTGCGAGGGTCAGCAGAGGACGGCAGGAGAGCTGCAAAGAAAGCTGACCCAAGACTCCTGTGGCCCCTCGAGGTCTTTAGAGTTCGGGACTCCAGTATTGCCCTAACACTTTTGTATGCATGCAGTTGCCAGTCCTTTTAATGGCTGCAATTTTTCTTTCATTGCTCTGAGTGGGAGGTTCCCCCCACCCCCTTGAATCCGAGAGGACCTGAGTTTGTTCCGCCAACTAAAGTGTGGCAAAATAATACCACATGGCTTTGGAAGCTATGTCATGAAAGGCCACACAGCCGCAGCTGTGTCCCTGGGAAGTCTCCCTCTCTGAGCTGGAACTCGGGGGCCACTCTGAACAGCCCACGTCACAGGCAGACAGAATTCCAGACTCAAGCAAACACCTCAGTCAGACAGCATACACACCTGATAAGAGCAGCTTCTAGATCATTCTGCCCCAGCAATTTAAATCTCTCCAGCTGTGCAAGTCTTTCCCCCAGTGCCTGGACATCACGAAGCAAAGATAAGCTGTCTCCATTGTGCACTAAATTCCCAAATCGTGGGCATGTTAAAGTGGGTAAAGAGAGGAGTGGGGAACTGCGCAGCAAGAATCACTGGCACGGCACGAATGGGGTTGTGGCCTTCATTTCCAGGAATTGGCTCTCTATAGCCTTCATTTGATTCTTGACGGGATCAAGGAACAATAAAAAAGGCACCTTTCATGTCACTGAGAAATTATTATTATAGTTTTTAGAACAATGTCTTTGCTAATTAAGCAAATTCATCTGTATTAAAGTTGTTTCTTAAAAAACCTACAAACAGAAGAAATGTTCTTCTTTCTACTTTTTATAGTATGTGTGTGTATATGTGTATGTGTGTGTTGTGTGTGTGCCTATACATGTGGATGTCTGTGTGTGTGTGTGTTGTGTGTACCCATGCAGGTGGATGTATGTGTGTGTGAGTGTGCTGTGTGTGTGTGTTGTATCTGTGCATGCCCATGCATGTGGAGGCTGACATTGACATCAGGAGTTATCTTTAATGGCTTTCCACCTTATTCACCAGCCTGGTCTCACTCAAACCCAGAGCTCACTGACATGGCAAGTCTTGCTAACTAGCTTGCTCCGAGAAATACTCTGTCTGACCCTCTGAGGCTGGAGTTATAGCTTGCAGATGCTCCACCAGTCATTTACCCAGGTTCTAGGGCTCCAAACCCAGGTCCTTACATTTGCCAAGCGTTTAGCCACTGAATGATTTCCCCAGCCCAGAAGAACATTTTAAAAGTAAAAATGAGAAATTAGATGGTATTTATTAATAAGGGTTGGGTGTGGTGGAACACACCTACGATTCTAGGACTCAGGAAGAGAATGCAGGAAAATCAGTTCGAGACCAGCCTTGACTACATACATCTGGGCTAAATGAGACACTGTCTCAAACTTAAATAAGCAAACAAAAGGGGAGCTTTATGAGGTAAGAAGCTTTATTGTTTGAGTCCTTGTGGCAAAGACCTAGGTGGCCTCCAGACAGCCATGAGGGACCATGAATGGCCGGCTCCTGTGCTGACAGCCTTAATGAAGCCAAGCCCCAGTGTGGCAGCCTCACTAAAAGCTCTGCCTATAATTCCAAATGAGTTTGCATCTCAACCCAAAAGAGTTTGGATTCTTCCCCAGTCATGCCTCCAGATGTCCATGCAGCCAGCCAGCACCATAATTACAGCCTGGAACCCTGTGCAGAAGATCCTGGTGAGCTGGGCCAACAAAGTTCCCTAGCCAGGTGACCCATAGAGACCATGAGATAATAGCAAATCATGTTGAGCCATTAAGTTTTGGGCATTTGTTAAATTACAATAGAAAATCAATACAGGGACATGTGTAGTAGCCACACCTGCAGTCTCTTCATTTGGAACACTGAAGGCAAGACATGGCAAGGTTCTATCTTAAAGTGGAAGGAAAGGAGGGAGGAAGGAAGAGAGGGAGGGAGGGAAGGAAGAAGAGAGGGAGAGAGGGAGGGAAAGAGAAGGAAGCGACAAAGGGAGTGAGAGAAGAAGGAAGAAAGGGAGGGAAGGAGGGAGGGAAGGACGGAGGGTAGGAGGGAGAGAGGGAGAAGCTAATCCAAGTAGGGGTAAGGAGTGATGGAAGGCAGTATGGTAAGGCAGAAGTGCAGGAAGATGAGACAGAGCTCAGAATATCATGACTGATTTGGTAGCATGAAGAATGTTACAAGGTTGGTTTCAAGATAAGGCAAAAGGATGTTAATATATTTCTTGGAATAACACAGGGAGTTGTGAAATAGGAAGTCTAACATAGCACCTGGGACGTGAAGAGAACAAAGGTTTTGCCAAGTAGAGAAGTGTTGCCACTGCAGCAAATGGATTAGGATGTTGCAATGAGATGGGATGCCCTCTCATGCCTGAATCCTAGTTTTAAAGGGGAAGAAAAATAGTGGACCTGTCTTGTAATACAACCTTATTGGTTTTTCCTCAATGAACTCCTATAGACAGTGTGTATATGTGTGTTAATATTCGTTGTACATACACATGGAACTGTGGGTATGTGTGCTTGTGCGTGCATGCATGTGGAGGCCAAAAGTCAACATTAGGTGTCTTCCTAGGTCACTCTAGCTATTGTTTGAGACAGGATATGTCATTGAACTTGGAGCTCACTGATTTGGCTGCTTGGCTGGCCAGTGGGCTCCAGGAGTCAGCTAGTCGACACCCACCCCCCACAGTGCTGGGTACAGAGCTCTGCTGCTGGGCCTGGGGTTTTGTTTTGACACGAATGGTGGGGATCGGAACTTGGGTCCTCATGGCTGCACTTAAAGCGCTGTACCTGCAGATCCACCTCCCCAGGACACTCAGACTGACCTCTCGGTCTCATACCACCTCCACAACCCTTTTCAATGTAGAGTGACCCTGGACTACTCTTTGCCAACAAGACTCTGAAATCCAAAGAGAGCAAAGACAAGTTCTTAAACAAGAAGAAGATGAAGGAGAGCAAGGTTTTCTAACGCAAGCCCTCAACTGCTCTCTGAACAGTATCAGAGGTCACCCTTCCAGGGACAGGCTAGCCTCTCCCTTCTGCTGAGTCAATGTTTCCTATAAAGGCAGGAAGACTCTAAGGAGTTTCTAAGGAGAAACTCAAGTGCTAAAGAGTGCTGGATGAGGGAGGGTAGGAGAGACTGACGATGCGTGTGAGAATGGAAGCAAGCAAGATGAAAACACTCAACCAGCAAACAAGTCAGAGTTGGTTTTCTATGTCAAACAAAACGAGCATGGGGGTCACACAAGCTCTACTTAATGAACAACTTGTGTACATGGATTTTTAAGCTAAGCATGTTCAAAACGGCACTCAGTGAAGCAAGACTACACTCATGACAGTTAAATGTGGACTTGAACTAAATTTTGGGAAGTAGTTTATTAACATGGTGAAACCTAGGACGGAGCTAAGAGAACACTAAGTTTGGACACAGCGTGTCACTGACTAGTGACCAGAATGCAAGGACTTGGGAATGGGGAGATGACCTAGTCAGCGAGGTGCTTGTGGCACGAGCAAAGTACGCTCCAACTGATGTGCTGGCAGGTTGGTAAAGCAGATGAAGAACAAACCCTTCCTTCTCCCACTGTCCTCGTGCAGGCCTCCAGCAGAAGGTACGGCCCAGATTAAAGGTGTGCCTCAGATCTGGATTACAGGTGTGTGTAGATCCAGATTAAGAGCGTTTGTCATCCCACCTCAAGATCTGAGTCAAAAACTGTGTCTTCCAAGCCTCAAGCTTTCTGCCTCAAAATCTGCCTCACAGGTGTGCCCTTCATTTCTGGATTGTAGTTCATTCCAGATATGGTTAATTTGACAACCAACAATAGCCATCACATCTAAATTGGGGTCGCCAGGACCTATGTAAAGCTGAGGTTGGATGTGTGCTCCTCTAAGCCTAGCGCTATAGGTGAAGGACACAGGTGGGGACTGGCCAGCCAGCCAGTGGAACCAAAAGAGAGAATTCCAAGTTCAGGGAGAGACCCATTTCAAAAACACAAGGTGGGTTCTGGAGAGATGGCTCAATGGTTAAAAGCACTTGCTGTTCTTCCTAAGGACCCGTGTCTGGTTCTTGTCGCCCACATGGTGTCTCCTGTAACTCCAGTTCCATGGTATCTGATCCTATCTTCTGACCCCCCAAGAGTGCCAGACATGTAAGTGGTGCACAGACATACATGCAGGCAAACACTCATACACATAAAATAACAATATACAAATAATAGATGGATGGATAGATAGGTAGGTAGATAGATAGATAGATAGATAGATAGATAGATAGATAGATAGATAGATAGATAGATGATAGGATTGGAACATCCTTTGTTTTAAAAAATAAGATAGGGGCTAGAGAAATGGTTCAGTTGTTAAAGGCACACAACTCTCATGCAGAGAACCTAAATTTGATTCCCAGCATCCTTGTCAGGTGGCTCACAACCACCTATGACTCCAAGTCCAATGGGATTCCACATCTCTGGTATCCTCAAACACCAACACTCATGTGTACATACTGCACACAGACACACACAGAGACATACTCATAGACACACAGACACACAGATACAGACACACACACACACACACACACACACACACACACACACACACCATACACACCACCCTGACCCTCCAGTCTTAGGGCTGATCTTGGCTGGTTACATCAAAAAGACCTTTGTTTCCAAAGCCCTGAGCCTGAACTTCAGACACACCCATTCAGGTTCAGCCCTGCCCTGGGCTGCTTCCTGACCTCTTTAAAATTACTTTCGCAAGCTAGGCACAGCAGTGGTCCTTCCCAGTCAGGCTGCCTTCCTTTCACTGCAGCAAGCACCGGGGAGAAGAAGGCCGACCTTCCCTGGCCAACCCAGGTGAGCTGCTAATCATAGCCATGAGGTGTTCCCCAACACTGTCCAGCTTTCCTCAGACACAGCATCCAAGAAACACACCTGACCACGGCCTTATGTGGGAAATGAAGTCAACCACAGAGTAAAAGGTCACAACACACTGTTTTACTTTCCAGAGAAAAATGTGTGTAACTTTGTACAAGTCCTACAGCCAGGGTGCTGACCTCAAACCCTACCCTTCCTATTGCTGTGTGACCTTGAACATGTTACTTAACTTCTCTGTGCCTTAATTCTTTCACAGGAGAAATGAGAGTAATTCCAGTGCCCATCTCAGGAAGTATAATGTTAATATGCAGCCATATTTGTGAAGCCCTCGGAACTGTGCCTGGCACACCATGCCCACAATGCTAGCTAGCTATCTGGGACTTAAAACTGACCAGATACAGAGAATGAAGCTGAGATACGCTCAGACCCAAATGGAACCTGTTTCATGCCCCTTTGTCCCAAAGGATTAGTTCAGAAGGAGAAGAAAATTGTAAAGGTAACTGCTAGAAAACAGTATTTTCCAGACGCAATGGGACCACTGCACCTAAGGACTCCAGGTGACCACACAAAACCTGCACAGGGTAAGCCAGCACATTTGCAGCAGGAATGTGGGAGGGCCCCACAAAGCCCACCTCTAGCTGAGTAGCAATTGACAGTTAATTGCTACTAAAAGGAGGAAGAATCATTTTTCTGTAGGGTAGTGACTGGGCAAGATTGTTCATGCTCCGGGGCATGGCCCTATGCCCACGGGCAGGCAGACAACACTAAACACACTCAGTGGACTGGAAACAGAGTTCACGAAGTTGGGCGGGTATGGGGGTGTCTCTGATTCTTGCCTGCTCTTGGGACCCTTTTCTTCCTGCCGGGTTGCCTTGTCCAGCCTTGATATGAGGGTGTGTTCCTAGTCTTCTTGTAACTTGCTATGTCATGTTTGATTGTATCCAAAGGGAAACAGAAAGAATGGATCTGGGGGAGAAGGGAGGGGTATATATGGGGGGAGGCGGGAGTATTGGAAGGAGAGGAGGGAGGGGAAACTTCAATCCGGGAATAATGGATGAAAGAAAAATAAATAAAATAAAACAAAATAAAATAAAAACAGCACATGAAGTTGAGAGGGATAAGAGGAGGCAGGATATGGGGTGTACTGGCTGGTTTTGTGTGTCAACTTGACACAAACTGGAGTTCTCACAGAGAAAGAAACCTCCCTTGAGGAAATGCCTCCATGAGATCCCGCTGGAAGGCATTTTCTCAATTAGTGATCAAGGGTGGGAGGGTCCATTGTGGATGGTGCCATCCCTGGTCTGGTAGTCTTGGGTTCTATAAGAAAGCAAGCTGAGCAAGGCAGGGGAAGCAAGCCAGGAAGGAACATCCCTCCATGGCTTCTGCATCAGTTCTTGCCTCCAAGTCCCTACCCTGTGTGAGTTCCTGTCTTGACTTCCTTTAGTAATGAACAGCAATGTGGAAGTGTAAGCTGAATAAACCCTTTCCTCCCCAACTTGCTTCTTGGTCATGATATTTGTGCAGGAATAGAAACCCTGACAGACATGGGGTAAGTGGGAGCGGAGGGAACAAGCAAGTGGACTTGATCAAACACATGGTAAACATGTGTGAGATTCTCTAACAATAAACAAATTATAAAATGCACTGGATAGCATTTTTAATGACTCTGGACAGTGCTCATGTTATCATTATATCTTCATCTGGTAGGACCAGATAGTCATGTGCACACTCAGCAGACACTTCCTCAGAGGACTTAGGTGCCTGGCCAAACTCAGAAAGCCTGTGAGTCACGTGTGGTCAGACTCCCACACGGCTGTGTCCCCTTTCCTTCCACATCCGCCCTCTTACCTTGTTCTTCTGGTACCAACCCTAGCTAAGGATGCTGCTGGGATAAATCTCACAACCAAAAGCAGCTTGGACAGGCTTTATTTCAGCTCACAGTAGCAGTCCATCATGGAGAGAAACCAGAGCAGGAACTCAAGGCCAGAACCTGGAGCAGCTACGCCGAGAGTGGAAGGGGACACAAGGCCCCAAGTCTAGCCCAGAAGCTACCTCAGTTGATAACCACTCACAAAGGAAAAATTAGTTTTCTCCCATGGAGTCTCACTGGGCACATACACAATCACACAAAAGGGCCGGCCCCACGCCCAGTGGCTGATGGCCACCACAAACCAAACTCAGGGTTATTTTTGGAGATTTTTTTTTTTTTGCCTTGTAATACTTTATCTGAGATTTTTTTTTCTTTTTCTTTTTTCAGCCTTTTAGATCTTTTGCTTATATCATGGTTTCCCATTTTTTGTGTTTTTATGGGATATCTTTGTATGAACATGTTCATATCTCTGTTTTGACACATGTTATTTGGGCTTCTTTATTGGCTCTTCCCCCCCCCATTTATTTGTTTGCTTATTTTGTCCTCTTGTGGTTTGTTTGCTTTTATGTTATCAATTATTATTATTATTATTATTATTATTTTAGATGCCATGGAGGAGCATTGTTTACTGTCTGGCTCCTCATGCTCTCTCGGCCAACTTATAAAGCCCAGAACCACTCGCCCAGGGATGAAACTGCCTCACCAAGTTGGTCCCTCCCACATCAACCATTAATCAAGACAATAATACTCCACAGACTTGCCTACAAGCCAACTGGATGGGGGTATTTTCTCAGTTAAGATCCCTCTTCCCAGATATGTCTAGGTTTGTGTCAAGTTGACAAAACAAATCAGCACAGTGCCTGGGAGGTAGATGACAAACATGGTCACTCCCACCTTACAGGATAGGAAGCCAAGACTCAAAGAGTTCAAGTGCTAGACTGGCCGAGGTCACAGAGTCACACTGTCACCCATGAGGCTCACACACTCTGACTCCAGCTACCCAGGCTCTCAGCACCACATGACAAAGAGAGAATGAACTCCACGTCTGGGTTTTGGGGAACGCTCTACCCTCCCAGAGTGACCTGACCAGGTGCCTCTTCTTCCAAGTCTGAAGTTGTCCAAGATGCTGCTTCAGCAAACATTACCCAGCATAGCTCTAAATCACCGAGTCCTGTCAGGCCTCCATTCCCAGAAGGCCAGAAGAAATGGATTAAAAGCCATCACTATGCTGGAACATCCAGCCCACACTTTAATATAAAACACCCACTTAGATGCTTTGCAAGGAGTCTAAATTCTAAAGTTTGGCGCCTGGAATCTTCCTGCCCAAGATGATTCCTCTTGGGCCTTTTTAAAACAAAATGCACCAGTTAATAGAATCCAACTGCCATTGCTTGAAGGGGTGCCAACCCAAGAGAAGACACTGTTTACGGAATCAACAGAACATTACAACTTTCAAAGCTCTTCCACAGCTATTTTCTGTTTTAAAAACTTTATTGCTTTCAAATCATTTGTGAAATGGCTTTCAAAATAAAGCTGGCCCTTCTCCACAGGCACCCCCATTAGAAGAGTAATATGATTTCACTTTCCCCCAGGCTTATGATTTAAATGGGAAATGGCCCCCATAGGTTCATGTGTTTGGTCCCAGCTGGTGGCTCTGTTTTGGGAAGTTGAGGATCCTTTGGAACGGGACCTGGTTAGTGGAATGAGGCCAACAGGAGAGGGTCCTGATTGTTTGATATATTTGTTTCCAGTTCCAACTTGTTCTCTGTGCCCCTTGGTACCATGTGTTATACCATGGCCGCCCACACCCCGCACTCCACTGAACATGTGAACCACTTGAAGCCAATAAATCTTTTCCTTAAGTTGCTTCTGCCAGGTTTCTGATCACAGAAATGAGAAAGGTAACTAAATCAACAACCATTAAAGAAAACTTAAGATAGGCAAGTAGAAGAAAGAGAAGGGTCCTGCCCCTCCCCCTTACCCTGCCACAGTCCACATCATTCCACAGGAAGACAGCCATGACTCGGACAGCAGGGACCCCACTTCCTGACTTTGTTCTTGGAAAGGCTGTGGTTCACTCTCCAGACTGTGAGCACACTGCACATCCAATAAATAAAGCTGGCCCACGCCTTTATCTACACTTTCAACACATGGAAAGCATTGTTCCACATGGAAAGGGGCTGTAGATTATTCCCCCAAACCACAGGGTTACAACTTGCTTAGTCATGCCAACAATTAGAATGTTAAGTTTGTTTATCAGTTCCCAGTGCTGTAAATAAGCCTCCTTTCCTGAGGTTTCAACACCGCTGTCTCTGTGCAGTGGGTTCTTAGGGCACCAGTGGCCCATGGATCCACTTTCTCCGGTGGGGCTCCACAATCTTACCCCACAGCACCCCAGCTAGAGAGCAAGTGTTTAGACATGCTGATGGGAGACTCGTCACATTCAAACCACAGCACTGTGCTTTTGAGACAAAGTTATCACAATGGAGCCCAGGCTGGTTAAATTCATGATCCCCCCGCTGCAGCCTCCTGAATGCTGGAATCCCAAATGTGCACCACCCGCCATCCTCAGCTCTCCAATCATTTTAATCAGTGATATATTGAACGTGCTCTCTGACATGGAGATCTCTATCGTGAAGACTAGGCAGCTATGACCCTCACATGAAGATGGCTCAGTGTCACAGCTCAGGGTGTGGGGTTTGGAGTTCCCAGTCCTACTACCTACCTCATACCAGCTCTATAAACTGAGGCAAGTTACCCCGTCCCGTGGTGCCTGTGCCTTTTCTTATCCATCTTAAAAGGCTTAAAGACATTAAGCCATTACCATAGCCTAGAGTATAGTCAACAATCAATAAATATTATCATCAAAAAATTATTATCATAAAAAAGTCTAATTAAAAGGCTTTGGGGACACATCTTTCCCAGAGCATCAAGGGTAGGTCTTTACACTCTGACTTCTGTCATTGGTTTTTCTGATCCACTCGGAATCTTTGTCCTTTCTCACCATGATTCTGCATCTTCTCTTCCAGTGAGCCCCTGAGAAAGTCACTCATTGAACACTCTTCTTTTCCTGTTCTGGAAGCATCATGTCCTAGGTTGGCCTTAAACTCTCTTTGGAGCAGAGGCTTTGCAGTCCTGAGCCTTATGGCTTGACCTCCCAGGTGCTTAATGGTGTGATAGTGGCTTGTACTACCACACCTCATGCTATACCACAATACTGAGGACTGAACCCAGGACACTCTGGGTTCTGGCCCCAATCCTATCCTGCATCCTTAAGGTTAGTGAGACTCTAATGCATCTGCATTAGGTCCTTCAGCCTAATGTCCTCTTATTTACATACACAAACAACTGAATGTGGAGACAGCATACTTAGCAAAGTCATCAACTGTACACTTTCCCAAGCAAACATGAGGAGTTGGGGGTATAGTAGATTGTAGTTATAAACAGAAATCTAAACATGTTCATGCAATTGTGTGAATATTATATGTGTATCAAATAATAGTAAATTAGTTAATAATATGTAACTTCTCAAACAGCAGACTTTTATAAGGTTCTTGGTAGTCAGCACAGGAATATACATGAGCATATGCACACACACACATGTACAGATACACACTGAGAGAATGCAAGGCTTTTCAGTGTACTTAAGGACCAAATGATGTAATTTCAAACCACACTCTGACACCTAACATTCTCAGAGGCTGTCATGTAGAACTTCAGCCCTGATCCACTTATACTGGCATAGGACAGGCAAGAATCTCTCATTCATTTTGTGTCTCTGAGTATTCTGTTGTGCTGAAAAGAAAAAAACCCTCCTTGATTTGAGGCATGCAGACAGTTTGGCATCCTCTACATCTGACAATGAGTACATTGGAGAGGAAGAAAGGCTTCTCTGTCTGAAACAGTTTAGGAAATCTCCAAGGGGAGACCCACAAAGCATGCAACCGCACAACGGACAGAAAAGTCTGTGGTAAACAAAGGCACTGCTTAACCCAGAGAAGCCCGCAGGAGATGACTGTGGGATTCCACTCTTTCTTCTTTTTATTTGGTGAGGACAGCAACTGTCCCAGGGAAGCAATGTTCTGAAGAACACCTTGAGAGAATTCCAGCTTAGATCATTTCAGAGTCAAAGTCATTGCCTTTGAGCCATACCAGGCTCTGGGGTGAGGAAGGGGACAAAGGCAGGCAAACTGAACGGATGGGTGGATTGAGTGCGTTGTGGAATCAGAAAACCGTGCTCTCTGCCATTCCACAGCTCGGCCTTCTTTCACAGAGTCTGCTCTCAGGCTTATTCACACCTAGCCATGCACATCATCATCTTAAGGGGAGTCATCGTCATTACACTGATGGGTCTGCCTCTGTCAGGCACAGTAACCGAGGGAAGATAGCAAGCTAAATCCTGGAGTGTCTCCCTCTCCAGATGGAGGTGCTACATTGATAATGATGGATGAGTCTATTTGGGGGCCAAAGAAGCAAAATTTATTAATATTAACAATAAACATCCTTTTTCTGGTTTCTTGGGTTTTGTTTTGTTCTGTTGACATGGGTCTCACTATGTAGCCAAGGCTAGCTTTGAACTCTTGATCCTCCTAAATGATTAGGCTATGCCTTTCTGAATGCCGAAATTGCTGGTATACACCACCACACACAGTAACTTCTACATTCATCAATGACTGACTAAGCATACATTTTACTACAGAAATCTAACTTTATTAAGATGCATAGCAGTACTTCAAGATGTGTTATTTCAGATTCTCATAAAAAAAGAAATTATAGTTGAACTTTATTAGCACTGAGTCATGATTGAACTGATTACCTCTAACATTAAAATAAAAGGAAAAGAAGATGTTATTTTAGGTGAATAAAGCCTTAAAGGTTTTTGCCCCCAACCCTTCCCCTCTTTTTTTTCCCCAGGTTTTTCAAGACGGGGTTTCTCTGTGTAATCTTAGCCAGGCCCTGGAACTCACTGTGCAGATCAGGCTGGAACTCAGAGACCCACCTGCTTCTGCCTCCTGAGTGCTGGGATTAAAAGCGTACACTATCACCACCTCTGTGTGTCACAGTTTTGTTCCCCACCCCACCCCCAGAGCTGAGTGCTCTACCACTGAGCTAAATCCCTAACCCCTTCCCCAAGACCTTTAAAAGTACCAAACCTCAAAAGATAACCAGGAGGGAGGAGGGGGCATAGATGGGACAGGATCTACCAAAACAAAGTATGTATGAAAATGCTGTAAGGAAACCTGTTAGCTTATAGGCCAATTTTAAACATTAAAATTAAAAAGATACAAACATTCCATTTATAGCTGGATAATTTTCATTATTTGCTTAAAAGTGTTATATATGTGGTTATATCAATATAGGGTTTACTTTAAAATGTTGAAATTTAGGTATTTCAGTAGAGGGCTCCTTTGGTGTAAACTAATAAGATCTTTATATTAACTTTACTCATCAATAGAAGTTCACCTCTATCTCTTACTGATTTGGCTTAACAAACACAATGAAAGTATCAGACCCATGAAGAGATACTCCAACCCACATCGGCTATGTGTTTTCCCTTTTCTTCAGACTTTCAGGCTAAGTTGACTAGCAACTGAGTCTCAAGGACTTTGGCTATGGGGGAGGGGGGAGGATGGAGTTGGCCACAGAGAGGAAACTGGGATCTGCTTTAGGACTCAGCTTAACCATCATAGACACCATTCTTCAGCAGTAAAGTCTAGCCCACTCTCTGTACCATTTGGTAGAGTCTGGAAGAGGATGTTTGTCTAACCCCGTGTCCTCAAATGATGAGTCCGCCGTCAGAGCATCCTCATGTATGTGAACTCGTCATCAAACCTACAGAGCATCTACCTCCTGGCAGATACTAACACTTGCTGTTTCCTGCAGCTCAGCATCTCTAAGGCTCACGGGTGTGACTGCATGAGACTTCCTAGCAATGCTATCAGGAAAATGCTAATTTGAATATTCTTCTGTAGGTACAAAAATAAATAAATAAATAAATAAATAAATAAATAAATAAATAAATAAATAAATGTCTACAGACTAGGGTGATGGCACACGGCTAAAGTGCTTGATGTGCACCCATTAGGAGGCTCAGCCCCCATGGGAGTGCCAGAGGGCTGTGGTGGTGTATTCGTAACCTTAGTGATCAGGAGACAGAGATTGGGACCCCTAAAGCAAGCTGGCTAGCTAGTAGCTGACTTAATGAGCTCTGGGTTCAAGATAAACACTCTGTTTCAATATATAAAGTGAAGATCAAGGAAGAGACCAGTCACTAATCTCTGACCTCTATGACATGCATCACACACACACACACACACACACACACAGGCGCGCGCGCGCGCGCGAGAGAGAGAGAGAGAGAGAGAGAGAGAGAGAGAGAGAGAGAGAGAGAGAGAGAGAGACAGACAGACAGAAACAGAGAGAGACAGAGAGACAGAGAGACAGAGAGAAAGAGAATTTACGCAAAGTCCTTCAGCTTGCATTTGGCACAGCTAAGGATTTAGGCCCAGCAGTCTGGACCCTGAGTCCACATGCCTTACCTCAACCAGGTCCTGCCTCACTAGAGAGCAATTAAACCTTCGTCTCACCACAGTTAACATTCTTTTGGGAATTTCAAAAGGACCCTCCTTTAAAATGTTGCTTTTAAAAAACACACTGTTAGAAACACAAGGTTTCTAACTGCTAGTCCAAACACCAGTCCTTAAAGTCGCACTTTCCTGCCACTAAGACAAACAAATCTATAATGTCGTATGTGCATGTAAATACATACATCTATAGTTATGTAATATGCCCAGCGACACATTGCTTTCTGGGGAGGTTTACAAAGTTGGATCTTGCTGGAGGAAGTGTGTCATTAGTGGCAGGTCTCAAGAGTTTGAATCCTCAAGCCACTTCCTACTTGTGCTCTCTGCTTCCTGCTGCAGTTCAGGACATGTACTCTCAACATTCAGTTCTGCTGACATACCTGCCACTTGCTGTCACCCTTCCCACCACGACAGACTCTTAAGTATCTGGACCCATAAGCCAAACAACTCCATCCCTCTATAAGTTGCCTTGGTCATGGTGCTTTATCATAGCAGCAGAATGGTAACTAATACATTCTCTCACCATAAAAGGGTAGGGAAAGGAAAGTGGGAAGGCAACTTTGGAGACAATGGGTCCATCCAGGGCAGTGAAACAATGACACTTTGGTGGTTATGGGTGTACTTATTTCCAAATATATTCAGTTTATATAGGTTGAGTATCTTTAGTGTTGTGCATTGGTCTTACTGAGTGAGCTCTTATTTATAAAGTAGCTTTTTACAAAGACGATTGGGCCAGGGGGGTGGCTCAGTGGGTAACACTTGTCTTGCAAGTGTGAGGACCTGAGTTTTAATCCCAAGAAGCCACAGATGAGCTGTGCTCATCTATATCCCCAGCAATCAACAGAGGGATAGAGACAGAGACAGGAGAATCCCCAGAAGTTCACAGGCCAGACAGAAGAGACCTTGTCTCAAACAATGTGAATGATGAGGACAGACACCCTGAGGTTATCCCCTAACCTATACATGTGCACCATAACATGCCTACACCCCTGTTCACACACATGTGCACACATCACACATATGGGGGGTAGCAATGGTGACCTGACAATTGGATGGGAAAGTACCATTGAGAAAGATAGTTCACACTTCTTATCACTAGCATAGAGGAGGTTAGGAGAGAAGGAGAGGAAGGCCTGACTCCAGAAGAGGAGCAGCTACTGGCCAAGGTCAAATACCACAAAACCTTGTGAGGGAGATAACATTCTCTCCTCCTCTAATAACTTTTCCAAGGTCAGGGTTTTATACAGCTACTGGTTTTCCATTTCTTATACCGGTAGCTTTATATATGCACAGCTTCTTCAAGCTAAAAACAAACTATTACCCTTGGGATAAATAACCTACAATTCTATCTTCTACCCTGAAGTAATTGTTAACTATTATTTTCACAGTAAATAATGGTTAGAACCATTTACCGGTGAAATGGTAGCTAGCACGTTTTGTTGATTTCTTACAACTACCAGGAGAAATTGAATGCTTCTCATGACACACTGGCTGGGTTTTTAACTGCATATAATTGAGCCTGAGATCCTAGCTCTTTTTCACAAAATAAAAATAATTAATGACAAACATATGTTGCTGTAATATAGAAAAATCAACACTTTTATCATAATGGTTTCTTTACAATAGACTTTTTCTCTTAAAAAAAATAAACAGATTGAGACACTGACTTAATCCTGAATTCATTTCACTAAGATGAATCTGTTGGCTACATTGTTCTCATGGTAGCAATGAGATGAATTTGTCTTTCTTTGGCAATCTGAGAGCTCACCTGGCACGTTCTCACACAGACTTCTCTCATTGCTGTCACTGTTAAATCACACAGTCTGTTTAGGATTGGATTCCCCAAGAAAAAGTTCCACACTTGCAAAAAAGAAGTAATTAAATTCCAAAAGAACTGTTGGAGGAGGGGACTGAAGTTTAATAATAATGGTAAAGATTATTTTATAACTTTAATTGAAACCCTAGAGCACTTTAATAATGCTGAACAATGAATCAAAGAAAGCTGAAAGCAACAGAAGGCTTTACTCCTTGAATCCAAAAGTCAGAGACTGTCTCAGATCCGGGCTTCCAGCCACAACACACAGGCAAAGCCACAGCCAAGTCTGCTTGAAAAGCAACTAACAGGACAGGGTGACACAAAGTGGTCTCCACTATGAAGCCAATTCTGCAGTGATTTTATCTACCTTAGTGAGCTCAAAGATAAAGTTAACCTAAGAAAAATAGTGAACATACACAAATCTGGGGCCAGGAGATCTGGGTTGTGACCCTGGTCACACCTTGTCCCCTTTTTAAAGGATTTTGCCTTGTTGATACTTCAGATCCTCCCCTATACCATAAAAGAGGGAAACTGGGTGATCTATAAAAGACTTCGATTCTGTTGTGGCTTCAACCAAGAAATCTTTCTTTCCCCTGATACTCAGGATTACACACATACACACACACACACACACACACACACACACATACACACCAGAATCCACATCTAGCAGGAAAGGTGGCAAGGAATAGTTGCTCCCTAGCACTGTCATCGAGGAAAGAGCCCTGCCACTAGCCATTACAGCCGCATCAGCTGCAACCATGAGAGTCACACGGGCTGAGCAGGTGTCTCAAAGCTGTGTTGTGTGCGAATCTAGAAGGGAAAATGTGAACTGAAGATGCGACCTCGCTCAATATCATATTTGAGCGTAACAGCAATTAGTCACTTTGAATATAATTTGAGCTGAGCACTCAAGGCTCTTTCTGTAGTCTAAATATAGCTGCAGAAAACATATTTTCAAGGAATAAAATAACACCCTCTGCTTGGGAGCATGCAGTTGCAAAGTGAGCCTGTCTAGTTCTGGGGAACTCGAACAAGTATGGCTGGTTCCACCTTGTGGGTTAAAGGATTCTTTATCTGCAGGAGAAAGAAAAGGTTAGCTCAGATGAAGGTTAGGAAATAAATGATGTTTTAAATTTGTTTTCTTCTCTCTATAACATATTATATATATGTGTATATGTTTTTAATGTGTATGGGTATTTTGCCTATATGTGTGAATGTGTATTTGTATGTGCACATGCATGCAGAGACTGATAGGACCAGAAGAGGGCATCAGATCCCATAAGGGAGTCACAGAGAGTTGTAGGCACCATGTGGGTGCTGAGAATCAACCTGATCCGCTAGCTAAATGATCAGCCAGTGCTCATAACTGCTAAGTCATCTCTCCAATTCCATAAATGGGGCTTTTAAAAATAATTACCAACTTTAGAAAGATTGTTTGTGAGTAATCAGGAAGAAAAGGGCAGATAACATTTGTTTTCCTTTATAGTTTCAAATAATTTGGGGTGATAAGTCTTCACATATACCATCCCTGTGAGGAAAGCCCAAGGAAGAAAGGTTCTTACACACACGAGCCTTCATTTCTTGCTCGGAGATCACATCTCAAAGGTCACTTCCTACTGACTGGTACTGGCTCCCTGAGCTGTTATTAAAGATCCCAAACCTGCAGGTAAGGGTGCTGGCATTGATTAGCAATGTCTGCAAGGATAGGTGCAGAACCGCAGCAAGAATGTACAGTTATCTGTCATTCCTACACAATGCAGTCTCCAAGGTTTCTTCCATCATCTAGCATCTTCCATATTTGAAAGATCCTGACTGAGTTAAGTGAATTTGGTTGGTTTCCTCAGGGGATACTGCTTAGGGAGCGGTGAAAACCAGTGGCTCATTAGGGATTTAATATTTCCAGAAAGTCTAAATATGCAAACCCTTTTCATGAAATATTTCTTTCTGTGAACCATATAAACATTATGGAAATAAACCAAATAAAATAAGATTGGTTCCTTAAAATCTATCTTAATGACAGCTGCATAAACAAACAATAAAGCAGTCTATATCACAACCATGCATCTCGAGCACAGCCATCCTGGCTGCAAAATCCCCACAATGTACCTTCCATCTGTGTTTCACAAATCACTAAAAATCTCAGATGAGAAAGCCTTTAAAATTGTCTGCAGGGATAAAAATGCCAGTGTCTGTCTCCTGAGCATGAGTCTAAGGCTGCAAAATTGTGTGGTTGGCATAGGAAGAGTTCATAAAACCATGATTAAATGAAGACACCAGGAGGTGCTCAGGGGAAGCCCATTGTGACATTGCTCTGAGCCTCCTCCAAGGAAAGCAAAGGGATGTGGAAGTCAGGAGAGAGGATGCTTCAAAATGACAAGGAGTTTTATAGGGCTTGGATTTTCATTGAAGCCCTCTAAATCTGGCATGGAGCATGAGAACACTGGGACTAAGGCAGAAGAATTGAAAATTCAAGACCTTCCTGGGCTACAGGGTGACTCCAGGGCTGGCCTGAGCAACTTAAGTAGACTCCATCTTAAAACACAAAGTGTAACAAGGGCTAGGAAATAAATAGCTAAGCAGTACTATACTTGCTTGGCACATGTATGGCGCTGGATTTAATCCCAGCACCACAAAAGAAAGAAGAAAGGAAATAAGGGACATAGGGAAAGGGGTTGGGGCAACACGATGAGCTCACTCACTCTGTAATCTCAGTACTTGGGAGGCAAAAAGAGTGCTGAGTTCAAAGACAGCCCAATGTACGTAGTAATTTCCAGACTAGCCAGGGCTATGGAAAATTGCCTCAACAGATATGGTGGGGGCGGGGAACACTAAGAAGAGACACTGTTGAGATACCCTTCAGCCCACTCAGTAGAAAGCAGTGTGGGCAGTTGCGGCTGGCAGGGGTCAGTGTATGCAGCTGGGGAGTGACTTGTCCTTTCATTGTCACAGGTTTTCCCAGTGGTTTCTACACAAACTTTCCCTTTGGTTTTGTCTGTTCTTGCTCTAAGGCCATCTAATACTTGCTCTCCAAAAAGACAGCCTCTGGGGTTTTTCCAGGTTGTCAATTTTTAAGCAGTCCAGGTGTCTCAAAAGAGATGCATGGAGCTGATGAGGCGGCTTGGCAGATCAAAGCACTTGCTACGCAAGCCTGATGACTCGATACCTGGAACCCACTTAAAAAACTTGGATGTGGTGTTGTGGATCTGTAACCCCAGCTCTTGTGTGGCAACATAGGAAGCAGAGACTGAAAGCAGAAAGGCAGAAATGATAAGAGACACCCTGCCTCAAAACCAAGGTGGAAGGAGAAAACTTATTTCTAAAAGCTGTCCTCTGATCTCCATTCTCACCACGGCACACACATGCACACATGCACATATGCACACACGCACACATGCACCGTATACTTCAGTCTTCCAGGAAAATCCCTCACAGAGCTAGCCTGCCTGTTGCTAGCTACCAAAGCCTCCTTCCAGAGAACACCATCCACTGGAAGCTGATACATTTGTAAACCATGTCTCTCATCCCTCTGCATCAGGGCTCTCTTCTCTACCACAGGATTGTCTGTCTATTCAACTGAAATTCATTTGTTTTATTTTCATTTTTTCCTATGCTGTAGTGGACTTGCTCAGTAGAGTCTCTAATAGTCCATAACATAAAAAAAAATGATGCTTTCTCCTGGAAATGCTAGGTGTGGACTGGCAGCCTTCAGCTGTTGCTTCTGACCACTGTGGAACAGCAGCTGAGAGAGGGTGTCATCTGCTCTTTGTGCTTTTTCCTAAGGACACTGACACCACATAACCAAAGAGCCCCAGAGGTAGAGGCCTGGAGTGGATGTGACATTTATGAAAGCTCACAGACTTGGATTTCTCTACTTTGTACAATTTTCTTTGATCTCTTTTCCCTCCTGACATTAGTGTTTAATATGAAGCTGAGCTTGGGAAACAGAACACAGGTTTGAACCCCAGCTCTCTACATACTTAACATGTGATCTCAGGCAAGTCAGTTTACCTGTCTGTGCCTCGTGTACATGCTTAGGTCAAAGAACAATTTGCAAAAGTCAGTTCTCTCCTTCCACCATGTGGGTCTCAACAATCCAGCTCCAGCAAACGCCTTTATCCACTGAGCCATCTCTCCTGCCCCAGTCCTACATCTCAGGATCACCCGGGAGAAATGGGAAGGCAGCTGTGAAATGGCCTAGGGCAAGTTACTCACACAAAACAAGCTTTAAATAAATGATTATCAGGCTAATAATAGCTTCATGGTTTGGCAGGGTAGTCTAAGCCTTACAGATTTATAACTGCATTCAAACCTCACAGTGATACTATAAAGAAAGGACTCTTAAGGTCCTATTTTAAGGCTGAAGCTATGGGACAAGAAGTTAGCAGCCTAGGCTCAAGAGGAGAACGTTTGTGCCTGTTATGGTCAGATCGAAGAGACAGGCATAAGACATTTGTCAACTATAAAAAAAAGCTTTCTACCCATGGACTATTGAGCACCCCAAATGCCAGTGTGAGCACACCAAATGCCAGTGTGAGCACATGGACCCTAGAGCACACCAAATGCCAGTGTGAGCACAGACTTTACTATCTTTCATCCTGGGTGTTGAGGTTTTGCATTTTTGTGGCATGCATGACAAGATAGTTTAGATTCATCTGGGCAACCATGGGTTTCTGCTTTTGAGATCTGTATACAAGCATTTGATATAGCATTGCATGGCCAATTCCCTGATTAACAGGGACTATCCCCATGGTCTTACTTGGTGACTTCTAGTAGAAACACTAGTTATGTTCTGAAAATAAGTCAGTGTTACAGAGTGCCAAGTGCTTACACTTATTTGACGTGCGTTATCTTTTTAATTCCCCAGTAACACCTGGGTATCAGTCAGAGTTTCATTGCAGACAAGCTGGAGTAGGAGTAACTGGGAAGGAGTTTACCAGGGATGGCACCTGGCTTAAGGGCTTTGTTGGGAGGCTGATAAATACCCCACAGAGACCAAGTTTCAGGAGCACACCTGACATCACACCAAAGGCACCACAACAAGCAGACACACAGAAGCGGTGGGACAATCAACAATCCCAGCACTTTAGAGGCTGAAGGTGGTTCAGGGCCAGTTTGGGGTACATAGTGAGACTCTGTGTCGAAAACAAATAGAGAAGGGGAGGAGGAGGAAAAGAAGAAGAGAAAGGATGAGGAGAAGGAGAAGGCAGATGGAGAGGAGGAGCTGCCACACAGCCATGCCCATGGCTTGCTGGAGAGAGTACAGATGTGGATGGCAGGCCTCTGTGGCTGTAATGGAGATGCATCTCACTGTACAACCCTCATTCAAATCCTAAACCTTATGATACTGAAGCCATATAACTAGACCATTGGCCTTCTCGCTTCAGAGGCCAAAGAAGACACACTGAGTACGGAGAAGCTAAGCCTCCACTGGTGGCTTGCCATCGACATGGCTCCTTAGTCTGTGCCCTTCCACACCGCCATGGTCTTCCCAGCTGCTTTCCCTCCATCCCTGTCTCTACACTCAGGATATTTTCCTAAGCACCCCAGCCTGCCTCTTCCCTCGCTGCACCCACTTCTAGCCAGACCTTTGTCTTTAGGGATGCCTCCATAACTCCAGAAGCCTCCAGCCTTCTGGTTCAGCATCCAGGAACCCTGAGGTCTATCTCGGTATCCCCCAAGACTGACTATGTCAAAGGTAAAGTGTACTAGGAACCTAGAACTGAAAGCATGCCCTGCTCTGTGGTCCCCTGCCAGTTCTCATGGCATCTGATGGCATTCTCCTGGCCTGCTGTGATCACACTGTGCTACTGTAAGCAGTCACTCGCTCTCTCCAATCATTCTTATCTGATGCTGCGTGTAGCATCCTCCCCAGTGTAAATGTGGCATCGTCCGGGCAATTGCTGAAGCAGAGAAATGAGCCTTTGAAGGTGCTAGGGTTGCATACAGAAGAGCCTGCTGGGAAATCGGTTTTACTGGACCCCGGTTTCCAAGGTCAATGGGGAGACATTATTGAGGGTAGCCCAGGATGGCAGGGGTGGCTACAGTCACACCAAACACAAATCATACCGTGTCCTGGATATAAATTCCTCCAACAGCAGGTGTGTGCTTCAGAGGAATCGTTTCTGCAATTAAAAAACTGACATTTTAATGGATTATGCATATCAGCTAAGGTTCTAAATCATAAACATCCTGCCTCAGAGGGAATAGAGAGCGCAGGCCAAGCAAGGAGAGACAGCATAAACACCATGAGCCGTTTACTGCTCCGTCCAACCTCTTTATACCTCTCTGTGAAACTGAACATTAACCTTTACATCCACAATGGCTCCTCTCCGCTGCCTAACAAAGGCAATGGTTCATCTTTGTAATAACATGCGAGCTGGATGGACTTTGCACTCCTTCGGCATCTCCAATGATACCTAATGTGATCCCATTAGCCCTGGAAATAAAATAGACTGTCTCTTTTAATAACAGAGTAAGAAATGAGAAGATGGGGGAGCTAGCTCCCTGGATATCAAATGCATGTGTAGAAACCACAACGAGGTCTATATCGTAGCATTCTGAATGAGCATGACCTCACCTGATCTCAGAAGCTAACAACTGAGATTAGGGCTGGGTCTAGTTAGTCCTTGGATGGGAGAAATTGAAGTGGGTTAGCGATGGATTTAGGATTTTTCTACTTGAAAAATCATAGACAAGAAGTTTGTCTTTCTTGCAATAACAAAAATGGTAAGGCAAAAGACCTGTCTTTAAAGACTGTGAGGAAGACAGAATTGCCAACATGTCTTACAAATACAATGCAGTGGAGTGAAGAAAGTTCCAGAAGATTGTAGAAACCAAATAGGTAGAAACTATCATGGAGTGGTGGCAGAGCAGGAACCTAGCCCATTGGTCTCACTTCAAAACACAAGTCGCCTGCTTTTAGGTGACATTTGGACTGGTCCCTCACCACCAAAACCAAAGAACTAGAAAGAAGACATAGCGAACATATGTCCCAAGACTCCTTTTCTATACAGAAATAAGTTGAAGTCGAAGTTAAATGACTTGCCCAAGATCACAGAGCAAGAAAGTGGACTAGCCTAAGAGAGAATCCCAGACCTCCAACACCTTGCTTTCTCTTTTCATTAAGACAGCAAGAAGTCCCCACAGATGTTTAAAGAAGTTGTTAGAGAGGTCATGGTCTTGAACAGATATATCTGATTTTCCTGTAGCTATGTGGCATGACACAGTCGACGGACAATGAAGAGCAGGCTGAATGTAGGTGAAGGTGCAAAGGCAGGGATGTCAGCTCTGTCTGGACCTCGAGGGAAGGCATTTCCTACAAAGCCTGAGATAGGTGGAAAGGATGATGGCCCCGAGGAGACATTAAGTGTAATTTCTCAGGCCTGGAGCTTAGTATGTTATACCACCAGCCATTAATGTTCACCTTTCCTCTTTGATCTATAAAGAGCAAAGTACAGCGATTTATTTCTGCTCCTCTTCCTGCCTCTGCTCCCTCTAATGGGCAGTTAAACGTTAAGGGGAAAGTGCAGTGGCCAGTACCGGTAGTTCCCCACCCATGCAGCCGCTGTGCCTGATGGGAAAGTTTTAGTAAGATCTTGTAGTGAGTTATGGGAATGGGCTTACTTACTACCCAGTGTGATTCCCCTCTAGCATGCAGAAACTAGAAAACCAAACCAGAGTGACCCAGTGCTACTAAGAAGCCTAGAAGTAGAGGTTTTGTGTACAAACTGAACTCTATCAATAGATATATGGGTAAGATTTTGTTTGGTGCTAATGGAGTGTAGAGACGCAGGATTCAATATATTCATCTTACTCCTGTGAGTCCTAGCTGCAGCAGCACATCCTGGAGGCCCCTGCTATGGGAGCAGGTTCCTGATCGTACAGACATAGCTGCATCTGGAATAATACAGTTTTGGCAAGATGGTTTTGAAAGTTATTCCAGTTTCGAATCTGCTCTTCAGTTCTCACAACTTTAGTGACCAACATCAGGATTAGCATTTATAATACTTCTTTCCTGTACAAACCTCCTACAGCCTACAGTCAAACCCTAAAAGAGCCTTTGACAATGCAAAACAACTTCATTTGTAGGAAGCTCTAGCATGTGAAGAAAAGGAACTAAGAGAGCTGAATTCTCACTCTGATCAAGGTATTGCATGACTAAAGACTGAAAAATACATGGGAAAACAGATCTGAGTATTGTCTAGTTTACAGATAAATACTTGTGTTACTCAGATGGCAATCTACTGTCAAGGTACCCCAAAAACTGTGCACATGTACACATTTTATAGGTTGTTGGTATTACAAATAAAGCTGCTATGAACATAGTGGAGCAAATGTTCTTATGGTATGGTGAAGCCTCTTTGGAGTATATGCCCAGGAGTGAAATAGCTGTGTCTTGAGGTAGAAGCAGTCCCAATTTTCTGAGAAACTGCCAGATTGATTTCCAGAGTGGTTGAGCCAGTTTGCAATCGCACCAGCAATGGAGGAGTGTTTCCCTTGTTCCACAGTCTTGCCAGCATAAGCTGTCATTTGAGTTTTTGATCTTAGCCGTTCTGATGGGTGCAACATGGAATCTTAGAGTTATTTTGATTTGCAATTCCCTGGTGACTAAGGATGTTGAACACTTCTTAAGTGCTTCTCAGCCATTAAAGATCCCTCTGTTGAGAATTCTCTTTTTAGTTCTGTATCTTATTTTTAATTGAGTTCTTTGGTTTGTTGCTGTCTAATTTATTGAGTTCTTTATATATTTTGGCTATCAGCCCTCTGTTGGATGTAGGGTTGGTGAATATCCTTTCCCATTCTGTATGCTGCCATTTTGTGCTTTTGATGATGTCCTTTACCTTACAGAAGCTTTTCAGTGTCAAGAGATCTCATTCAATAATAGTTGATCTTAGTGTCTGGGCTGTTGGTTCAAGAAATTGTCTCCTGTGCCAGTGCATTCAAGGCCATTCCCCACTTTTTCTTCTATCAGATTTAGTGTATATAGTTCTATGTTGATGTCTTTGATCCGCTTGGATTTGAATTTTGTGCAGGGTGATAGATATGGATTTATTTGTATTCTTCTACATGCAGATATCCAGTTAGACCAGCACCACTTGTTGAAGATGCTTTCTTCTAATTGCTCAATTTCTCAACATAAAGTACCAAACCCAGGCCTTCAAAATTCACATCTTGTATCAATTCACCTTAAATATTATATCATACTCCTTACCCAGCCCTAATTAAGACCCCTTAAACTCTCCTAAGCAGCTGGACTTTATTCTCCACTCTTGGAGATGTTCAGATTCCATCACAGTGGTGCTCCCAATATGAGGCCCTGCCTTGCTCCAACAGCTGGTGACCTTCTGCTGTCTGACTCCGGTGTTCTTCCCTCCACCTTGTCATTTCACACTTGGACTACCAACAATTTGATACGGCCCTAGAGTAAACAGCTTAGGAGTTTGGCAGAGAAAACTAAGCAGGATTGTCCCCCATTCCCTTCAAGGGCTTCCCAACCCTTGGGAGACCCCCAGGTACTGTGGCCTCCATATTCACCTGTACCATTGATGGGTCTTAGTTCAAGGGATGGGAACTGCTGTGACAAGCTAAACTCTGACCTCAGTTGGCTAAGAACAGATTTGTGGGATGGGGGCAGGGGGCTCTGATCTCAATTAGAGCCTACTTTCTGAGACCCTGCATATATTTGATGTCAATTTCCATGGGCTTTAATCTGAATGTTTCTTGCGTCAGGAAGTAGCAGAAATGGCAACAAAAATCCATGTATTATACAGAATGCCACACCTTCCTAACTCTAGGGCCTTGCAGCCCCTTCATCTATCATGTCTGATCTAGACTGAGACTGTCTCAAGGCGAGTCACGCAAGAGACAGCACCCATAGCGCTAGACTCAGCCAGCTTCACAGCCCACAAAGCATTTCTACACTCTACATGCTCACCCAACATCACAGACACTCAACTTGCCCCCATTTTGCAATGAAAGCAAGAACTGTTTGCTGTTGTGTGGCCAGATGATGAAGAGGAAGGCAGCGTCTATCCAGACTCCCCTAGCTGCACCTACAGAGCTCTTTCTGGAACCATCTGCAACCACTGTGCCTACTGCTAGGCATGACAGCACAGTGAGAAAGCTGGGCTAGATAGCCTGCATGTCACATTTAAGCTGATAGCCAGGAGTAACTCTATTAAAATTTTTGACTCAATTTCTTCATTGGTAAAATGGAAAAAATTATAGAATTCACAAAAGTGTTGTATTCATAAAATGGGGCTGGAAAGGTGTCTCAGTAGGTAGAACCATTTGTGTACAAGCCTGAAAACCCAAAGTCAATGGCTGAACCCACAGTGGAAGGAGAGAATGGACTTCCAAAAGTTGTCTTCTGACCTCCACAGATGCACCATGACTTGGGAACGTGTATTCACACACTATAATAATAATAACAATAATAATGGTTATTATTGTTGTTATTATTATTATAAATAATATAAATGGAAAATATGGCATGTAGTTCTCGCTGAACAATTCCCAGCATGTAGTAAGTACTCAATAAATATGAGCCATTCTTATAGGGAAATAATTTGTGTCCCTCAGATCATTTTCCCAGATGCCAAAAATCTGTCCATAAGAAACAACTGGAGAACTGTACCCACGGGGGAAGAAGCAAGAAAAATGTGCTTTCTCACTAATTGTTAGGAATATTGCTGTATTAGCCTCCCAGAGAGCACAGATATCCAGTGAAAGGGACCTTCTCTGTTGCCTTACTCAGACCTGAAATAATAACATGAAAAGCAGCAGGTACAGTAAATGAAGGTTCAACTTAATGACAGAGGAGAGGGGTGATAATCGGAGAAAAATTAGAGGTAGTGCAGGACCAGGAAATAGCCTAGACTTCACATTTCATATTCTCTCTCTCTCTCTGTCTCTCTGTCTCTCTCTCTCTCTCTCTCTCTCTCTCTCGCACACACACACACATACACACATGCACTCATACGCACACATGCTCTCTCGCTCTCTCTCACACACACACACACACACACACACTACAACTGATTTAGAATCTGCTGTAAATCAGCATAGAGTATATCGTGTAACAGTTCTGCTGGCAACAGAATTATCAAGCCGTTAACGAGAAGGGAGGAAAGACCATCTAACAGATACAGAGGTTCAGCCACACCTGATTTAAAGCATAGATAAGCTTTCCCTGGAGGATTTCCTGACAACCCAGAAATGAGCATAGGGGACTGAGTATTCCTGTGTTACGGTTCCCTTTGCAGGGTTTGGGGCATGAGATGTGCTGCTTTTTGATATATCTGTGTTGGAAGTGGCAGTGCTGTGACTGTTTGTGATTTGTGATCGAAGGAAGAAGCTCTGACTTCAGGGCACTGGATGACTCCTTTAGTCCCTCCACCTACAGGGTATGGGAGTCGCAGGAAGTTCCATAACTCCTTTTCACCCTGTATTAAGCGATAACTTGGCAGGGAGCTTGCTATGACGGTTGAGGGAATCATACATTTGAAGTAATGAGATGACAACAGCTCACACTACCCTGCCCTCATCGGGAAGGGACCATAGAGGTGGAAGATACTAAGTTAAATCAGAAGGGTAAAGAGAGTAAGGTGATTCTGAAAGAACAATTCCTTATGCAGTTTTGAGGGGAAAATGAAGAGGCCGTGGTTGAAGCTAAATAACAAATGGTGGTTCCTATGGACTCTGCCTCTCTCATATCTGATTGGTGAGAACAAGTGAATAATTGAAGGGTTACATGCACAGAATGCAGTGTCCGGGAAAGCTCAAAACCAGCACTGAAGCCATTACTGCAGCGACAGCTTCAAACCTCCACCACATTAAAGTTGTGAAACGACTTTTTGCTGGATAAAAGGAGTTCTTAGGGAAAGAACTCTCAGAAAAATAAAATTACAAACATACATATCATTTTAATGTTTATTTATTTGGTTGGCTGGTTGGTTGGTTGGCTGGTTGGTTGGTTGGTTGTGTGCCTGTATATGTATGCACACCATGTGCATGCAGGAGCCCTTGGAGGCCAGAAGAAAGCATCAGATCCCCAGTAATTACAATTACAGGCAGATGTGGACCTCCATGTGTGTTGGGAATCAAATCCCAGTACTCTACAAGAGTAGCAAGCGCTCTTACTCACGGATCGGTCTCTCTAGCCCACATAATTCACCTTATATAGTGGGAATATTGTCAAGGCTACACACTATCTATAACATTTTGGTAAACAGATTCTAAATCACCTTTTAAACAGAATCTTGAGTTAAAGTCCTTTGTGGGGGAAAAGGGAAGAAATGGTTCACATGTCAAAACTATTTGACAGCACCTACTGAAGCCAACCAGACTCATGTTGTATGGCGCTAGCAATGCACTTCTAAAAATGTGCTTAGAAAAGTTACATATACCAGTAGGAATGGCTGCCACATTCACCAAACAGGTATATTAAAATAGTAACAACAAAATTAACAATAGCTGCAAAGGAAACCATTCAATTATTAGCAGAACATATTGATGAGCTGATACAATGAACTATTATACACCAAGGGGGAGGACCAAATCATAAAAGCTAAGTACCTCTTTGATATGTCCATAAATAACATTTGTTCTTTATTATATATAATCAGAGATTCCACTATTCTCATCAAGTTATTATTTTGTATTTGATATTTTGAATAAAATACTAAAGCTCCATGACAAATATCCTCAATAAATATACTCAATTAAATGGGTCTTTGGTCAAGTTGAAAAAAAGCATAAAAGAAACAAGCCAGAGTAGTATAGAAAGCTTTCAGTGCAAAATGTTCCAGAAACCAAACTGACAGTCTCTTTCCCATCTCTCAAATTCCTCTCAAAGGCTGGAGGTAGTGGTATAAAAATCTCCAATTAAAACTGACTTCTGAATGAAGAATGTGGCTCTGTCCAGAGGCTGGGGTTCTGAATTTCATTAGGAATCAGGCCCAGCCATGGAACCGCTGGTGCAACAAGAGGAAAAATGAAGATTGATTCAAAAGACCAGAAGTCTAACCTCTGCAAAAGCAGATGCCAAGTTACCAACTCCGTGGGCTCCACACTCCTTCTCTGTCTGCATCTGGGGTGGGGAGGGTGTGTGTGTGTGTGTGTGTGTGTGGTGCAGCCTTTATTATTTCTTCCTCTCCATCTTCGTCTCTCCCTCATCACTTGCTCCTGGCTGCCTCAGATCCTGGAGTAGCCTGCAAAACCAGTCTGTGCTCTACCACTGAAATACAACATGATCGTAAGCAACTAAGCTTTCTCCTCAGCTGCCTTGCCTACAAAATGAGGACCACTAAGTCACCTCAGAGCTGCACTCTTACACGAGTTAATGTAGGTAGATACCCACTGTAGTGCCTGGCGCATAGCACTAACCAGATGTTATCAGTTGTTTTTATTATTAATGATATATGATATTGTATGTGCATATAGTTTCCAAGGGAAAAAGTTATATTCTTTCTTGATAATTGCTGATCATTTTCTTCATAGTGCTTATTAGTATCTCTAAGTATTTACATTTATTTATTTTCACTTTTCTTCCACAAAATATCTCCATGACAACATGAGTCTTCACATTCTTCCTCACATCCTTGGAAGACAGAAGATCCAAAACATGACTAGACCAGGCAAACTGCTGTTACAACCACACTATAACTGAGTTACTCAATGCCTGTGTCTGAAAAGAAAGACTGTGTAGGGAGAGATGCTATATTATCCAGATATGTATAATCTTCCATTCTGTGAAAACACCAGTAGCCAGTTAGGAAAACAGAAGATCTGAAAATGAACTAATTGTTTGATTTCTGGGTTTGAATGACAAAGAATGATTCCATTGAAAAGGTATGACAAGCAAAGGCTCTCATTTTTCTCCCTAGAATTTTCTGTAAGAAAATTGTCCTGACCCCTGCCTGTCCTTTCTGTGCACCCTGATCCTTAGATCATATCCTTAAAAGGAAAGAGCTAGTGTTCAGTTTTCAGCATCACGGACAGCGGCAGGAGGCGGGATGTGATTGGGGTCTTTTTAGAATATGGGGATGCTGTTCTCAGAGGTATCTGCTGTACAAATTTCTTCACTTGGCTAAAGACCATGATGAATTTTAAAGGAGAATAATTCAAAAGCGTGTGTTTGTCTCCTTGCCTTATTACAGGGTAATGAAATTGATTTCTCTATAAGGAAACTAATAGCTTTGCATAGATTTATGTGCTAGGCATTGTGGTGTGTGTGTGTGTGTGTGTGTGTGTGTGTGTGTGTGTGTTATTGTATCATACATTTTATATTATAAACAACATACTTGTACTTCAAAATCTTGATGTAACAAGATGGAAAACAAGGTGCATATTAAGTCATGAAAACCAAAAGCCTAACTCCCAGCAAATGCAAGATGTGAGGTTCAAGTTGGCATCTCTGTAAGCCCTCCCTCTGTCAACAGTCTGAAATCTTGCACTCTGACTACAGGCTCCCCTCATCCTTTCTTCCCATTCCACCTTTTACATATGCACCACACATCTATCCATCATCTATATCTACACATATACTCCTTCTCACTTAGTCTCATGTTGATTTTGCAATGCCGCTGGATTTAAAGTCATAACACCCTAGATGAACATCCCAGACTCCCCTTGGGAAATCTACTTTGCGTCTGCATGATATTATTTCCTCTCAGCCCGAGAAACCCAGACTAAAGCCTCTCCTCATGAGAAATTCCAAGGCTTTATGTATAAGATTCACTTAACTTCTGCTTCCTGTAGGCTGAGTGGGAGGTAGGATGTAACCTAGCACCACAGGAAGGATGAGTGGGCAGATAATACTGGTTCCAGTGAAAGGAGAGAGACAGAGGTGGGGGTGGAGGTGGAGTGGGGGAGGGGAGGGGATTGAATATATTGATGGAGAAAAGCAAGAACCAAATTCCAGAGGTCCGAGAAACCCAAACCAAAAGATTCTAGTATGCCAAGATTTAAAAAAAAAAATCTCTGGTGATCAGAGGATTATTTTCCTCTGTGGATGTATGTGTTCATGTATGTGTGTGTTGTGTGTGCACATGTCTGTGGGTGCACATGTAGAGGCCAGAGGTATCATCCTCTATCAGTCTCTACCTTGGCTTCTGACATTCTGCCGGGAAACCTCAGAGCCCTTCCTGTCTCTGCCTCTCTAGGATATGTGCTGCCATAGCCATCCGTCATCTTTACATGGAAGCAGGGGATCTGAACTCAGGTCGCCATGCTTGAGCAGCAAGCCCTTTACCACCCAAGCCATCTCTCCAGCCTCACAGGATGATTCCAAGCACTCTCCCCACTCACATATAAACAAACTTTTATAGATCTAGCACACAATGAGTATCTACTAAGTGCACGCACATCAGTGGATGATTTTAATAAAGGTCAAGGTCTGAGCAGTATCCATAAAGCTTATGTGGTTTAATGATGGGCCATATCTACTGAATAGACACAGAAATAAGATAACAGAGTCCCATGTCCTGGTCCAAAACCTTACGGTGAAAGCAGGTGTGGTAGTGCATCCCTGTCATTCCAGCACTTGGGAGGCAGAGGCAGGTGGATCTCCCAAGATGCAGATTTGCAATACTTATCCTGGTCCCTGGGGACAGTTAGTCTGTGTGTTATGTCGTTTTGAATCACTCACCAACTACTCATTGAGCACCTACTGTGTGCCAGTCTTATGCTTAGTCACAGGAACAAGACAGCCACAGACTGTCTTCAAGCAAATTTACATTCTAATGTAGGAATACACATTCCTCCCCCAAAGCTCTCAAATAGATAACTTATCAGCCTAAACATGTAAGAGTCTGGGTGTGAATATGTATAGAAAAAATGCTACCCAGGGCAACAGCTACTATTTGAGATTCATCCAAAGAGCAGGACAAGTCCACCTGAGAAATAGGAGTCAGAAGCAGGGAGATGCTCAGATAGTAGCCGAATCTGCTCAGCCCCTGAGTTAGAGGAGAGGCTTTCTTGCTAAAATAAGCTACAGAAAACAACCAAGAGGTTAGCTGGAGAGGACAGCCTCCTCTATGCAGCAGTCTTGACTTTCCAACCTTGAAGACTGTGGCTCAGCAAAGGCTGCACATGTTTAAGCTCTTAGAGCTACCCCTTTGAGGTCAACCCCCTGTTGAGCTCCTTACAGGGCTCTTTGGGAGTCATGAGGGTGAACACTTCCCCCAACTGCCATCTTTACAGATTAGTTAAGAGGATCCGTGGGTAAAGTGCTTGCTGTGCCGGCATGAGAACCTGAGTTCAGATCCCCAGAATCCGCATAAAAGCTGCGCCCAGTAGCACATGCAGAACATTCTAGCATTGGGGGAGGGTGGGAAGACAAGAGACAGGAAGATCCCTGGGTTTGACTTGCCAGGCAGTCTAGCCAATCAGAGAGGCCCAGGTTCAGTGAGAAACTATCTAAACATATAAGGTGGAGAAGCAAGTGATGAAGATATCAGCCTCTCTCCCTCCTTCTTCCCCTCCCATCCCCCTCCCCCATTTCTCTCTGTGTCTCTGTCTCTCTGTCTCCTGTCTCTCTGTCTCTCTCTGTCTCCCTCTGTCTCTCTCTGTCTCTCTCTGTCTCTCTCTCTCTCTCTCTCTCTCTCTCTCTCTCTCTCTCTCTCTCTCTCTCTCTCTCTCTCTCTCTCACACACACACACACACACACACACAGGAAGGGATCCAGTCATGGTATGGTGAGAAGTACACCACGTGTGAAGAATCTGTTCCCTCTCTTTACTCCTTTGAAAAACTAAGATGGGCATTTTCTCATTATTAGAGCACTCCCAAAGATGGCTGACCTCTGTTTCTCTGCTCCTTGTATACACATATTCTCTTTCCTTTCCTTTCAATTTGGGCCAGGCTTGGTATAGCTCAGACTTGTAGAATATGTTGGGTAAGATGTTCCAGGACTCCTGAGGCCAGGCTTTCAAGGTCCTGGTAGCTTCTGCCTTCTTGTTGGAAAAAAAGCAAGCTTCTACATAAGGTGACAAGCTACCTGAGACCCCACACACATGAGGATGCTTAGGCTAGTAGCAATGACAGACAGGTGAGCAAGAGTTGAGAAACTCAATTATATGACCTCACTTCTTTACTTGAGCCATCTAAGCTGGCCCTAAATCATATCAACAAGATAAAGCACACACCAGCCCTTTCTATTTTACCTCCGAGGAACTAAATTTATCAGAAGAATATAAAGAGTCCATCCAGATGGATCTAAGTAAGCTAAATCACACATCACATTCTAATAAGAACAGGAGTCACTGGCCATTCTGTCAGTGAGACAAAGAGAAAAGGCTAGAAAGAAGGGAGCCAGAGTGAGCCTGAGCTCTGTGGATGACTGTGGAGTCCAGGGGTGCAGGGAAACTCCCTGGGAAGTCTCCAGACATTACCAATATGCCTTGATATCATTCTTAACCCCATTAACAAAGAATTTGTGTTGAAATTAATCCTGATTGAGTACTTTCCAGAAGCCAAGAATTGCATTAAACCTGTTTTGTATAGATTCTTATTTAAATCTTCACAGAGGGTGTCAGAAGGTTGCCTCTGATGGCTTGCATTGCACATGGAGGGCATGAGACTCACAAGCTCACAATCACAGCAAAGAGCAGAGTTGGATTTGAATCCAGGGCAGTCCGTCTCTCTGCTCAAATGGACATCAGGGTCTGGCACTCAGGCAACAGATGCTGCCTTAATGACATAGTTTCTAATAGACATTTATTTTGTATTCAGACATTTATTCAACACACGCTTCGTGGGTAATTTTGAAAGAAGGTTAAATAGATAAAATATATTTATGCTGGTGGAATATATGGCTTTTATGCTCCATTCTTCTTTATAACTTTAGAGTTATGTTTTTGTAGTATATGGAGAGAAGAAATTGTTATGAGCTTATAATTATAATCTTCTACCCTAACAAATACTAAGAACAAAATAGAGATTATTTAAGACATTTTATGGTCGTTTGGGTTTTTTTTCTTAATTCTGCAGTAAGATTCTAATTCATTTATTTTATTTTAATTTTTTACAAGATCTCATTATATAGCCCTGGCTGGCCTGAAACTCTCTATGTAGACCAGGCTGGCCCCAGACTCACAGAGACCCCTGCCTCTACCTCTTAAAAGCTGGGATTAAAGGTGTGCACCACTGCACCCAACCAAGTAAATTTCTTTGAAAGTGACATAAAGCCTAGAACTACTTTAAAAAGCAATTGGACTTTATCTAAGCTGTAATACACTTTAGTTTTATTCAAAGCTTTGCCACTTGTTCCTTAACAAAGGTATGTTTTGGATGTGGCATCCAAGTTACTTTTAGAGGGTTGGGTCTATGTATTGGCCCTTACTCTGCTGACACCCAATTTGATTCTGAGATATATCAAAAAAATCAATGAAATAGGTCTTTGCTTATTGTGATATGCATGCTTGTGTATGAGTGTTTTCACGTATGCTCACACATGTGTGTGCAGTTGCACATGCACATGCAAGTACATGTGTGTGTTCGTGCATGTGAAGGCTGACATAGGGAATTTCCCTTCATTGGTTATTATTATTTTTTGAGTCAGAGTCTCTCAGTTGAAACCAGAGCTCACCAATACTACTAGATAAGCTGTTAGCAAATCACAACCATAGCCTGGCAAGATATGATGAGATAAGATGCTGGCAGTGGGGATGCTGGCAGTGGGGATGCTGGCAGTGGGGATGCTGGCAGTGGGGATGCTGACAGTGGGGATGCTGACAGTGGGGATGCTGACAGTGGGGATGCTGGCAGTGGAGATGCTGACAGTGGGGATGCTTACAGTGGAGATGCTGGCAGTGGGGATGCTTACAGTGGAGATGCTGGCAGTGGGGATGCTGACAGTGGAGATGCTGACAGTGGGGATGCTGACAGTGGGGATGCTGACAGTGGAGATGCTGACAGTGGGGATGCTGGCAGTGGGGATGCTGACAGTGGAGATGCTGACAGTGGGGATGCTGACAGTGGGGATGCTGACAGTGGTGATGCTGGCAGTGGAGATGCTGACAGTGGGGATGCTTACAGTGGAGATGCTGGCAGTGGGGATGCTGGCAGTGGGGATGCTGACAGTGGGGATGCTGGCAGTGGGGATGCTGACAGTGGGGATGCTGACAGTGGGGATGCTGACAGTGGGGATGCTGGCAGTGGAGATGCTGACAGTGGGGATGCTTACAGTGGAGATGCTGGCAGTGGGGATGCTGACAGTGGGGATGCTGACAGTGGAGATGCTGGCAGTGGGGATGCTGACAGTGGGGATGTTGACAGTGGAGATGCTGGCAGTGGAGATGCTGGCAGTGGAGATGCTGGCAGTGGGGATGCTGACAGTGGTGATGCTGACAGTGGGGATGCTGACAGTGGGGATGCTGGCAGTGGGGATGCTGACAGTGGGGATGCTGGCAGTGGAGATGATGGCAGTGGGGATGCTGGCAGTGGGGATGCTGACAGTGGGGATGCTGGCAGTGGGGATGCTGACAGTGGGGATGCTGGCAGTGGGGATGCTGACAGTGGGGATGCTGACAGTGGGGATGCTGACAGTGGGGATGCTGGCAGTGGGGATGCTGACAGTGGGGATGTTGACAGTGGAGATGATGGCAGTGGAGATGCTGACAGTGGGGATGCTGACAGTGGAGATGCTGACAGTGGAGATGCTGACAGTGGGGATGCTGACAGTGGAGATGCTGACAGTGGGGATGCTGACAGTGGTGATGCTGACAGTGGGGATGCTGGCAGTGGGGATGCTGACAGTGGTGATGCTGACAGTGGAGATGCTGACAGTGGAGATGCTGACAGTGGAGATGCTGACAGTGGGGATGCTGACAGTGGGGATGCTGGCAGTGGGGATGCTGGCAGTGGAGATGCTGGCAGTGGGGATGCTGACAGTGGGGATGCTGGCAGTGGGGATGCTGACAGTGGGGATGCTGGCAGTGGGGATGTTGACAGTGGGGATGCTGGCAGTGGAGATGCTGACAGTGGGAATGCTGTCAGTGGGGATGCTGACAGTGGGGATGCTGGCAGTGGGGATGCTGACAGTGGGGATGCTGGCAGTGGGGATGCTGACAGTGGGGATGCTGGCAGTGGGGATGCTGACAGTGGGGATGCTGACAGTGGGGATGCTGACAGTGGGGATGCTGGCAGTGGGGATGCTGACAGTGGGGATGTTGACAGTGGAGATGATGGCAGTGGAGATGCTGACAGTGGGAATGCTGACAGTGGAGATGCTGACAGTGGAGATGATGGCAGTGGGGATGCTTACAGTGGAGATGCTGGCAGTGGGGATGCTGACAGTGGGGATGCTGACAGTGGGGATGCTGACAGTGGGGATGCTGACAGTGGGGATGCTGACAGTGGAGATGCTGACAGTGGGGATGCTGACAGTGGGGATGCTTACAGTGGAGATGCTGGCAGTGGAGATGCTGACAGTGGGGATGTTGACAGTGGAGATGATGGCAGTGGAGATGCTGACAGTGGAGATGCTGGCAGTGGGGATGCTGACAGTGGGGATGCTGACAGTGGAGATGCTGACAGTGGGGATGCTGGCAGTGGGGATGCTGACAGTGGGGATGTTGACAGTGGAGATGATGGCAGTGGAGATGCTGACAGTGGAGATGCTGACAGTGGTGATGCTGACAGTGGGGATGCTGGCAGTGGGGATGCTGACAGTGGGGATGCTGACAGTGGGGATGCTGGCAGTGGGGATGCTGGCAGTGGAGATGCTGGCAGTGGGGATGCTGACAGTGGGGATGCTGGCAGTGGGGATGCTGACAGTGGGGATGCTGGCAGTGGGGATGCTGACAGTGGGGATGCTGGCAGTGGAGATGCTGACAGTGGGTATGCTGTCAGTGGGGATGCTGACAGTGGGGATGCTGGCAGTGGGGATGCTGACAGTGGGGATGCTGGCAGTGGGGATGCTGGCAGTGGGGATGCTGGCAGTGGGGATGCTGACAGTGGGGATGCTGGCAGTGGAGATGCTGGCAGTGGGGATGCTGACAGTGGGAATGCTGACAGTGGAGATGCTGGCAGTGGGGATGCTGACAGTGGGGATGCTGGCAGTGGGGATGCTGACAGTGGAGATGCTGGCAGTGGAGATGCTGACAGTGGAGATGCTGACAGTGGAGATGTTGGCAGTGGAGATGCTGGCAATGGGGATGCTGACAGTGGGGATACTGACAGTGGGGATGCTGGCAGTGGAGATGCTGACAGTGGAGATGATGACAGTGGGGATGCTGACAGTGGGGATGCTGGCAGTGGGGATGCTGACAGTGGAGATGCTGGCAGTGGGGATGCTGGCAGTGGGGATGCTGGCAGTGGGGATGCTGGCAGTGGAGATCCTGACAGTGGAGATGCTGACAGTGGAGAAGCTGACAGTGGGGTGGATTTGGAAGCTATTCACACTGAGAGAGGAAGAACATGCCTGGGTGTAAAGTCTAGAGTTGTGCTTTGGGTACTAATCTGGGGAGTGTATTGGGTCTAGAAAGCATGTTTCAGGAGGGATCAGCCCTGCCCAAGCAGCTGCTCACATGTCCCCTCTGACTCCTTTTAGCTGAGAGACTCTGGGATCCCAGCCCACCCCCACCCCCCACCCCCTGCATCACAGATCTCAGGAGGAAGGTCAATGCCTTCAGGGCCTTTAGGTGGAGACAACCAACAGTGACAATTGCCATCCTAACTTCTGATCTCTGAGATCAACTTAAGAAGAAGGTTAACACACTTAACAAGAATCCCCAAGGCCTGGTATGTGTGGATCTTTTTTTTTTTCAGCAGGTATAGCCCTACTGTACTTAACAAGGAAATGTGTTTCTTCCCTATGGACATCACTCCGTTTCACATTTGACCATGATTAGAAGTGATGTGACTGTAAATGCAGATAAATTATTCACAACATGGCCTACCAGATTACATTCTTTCTGCTCCTGAGACGCTTCACGATGAAGTTCTCCTGTGCCTCTGCCCAGAGCCTGAAATTCAAACCAACACCCAAGAGAGAAGCGTCCAGTCAAAGAGCCCCCTCCCCACATCTGCAACACAATCAAGTTTTTAGAAAGCTGAGTTTTTTCCACTGACCCACTTACCACATTCGGTCTGTAAAATACCATTTCCCCTCCTGTGGTGCCAACAGGAGAAATCTGTGCCACTGGGAAAGCCTAGGAACACCCAGCAAGCCCTCCAGCTGGCAGCCTTCTCTGAGGAAGGCTGACTTACACGTGTCTGCTGCCTGGAAGTAGCTATTTGACTGCATATCAACTTAGTCCTGGCAGGTCTAGAGAAGGAGATGTTAAGCCTTCCAAGGATTCTTATCCCCCTGAATTCCTAATATCATGTAACTCCCCATGTCACTAGAATAATGGGCTTGTCATCCATGAGTGGTTTTGGCTTTTCTATGAGGAAAGGAAAAATATCAGTTGGCTTTAAGCCTCCAAATCCATTCGTTTGGGTTTCCCCGGGAAAGCAGCTTACTCACACTGGGTTCAGAGCAGAACAGGTCCTCACATTTTCTTTTCGATGCCAGGTCACTTGCTACAAGGAATGAAACTAGCTCCTCTAGTTAATTTAAACAGTCAAAACACTTCAAGGAAGAATTTTAGGAAGTTTGAGCCCAACAGGAGGAATGGAGAGTTAGGCATGGGAATCAAGGGTGCCCTCTTCAGCAATGGTGCTACACTAGGGAGCATCAAGGGAAAGCTTTAAGTGTCTGGGGAATGTTGAGATGTTGAGAGCCTGGTGTCTTAGCTAGTGTTCTATTGCTGTGAAGAAATACCATGACCATAACAACTCTTATAAAAGAAGGTATTTAATTAGGGCTAGCTTATAGGTTCAGAGGTTTAGCCCTTCCTCCCTTCCTTCTTCCCCCACCCCTGACCTCAGACAGGGTTTCTTTGGGTAGCCCTGGCTGTCCTGAAACTCACTATGTAGACCAGGCTGTCCTCAGACTCAGAGATCCACCTGACTGTCTCCTGAGTGCTGGGATTAAGGATGTATGCCACCAGCACCCATTTTCTTCATAGCAGGGAGCATGGTGCTATATAGACAGAGAAGTAGCTGAGAGTTGGACCCCAAATCTTCAGGCAGAGAGAAGAGAGAGCTACTGGGCCTGGCTTAGGCTTGCTCTAGAAACCTCAAAGCCCACCCCCAGTGACAAATTTCCTCCAACAAGGACACATCTCCTATTCCCAAAATCTATGAGCCTATGGGAACCATTTTAATCCAAACCACACCTGGTATCACCAGCCCTGAATGTTGCTGCTCCTGTGGTCTCTCCAATCTTCTTCAGTCCCTGAATCTGTTGAGAAAGTATGTTTCATGGAAGTGAAGTCATGTTGGCTTAATTTGCTTTACAATTTTCTCTGTGGTTAGAGGTCAGGGTACCTCACTCCAGGCCCACCAGGCTGCAGCATGGGGGAAGAGCTAATTCCCCCTAAAAGGAGACAAGCAGTGCTCTGAGGAGAGAAAGCAGATGTGCAATAGGCAAAGTGTCAATTCCCCTCCATTCCATATAACAGTAATAATTTAATTCATGGGCAAAAAGGTGTTCTTTCGCCTTCACAGGAGACAGCAGTCACGATCGTAGAACTCTTGTTTTTACCAGGGCCATGTTTTGCAACTGACCAGAGACTCTGCCAATAGGTATGAAATGTCTCAACCTAGGATTAATGTGCATAGTCAAGTTTTCCATTGTCCCTAATGAGCTCAGATGAAGAGTTCACGGTTGGCTGTGCTGAGCCAAGCCCTGGGGGGAGCGGGGTCTCTAGGCCTCTGCCCTCATTTTCAGGAACTAGAGATGCAAATCACACCATACAAGATCCTGCCTTTGCTACCTTTCCATTAGAAATCATCACCAAGGCATCACCCTCGAAGAAAACTTTCCTCTGGATGATGCCACAGTCTTCCCCTCCCCCATTACACCAAACTCTCCTGTTAAGAAAACAGCAGAGCTATTTTGGCCAGTGCTGGGAACTATCCTTTGGTCACAGTGCTACAGGCTGATGGGATAGTAGACAGAGTGTAGAGAATGGCTTTGCCAGAGACACAGCACCCAAGCCTGGGGCAATAATAAATCTTATATATTTTTTTGTTTTGTTTGTTTTGTTTTTTACTTTTATACTTTTTATTATATTATTCTATTACACTATATTTTATAACTTTTTTATTAGATATTTTCTTTATTTACATTTCAAATGTTATCCCCTTTCCACGTTTCCCCTCTGAATTTTGTTAAGGAAGCAAAACTAACATGGCGACATAGGCAGGTGACCCGTTGACGTCTCTGACTGTCCCTTAGCTTCTCTCGGTGTTTGAAACGAAGTGAAGTGGTTTTCTCTGAGCAGATCACATGGCAGCAGGTTAAATCTGTGACAAGCACCTGGGTCAAATCCGTGTGACAGGGAAGGGACAGGCAGAGAGGCAGAGTAAAGCTCTCTACGTCATGTCCCATCTTAACCACACTCTATTCTTCACTCCAATAGTCCTTAGTCTAAGGATCAAAGACACCTTAAACTTGTTAGAATCATACAAAAGTTTGGATGCATCTCCCTCATCAGAGGTTAAGTGCCAAGAGATTTTGGTGTGTGTGTGTGTATGTGTGTGTGTGTGTGTGTTTGTATGTGTGTATTTGTGTGCTTGTGTGTGTGTTTGTATATGTGTATTTGTGTGTTTGTGTGTGTGTTTGTGTGTGTGTGTCTGTATGTGTGTATGCATGCACATAGTATATGTATACCTTTGTATGTCATCAGGCCAGAAGAGGTCATGGAATGTCCTGCTCAGTTGATCTTTTTATTCCCTTGAGACAAGGTTGATTTCTCTCTGAACTTAGTGGTAGGCTCATGGCCAGCAAGCCTCGGTTATCCTCCTGTCTCCATCTCCTCAAGTGCTGGAGCTACAGGTCCACACGGGTATGCCTAGCTTCTCACATAGGCCAAGGATATGTGACGTCAGGTCCACATGTGGCACCACTCCTCCAGAGATTGTTGAGACAGTCTGAGACCTAACAAAGGGTCAAACTGCCCACGGGATATTCCACCTTCTCCTTGCCTATGCTGACACCTTCCCTGGACTTTCCCCTGTCTAGATAGGTCTTGCCTCTAAGCTACTGGAAACTCCAACAAGAATCATCCCTCTGCTTTAGCACTTGACAGCCGTGTTGTTTTTATTTCTGACAGTGTTTTGCCACTGGTCAGAATCAAGACAATATAAAGGGTCAGCTGCTTGAAGTAAAAGATCTCTTAACAAAGCAGAGTAGTGTTGTTCTCATTTTAGACAACCATAGCCCCCAGAGAACCAATGTTATTACAGAAGAACACAGGACATAGCTCAGTAGATAAAGTGCTTGTGCAAATAAGAGGGCCTAGGTTCTAGTGTAAAGCCAGACATGATAGCATCCGTCTGCAAGATGGGAGACCAGACAGGAGAATCCCCCAGAAGGTTGTGGGCAAGCTAGACTGCTATATACAGTGGAGAACAAGAAGAGACCCTGTCTGAAACAAAATGAAAGGTATACATGCACCCACACATATGAACACACACACACACACACACACATTAAAAAATAAAAAAAAAGCAGACCTTTTATGTTGAGCACACAAAATGGATTTGTTGATGAGAGTGTGTGTTTCAGATACTGCTTGCTTATTTGGGGTGCGGGTTTACCTCCAGATTAAAAACTTGGTAACACAAGGAAACAACCAAACAGGAAATGCAACTCCTCCCTCTTTGCAAGTTGGAATGTTGTGGGTTGTGTAGGTCAAACCTCCTTCCACTCCCCACCCCCAAGTTAACATTATCCCTACACCTTCCTATAAACTCCTCTACTCTTTGGTCTGACAACATATTGTAGTGCCATTGGACCCAAAAGAATCAAAGCCACACTATCACTGTTGATGGCCAGAGAACATAATACCCTGTATGTCCCCTGCCCTTGACAGCAAGTGCCTCAAGATGGTGGCCCTTGTGGTCCTTGCTCATCTATTCAGATCACATAGATCTGGTGACTACAATGAATCAGAAGCTGAGCCAGACATCAGAGCTTTACGTATAAATGGTGTCGGTCCTCCACAACCTCAGATTCCCATTGAGATGACAGGCGCTTATTATATTAGCTACTCTGAAATACAGTAAGAGATACGGCGGGGATAAAATGAAAGACCCATACCTTTGAGAAGGAGCTGGCGGGTTCTGTTTGATAAAAAGTACCAGGTTCTTGCCACTTAAAGCATGGCATTAACTGTGGGCAATGTGCGGGCCCCTTAGAAATGCAGAATCCCCAGTTTTCTGAGGAACCGCCAGACTGCTTTCCAGAGTGGTTGTACCAGCCTGCAATTCCACCAGCAGTGGAGGAGTGTTCCTCTTTCTCCACATCCTCGCCAACAACTGCTGTCTCCTGTGTTTTTGATCTTAGCCATCCTGACTGGTGTGAGATGGAATCTCAGGGTTGTTTTGATTTGCATTTCCCTAATGACTAAGGATGATGAACATCTCTTTAGGTGCTTCTCAGCCATTAGATATTCTTCAGGTGAGAACTCTTTGTTTAGCTCTGTACCCCATTTTTTAATAGGGTTACTTGCCTCTCTGGAGTTTAACTTCTTGAGTTCTTTGTATATATTGGATATTAGCCCTCTGTAGGATGTAAGGTTGGTAAAGATCATTTCCCAGTTAGTTGGTTGCCGCTTTGTCTTTTTGACAGTGTCTACACCCGGAGGATCAGGCTATACCACTCCTGGGCATATACCCAGAGGCTTTACCTGCATGCAATAAGGACACATGCTCCACTATGTTCATAGCAGCCTTATGTATAATAGCCAGAAGCTGGAAAGAACCCAGATGTCCCTCAACGGAGGAATGGATTCAGAAGATGTGGTATATCTACACAATGGAATACTACTCTGCAATTAAAAACAATGAATTCACGAAATTCCTAGGCAAATGGTCAGATCTTGAAAATATCATCCTTAGTGAGGTAACCCAATCACAAAAGAACACACATGGTATGCAGTCACTGATAAGGGGATATTGACCCAGAATCTCGGAATACCCTAGACACAATCCGCATATCAATAGATTTCTAAGAAGATGGAAGGAGAGACCCCTGGTCCTGGAAAGACTGGATGTAGGGGAACGCCAGGACAGAGTAACGAGAGGGGGTTGAATGGAGAAAAGAGGGAGGGAAGGGGGCTTATGGGACTTTCAGGGAGGGAGGAAACGGGAAAGGGGAAGTGATTTGGAATGTAAATTAAAAAAATAAAATAAAATAAATAATAAAAAAAAAAGAAAGAAATGCAGAATCCCAGGCCCCATCCCGGAAAGGCAATCTACATTTTAATGAAATTAAGTGCTGGTGATTTGAGGGCACTTTAGAGTTTGAGAAAGCATGCCATTCCATAGCAAGGATAAGGCAAACACCTGAGTCCCCCGCTCACATTCCTAATGGCAGCCGCCGCTAACACACTCCAGGAATAATTGGGGGAAGCCAGAATAAAAACAGATAAATAAGTCAGAGTCTCGCTGTGTTGTCCAGGCTGGTATCCAACTCATGGGATTTTTTTTGCCTCAGCCTCTTAAGTGGCTGGGTTACAGACGTGCTTCACCATACCTGCCCTCTCCCTCCCCGCCCCGTGCCACATTCTTAGCTGCCTAATCTCCCAAATCCTGTATTGTACTATTAATGACAAAAATGTTAATGACCAAAATATAAGAGCGGAACCCTGCTCTCCCTGCTTAGCCTGGAAAGATAAGAATGTATTGAGTATTTAAGTAGACAGACTCCAGAGTAATGGCCTTGGATTCCCCCTGTCCCTGAGATCAGGGCAAGTCATATTCTCCCTCAGTTTCCCTTTCTGGGATGATAACAGTGCATGATTGTCTAGGTCACTGACCTAACAATAACCAATAATGTTGGAAGTTTTGTTACTTTTAACTACTAAAGCAGATCCTGACCACTGACCACCAGATCTACTTTCCTTCCTCCCTGAACACACAGATGAGTTACATTTCCTAGGAGCTCAGTTGCTATGCATGGGCTCTATGAGTTAGGAGTAACACACGCTGGGAGGAGCATGGCATAGGAGCTCTGTTCTATTTGGAGTGACTGTGGAAAGTCTAGCTATGGAAACAGTTAGAATACAGAGTTGTCATTTCCAGGTCCAGCCTAAAAAATCTCCCACACCTCCCTTCTCTTCTCCCGTTTGCCATCAAGGGTCACTCTGAGCACTGTAGGATAAAGATGGCAGCAGTTCCATTAGCCTGGGTCCCGAATGACTATATGCAACAAAGTGATGTCACCTTCATTGTAATCACTGCCATCATAGCCTAGGAAATGTCACTATTGTAATGTGGGACATAAGTGTCATCAGGGAGCACATGTTGGTGTCCCTCAAAATTCCTATGTTGTGCTCCTCAAAATGTGATGGAGTTAGGAGACAGAGCCCATGGGAAACAATTAGAGTGAGATCGTGTCATGAGGGTAGGGCCCTCATGATAGGATTAGCAGCTTTAGAAGAAGCAAGAAAGAGATGTACCTCTCCCCGAAGCCACTGCCTGCTATGTACTAGGGAAAGCTCATAGAACCCCACAGCAAGAAGACCATAGTCATGAGGAGAATCTTTTGAGTATGAAATGTGCTTCCCCATACCCATGTGATTGTGGTCTTGAACCCCTTATCCCAGCTGGCAGTACCATTTGAGAAACTATAGAACTCTTGAGACAGAAGGTATGGCTCTTGAAGTGGGTCACCAGTGGAAGGACCATTTATTCCTGGTAGGGCTTATTGCCTAACCCCAGTTCTAGCTCAGCCTTTCTGCTTTCTCTCAAACACTGTGATCCCACTGTCACAACTAGGCCACTTAAATCACCACCACCAGCACCAGCAGCAGCCCACCCGTGTCACTCTGATGAAACTGTGACAGTGACACAAAATGAACCTCCCCTCCTTTAGTTGTTTTTGTTGGGTATTTTGCTACAGCAATGAGAAAAGCAATACAGAGCTTTGACCAGAAAGCAACCATGTGGACTCCCTGACAAAAAGCAGCCATGTGGATTCCCTGACAAAAAGCAGCCATGTAGACTCCCTGACAAAAAGCAGCCATGTAGACTCCCTGACAAAAAGCAGCCATGTGGACTCCCTGACAAAAAGCAGCCATGTGGACTCCCTGACAAAAAGCAGCCATGTGGACTCCCTGACAGCTTGCAGACTGTGCAAACTAAGCACCTACTGCTTGAGCCACCCAGTCTCGGATGCTTTGTTACAGTAGCTCCAAGTTAGACATGAAGTCAGAGATTTCCGAATCCACCTGTTATAACGGCTAGCATCACTTAACCACAGCTGGACGGCACATGTTCAAATTACTTACGATTCACCTGACTGGGTTCTTGTGGGGATTTAACATCATGAGTATGAACATGTAAACTTGGGCTGGAGAGATGGCTCAGTGGTTAAGAGCACCGACTGTTCTTCTGAAGGTCCTGAGTTCAAATCTCAGCAACCACATGATGGCTCACAACCCTCTGTAATGAGATCTGATGTCCTCTTCTGGGGTGTCTGAAGACAGAGACAGTGAGCAAGCAGGGTCCGAGCGGGAAGAAAAAGTGTCTGAAGACAAACAGTGTGGCCTGTGAGCCAAGTGACCGTATACAAATCACTCTGATCATGTGTGGAAAATCAAGCTGAGAACAGCACAGTACCTAAGACAGGCAAGATGGGTTCTTAAAGATGAACACTTTTTAAGAGTAATAGTGATTATTCTGGAAGTGTGCATGTGACTTGGTGATTAGAAACCAGTCTTTCCAGTTCTGACCATTTGCCTAGGAATTTCATGAATTCATTGTTTTTAATTGCAGAGTAGTATTCCATTGTGTAAATATACCACATCTTCTGAATCCATTCCTCCGTTGAGGGACATCTGGGTTCTTTCCAGCTTCTGATTATTATAAATAAGGCTGCTATGAACATAGTGGAGCATGTGTCCTTATTGCATGCAGGGGAAGCCTCTGGGTATATGCCCAGGAGTGGTATAGCAGGATCCTCCGGGAGTGTCATGCCCAGTTTTCTGAGGAACCACCAGACTGCTTTCCAGAGTGGTTGTACCAGCTTGCAATCCCACCAGCAGTGGAGGAGTGTTCCTCTTTCTCCACATCCTCGCCAACAACTGCTGTCTCCTGTGTTTTTGATCTTAGCCAACTGGAAAATATCATCCTTAGTGAGGTAACCCAATCACAAAAGAATACACATGGTATGCAGTCACTGATAAGGGGATATTAACCCAGAATCTCGGAATACCCTAGACACAATTCACATATCAATAGATTTCCAAGAAGATGGAAGGAGAGACCCCTGGTCCTGGAAAGACTGGATGTAGGGGAATGCCAGGACAGAGAAGTGAGAGGGGGTTGAATGGGGAAAAGAGGGAGGGAAGGGGGCTCATGGGACTTTCGGGGAGGGAGGAAACGGGAAAGGGGAAATCATTTGGAATATAAATAAAAAAACGTAGAAAATTAAAAAAATAAAATTAAAAAAAAAAGAAAAAGAAAAAAAAAGAAAAGAAAAGAAACCAGTCTTTCTGAGCTGGAATCGCAGATCTGCTCTGTCCTAGCTAGAAACCTTAGACAAGTTAATTTGCTTTTCTGTTCCTCAACTCCTATACCCATCAAACTGGGAGAATGATAGAATCTCCCTTGCTTTGATGTTGTGAGTAAGGAATGAATAGATAAATGCAGGCTCCTAAACCAGCCCCTGCACTAAGTGGGTAATCAAAAAATGTTAACTATTCAAATCAAGCAGAAAATATTTATCCATTATTTTCTGTTTGCCCATCTTGTCCTTCATTCCCACTAAATACGCAGTATTTGAAGATTCCGTTGTTGACAGCTAAACCTTCCTAAACTGTCTTTTCTTCAAGAAAATTCATGGAAGTATACCTTTGATAGGTTGTGTCACTTTCTGGAATATTCCATGGAGTAAGCAAGAAGAGGGTAAGTAATTATAATTCATTTTCTTAGCACCGTGTTTGAATTTGTGCATTACAAACATTAAAAACTCACAACTGTGCAAGGGGATCGGAATGAAAGCCCACATTTACCAAGCCACATACTAACCAGAAATTCCTAAAGTCCAAAGTCTTTGTTTTACCAATGAGAAAGTCAAGGTCCTGAGACCCAAGCGGCTTGGTCAAGACCACAGCCCGTAAGATCACATTCATAGAAAGATGGATCAGCATCTAAGCTTCTCAGTACCCAGTTGATACTGGCATTCTTCCTCCAAGGGGTGGCCAAAGAAAGTCAGTCAGGAGACAAAGGGAAACATTGCCAAGGAAAAGGGAAAGAAAGAAAAGGAAGGGAGGGAAGGAAAAGAAAGATTTTGGAGGACTATTGTAGAAGACTCAACTTCCAAGTCTTCACAGCCTGTAAGGCAGATGCTTATCATCAAATCTCCCCATTCGATCCTAACTTATATGTGGCCCATCATACTGTGTCTTTGTCTGTCACCCACCAAGCCACATTCCTCTTAGGCGTTCTCACTTCTGACAGTAAACAGGGAATCTCATGATATAGTGATGCTTGCATCAGGCTACTTAACCCAAAATTAGGAGGATGAGACCCAACTGTTACTTTTTCGAGCATTCCCAAGCGACTCCAAAAAGCTTTTAAACCAAAGCTCAGCTCATCTCCTTGAGCAGAGTTATGGGGATAAACAGCTGCCAAAATGGAAATTCTACAGTGTTACTTAGAACAGGCCATTCTCCAAAATCTCATTCAGTCAGTAAACATTCACGGCCTCTGGGTGCTAGGTGCTAAGTGTGTAAAAGTGCTATACTATGGTTCCCACCTCCAGGGCTTGTCTCCTTACCAATGGCTTCCATCTAGTGGACTGGACCTCTTGTCCAGTACATTGCTCCTTCCCGTGAGGCCCTGACTCCTGCAAAGTGTCAAATATAATCCACAAGTTCGTTGGATGATCCACAGTGGAGCTGAGACATGGAACGATTTACTGAGTTTCTCAATCACAACCACCTTTTCTGAAAGCTGAGCTCTAAAGTATGACACCTAGCAGAACAAGCAACCTTCTCGTTATTACATATTATCTTTTCTCCAGCAGCAGACCTCCTAAAGACCAAGGTAGAGTGACAAAGTGCCATTTATTATAGCTGAGTGAATAACCGATCACTATGGAAATCCCCATAACGTTTCTTGAAATCCATCATGTACAGGCCCCGTTGGAAATGCCAAAAGCCATTGCTTTCATGGGTCCATAAAGCATTTGATGGTAATGTAGTGGTTCACACAAATGAGAGTGTTAAGAACTGGTGGGCTAAAGGAAGTCTTGGCTCAGAGAAGGTTGAAATACCTGCTCTGTCTTTCATAATCAGATTTTACAACATATCTAAATGCCATCAGAAACTGAGTTTAGCAGGCAGCTCCTTAACTTCGCTAAGACTTTAAAAAAAATCTGGAAAGACCTTGACATTTGAAATATGATAGAAGACTTGCTAGGCACAGGCACTGATTCATGTGACGATTTGCCCTTCCTGAAACAACAAACAAGAAGCTTTCATGGTGACTCTACCATCAAAGATTGTTTAACAGGCTTTAAGAAAATATTATTCTGAATATTCCATTTTACAAACACAACTGCCTGTAAGTACTTTAATTTAACATGCAAATTATTTGTGTAAGTAGTGTTTATATCATCTATCAGCACCTACAGGGAATTTCTTCTGAACCTAATTTGTTAAACCAAAGCCCACTACATCCCCCTCCAAACAAAATGCAAAACACTTGAAACAATAATAAATCAAAGCAAAGTATAACTCCAAAGCCAAGCTTAGAAGACACAGATGCTAGAGAACTTCATGATTCCACAGTGCAGGGTGACAAAATGACCAGCATTCACTCGCCCCTTGGTCCAACGTTTTCAATGGACAGGTTGTGTGAAGACAGGAAGTCCTCACCCACGAAAGCAGGGGTCCTATGGTTTAAGGCACTAGGCTATGAGTGGGAAAAAAAGAGCAGCCATTTCTCCACCAGGCCAGGGCCACATCAAAGTAAATGGGTTAAAACAAGCCACCTGTCCTGTGAGACCCCAAACATCTGAGAATCAAAGTGGCAAAAGGAGGTTGAAACATTGACTGTGACTGGGGTGTGAGGCTGAGGTTTCTTCACAGCCAGAGGGGGGTGATGCATATCTACTTATGTTAAAGATGCAGAGAGAGAAAAAAAAAGATGCAGAGAGAAATGCATTATCAAATCGAGGTAAAACAAAAATATATGATACAGTTATAAGCCCTAGAGTACGGCTGAAAGCAGGAAGACACAGTCACCGAAGCCCCATTTATAACTTAACCACAAGAGAAGACTCCAACAGCAAACACACCTGCAGCTGATATTTTTGAATATGTTATTAGTGTATGTTAGTTGTCCAGAAAGATTGGTTTCACTGTGACCTTTTTATATATGAGTATAATGACAGTTTGACCGAATGCACCCTCCTCTCCCCCTCCCCCTTCTCCCGCCTCCTACCTTCTGGTCTCTTTCTTCGTTCCTAAGAGCTCCCTGTCTACATTCTGCGCGTGAGAGAAAGCCTGTGATTCCCGTCTTCCTAAATCTGGCTTAGTTTAACATGATATCCTGTTGCATCGATCTTCCTGCCAACGGCGCATCCTCACTCCTCACAGCGGAAACCCGTTGTGCACATACACACTACGTTTTCTTTGTCTATTCACTTACTATTGCAGCTAACATTTAGGGGATGCTCACCTCTGCCAGGCACTGTACAAAGCCGTCATCACAATGCCACCACACCTCTTCCAGGAGAGACGACATCATTATCATCTCATTGGAGAAGCCAGTTTACGCTGGAGAGGCGTAAGTGGCAGGTCAGGGTCACTCTGACTAAGTGCTGAAGCTGGTTCTAGAACTGCAGTCCTCATTCATAACCACACTGCACTGCCTTTGATAGAGAAGGCATGAAGTCTACCTTGTGTGGCTAAGGGAAGGGGAAGGAGGGAAAGAAATGTACCAGTCCTGAGAATATAACAAGGCAGTAGCCAAAGACAACACTCATCTGAAAGATGATCTGTGCTCAGAAGATTCCAACAGCTACAGCATTAGGTTCCAAATCAAGGCAGAAAAAGAGGGAGGGGTCCGGAAAGGCTGACACTTACCAGACTTTTTGTTTTTGGTTTTCTGTATAGAAGAACAGAAAGTTTATTGAGGGCACTGAGTAGGAGGTTGGATAATTGACAGCACCGCCAATCCTCCTACCAGGTTTCTTAATCCAAAATTCACAGAAGAGATTCGCCACCTACCCTCAAAATTTAAATATGAAATGATCATAATTTTAAAAAAATAGAAATAAAAATATAATTAAAAAAAACAATCATAGAAACACAAATTCACCTTTGCAGAGAGCCACCCCAAATGAAGTCGGATGTAACCCTTAAGGTATGGACAGTATCTGACCCAAAAGAATCACTTCTGAGTTTAAAAGACCAAGACCAAATTGCCAAGCAAATCTCTCAGACAGAAGACAACAGGAGGTGGAGGAGCCAACAGCACGGCATGGCACGGCAGGGCACAGCAGCCTCTCTTGCTCCTGCTGCAGTGGACTCCCCGTTACAGTGGACACACTCTGACTCCATCTGCCATGGTCACCATTCCACTCTGGCTGCTACCTGAAGTCTCTACCTATGCACATCACCCACTAGAGGCAGCCACCCAGGTGCATGCTTGTGATCCAAATGCTGGAGGAGCAGTGACTGGCAAACCCCAGAGGCTTGCTGGCTAGGCAATCTAACTGAAATGGCAAAGCTTCAGATTGAGACAGTCTGCTCGATGATGATGATGATGATGATGACGACGATGATACGTAATTGAGGAAAGACGTCCCAGGGGTAACCACTGGCCTCCCCATGTCCCAAGGTTCCTGAGTGTTCCCACTCTCACATGTGCACACACACAAGAACCGTATATGTGAAGAATAAAAGAGAAAAATACAAGGCCTTACTCCCTGAGAGACCACAGGCAGTTGATAACTGCTGGGACAGGGAGAGACCAGGGTCACCAGTGATAAATGGCCCATAATCCTGTAAGCAACTCATCAGGTCAGAAAGAATTGAAAAACTCTTGAAACCAGGAGAACCTGTTGGAAAGATGAAGGGAGCAGAGGGTGGGGAGCAAGGGGATGAATACAATTAGAATAAATTATACATATGTATGAAATAAACCCACTATTAAGTAGAACTAATGTATGCTAATGAAATGAAATAAAACTCTAAAAGAAAAATAAAAACGTTAAATTGAAATGAACACCAAAAGATAAGCTTTTGTGACTATGGAAAGGCGAGTAAGTGCTGGCTGGCAGATTAAGTGGAGGTGGATGGCACCAGTGGACCTGCAGCAAAGGGCAGTCTCTGTTTCCTCGACAACCCTGGAGGGAGACAGACAGGGCGCACTGTTGCCAAGGAGCGAAACCACAAGGAGCTCAGCCTCCACAAACAGTGGCAGTTTCAGCGCAGAGGCTGGCCGGGAGACTAGGAGGCCACGGGGCTCGTAGAGCACACCTGGATAGCAAGTACCATGGCTGTCCGTGTGGGCTGAAGACAAGAGATCTTTCCCCTAAATTTCTAACAAGCCCTTGAAATTCTGCCACCAACTTGACGACACAAGCACAGTTAGCCTATTACCCAGGGATTACACTTCCATAGACTCACCAACGATGACTAGTAGGACGACCCAAATGTCCGTCAAACTGAAAAATGGGTAAACTTGGTAAAGCATATTTTGATGGCTATTCCTGGTTGTCAACTTGACTGTATCTAGAATGAACTACAATCCAGAATTGGAGGGCTCACCTGTGATCCAGATCTTGAGGCTGGAAGACACAAGTTTCTGACCTGGATCTTGACATGGAGATTTTGAGGCAGAGTGGTTATGAGAAGTTTAGGCCCAGGCAAGGTAGTACACGCCTTTAATATCAGGAGACTGAGGCAAGCAGATCTGAGTTCAAGGTCAGCCTGGAACAAAGCAAGTTCCATATCCAGGAATGGTGGTCCACACCTTTAATCTGGGCCACACCTTCTGCTGGAGGCCTACATAAGGACACTGGGAGAAGAAAGATTCACTCCTCACCTGCTTTCGTTTACTTGCCAGCACGTTTATTGAAACCTACTTCTACAGAAGAGCAGCTGAAACAACTAGTTTTGTGGGACTGAGTAACTACTAGATCCTTGGACTTTCCATTCTCAGCTGCCCATTGTTGGGTTAGTTGGACTACAGACTGTAAGTCATTACAAGAAATTCCCTTAATATATAGAGACTATCCATAAGTTCTGACACAAGAGAACCCCAATACACATATCCTTAATGGAATACTACTCAGATATGAAGGAATGGGATGGGGCAGGTATGGTGGTGTATGCCTGTGATCCCAGCACTCTGGACAGGCTGTGAGGCAGGAGGCTTCTAAGAAGTCTAAGGTCGCCTGGGCTCTAGAGCTAGTATCAGGCCACCCTAAACTATACATGGACGCCTTGTCTGGAAACAAAACAAGGAGTGAAGTTGTACAATACGCTACCACGTGGATGAGCCCTGCGAGCAGCAGGGTATGGAGTAAAAGTGGGTAAGTAAAGATGCAGCTCCACACAGACAGGGAGGAGACTGGCAGTCTCTCAGGGAGCAGTAGGAAGGGGATGCAGAGGCTGGTAAAGGGTATAGTCTCTGTTGGGGGTGATAAAAACATAACACTGACTGTGGCAATGGCTTCCCCACCCTGCAGATACACTAAAAGGCAATGAATCTCACACTTTAAATGGGTGAGTTGAATTCTGTGTCAAGTATAAATCAATAAAGCTATTCTAGATGCACACACACCACACAAACCTCTCTCCAGTCCTGTTAAGTAGCCTGGAGCCAAGCGTAACTTGATTTAGGAAAATAAGCCAACAGTCTGTTTCTTGCAGCCTAGCTTTTTTGGAACAGGCTCCCGCCTATTAAACAAATGCCGATTTTAAATGGAGACTCGAGGAAACATTCTGAGCCTCTCTTCTCCCTTCGCACGATCCTGAAAATTGTATTTTTTTCCCCCTTTCTTTTCCTCCCCTTTGGAAATCAGTTCTTTATCAAAATGTGGTCAGCATCGGCTCCTATTTTCTCTCCTGCTAAAAACACACACCTTGAGTCGCTCTCCAGACCCAAGGTTATGGCCATCGCCATGGGAGGAAGGTTGGGAAGCCACAGGCTCATTCCCCTCAATGCCAGCACAACTGAGACTCTCTTTCTGCCAGTGCTACCTTCATTTTGGATTTTCAAATTCAGCTTTTAAATTTCCCACTGATAGTCCATCCCTGGCACTTCCAACCCTTTCTCTTTGGCTCAGTCGCATCAAGGGCCAGCTTGTCATCTGTGCAATCCAGACCCCCTGCTCAGCTTTCTGACTGAAGAGTCAGACCACCCTTGGCACCCTCTCTCTGCCTGGATGTCCCCCACGCGCCTTCTTCTACAAGCCCTTTGTAAATTCCACATTCTGGACTTTTCTTTCCAATCCTGGCCAATTGCTGATGAGGAAAGGCCAGGTGGTGGCTTCCAGGTGGCCTGTGTGCCACTTGAATACCCTCTGGCCTCTCCTCAGAGCCTTCTTCCTGGTCACTGTGCGTGCAGCTGAAGGTTTATACCTCCACTAGCCAAGCTCCCGTTGGCAAATCTATTCCCATGCCCCTGGCTCTGGCTCTTTGTCCAAACAAAGGCAAAAAAGAAAAAAAAAAATAGGCAGGCACAGGCACAATGGCTAGTGAAAAGGTAAAAATCTGGGGCTATGCAGTTTTATAAATGTCCATATAGGTCTTCACCTGCCTTGGGTTCAAATCCCCATGCTGTCACTAACTAGCCAAATGACTTCAGGGAACAATGTGCCTATGTCTCAGTTGCCTGTGAAAATATGAATTACATACAAGTACTAAACAGTGGCTACTGTGAGAATTAGCGGAGCTAGTTCACGTCCACATAAAATAAAACCATAGGTTGCCCTTTACGAGGACGACACCATAAAAATCAGATAAGGAAATGCCACTGCTGTCTGTGGCCAGCTCTTCAAGAGGATAGGATTGGAGGACTCCTCCCTTGTTGCTATGCAGCCTTCTTAGGCAGAGCGCTTAGCTCAGGTCTGCTCCATGTGGTTCTAGCAGCCCCGCAGAGTCTGAAAGCCCCTCTGTGGCTGTGTTCTTCCCCTTGCCTGGTTCAGGCTGATCTGTTTTTCCCCAAACCGAAATCACTGCACCACACGGCTCTGCACAAACCTTTGCCCATTCTCATGGCTGCAAAGGCAGCCAGCTCTCCCTGTGAGGCTGAAACCAGCCTTACCCCCAAAGCTGTTAGCAGAGAAGCTGATGGCAGAGGCTGCAGAATCGGAGGCGGTGGTACAATCAATACCATCACCAGCGAGTTCAAGGTCATGGGAATCTGCAAGTCATAGGAGTAATGATTTTCATATTCCTGGGGGAAACCCTGACCCAGGGTTTTTGGGGTTTTTTTTTTTGTTTTTTTTTTTTTACTATAGGTAATTAAATCTTAGAGAAAACATCACCCCGGATTGGACCACAACCTTCTGTACAAATACAGCCCACTAATCTTACCTTTAGCTCACATCTTTCCACATCAGAACCCCCTCTGTGTGTGTGTATGTTTGTTTGTGCGTTTGTGTGTTTATGTGTGTTTGTGCATGTGTGTGTGTGTGTGTTTGTGCGTGTGTGTGTGTGTGTGTGTGTGTGTGTGTGTGTGAGTGAGTATCAGAGGTCATCCTCAGGTGTTGTTCCTTAGTTCATATCCATCTTGTTTTTTAAAACAGGATCTCTTATCGCCCTGGAGCCAGTGCCCAGAGATCACCATCTCCTGTGCCCCACACTGGCAGGACAAGCAGGCACCACCACACCCGACTTTTCAGTGTGTGTTCTGGGATCTGACTTCAGACCCTCTTGCTTGTGTACTGACTGAATCATCTCTACAGCTCCCAGACACTATAGGAGAGCACAGACCACTAGACGCATAGGAGAGCAGGTATCCTAAGCCCTAGGGGCTGTTTCTTGGTCCTATGACCTTAGAAAAATCCTAAATATTTTCCTGCAGTGATATGTATCGTGTGTGTATCTGAGCATCCAGGAGCTATTAGGTAAGCACCTACTGGATTTTGGGTATTGTGCTGGGCTCCGCAGGAGGAAGAGAGGGGGCTTATAAATGATAATCCCAGGAGGGTAGGATGTGTTTTGACATAGGCACCTGAAGCCACACTAGATAAACACATTATTCAGATCCCGGTGGTTCTCAACAGCAAATGATACTTTTAAGGGACTCAAAAAGTGAGGAGAAAGCCCACTCACAAATGTGGGCAGAGGGTACGAGAATATGTCTGTTTGCCCATCATTCCACACAGCCATACCCCACCGCTAGTCATTAATCACTGTGCCTTTCTGAAAACTTCCCATTAAATGTCTACATCTTAGAATTTATTGTGTTCCATCCCAGCGGGCAGAAGGTCAGAGAGAACATTTCTGTGAGTCATACCTCAGTGGATTTCTACATCTTGTTAACGGTATAGTCGGTCGCTCTTTCTGATGTGTGCCAAAAGTGGGTGGGTGGCACCCTTCTCCAGTGGACACATGTCCCCCTTGGGCTCAGGTTCTGCCTCAGAGGCTGTCAGGAGACCCCTCCAGAGGAGGAGGTGGCTTAGCTCTTGTCTTATTTGCCACAGTCCAACCACTGCTTAGCAGCAATCTCCTTGCCTGTGACTTGTGGAATTCCTGTCATTGGCCTGGCCAGTGGCCCTGGGTCACTAAAACTTCATCCTCAGCTAGCATAGTACCTAATATGTCTAACATCTATAGTCCCAACACTTGGAAGGCTGGGGCAGGAGAATCACCTTGAGTTCAAGGTTAGCATAGGCTACATAGTGAATTCTTGTCAAGAGTGGGACCCTGTCTCAAAAACAAAATCTAAAAATAAATAAATAAGATAGCAAACTAGTAAATAAACAAACCATGTTGTCTAGCATCCTAGCTCTATGAACCCTAGTTAGCTGGCTTGAGGTTAGGATTTTACATTCATACATTCAGTTCATCATTTGTCCAGCTCTTGACACTGCACCTAGTACTTTTTTAGGCACCAGAGATACAGAACCAAATAGGACTCTCAGCTCTGTTCTCATGCAGCCTGCATTCCCATGGAAGAGACATGTTAGACAAGTAATAAGCAAGTGAATATCTAAGTAAATAAATGAGAGGTGCTCATGGAGTAATCACTTCTATGGAAAAGCAAAGATAGCCAGATAATGTGTTTCCTTGCGCCACTGGGAGACGCTCTCTTTTGTAGGATGTAGTAGCAAGGAACCATTAAAATGACATCCGAGCTGAGACCTGAATAATTAGAAGGAGCCGTGAGGCATATGGTGAGGAAAATGAGCCTGAAGAGGGAATCGTGAGGTCCTAAACTGACAGTGAGCTCCAGGGAAGGCAGCTGGGGTAGAGTGAGCTAGAGACGAGAGAGGCCAAGACATGTAGGTGCCAGGGAGCCAGCACGTGGAGCCTGGGTGGCAACCCAAGTGCTATGAGAATCCACTGTAAGTTCAAGGTAACATGATCGGCTTGACGGGCTTGAAGGGAGATGGTCTCTAAAGAGCTCTGCATTCCAGCCGTTCCTCTTCTCAGAGAGCCACTCTGGACTTAACCCTTCACTTAGAGAACTGAGGTTCTTTTCAGTTTGATATCTCTCCCCCATTTTCCAGCAGCTCCCAATGAGACACAGAGAGGAACCTTGATGGTGATGATCCTCCCCTCTCCATCTAATGCCCATTTCCATAACCGGCCCAGCGTCTGAGCAAATTAACCAGGACCATGGTTGCAGAGTAAACTTGCCTTTTCACGGAACTGCTGATTCTCCTTCCCTCAAAGTGACTAGCTTGGCAGCTTTCCCATTTCAGCACAGAAACCAAGGGTCTGTCACACTGTGCTTTCCACAGGCTGCCCCCTCCAGGACCAGCTGTGTGGGGACTCTAATCTGTAAAAGATCATGTGGGGGCACTCTAGAGGCAAGCTCCTGGTATACCTGGGCACATCTGGACAACTTTTGAAAGATACAGATATGCCTGGGGCCCATCCCAGATTAGACAAATCACAGTGAGACTGGAGATGAGGACACTTTAAAGTATGGTGTGTGTGTGTGTGTGTGTGTGTGTGTGGTGTATGTGGTATGTATGGGGTGTGTGTGTATATGAGAATATGGTGTGTGTGTGTGTGTGTGTGTGTGTGTGTGGTGTATGTGGTATGTATGGGGTGTGTGTGTATATGAGAATATGGGGGTGTGTGTATGTGTGTGTGTGTGTGTTTCTGTGTTTGGTGTGTAGATCAGATGATAACCATAGATGTCTTTACTCGGGAGCCTTGTTTTTTGAGACAGGGTCTTTCACTGGCCTGGAGTTCACCATTTAGGACAGGCTGGCCAGCCACTGAGCCTCAGTGATCCACCTGTCTCCACCCCCAGCGGAGAGATTACAAGTGCACACATCTATGGCCAGCTTTTTACGTTAGCCTGGGATCCACCTCAGGCCCCTTGTAACAAGCACATTACCGACAGAGCTCTATACCTCCCCCTCTTCAACACTATATTTAAAACAAGAAGAAAATATTACCTCAGCCTACTCTGCTATGCACTTCCATTTAAGGTATATGTAAATGGTAAGAGAAGGGCCATGCTTACAGGCTCATCACTGATAACTCTTTGAACAGTGCTAAGCACAAAAACAAACAAACAAACAAACAAAAGACATTTTTACATAAAGTAGCCACAGAACCGGAAGTGTTAAAAACTCCCCTTATGTGCACCTGGGCCACCCAGGAAGTTGGGTTAGATAACAGGTATACATAACTCTGACTAGACCTATTCAACGAATCTTTTCAAGAGACAAGAGATGTGACCTTTCTGTGCCTGTCTCTTTAAATGTTCACAGCTCCTTAGGTCCAGGCAGCAAACCACACAGCCAAGAGGCTCATCGCCATGCTGTCCAAACACGCGCGTGCTGCAGGGCTCTGAGTCCCTCAGATGGTCTCCTGGATGTTCCAGATACCGCAACCTTGCTTAATTAACCACAAAAATCGTCCATCGCACCAAATAATTAGAATTTCTACATCCTCTCTCACTCTCCAGCAAGGATGACAGGCTCTTGCCTGGAGGAAGGAGGCTACAGATAGCCTGAGAAGCAATGAGTTTGCAGACACCGTCAGGCAGGTGTTTACCGAGTGCTAGTTATATGCCAGTTTCTATGCAATGCTTTACTGGAGCAATGTCAGTTACTGTCAAACTCATCTCAAAAGTGGGTATTATCATTATCTCCTCTATAAGTGAGGGATTTGGGGGCTTATGAGAGGTAAAGGCCTTCCCAGAGGCATAGTGCTAACAGCAGAGAGACAAGCCGGGCTCCATGTAGTCTTGCCTTTTCAAGTAGAGCTCTTAGAGTCTTATATGTGACAGACAGTGTGTGGGATGTAAAGATGAGTTAGCCTGCATCCACACCCTCCAGTTTCTCACAAAAGAGAAATGTAGAAAAACAGGTGTATGACAAAAATCTGTGATTGGCTGTGATGGATGCTTCATAACGAGAGACACAGGATCAGAGAGGCTGGCGAGCAAGTGCAATTCAGGATAAATGTGTATGCACATGAACATATTAGGACTTCACAAGAGGATTTGAGAGAATGGGGCCAGTCGTTATCAGTGGGTTAGGCAATCAGCCAAGATGATGGATAACGAGCACACACAGGGAAGGAGAAGAAGCCATCAGGACGAGAATGGGAAGGGGAAGTCCAGTGGGTAGACAGCTTCTGAACGCCACACTGAGGACAGGAACCACATCTTTAGTCAAAAGGAATTAGAACCTGTGCCAGGCTAGGAGTAAGATAACAGGGCTTTGGGAAGACAGCTATCCTCCGTCAGTATGGAAGTGTACATTGGCAGAGCTTGTCCAGCAATGAACCTTCACCTGACGTCAGAGCAACCTCTGACTCATCTTGGTCACTGCCTCCTCCAGGAGGTATCTCCTATTCCCCCAAGGCTAAGTTAGGTGCTCTTGCAGAGTACTTCCTCAGCCTCCAGGCTGACTCCACAGAACTTAGTATCTTCTTCTACTGCACTCGCTCGGTGTTTGCTTCATGGTTCTTGAAGGGTTATTCTTGTTTTCTCCCAAATCTTCAATATCTTTCTACCTAACTCCCAACCGTTTAGTGAATTAACTCCATCTCCAAAGCCTTCTATTTATGACCACTTAATTACCAACAAGGGCACCAGCACTAGTCCATGAGGGAAATAACCATCTCTTCAACAAATGATGAACACCCACATGTTCAAATAAGGAGGTTGGGCCCGTATTTCATACCATACGCAAAAAGTAATTAAAAATGCATCTTACACCTAAATGTTAGAGTTAAAACAACAAAAATCTTAGGAGGAAATGTATAATTAAATTTTCATGACTTTTAATTAGGCAATGTTTTGGGTTGCTTGCTTGTTTGTTTTTAGTTTTTATGTTTGCTTGTGAGGAAGTGGATGGGTGTGTGCACGCGGGTGCAGGTATCTAAGGATGTCAGAAAAGAGTGCCAGATCTTTTGGAATGAGAGTTAGCAGTGGTTGGGAGCGCTCTGACATGGGAACTGTGATCCAGTGATCCTCTTAACTGTGGAAGCATCCATCCCTCCAGTCCCAGAAATGTGTTCTTGTCTCTTTTTTTTATTAGTATATGTTATTTATATGTAGTGAGTTTTATTATAAAATTTTAATTCATATATAGTACATCTGATTCTATTCACCCCATTGCGCTCTGTCTGTCTGTCTGTCTGTCTGTCTCTCTCTCTCTCTCTCTCTCATTTCCCCAACCTCCCTGAGTCCTGTTCCTCTTCCTCTTCCAACGTCATCTTTTTTTGAAAAAAAAAAAAAAATGATGACCCAGTGAGTTTTATTAGGGCTTTTCACAGGAGGATGGGTAGGCAATGGTTTGTCAGGCATGTTACCAAAATCACAAACAAAAATAAAATAGTAACCTGAACTTCATTAAAAATTTAAGGATTTTCTTCAAAGGACAGAATAAGAGGAAATACGGTCCAACTGTATATCTGATAAAGAACTGGTGTCTGAAACAGAATATATAAAAAGAACTTGGGTCAGACATCCAATGCCTTGGCAAAATATCTGAGGGAATAACTTGAAAGAAAGGAGGATGCGTTTTACCTCACAGTTCCAATCAGTGTCTGCTGGATCCGCTGCTGTGGCCTGTGCTGGGGTTGAGCCCCATGACAACAAGAGCCTCTTCCTACCCTGGCACCACCCTCCCAGTCCCAGCTCTGCTGGATAACTTATTCAAATCTCGAATCCACCAATGGGCCAAAACATACCTCAGAGCCCCCATGATCCAATCATCTCCAGAAACGCCCTCATAGACACCAGCAGTGTATTTCACTCAAACTGACCAAGTGGACAGTCAGAATTAACTCGCACCATACTTTCACAACTAATCTTAATTTTACAATGGGCAGAGGGAGCTGGAGGTACAGTTCCAGAGTACAGCATGACCTCAGCATTGGCACGGCCTATGTTCAGTTCCCAGCACCAAAAGTAAACAAGTGAGAATGGCCTGTGGAGTGGAAGAGACATTTCTCCAAAGTAGAGAAGTAACAAGCACAGGAAAGGTGTTCTGTATCATCCGTCATTTGGTAAACGCAAATCAAAACCAGAACCAGACATTAGTGGCATCTACTAAGATGGATAATTAGGAAGTAACCTGGATGTTGTAGAGAAGATAAAACCTCATGCATTGCTGGTTGGATTGAAAAATGGTACAGCCATTGACCACAGGTTAGTGGTTCCCGATATCATCCTATATCTAGGAGCAGCTCCACTCCTAGAAATGTGTGTAAGAGCCAAAAGCATGTATCCACATGACGACTTGAACATGAACACTCACAGAATTATTGCAAACCCAAATGAATAGATAAGATGTGTCAAGCCCCCATGATAGACTGAGCCTCAGGAATAGAGTGAACTAAAGTATGAGTACTTGCTAAAATATGGACATATGAAAGGCCACGTGTGTGTGTGTGTGTGTGTGTGTGTGTGTGTGTGTGTGTGTGTGTGACCAGAACAGGCAAACCACAGGAAAGACTGTAGATTAATGGGGTTTATCTGGGGACCTGCAATGATATTTTAAAACCATATAGTGGTGGCGGCTGCACAATTATTAGAGTACACTTAGGAACACCGAGTTGTAGCCTTTAAGCAGGTAACTCTAATGATGCACTAGTCATCTCTCATAAGGATTCTATAAACAAAACAAACAAATCCCTCTTCCTTTAAAGCCTGCTTCTGTCCACAACCAACACGACCCTCTGGGACCCTCTTCCAACACTTGCTGCTTCTACCATTCTGAAGACATTTTTAAAAACTATTTGTTTCCTATACTTCTGGCAAAGGGCTCTATGGCTACCTGTGACACGGATCAGCATATTAAGCCTCACACTGGCCTCCAGGCCCCCTCAGCATCACAGTACCTGTTACACATTTCAGAGTCTATGCTAGCACCCCAGGTCTTCTCACTCCACCCCACCCCACACTCCCTCCAACCACGGATACTCGTCCTTATGATTCCTGGCCTTTCTCACTATTCTGTCTCTTAGCACTTACTCGTTTCCTGTCCCTGACACTTTCTCTTGCTATCTACTCTCTACTATGCTCTGTTCTTTATCTCTTACTGGCTCGATAACTCCACTATTCTCTCCTGCTGTCCTGATTCCCTTGCCTTGACCATATCCAGTCTGCTGGCCATGTTCAGTCTACTCTCTCTTTCTCCTCTTGACTCTTCCAGATGGCACTGGCACTCAGTCTCTCTCTCTCTCTCTCTCTCTCTCTCTCTCTCTCTCTCTCTCTCTCTCTCTCTCTCTCTCTCACACACACACACACACACACACACACACACACATCTACAATAGAAACCTTAACAATAAAAAAACCTATTTGTTGATGTTTCCACATTTTTAAGAACAGCATGCTCACTGTCTTCACTCTGCTCAGGACCAGAGAACAATAAAGCACACTTACAGAAATTACAGTGGCACCAAAGCCAGACTTATGATTATGGAAAGCCATATTTCAGCAGAGGAGGGTTCATTACAATATATATTTTTAAAGCAGTGCTGAGAATGCTAATCAACACTCACAAAATTTAATCTTCTCGCTGCATACATGATGTTTTCTACCCACATTTTATAAATAGCCAACGTTGCTCACCAGGGAGAGCATGAAAGGGGGTGATTAGATGGAGAGAGATGCAGGATTAGGACACTAGAGAACACTCATGCTGACACAGCATCATTCCAGATCCCGTGTCAGTGACAGAGTCCAAAAGCATGTTCCAGGACTGGGACGAGACAGACCTGTCCTGGCCCACTTACAGGTGCAAGCCCAGTGTCTCTGTGATGCTCCTTGCCAGAGCTTATTATTTTGTCCACCATTACCTTTGGTGACTGAGGCTAATTCCTTTGTGGTGATTTTTCATTTCACAACCTCGAGGCACCCTTAACGATGACTGGAGCCACTGTGGAGCATCGCTAAAACAGAAACGCTCGGTGCCATGGAAACTCTAGATAGAGATGTGAAAACGTACACCTTCATGAAAGTTCCAAATGTGCTAAAATCAGCAGTTCTTGGAGTACAAGAGTGTAACCTGAGCCAATCGATCTGTTTTAGGATCCAAACGGCTCTTCTCAAACTTGTATAGCCCCACTGGGTTGGGGAGGAGGGAGACTTTGGCAGTTAAAAAATTATTTAAACCCCTCTGCTATTTATAATGATGGAGAAATGTCGCTGGGAATCAAATGTTTTGTCAGTGGGGAAATGTGGCTGTCTGGAAAAGGCTGTAGACACACGCAGGGAATTAATGATAGAGAGCTGTAAGCAATGCCTCACTCTGGAGTGTTCAACCAGTGGGTTTTGAGGTATTGTTTGTTGTGTTGTGTGTTTAACTACAAGGTTTTTCATCCTCTTGTTCACCAGAACTCCACGATGATATGAAACAAGTCAGCCAGACTTTTAGGCTGCTTCTTCTGTCGCTGCAGAAGCCACTATTACAGTTTCACTCCATTCTGGCTATCGAGATGGCTCAGTAGGTAAAACACTCACAAAATTTAATCTTCTCATATAAGGCCTCATATAAGCCTGAGGCCCAGGGGAAAATTTCCTGAACAGAACACCAATAGCTTATGCTCTAAGATCAAGAATTGACAAATAAGACCTCATAAAATTGCAAAGTGTCTGTAAGGCAAAGGACACTGTCAACAGGACAAAACGGCAACCAACAGATTAGGAAAAGATCTTTACCAATCCTACATCTGATAGAGGGCTAATATCCAATGTATACAAAGAACTCAAGAAGTTAGACTCCAGAGAACCAAACAACCCTATTAAAAAATGAGGCACAATGCTAAACAAAGAGTTCTCAATTGAGGAATACCAAATAGCTGAGAAGCACCTAAAGAAATGTTCAACATCCTTAGTCCTCTGGGAAATGCAAATCAAAACAACCCTGAGTTGTTTTGTGTGCATGTGTCTACAGCCTTTTCCAGACAGCCACATTTCCCCACTGACAAAATCAAAAACTCAGGTGATAGTAGATGCTGGCTAAGATGTGGAAAAAAAGGAACACTCCTCCATTGCTGGTGGAATTGAAAGCTGATACAACCACTCTGGAAATCAGTTTGGCGGTTCCTCAGAAAATTGGACATATTACTACCCGAGGACCCAGCTATACCACTCCTGGGCATATACCCAGAAGATGCTCCAACATGTAATAAGGACACATGCTCCACTATGTTCATTGCAGCCATATTTATAATAGCCAGAAACTGGAAGGAACCCAGATGTCCCTCAACAGAGGAATGGATACAGAAAATGTGGTACATTTACACAATGGAATACTACTCAGCTATTAAAAAAAATGAATTCATGAAATTCTTAGGCAAATGGATGGAACTAGAAAATATCATCCTGAGTGAGGCAACCCAATCACAAAAGAACACACATGGTATGCGCTCACTGATAAGTGGATATTAGCCCAGAAATTTGGAGTACCCAAGATACAATTCACAGACCATATGAAATGCAAGAAGAAGATAGACCAAAGTGTGGATACTTCAGTCCTTCTTAGAAGGGGGATCAAAATAGCCATGGGAAGAGATACAGAGTGTGGAGTGGAAACTGAAGGAAAGGTCATCCAGAGACTGTCCCACCTGGGGATCCATCCCACATACAGCCATCAAACCCAGACACTATTGTAGATGCCAACAAGCACTTGCTGACAGGAGCCTGATATAGCTGTGTCCTGAGAGGCTCTGCCAGTGCCTGACAAATACAGAGGTGGATGCTCACAGCCATCCATTGAATTGACACAGGCTCCCCAATGGAAGAGCTAGAGAAAGGACCCAAAAAGCTGAAAGGGTTTGCAGCCCCAATAGGAGGAACAACAATATGAACCAACCAGTACCCTCAGAGCTCCCAGGGACTACTAAACCACCAACCAAAGAGTACACATGGAGGGACCCACGGCTCCAGTCACACATGTAGCAGAGGATAACCTTGTTGGACATGAATGAGAGGAGAGGCCTTGGTCCTGAGAAGGCTCATTGCCACAGTATTGAGGAATGCCAGGACAGGGAGTGGGTGGGTTGGTGAGCAGGGGGAGGCGGGATGGAATAGGGGGTTTTGGGAAGGGAAACGAGGAAAGGGGATAACATTTGATATGTAAATAAAGAAAACAACTAATAAAAAATTGAAGAAAAAAAAAGGGAAAAAAAAGCCTGAGGCCCTTTGTAAGGTGGTTTGCCCCAGGACTACTCCAGTAAGAAGGGAGGCAGTGAGAAGCCTGCGGGCCAGCTTGCCGGGTGCATGCAGCAGGATCCAACACAGAGAACCTGTCTCAGACAAATGGAAGGTGAGACTGAGCACCAGAGCTCGTCCCCTGCTTTCCACAGGAGTGTTGCAGCATGAATGCATTTGCACACACACCTGTACGCCAATTTTTAAAGACTAGAAGCAAAGTGATGCCCAGTTCCACCGCAGACTCTCATTTGAGATGATCTAGAAACCAAAGCTGGCTCTGCCAGTGCCCAGACAGAGAAAGCAATGAAGACAAAACATGCTGGCTGCACCACTGTGATATCAAGTGTTGGAGATTCTGTTGTGTATCCAGGAAACACTACTTGAGCAGCGGGCAGGGCTCCTCACCACTGCCCTCCCCTTTTCTCCATGGACAGCCTCTACAAATGCCAAGTCAATCCAGTAACCTATTGCAACCTGTGACTGGCCTAGAACGGCATGGGCCACTCCTACTCCTTCTTTGACATTGAAATCTCCTACACTGAAGCTTTGCCTCTGATGCTCGGCCATTCTCTGATGGGCTGTACTTTTCCATAGAAACATTCAAACTGTCTCATTAGTAAGAATGTCACAACATACTTGATTATAAAACAAAAGACACTGGCATCTCGATAAACTCGAGGCTACCCACCCCTTACTTCTTCCTCTGATTGCCACAAGTTCCTGGATTTACCCCCTAGTACTCTTGTATGCATTGACTGTCAGGAGTCAGCCAATCAACTTATCAATTAAAAACAATAGAAGAAGAAAATGGCTAATCATTTTTCAATGAATATTTGTACAAAAGTATAAAGACTTCCTGGTTGCTTCATACTGGTGTATTGAATTCATGATCTATCCATCCAGTGATGTTAATCAAGCTCCTATTCTGTGTGGGGTCAAGGATCCAGCCGGAGTCAATGCAGAAACAGGCCAAGCGCCGGCCCATTAGGCATCTGTAGGTGATGAGTCTCTGGGACTTACAGAGATACCCACGTATTTCTGTAAGAAACGTGATACCGGAGTCATTCAAGAGGGACAGAAGCAAGCTGCAGGACTTCTGGCCTAGGCTTTGCTGTCAGAGAACTCCTTCCATGTGAAGTGACAGAAGAAAGAAGACAGACGAGAGCTGAAGAGGAGGAGGAGAAAGCCGTCTCAAACAAGACCGCGTGGGACAAAGGACCACAGCTCAGACGCACATGGAGTGCAGTAGGGTTGGTGGGTTGAGATTTGCACGAAGTTCAAAAGAGCTCCATCAAAGATGTGAGAGCAGAGCAAATTCTGGATTAAGCTGGCTGGGCTGAAATTTGACAACATCATGGAAGTCCCATGCGGCAGAATTGAGCTCGCCAAAGTAGGGGGAATTACGAGGACCCAAAAGAGAATCAAAAGCCTTGGTGAGAAGTCCAGGCTTTGTCATAAAGCTGTCAGAAGTCATCAGAAAAGTTGAGGCAGGAAAATGATCTACTCAGATGTGTATCTGGAAAAGCACTCTTAGTGTAGAAAATAATGTTAAAGAAAAACAGCCGAGGCAGGGGACGAAGATGCTGCCATATGTCAAGAGGTGAGTGGCACTTGGAGAAACAGTGCAGTTGCACACAGGAGGGGTGTGAGGGGAGAGAGAGAGAAGGAGAGAAAGACACACACAGGGACAAACTGAGAAAGAGAGTACTTGGCAGGCATTCATGCTATGACATACCACCAATGGGTTGTGTGTCTTTCACAAGGATGTGAAAAGAGACAGAATCTAACTTGGTTTTTGGATATTTGAGAGGCAGCGTGATAGCTGACACACAGCAGACAATCAATAAATGCTTGTTGGTTGAATGAATGAATAAATGAATGAATGCCCAAAGAAACAGATGGAAAAACGAATGATCAAATGGCAGAGGACACGGAACAAATGTAAGTGTGTGTGTGCTGCCAGGTGAGAGGCTGGGATGCAGTGTATTGGCTGTCCATTCACCATACAGTTGGAGCTACTCTCACCACCTCGTCTTCATCTCCAGAATGAACTTGTATCCTCCAGCTGTGAGCCAAAGTAATGGTCTGTGGCGTCTGGATGGCCCTCTTTCAAATCACTGGCCCAGCACCTGCAGCTGGGTAGACAAGTTCCTGGGCAACTTTGTGGTTGTTTTCTCATTTGGGGAAAAAAAAAAGATGTCTGATCAAATAATGATCTCAAGGATCAAACCCAAGGGTGTGTCAACCAAGTGTCTGGCACAGGGTGGAGACTAAATAAATATTTCTCTGTCCTTTCTATTGATTTAGCCCCTTCCCATGTGGCACCAGCATAGAACTCCAGAAATACAGCCCATGGAGAGAAAATGGTTCTAACACTTTCCCTGGAGCAAACTGAAGACTTTTCAACAATTCCTACTTATCACAATGGTCAGGCACTAGGGAGGTGGTTCAGTTAAGAATGCTTCCCTGACACGCATAAGGCCTTGGGTTCAATCCCACACCAAATAAACCAAGCCTAGCGGTGTATGACTACAATCCCATCACTCAGGAGGTGGAGGCAGAAAGACCCGAAGTTCAAGATCCTCTGCTACACACTACCCTGTTTTATAATAATAATAGTAATAATAATAACAACAACAATAGGTAGATTGATATGCTTCTATCAGCAGCCACCTAGCTACTAAATAAGAATAAAGTAATTGTTTAAAGAGGAAAGACATTGCTTGAGTCAGATGTTAATACAAGTTAACATGAGACAGTCTTCTTTGTCATACTTAGGCAGAAAAAGGGTCAGGTTCTCTGTGATCTATGATTATCAACCAGAAAAATAATCCTTGATTTGAACTAAGTCAATCCTCTGTGGTAGACCTTAGCTTATCCTGAACACGGATGCTTGTCACTTCTCTTCCTGGGTAACATAGGCACATGGCGTGGACTTGGCTAAAACCAAATGGGTAAAGTTTAACTGTGAAGGGGAGAATGGCTCAGAGGGAACACATGCGTCAACAACAAGGATGAGTGTGCTTCCGGGGACTGGGTGTGATGAGGACGGCAGTGGCATTTCATGACGCTCGTGTGCCAAGTGATTTTTATATATGGTACCTCACATAGTTCTTAGAATAGCCCAAAGAGGGAGGTACTGCATTTAGATAAATGTAAGGCATCATTAAAAAGAAAAAGATGTGTTAATTAAACCATGATGAACATTTGGATTTCAGAGATGTTAAAAATGTTTAAAGAAAGTGGGTCTGAGAATCAAGCAAATACCTTTCATTATACGTGTAAGAAAATTGCAAAACAAAGAAAGACCTTGCTGGAGGTCAGCGAAATACAGGACTGTGTATGGCATTTAATCTTCAGTGTCAACTTGGCTGTATGTAGAATCATCTGGGAGGCACACCTCTAAGCTCGCAAAGCTATGTCCTGAGAGGTTTAGCTGAGGAAGGCCAGCCTTTAAAACCACATGGTCAACACCATCCCATGGACTGGGGTCTCAGGTGGGTACCTGCCCATCGATTGGGGTCTCAGGTGGGTACCTGCCCATCAACTGGGGTCTCAGATGGGTACCTGCCATGGACTGGGGTCTCAGGTGGGTACCTGCCCATGGACTGGGGTCTCAGATGGGTATGTGCCCATGGACTGGGGTCTCAGATGGGTACCTGCCATGGACTAGGGTCTCAGGTGGGTACCTGCCCATGGACTGGGGTCTCAGATGGGTACCTGCCATGGACTGGGGTCTCAGGCGGGTACCTGCCCATGGACTGGGGTGGGTCTCAGGTGGGTACCTGCCATGGACTGGGGTGGGTCTCAGGTGGGTACCAATGCGCAGGGTACCGACATGCATCTCTCTGCTTCCTGACTGTGGATGCAGTGCGCTCAGCTGCCTCACATTCCTGTGGCACCTAGTGCTGGTTTTACCACTATGCCTCCCTTCCACACAAACCATGAGCCTAAATAGACTGGCCCTTCCCTGAGTTTCCTTTGCCAAGTATTTTGTTACAGTAATGAGAAACTCCTCAAGTACGTTGGGCTTTGTACCTAACCAGTCTAATACTCAGAGAGCTCAGGCCTCTAACCATTGAGAGCACTGTCTCCCCAGTGCTGTCTTCTGGCAAATAAAGTAAAAATATACACGGGGTGATGATAAGGACACAGTCATATGCATATATGTATATACTAATGTATAAACATACACTAGTGAAGACCACTTTCCATTACAAAGATCATATAGTCAAGAAAGTCACCTTACAAGTCCAATCTATCCCACGGAGGAAAGCAAAGTTTAAAGAAGTAGATAATGTTACTTAAATTGCTTTTCCTAAATATTACAGATAGTGATCCAGGTTTTTACTGGAAATAGATCTATTAGATTGTACAAAATACTCTGCTGATTGATAAACTGTCTTCACAGTCTTCTTCTGGTTTTGAACTAAGAATTGGCAGCATGCTAAACGATCCAGACATTCTCTGGAATTAAGCATACACCATTCTATCTTCAGAGAAGTCTCCATGGTTTCGGCCCCAGCTTGGGAGGGGCTCAGCCATCATGAACCAGTAAGAAGGAATCAGATGTTCTTCAGCATTTAGACTGACGAGGCATACAGCTCCGCCTGGGCCCTAAAATCAGCTGGAAGACTCTCTAGCTCGGTGATCCTAGACAAGGTGAATTCCCTACATGCCTCAGTAGAAACATGTCTGTAAAGTGAGAGATCTAACGATATCTACCTCCCAGGGCTGTTATGAGTTACAGAGAGAGTTCACATAAAAGGTTTCACACATCTGGCGTATGGTGTAAACTCTATGAATGTTGGATTTTACTATTTGGGTAGATTATTCTTACCATACAATTCATTTAACAATAGTGACACTCAGGCCCTTTGGGAGCAGAGGCTGTGCAGGTGTAAGCCATTCCACTGTTCAGGCATGAGATAGAATTAAATGTCTGGGGAGTCTCCAGGTTCAGAGCATACCTACAGATTCAGTGCTCCCAGATGCCTGTGTGCTGCAGCGGGCAGGCTGGTGTGGAAGGAGGGCCGGATTTTAGAGCCGAGGAATTTAATTGCTCAAATCCCAGCTTATCACTCATCTGCCTCAGTGCTTCGAACATTTGGGTAAAGCTCTTTGCAGTCGTTTATAAGTGGAGATGTGATGTTGCTGTAACTGAGCATGTATGGAAAGAACTGGGCATGCCATAGATCCTCGTTACGTAATAGACATCATTATGCTGGCCTCGCCATCCCTTTGAATACCGACTTCACTTTATTGAAAAGGTGACCTATACTTTTCCATGAAAAAAAAAAGCATTTCTTAGGGAAACATGAAGTAGAACTGATTATTCTCTAGAAATGGAGAATTAATGTATATAGACTGACCCTCCACATCAGTTTAATGCTATTCTGCTTATATTTAAGTATGAAATTTCACTGCAGAAAAATGTAAAACTAGAGATAAATAAGTGAAAAATTAGTGTCCAATAAGCCCTCTTTGCCAAGACATCTATATGTGACATCTTGGTGTCTATTCCTCCCAGAGTATTTTTCTCTGCATGTAAATATGCATTTTTAACCATCTCACACAGCAAAAACAAGGAACCCCATTTTCCGCACACCCCCACCTGTCCTCGAAAAGCACTAAATGTCAATGCTTAAAGGGGATTTTTGCTTGTGTTCTTATATAGCAGAAGCGCAGAGGTAAGGGAAATCCTTTTAGTTAGCTATCCTTTCCCAAAGCTGACAGCCTCTTCTGTATGTCTAAATCTTCCCGAAACCAACATTATGTAACAGGTGCCATATTTACACACATATTCACATTCATAAACATGCTCAAGTCTATCAAACCAGTGGACATACACAGAACCAAGCAAGCAGTGCATGTGTTAGCACACGGATGTTTTTAACCAGCAGATGGCTCTGATATACCAGGAACCCATTAACACCCACCCCCATCTACAGGAACACACCCATGGAATATCTGCCAAACAGAACCTTTTCCTAGCCACAACCTATCATCAGAGCTTCACACTTAGGCTGCATTGCTGTATAGCAACCAATCTCCTCTTTTTTTTTTTTTTTTTGGTTTTTCGAGACAGGGTTTCTCTGTATAGCCCTGGCTGTCCTGGAACTAACTCACTGTGTAGACCAGGCTGGCCTCGAACTCAGAAATCCACCTGCCTCTGCCTCCCAAGAGCTGGGATTAAAGGCATGCGCCACCACTGCCCGGCAACCAATCTCCTCAAAATCAGGTTCACATCACGTGCTTACCTGCTTCCCTTCCCCACCCCCACCTTAGCCTCAGGCTCCCAATCCCTTCCACCAAAAGTCACCGATGAAAAGCCAGTTTTCTACTTCTACTCCTGTAGAGCAGAGGCCCTTCTCCAAAGCCCTCTCTAAGTACCAGGGACTACCTGGTCCTTGCTGTTGGGGCAATGTGTAAGTCCCACCCAAGGCAGCCATGATTACTGAGAGCCAAATGTTTCAATCACTTTCTTTGAAAGGAACTGCTCTGGTTAGTAGAGAGCATGGTGAGGAGCCTGATGTGGTGGGGATGTGCTGTGGACTGCTGAGGGAGAGACAAAGACTCAAGGAGAAAGTGGGATGGAGGCTTCTCTACAAACCAGAGTGGGGAAAAGCTTGATGGATTGTGTAAAGTGAGGTAAGCCGTGAATCACAATCAGTTTCTCATATCCTCCAGGACACTGCTGCTTCGGGTCCTCAACTCCTTCCACAAGTGTGGCAATCAGAAGTACTATGGCATGCGACTAATAGGATGTTGTTGTTCTAAGCAAACTCTCTGAGCATCACACACAGGCCTTGTGTGAGACAGCACACAAAGAAGTAGCCAAAGGCAACGTGACATTAGGGGGCAGACCTGTCAAGTAAGAACATCAAATGTGTACTCATTCCCAGAGCAGCTGCCACAAAGCACATTTCAGAAGGACTTGCCATGCCCTCGCAAAACAAACCCATGATGAAGGGGATGGCCTAAAGGGGCATCGGTATGTGTGCGTGAGTGTGTGTGTGTGTGTGTGTGTGTGTGTGTGTGTGTGTGAGAGAGAGAGAGAGAGGGAATATGGACCCAAATGCATATTAATGTGACACTGTCACAGCACTGCCCCCCCCCACAGGGGCAACAGCACAGTGTCTAGATGGGCCAGTGATGCCTGACAATCTTCTTCATGATTATCAGTTTCAGTTGCTGAAATGTTGAGACACCCCCTACACTAACATCCAAATGCCCACATTTATGCATTTAAAAAGCCCATCTCATAACAGCTGGCAACTGCAATCAAAACTGGGAGATCCAGAATTATTAAAAAGAAAATGTGCTATTAAAATCCTTAACTTGCTTTCTACTGTGCCAGCTGACACTTTAAGGGCCACTGTTTCCCCAGGTCTCGGTCTTCGACTCTGAATATTAACACTTAATTCTACAATTTTGAAGACATAACTCAGTGGAGAGAGTGCCTGTTTCACATGCAAGAGGACCTGGGTTTGAGCCTTAACATCACAGAAGACCAAAAAAAAAAAAAAAAAAAAAGACTTATAAAGAGAGAAGGAAAGGACTAGGCTGGGGGTGTGGCTTTGTTGGCTGAGTGCTTCCCTGGCACCCATGGGTTTGATTCAGTACAAGACTTCCAGGGGAGAGTTTGAAACACCAACCCTGCCGCAAAACCTTCCACCTACAATCTGTGCTGCCAGCAGGATGTGCTGGAGTAAATAAAGGTGACACAGAAATTGTGGGAGGGGCTGACCAATGACTGGTCCAGCCTGAGACTCGTGAGACTCGTGCTATAAGAGGGAGCCCACCCTGACACTACCTGGAGGGCCAGAGACCTGAGATAGAACCAAATACATCTGTCAAGGGATAAAAGGAGTCAATGAGATGATTCCTAATGATATCCTGCTACACTCAGAGGCTGGTGCCTAGCCCAGCTGTCATCAGAGAGGCTCTCTTCAGCAGCTGAGGGAAACAGATGCAGAGACCCACAGCCATTAGGTAGAATTCAGGGAATCCTGATGAAGAGGGGGAGGAAGAATTGTAGAACCCAGTGAGGTCAAGGACACCACAGGAAAACCTTCACAGTCAACTAACCTGGGCTCATAGGAGTTCACTGAGATGGAACTGACAGTCAGGGAGCCTGCATGGGTCTAACCTAGGCCCTCTGTATATGTTATAGTTGTGTAGCTTTGTGGTTTAGTGGGACTCTTAACAGAAGGAGCAAGAACTGTCTCTGGCCCCTTTGCCTGCTTTTGGGACCCTGGTCCTCCTATGGCACTGCCTTGTCTGACCTTAATACCTGGGAAAGTGCCTAATATTATTTCAAACTTAATATACCATGTTTTTTGATGCCTCTGGGAGGCCTGTCCTTTTCTGAAGGGAAATGAGAAGGCATAGATGGGGAGGAAGGAGATGGGAGGCAGAGGAAGGGGAATCAGTGGTAGGAATGTAATATATGAAAGAATTAATTAATAAAAAACCAGGCTTGGGGCACACACCTGTGACCCCAGTACTTGGGAGGCAGAGAGAGGAGGAGAACCAGAAGTTCAAGGTGATCCTGGGTTGTGTGAGACTCTCTTTGGGAAAAACGGACAAACAAGAAAACAAGGAGACTAACTGGAGAAAGAAAGGAAATCAGCTGGAGGGAGGAGATGGCATGGGGGATGGACTGTGGGGGAAGGGAACAAATGAGAGCAAATTACAAGGACACGTATGTATGAAGGTGCCGTGATGAAACTCACATCTCAGTATGCTATGCCTTCCTTCAGTCTACAAAGGGCTTCTTAAGGGAGACAGAGGTACACCATCCCAGTGGTTGCCTGGGCTCACATGCTGACATGAGACATTACGAGTATGGCAACGCTGTCATTGGATTAATGCAGTCATCAGTGGAAAGCTCACAAGGTGCACAGAAGCCACACATTCTTTCCATCTTCTTAGATATGTCTTCCTTCAGTTGGTTGGTCTCTTACCATTACTGTCCAATAATAAGAACGGACCAGCAAACACCCAACCAGCTCTGTGTAAGCCTCCAGGATAGTGCAACATGACACAGCTCTCCACCAATCTCTTAACTGGATGATTTTTGAATTCCTTCCTAATTAATCTAGAGCTGTCTTCTATCCCCTGTGATCTGAAGCCATGCAGTTATTTGAATAAATGTGTTTGCCTTTAGTGCCACTCCAAACACTTGCAGAACCCGAGGGAAAACAGCAGCCTACATACTGCAAATGAAAGTTATGAACGATACAAATGATTAAAGTATGCTCTGTTCTAGCTTGATGTTGATAACAGCCTGAAAGTCAGGTGTTAATACGACAATCACATTCTGCCTCCTAGCCCTGTCTCTCCACTGACCTCCATCTTCTCTTCTCACTCTCAGCTCCATCGTACACCACAGGAATTATGGGAAGGGTCTGTGCATACAAAACCTTTTGGCACCAGCCTTCTCAGACAGTCACTTCTTCAGCCTCTAGGCTAAGAGAGTACAAGCTGATGCTGTAGTCTGCTGTAGGGAGGAGAAAATGAGGCCCACACAAGCCATGAAGCCAGACACGGAGAGACAATCCTAGGATTCCAGGTACCCAGAAAATGACACAGGTACTACACTCTAGAAATGAAGGCATGAGTTTTAAATAGGCTTGGTCCACTGGCCCTGAAAAATCTCCTGTCCCCTGAGACATACAAACCAAAGAGCATCCATCAGTCCAGGTCCAGGGATAGTTCATTCCCCTTTGTGGGCATATCTAGTCTTCTTTCAAACCAAGGCTAAAGCCACCGTCAACTCCAGGACTGACCATTCTTTCCTATTTCTACAGTAAGCTCAGAATGCCACAGAAACATCCTGACGAACATGGATGGTTCATGTACAAAAGGAACTTATATGCATCCGTCTGTTCTCCCAACAGACGTAGATCCTTGTGGCAATAGCCATGATGAGCTAAAATGCCACAGACTCCATGTGTGTGGGAAGAGCAGTCATAGCTGAAAAACCTGTTAAATTAGTAGATCTCCCCTTCATGGAGAGATCCAGATGTTTGGGTGATTAAATGCTAACAGTCACCTGTTCTGTGGCCTCAGAGATATTAAGAACCATGAGGCAAAACTTCTCAACAGGAGCCAGAACCCTTCCATTCCACCCAACATTTTCAGGACTGATAAGACAATTCCTTATTCTTGACCTATGACCTTCCTCTCCTACATCTTCCCAAAACCCACCCCACAGCAGCTAAGGAAAGAGGAAGTGGCGGTGGAGTTTGTCACACACATTTCTTCCCCGAGTCTATTTCCAGGTCAACGGGGATCTGATGGAGAGGAGGTTTTAGATCAGATGCGTGAAATAAACTGATTTTGACATTACATTAAACTGCCAGGTGAAACCCAGGAAAGAGATGTATTCGTTTATTACCTGAAAGTACTAAAAAACCAAAAGGGCTGAAAGGGAAGGGCATGAACAGAGCAGAGGGGGCTGGAGAGACTGCTCAATGGCTAAAGTGCTTGCTGTGCAAGTGTGAGTACCCAAGTTCAGATCCCCAGATCCCATGTAAATGCCAAGTGGGTGTGGAAGCCACCCATAATCCCAGACTCAGAAGGCAGAGAAAGGGCATCCCTAGAGCAAACTGCCTAGCAAGAGTAGTGGTGGTGTCTGGGAGCTCTGGGTTTTGAGAACGTCTCAAGAATTAAGGTGGAAGAGAAGCCAAGGATGATTCCTGACACCAACCCCAGGTATCATATGCCCACACATATGCAATCATGCAGACACACTCATGCACATCACACACAAATAGCAAAGGAGGACAAAAGAGTGGCAAAGTAGCCTCCTTACATGAGCTCTACCAAGTTCAGTGCATTCAATAAGCCAATTACACTCTCATTAATGTGCACGCATGAAATACCTAGGCAGCTGAAGGTGCACACAGATCGTTGTAATAGCCTTACAATCCCCACCTCCAGCAAAGCTCAGCTGCCCTTGGGGAACAGTAAATTAGGCCATCAATATGAGTTTTGTAAAACTGAGAAAGTCATTTTGTTCCCTGCTCAAATTATAAGTCACCTATTAAACTGAGTTTAGTTTCTCCTCTCTTCATTTTCAATTCACATTCATCATGAAACCTCTCAGCCAACTAAAGAGGGGTCCCCCTGGTCAGTAATTGAATACCTTTATCTGCCCCATAATTCACTGAGCTCCCACGTTTCCTGAGAAATGACTTCTTTATCCTGATCATCACTCACAGATCTATCTACTTCTGAACCGGTAATTCTTACTCAGGTAATTTCAAACATGAGTTTCCTCTGATTGTGTTTCTTGGAAAGACCTAGTTAAAATTTCCCCCAAACCCCTAACAGATATCTAGTAAAATGAAGCCTCAATAATAAACAAAACCCTGTGAGAAGAAGGCCAGTGGTTTAGCACGACACTAACATGGAGCCATGTGACCTCTGATACTTCCAGAAACTTCTGTGCATTCTAAAGCCTCACACTTCAACTAGCTTTTTTAGTTGCTCCTAAACTATGAAGAAACATTCAGAAAATCACCTTGATATGGTGGTATTTGTCTGTAATTATAACCTAACCACACTATGAGCTGAACCCAAAAAATACTGAAAGATACGTATATACATACATGCCTATCCTTTTTTTTTAATTTTTGCATGAAGTCTTGCTGATATACTCTAGCCTACAGACATCCTACCCCTTCCTGACTTTCTGAATATTATGTCCAAAGCAATTTTCTGCAGTGATGGAGTGTTTTTATAATTTCACTATGGTAGCCATTCACCGTGAGCTCAACAGGAAGCACTGAGTCCTCCATTTTATTTAGGTTCAAATCATCATTACATGCGACTGTGGCTACCATTTTAGACAGAATCATTTGAAATCATTGTTATGGTGGGTAAGTAAGGGAACTGTCTTGGTGAATGAGTCCTTAGGTGGACCAGCTTTTTGATAAACTAACTAAGAGCCTTACACCCTTGCTTTGCAAGTGGTTTTCAGGCTTTTATAAGGCACCAATTCTTTTTCACCTTATTTCTCTGTCTTTTCAAAGCACATTTCTTCTATGGCAATGTCACTGCAGTAGACATTAGCACGGTGTCTTTTTAAAATACAATACACCCATGTACTCTCTTAAATAGCATTCACTGAGTATAATTTAATCTTTTCTGTAGGCCTCAGGGTCACTGCTATGAAAAAGGCTATCAGACTCACAAGAAATACATCAATTACTATAATGCACCTTAATGCAATGAATCCTTCAGGGTCACTGAGCTGGGTGGGCCGTTTAGACCCACCCCAGGCACAGAGCTTTACAGCTTTCTGTCACATCTGTCACCTAGCCATTAATGCCAAGTGCTATTACTATCAAGATATCTGCCTATATTTATTTATTGTCTACCTTGTCCCACGAAGGCCGCTGCTCGCATCGGTAGCAACCTCTAGTAGCTTCTTTTTGATTTGCTACTCGAGAAATGCTGGATGTGGGGTTACTTAGAAGTGCTTGTAGGGTATGAACAAGCAGAATTATCAGCAAATTGCAAAGGTGCCTGTTTGCCTGCCTGCTGCTTTGTAGTGCCAAGGATCAAATCCAGGGCCTTGCACAGCTAGGCATATTCTGTACCACTGAGCTATTCCCCAGCCCAATAAACTTCAGTTTAAACACCAGGATTATTTGTCATCTATTTCGTGAGCTCATCACCTCCTCTCTTCTTTATCCCACAGGCAGAGAACTTACATAATAGCTGCTTGCGTGTAGGTCTTGGTTTTCTGCCGGAAGGGAAGTTATTCTTGCCCTTAATTATTATATAACTCTTATTATTAGATATTACTTGTTTTCCCAAATAGAATGTAAACATTTTGGTGACAGAGGGATGAAAACCTAGGACAATAGAGGAATAAAGAATTCTTACTTCTATTGCCTACAACACTTGGCCTGGTACTAGTCAGCTAGAAAAGATCAGCTGAATGTTGTGTGACTTAGTAATGTGTTTCACTTTTGGTTTTATTTCTGTATAGCTTTGGCATAATAAAAAAGTTTCCAAAGTGAAACATTACTCTAAACAGAAACTGCAGACACTCAACAATGACTAAGCATTGATATTTCTTAGCTATTTTTATCTGATTTGATAGGAATACAAATTGGTACTTAATTCCCCTGGCTATCTTCAATTATATTTATAATACAATCAGATTTAACTCACCCACTGACAATTTCTGCTTTTGAACCCAGAAACATGATTCACAAAGACTCTAGAATTCACTAAGCAAAACAGAACCAGGCTAGTGACATTCTAGGAATAAGCTCAGTACTCTGCAGCATCTTCCAGAACCCTGAAGTAAGAGGAAGCAACCAGAGCGCTGAGTTTCGGTGCTGCATTCCAGTTAGTTCAATCAGCTTATTTAGGGAGCTGCACCATGCTGTTCTCTCATATTTAAACTTGTAATAACTTGACCCTCGGTCTTACTTTAATAAGCATGATCCTCTATTCCCTGTCCTTAATGAACATCCAAAGAGTTGGAAAAAGCAGAAACTAAAACACTGTCCAAAACTACTTAGAACCCTCCCTCACCCCCATCTTTTCAGAGTTCTTTCCAGAAAGAACCTGACTCTGTGAGACCTTCACTATTAAACTCTGTGTGTAAATAACTGGTGCCCTCAGTTTCTTGGGTGGTTTTGTCCATTCTGCACATTTGCAAGGATTCCACTTTACCTTGAAAGAGCAGTAACTATCCTGTGTGAGCTACTCAGAGGATGCATGCCCAGGAAATGACCAGACTCATTTAAAAAAAAATATGAGAACCCAGCTGGAAAGACTCCTTATTAATCTTTAGCGTGAATACATTCTAGTCATGTGTCAGTCATCATAATGGGCTCTAAGAAGCATAAGCCAGAGAAGAAAAACCTTGATTTAATAAAGAGATTGGTTGAAGGCACTGGCCCACAATCTACATCCATTTACTCCAGCCTTCCTGTCCTGGTAAAGCAAAATGATCCACAGGTAGTGGGAACATGGGCAAGACACAAAGAAGATTGTGTTGCATCAAAGAAATGCATAATAGGCTCAACTGTGGAGAGAGGGGGGGTGGAGAGGGAGAAGAAGGGGAGGGTAACAGGGAGGGGGAGGGAGAGGGAGAGGGAGAGAGAGAGAGAGAGAGAGAGAGAGAGAGAGAGAGAGAGAGAGAGAGAGAGAGAGAAGCAAAACCAGCTTACCAATAGCCAGGGTTTTTAGTGGAATTAAAAGTTAGAACCACCTGTGATGATTAGTTTTAGTGTCAAAACAATCTAGAATCACCTAGGGAGAAAGCCTCAGTGAAGAAGTGTCTATAACAGATTTGTCCATGGGCACGTCTGTGAAAAACTCTTATGTTAATGCAAGTTGGACGGCTCACCCACTGTGGATGGCACCATTCCCTTGGCAAGGGACCTTGGACTGCATAAGAGTATGATCGAGCAGAGGTAAACAGACATGTAACCTACCTCTTTCCTGGCTTTCACCTGCCTCCTGAGTAGAGAAGAAAGGGAGAATGACGGGATCATCAGTGCGAGGGAGATGAGAAAATGGTGAGTTGGCTTTTACATCCTGTAATGCTGGGAGCTGAAGAGAGGACTCAGGGGTTAAGAGCAATGACTGCTCTTCCAGAGGACCTGGGTTTGACTCCCAGCACCCACACGGTGCTCACAACCGTCTGTAAGTCCAGTCTCAGGGGATCCCATGTCCTCTTCTGGCTTCTACAGGCACTGCACATAAGTGGTGCACAGACATACATGCAGGAAAAAACACATAAAAATAAATAAGTCTTTTTAAAAACTGTGACTTTAGGAGGCTCCTTGTGATTGGCTTTGTTGTTATTGCTTACTCTGAAATGAAAGGTTTTTGGTTTTTTGTTTTATTTTTAGGATCTTTGCTTTAGAGCTCAGTGTGATACATAGGAAAAATGTACATCTTTGAAATCATTCAGACTAGGATCCAAATAGAAGCTATGGGATCTAAGCAAAATAATTTGACTTCTTGGTGTCAGTCCTGCATCTGGGCTCTTGAGAGATTTGAAGCAAACATACGTGAATGCCAGGGTCATGGTAGATAGTCAGCCAAAGAGAGCTAATTGCTCCTGAACTGCAGAGGAGCCCTGGTGGAGCCAGAAAGAATGAGAGGGAAGTAGATGCCGGCTGTCTGAGAGACTTATCCAAGGGGTCCTTGCTCTTGAGGGTCTTTTCAGGACTTTTGCTTCAGTTCCCTAAATTGGAATAAGTTCTGAACTTATTCTAAACTCAGTCTACTTTGGCTAGAACATGACTGACAAATGGGGCAGGGGGAATAATGGCCAAGAGACACTTCTGCTTCCTGTCTTCCAGACAAGATCAGAACAATTCCTCAGCTACAAAACAAAGAACTCAAAGAGGAGAGTGAGCAGAATTTAATGACACTTTCCATGGTGATAAATTTGATGCGGTGTGTACAAAAAATAGAAATAGTGCAGGGGAAATAGCCATATGTTAGAGAAACTTCAGGAAAATAAACATGTAACTTATGAGTGGATAGGTGCTTATAAATAGATGCAGGTTGGCTGTTTATATTTCATCTTGTAAATAGTTGGGACTCAAGGCCATAACATTTTTATGCTTTCCTGGAGACAATATCCATTTTCAACTCTGTAAAATCTACTTGTGTGGTGTGAGTCTCATCTGTGCTTCAAGGCTATGGATATCCCGAGAGAGAATCCATGGGGTCTTCTGAATCCTCAAAGAGATGCACATAGTAGGCTTTTATAGAGAGAATTTTAAAGGAATGGAGGAAAGGGAACTTGACGAATTATCTACAGACGTGTGTGTGTGTGTGTGTGTGTGTGTGTGTGTGTGCATACACAAGTGCATTAAGGTCACTTCACCTGTTTACCACCAGAGTGGCTTGCACAGGGTGGCAGTAGAGCAAGAGGGATGGCTCAGTGGTTAAGAGTCATTAAGTGGTATGTGTGGGCTTCGAAGAGTAATGGACATGGGGAGTATTGGGAAGCCAGATCCAAGCATTCCCTGGATTTGATTGTCGGAGTGTCCAGGTAAGATGGAAGCCATAGCTGTGTCACCATCTCATTAGGGAACTTACTAAGAATCTTCTTCATAGTACAGTCCAGGGCACTGGGATCTTTCTACTTCCTCAAGAGGGCAGTGGCTTTGGATTCCTGATGCAGAGGCACTTCCTCCTAGAATTTGCAGTTGCTACAATCTGCCTAGCACCTCTGGAAAGCAGCCAGCAGGACCCTGATGGACAGCTCAGTCTACACAGAGCTGTGGAGTTTCCCAGTATTGGGGTAGAGCAAAGAGCCATGTTCTCTGCTTTCAGAACAGTGCAGAGAGCGCTCCTGAGTGTTCTACGGAGAACTTGCTGACATCTGTACTGAATTTGTTCTGGCCCATTCTCATGCCAAGTAGTCACGTGTCAGAGGGGTGGGGGGGTCTTCATTTCTTAATTAAATTTTTTTATTATTTTCTGTATAGGTGTTTTGTCTGCATGTATATAACTGTACCGTGCATATTTCTGATACTCAAGAGTTCAGAAAAGGGCATAGGATCCCCTGGATTGCAGTTACAGACAGTTCTGATTGCTATGTGGATACTAGGACTCAAACCCAGGTCCTCTGGAAGGGCACCCATCTCTCTAGCTCCAGTGCGGAGAAGGGGAGGATTTTCTTAGATTTGTTGTTCTTTACTTTTAAGGGAATTGTGGGTCTAACATAATAAAGGGTTCAGTCACGTACGACTATTGCCAGGCTCACTGAGTAATCTGTAAGGCCTTCATCGGAGGAAAAGCTACTGGAGTGCCGTAAAGTCACTTCATACAAGTAAGCTGCTGAAGCAACTTTCTCGGATGGCTTTGCTCAAGAAGAATCTAGGTGTCCAGCTAGGGGGTTGGTTGGAGAGCTTATTGCGACCAATTTTTTTTTTTTGCTACCATTTTTGCTACCAATATATGCTTTCTGCAGGCATTGGAGCCTGGAGTAGAAAACTAGTAGGTTGCTCAAACATGGAAGGCTGACCCCCCCACACACTCCCAGCACCCCCAGCCCACTCCCAGCCCCCACCCAGCCCTGTCTCATTTTGCCTACAGTGGCTGCCTTCTATTTCTTTCAATCTAATATTTTATCTGACGTGGCCTGTAGTCATCTGATTGTCTTGGACCAGGCACACACAGTATCATTGCAAAAAGCACTTGACCTTTGTGCTATGGTGTTCAGAAGATTCTATTTCAAAAGTATCAGCTTAAAAACATATAACCAGACAGACAGACAGCAAGCAGGGTGTAAGTAGGCTTGATACCCACACAATTGCTTACAGCACAGAGTTCCAGGGAAAGGTGGGCAGTGGTTTCTGGATTCCTTGCTAGCAGTTGAGAGGTATGGGAAAGGAACAAACATCTCCTCCTTGGGGACCTGAACCTGACCAACGTCGTCTCATTTTTGTGCCTCCATGTTTGCCATTCTGATTGTCTCCAGGCAAGTTTCAGCTAATAAGGGGGCATCACCCTCTGCTGCCTGAGAGGACCACACAGCCCACCATTACTGACACCAAAAGGTGCCCTCCAAAGAGAAAGGGAACGAAGCAGCAGGCATCCAGTCAGAAGCACACACAACAAACACACAACCAGACCTCCTGCTACAAACAGCCCAGCTGAGAAACAGAATTTCCTAAAAGTCTCTTACTTTACATTTTGCACTAGAGAACAATATATGTTCATTATTACTATTTTAGGGGAAAAATTTAAAAAATAGAAAAATACCCACAGTCTTACCACCAAAGGACAACCACATCGTGCCTGGCAACAAGTAACTTTTTATTAAAATTTAAAATCAAGTTTGAAGTTTGTTTTGTTTTTTTCAACAGAACTAAAAATTAATTGCCTCTGTAAAAATCTAAAGGTTTGTTTTTTGGCCTAGCCAACACATTGCTAACTATGAGCAAAGATGGTTCTCAAAGGGAAAACTCCCCTGAGTTATTAAGTGGCAACTGAAGAAACTGCAGCAGCAAGTTGCTTCCTTTGAAATGGTTTCAAAGGTCCTGTTAATAATTTCAGATTACATAACCATGGCTGCTGGGGGTGGGGGGTGGGGAGGGTTGGGGGGTTAGGGAGGAATGTTATACATTCAGGACCTGGACACCTATGACGTCTTTATCTGTTCTCCGAGCGGCTGGCCCCTGACATTCACAGAAAAGGTGCAAGCAGAGGGCGGCAAGCAAGCTCTTCCTTTCGTGTGTTCCAACTTTCCTGCACCAAGGAAGAACACTGGAAAAGCTGAAAAGATCTCAGGCTGCCCTGGAGTCCAGCAAGATTCAACAACTGAGTCAAATCATCTTCACTACAGACTTGCACCTCCTTCAGGGAAAAAAAAAATATCCAAGCTGTGGCTCTAATTAGTAACAACCGGACATCAAAATAAAATCTGCAAGTGAAAAGAGATGCTACAAAGGTGAGGGTGGTGGTATGCTCCTGGAACCTTAGCACCTGGGAGGCAAGAGGATCCCTAGGGCTTTCCAGGTAGCCAGTCTTGTCTAATGGATGAGCTCGGGGCCAATGAGAGACCTGTCTTAAAAGAGGTGGATAGCAATTCTGAGCAGGGCATGCAAAATTGTCCTCTTACCTCCAAATACTCGTGTACATATATGCACCACGCACAACACACACACACACACACACACACACACACACACACACACACGAGAGACAGAGAGAGAGAGAGAGAGAGAGGTCAAAACCCGTGTCTCATGTCAACCCCATAGAGAAGAGCAAGGTCTCACCTTGCAGCAAAGAGTGATATAACAAAAGATAAACACATTGCTGAGAAGAAGCATCAATAGTGGGGAAATAAACAACTGTGACGCCAAGAGTCACGTTTCTGAGTGTGCTATAGCAGCTGCAGCACACAGAACATCTACCAGCCAGCAGAGAGTTTTTTGTGTTCAGAAATACCTCCCAAGAAAGCTTCCTCAAGATGCAGTTCTTTAAATATAAATTATTAAAGAAAAGCAGCTGTTAAAAGATGCTCTTTCTGTCTTGTGATTAAACTCTTGGCTTCATCTATAGCAGATAAGGGACAGAGACACAGACAGACAGACAGACAGACAGACAGACAGACAGACAGACAGACAGAGGCATCTAGAATGGTGGGCAGGCTCTTCATGTCTACATCCTTGCTCTCAGAACTGTCTTGAATGTCCATCTCCAATTCATCAGCTAGCCTTGCTCAATTAATACAACAAGCGCTCTGAAAAGCTTTCTCCAAAGAGTGACTCCCTTCCCTGCTGCCCCAGGAAGACTTGGCATTTCTTCCCCATAGGTCTCACAGCATCTTCTGTACAGCTCTACCACTTTGTTTCACTCTTATTCAAGTTTATTGAGCTCCTAAATGCGTGTCAAAGAGGCAGAGCTCCTATCATCCTGGAGTTTATATCTAGAGAAAAACACAAGTGGTAAATATAAAAAGTGATTAGTGCTATGACGGAAAAGTAAAACAAAGATGCTAAAATGTGCGTGTGCACTCGTGTGTGTGTGTGTGCGCATGTGTGTGTGTGTCCGTGTGTTCAAGTTCATGCATGTACCTGCACACGTGTGTGCATGTACATGTAGATGAACATTGATCGACTGAGTAGACAGATGTGTGGGTATGTGAATTGAATGGACTGAGCACAGGCATCTGCATCAGCTGTGACAAATGCCTGAGATGATCAATATATTTATTTTGGTTCACAGTTGAGGAAGTTTTAGTTTGTGGTCTCTTGGCCCTTTCACCTTGGGCCTGTGGTGGCATGGTACCTCATGGTGGAGTACATAGGAGGAGAAGGGCTGTTCACCTTATGGTGGCCAAGAAGCAGAGAGGGCAGGGATGGGAAGGAAGCCAGGGTTCTAATATTCCCTCCAAAGGCATGTCTATAGTAACCTAACTTCCTCCCATGAAACCCCACCCCCTAAATTTTCTACCTCATCTCCATTGTAACACAAGCTATTGATCAAGCCTTTAACATCTGGTCTCTGGAGGATGTTGATGATCCAAGTCATAACTGATATCCCAAGTACCACAAGTACTACCTAGAGTGAATCCTGAAAGACTGTGAAATTGTTTCTTTCATTTATGAGCAGAGTGCAGCTCTCCTGGCCTGTGAAACCATCATCTCCTCCTTCTCACATGTGCAGGTCAGTACCAAAGTCAGCATCTCATCGGCATCTCCTGCCTTTCCAGACTCTGTACTATACATCAACAGATGGACTCCAAGCTGCCTGGCCTCTGCAGTGCTACCTAGAAGACTTTCTTTCCTCACACAATAGGCCAAACATCTTTAAAATCAGCTGAGTTTGCCCCTCCTGTCAGGACTGGGCTTCCACAGGAAGCTCCTGCTTTTTTCATTTGCATCTTCCTCCCCAGACCTGGTAGCAAGAGCCGAGATAATTGTGATAGTTTACCTTACCTGTCCACTTGATTGGATTGAGAAACTACTGAAGAAGAGTAAAGCACACTCTGTCTGTGTCTGTGAGGGTTCATTCAGAGGCAGATAAACCATGTGGGTTCTGCTCTGGTTTAATCTAGTGACAGATTCAAAGTTTGAACAGATTTCTGGAGGTGGTGGAACTATGGAAGGTGGTAGGGTTCAGATGGATGTAGTGTGTCTCCAGGGCAGACCTTTGAAGTGTACCATTGGCCCTGGGTCCTTCCTGTTACTTTTCTTTCTTCCTGGCTGTCAGGAGGTGAGCAGCTTCCCTGTGCCACGCCCTTCCTCATGCTTCTGCCTTTTCATGGGCCTAAAAATCCAGAGCCCATTAGCCACGGAGTGAAAATATGAGTCTAAATAAATCTTTCATCTTAAGTTGCTTCTCTGGGGGTTGTCATGGTGATGAGAAGCCTGACTCATCCATCGCTCCACTCACAAGGATCCACACTTTCGAGTATCTGTGTTCACAAACATTTCCCCTCCATATTGAATTAGTTGAGCTATGAGACCAATCAAATAAAGCCGAATGAAGGTGTGTTACTTAGAGTTTCCATTGCTATGAGGAGACACCATAACCAAGGCAACTCTTATAAAGGAACTTTAATTAGGGCTGGCTTACAGTTTCAGAGGTTCAGTCCATCATCATCATGGCAGGAAGCATGGCGGCACACAGGCAGACATGGTGCTGGAGGAGGAGCTGAGAGTTCTACATCTTGATATGAAGGCAGCCAGGAGAAGGCTGGTTTCCGGGCAGCTAGGAGGAGGGTCTCAAAGCCCATCCCCATAGTGACACACTTCCTCCAACAAGGTCACACCTCCTAATAGGGCCACTTTCTGGGCCAAGCATATTCAAACTACCACACGTGTGTAGCTTCTGAGGCTAGGCCATAAGAGACACTGTATTTTGGGGTTCTTGGAGTATTTGCTCTGAGGATAAGCCAGTCACCATCTTGTTAAGATATTCAAGCAGTACCATGGAAGATACCACTGTGGAGAAGCAACTCCCCACTCCTGTGAGTGAGCTGGCTTGTAAATGCACCCTCCAGCTCCAGCAGAGTCCTCAGACACCTACAGTCCACGCCAACATTCTGTTGTAAACTCATGAGAGGTCATGAACAGGACTGCTTGTCCATGAGAATCCTGAGTTCCTGACCCACAGAAGCTGTGGGTCACAAGTCATGCCTGTCATGTCTTCAAGGCACTAGGTGTTGAGGAATTTGTTATGAATGAAGATATAAATAGTGTATCCATCAGCAGATGACATTCATGTCTGTGAGTGTGTTTCTGTGGTGCACATGTCTATACAAGTGTGCAGGTGTATGCACACATGTGTAATCATATATGTGGAAAGGAGAGGTCCAATGTTAGAGAACTCCAAATAGATTTGACCAGAAAAGAAATTCCTCCCGTCACATAATAATTAAAACGCCAAATGTATTAAACAAAGAAAGAATATTAAAAGCAGTAAAGGAAAAAGGTCAAGAAACATATAAAGGTAGACCTATCAGAATTACACCAGACTTCTCACCAGAGACTATGAAAGCCAGAAGAGCCTGGGCAGATGTCTTACAGACTAAGAGAACACAAATGCCAGCCCAGACTGCTATATCCAGCAAATCTCTCAATTACCATAGATGAAGAAACCAAGGTATTCCATGACAAAAACAAATTTACACAGTATCTTTCCATGAACCCAGCCCTTCAAAGGATAATGAATGGAAAACACCAACAAAAGGAGGGAAACTACACAGTAGAAAAAGCAAGAAATTAATCTTCCTTCAACAAACCCAAAAGAAGATAACCACACAAACATAAAAATTGCATCAAAAATATCAGGAAGCAACAATCACTATTCCTTAATATCTCTTAACATCAATGGACTCAATTCCCCAATATAAAGACACAGACTAACAGATTGGATGTGTAAACAGGACCCAACATTTTGCTGCATACAGGAAACGCATCTCAGTGTCAAAGACAAACACTACTTCAGAGTAAAAGGCTGGAAAACAATTTTCCAAGAAAATGGTCCCAAGAAACAAGCTGGAGTAGCCATTCTAATATCCAATAAAATAGACTTTCAACCAAAAGTCATCAAAAAAGACACGGAAGGACACTTTATACTTATCAAAGGAAAAAAATCTACCAAGAAGAACTCTCAATTCTGAACATCTATGCTCCAAATGCAAGGGCACCCTCATTCATAAAAGAAACTTTACTAAAGCTTAAAGCACACATTGCACCTCACACAATAATTGTGGGTGACTTCAATACCCCACTCTCCTCAATGGACAGACAGATCAGGAAAACACAAACTTAACAGAGACACAGTGAAACTAACAGAAGTTTTGGACCAAATGAATTTAATAGACATCTATAGAACATTTCATCCTAAATCAAAAGAATATACCTTCTTCTCAGCACCTCATGGTACCTTCTCCAAAATTGACCATATAATTGGTCACAAAACAGACCTCAACAGATATAAAGATCAAATTAATCCCATGCCTCCTATCAGATCACTATGGAGTAAGGGTAGTCTTCAATAGCAACAAGAACAACAGAAATCCCACATACACATGGAAGCTGAACAATCCTCTACTCAACGATACCTTGGTCAAGGAAGAAATAAGGAAAGAAATCAAAGTCTTTTTAGAATTAATGAAAATGAAGGTGCATTCCTCTATTACTCTCTACCTCAGTTTTTGAGACAGGGCCTCTCACTGAACCTGGAACTCACTAATTTGGCTAGATTGTCTGGACAGTAAGCTCTAGAAATTCACCTGTCTCACTCCTAAAGCAGTGGGGTTACCAGATGTATAATGCCACAGCCTGATGTTTATGTGGGTTCCGGGGTACTGAACTCAGGTCTTCTTGCTTGGACCGCAAGCACTTTACTGACTGAGTCATCTCCCCAGACCTGAATGGCTTCTTTATGAAGAAACTGTTTCCACCATCTTTTCAACCCCCAAGATCTTTGGCAATCCTGTGATAAAGCACAAGTTCCAAAAATATTCGGTGAATGCGCTGGTTAGTTCTTGTCAATGTAACACAAATCCCCTGGGAAGAGGGGACCTCAATTGAGGAATTGCCTCCATCAGATTGGCCTGATTTGGGGTCATTCTTTTAATAAACAATTGATGGAGGAGGCCCCAGTTCACTAAGAGAGGTATCACCCATGGCAGGTGGCCATGAGATATATAAGAGAGCAAGCTAAGCAAGTTATGTAGCACAAGCCAGTAAGCAGCATTCCTCCATGGCCTCTACTTCAGTTCCTGCCTTCACATTTTTGCTTTGGCTTCCCTTGACGATGAGCTGTATAACCTGTAAGCTGAATAAACCCTTCTTCTCTCCAGGTTGCTTTTTTGGTCACAGTGTTAGTCACAGCAACAGAAAAGCAAACTAGACAGTTAATCTAAGTTAGAAGGCACTGTCCTAAGCACTTTGCATCTGGTACACCAAGTAATCCTATAAGAAGGTACTACCATCCCCGTATCAACAACGAGGAAAGAACCAGAATCTGAACCTGAGATATTCATAACCATTCTGCCAAATCATTTTTGTCTCCCTCATGGGCCCCCAAGGCCTTGGCAATAAACGTGGAGTAAATGAATGAATGAACAAATGAATGAGCTGATCAGACATCCCCTTCACTTGATTACAAATCCATTCAATAAATGACAGTCTTTCTTACTGTCTTGGTATTCACCAGCTTGTCTATTCCTTCTGGATTCAAATCAAACGCTAAATATAAATTATGTTTCATTCTTGATAGGCACTGTGAAATTTCACCAAACTACTGCTGCGATCCAGCCAGGCGTCTGTGTTGCTGCCACCTGCTGCTCTCTCTGCTGGCTTCGCCTCCTCCTCCAGAGACCACCTCCACAGCCGAGGTTTGGGAATAAAATTAGGCTGTCTAGGTATGCTGTCCTCATCAGACTCAGCTCTTCATTGTCTTTCTTCACTCTGGCCTTTCCTTCATCAACTGAAAAGTCCCTGGACACAGGGCCTGGCTGTGTCACCTGCTCAACTGAAGGAAGAACCGAGTTACAACATCACAGGTCCCAGAGAGCATTCAGGGTATGTGGAGCTCTTTCCCCTCGAACTCAAGTAGAAGATGGCCTTATTTGGGGTGCACCAAGTTCCTGAGAATTTCTTCATGGCATAGAGTGTGTTAGTAAAATGTGTTATTTGTCAGGCTTAATTAGTCCATATTCTGTATATGCTCTTACTTCATTTCAATATCAATAGCTGCTAAAATTAAGGACAGCTCATTTTTAATGAATTAATTAGAACACTAATGCACACACATGGCAAAACACTACAAAAATACAAAGAGGAGTACAATGAATAGTCAGCCTCTCCTGTTCCTTCCGATCTCAAGTCCTCTTTACAGAGGCAATGAGTATCCCCCATCAGCAGAGTCTCTCCAGAAAGAGCACAGGCTTTATGAAAGGATGGTGTGCAGGTCACCCAGAAAGAAGGAACCTTGGCTGAGGAATTGCCTGCGTCTGACCAGCCTGTGGGTATGTCTGTGGGGCATTTTCTTGATTAATAATTGGTATGGGAGAACCCAGACCACTGTAGCCCACTGTACCATTCTGGATATGTTGTTCTGGAATGTATAAGAAGGCAGGTTGAGCAAGCCTTAGAGAGTAAGCCAGTCAGCTTTCTCCATGGTCATTGCTTCAGTTCCTTCTTCCACATTCAGAGGGAAACAACAACTGTCAGTAACTTGGCTAGGAAATATCATGCATTACTCTGGTCAGGAATTTGGCTTCATTCTGCCTGTGTCCTGAGAACTTGAGTAACACAGAGTTCCAAGGTGATGGGCTGATTTGTGTGGCCAAGGAAATCTCAAGACAGGCCAGCCTCAGGTTGATGCTGAGAAAGCGGCTGTGATTATTAAGGGATGTGTGCAATATCTAATGCTGTATGCAATTCAGACGAAACTCTTCAGATAAGTAAATACCAAAACTTGCATTTTTCAAGGAAATGGTCACGTCGTGACCAAACGCCTTATGACAGATTTTTATTAGCCCTCTTTTGTGTTTTTTTTTATTTGCTGATTTCATGTCTATATAAAATGGACACATTGCCCTCTCTAATCCCTTCCCACTCCTGCAAACTGCTAACAAGAACGAAGGAGGAAGGCCCTTTGTCTGACTGAAGCACACGCGCTGGGCGAGGGATACACCCTTCTCCATCCACACCTGGCTCAGAGCCCCAAAATGACTTCCCAGATGGCCCAGTGGTAGGGACAAGAAGCTTAACACGTAGTCATGCCTGGTCATGGGAGTGCAAAAGATGGGTGGGTGGGAAAGAATGAGCAGGTGAAAGCTTTCAGAACATGGCCTCGGGGCCGGTAACTGGAAACGTCACCAGAGCATCAAGAACTCATGATAGCTGTGATTTGCGCCATGGACTGGATCACCATTTCTCACTCCTCCCCCAGACCCACCCCCCGGCTGTCCTGGCGGTACAAAGTACAGCTCCCACCTTACAGATGAGGAAAGCTACAGGAAAAGATCTGTGTCTCTTTGGTACATGGCAGAGCTAAGATGCAGTAACAGCCTGGTCCAACTTCTGGTTTCTATGGCAACACCTGCTGGACCAGGACCCTCTGGCCTCCATCAGAACTGCCTCCCAGCGACCACTCTGCTTGAATAACCACTCTTTCGTCTTCTGGCATCTTCAAATAACTCATTTTTTTTTCTTTTCTAATCTTAGCTAAGAGGAGGTAAAAAGCCTTTTCTCCCATTCATGGCCACAAAAGGCCACAAACCCCAGAGCAAAACCACTTTGTTGAACTAATCCATTTTAAGATAATGCATATAGAGGAGGAGTGCTCTAAAAGTTTGACGGTAAAATATTAAAACAATTAGCATACTTGTCCGCACAGCCTATCGTGTCTGAGAGCATTCTGAGCGTGGGGCGTATTGTTGAGACAGTTCTAATGGAGAGACGGTGAGGCAACAGACAAGCTGCTCAGGCTCAGGTGCACACCACAGCTCCATTTGTCTCCTCATAGACAAGGTCTCCATTACAGGGGACACCTCATGTGGGGGTTGAGGGACTCCTGGGCCCTGGTAACAGGAGACCTAGGTTCAAAACCCAGATCTTCTTCTAACTAGTGTTGATACTCAGTAAAACGCAGGGCTCCTTCACTTCCTTCTCCTCTTCATAGCCTATCCTCACCTGACAGCTTGTTTGCTGCTCTGCTGAGAGCCAGGCCACCCGGCCTCCCCCCGCCCCCCACCTCCCACCCCCTCACCCCCCCACCCCGTCTCTGCTATTACTGACACATACCTTGGCCAAGATGCCTAAACATTCTGTACTGGTATTTCCTCACATTTACAAAAGAATGCAAATACGTTAATGGTCAATTTTATGTATCAAGTTGATTGAGACACTGGCAATCCATATATGGGTTAAACATTTACCTCAGGCTACATCTGTGAGGTTGTTTCTGGGTGACATTAATATCTGACTAAGCCTGATGCTGGTGGGCCTCCCTCTAATCCACAGAAGACCAAGCAAAAGGTGAGATAAGAGAGAGAATTGTTTTCTGTCAGGGTGGGAGCTCTCTTTCGTCACATAGCAACTTTAAAAGTCAAACTGGGCTACATGAGACCAGGTCTCAAAGAAGGGGAGAGGGAGACTGGGATAACAATTCAGATAGTAAAGTGCTTGCCTTACAGGCATGAGGACCCGAATTCCATTCCCCAGAACCCATCTTTTAAAAACTGGACATACACTTTATATATAGGATCACACTCATAATTCTAGCACCAGAGGCAGAGACAGGCATTCAGCAGCCAGACTGGTGAGCAACCACATTATAAAAACAAGGTGCACATTACTAGAGCAACAACAGACAAGGCTGTCTTCTGGCCTCCACATGCATGTACACACACATGCATGTGAATCTACACATATATGTGCCCTGCACTCATGAAACACATATAAATATACACATGATTTTTAACATTATAAAGCAAAAAGTTAAAAATAAAAATGAGAGCCATCACACGGGAAGAAGCAAAACATCTGTTTAAGGCATAAAATCAGGGCTGAGATGATGGTCCACTGGATGAAATGCGTTCAGTGAAGCGTGAGAACCTGAGTTCGGGTCCCCAGGAATGTGGTCCCGCAGTCTCCAGCAGCCTAGCTGGACCTGAAAGCTCCAGGTTCAACGAAGAACCTATCTCAAAAACTACAGTCCTGCGATTAGGGCAAGCACTCCATGTTGACCTCTGGCTTCCTTGAGCACACAGATGGCCGCATGCACCTACACACATGTGAACACGTAAATATGAAGAAAACGCACCACACATGTGACATCAAAATGAAGATAATTCAGGTCTCTGCATTTGCAACCATAAGTTTCATTTTTCCTCCATTATATCTGTGTGAGCTACAGAGAACTGTAACTATGGCGACACCTAAGAAAAACTATCAAAAAAAGGAACTGATGCCAGGGTCTGATTACAGACCCATTTGCTCAGCCACCTTTGGTTTTCTGCCTCTCTCTAGAGCAGATGCCTATCTTGTCCCTAGTCAGATGGCCTCTGAATTGGATGAACTTAATTGGAGCAAATGAAGGCAGTAATAACCAGACCCTAGCACTTGAAGTTAATTAGCCATGTGCAATACAATTCTTTTTACTGTGCAAACCTAAGAAGAACCCTTAGAAAATCTAAAGGGTAAGGATAAGCCATTCCGGACTGAAATATCAAAATTTTGGGCTTTCCCAAGTGACCTTTAATTTTTCCAACTTCCAGAAATAGCATAGTTTTCCTTTTGACCATTTCTAGAAAATGAGATGTCAAACCCCAATTCAAATTGTAGGCTGATATCATTCCTTCTGTCTTCTCAAAGTCAACAGAATATACAGACAGACGATTCATCACAACAAACTTTCTTCTGGGAACACACATGACACACGCTGCATATATGAGCTGCAGCAGCTTTCGATTTAGATACCCAGTGGGATCTTGTAATCTATTTAAACTCCCTGAAGCATCTTTCCAGGAATGTCCATATTATTGTTTAGGGCTTTAAATAATAGAAACAGAAAGAGATCCTTTGAGTTCTCAGCAGTTTTATGAAATTATCATTGTACCCAGATGGGGTAAATATAATAATATTTCTCATGGATGAGCCCCTATTGGGGAATGACCTTAAGGAAAATACACAAGGCTGATTACAAGGCAGAATGACTCAGGGTCAAGTCAAATAAGATCTCCCTGGTATGGCTTCAAAAGTTCACTTGATAGACAATTGGTCACCCCTTGGTCAAGCAGCATGGTGTTAGAGGTTTAGATCTAAAGTGACCAAAGAAAGGAAACTAGCCCCTGCTTCTCAGAGCTGATTCCAATGGGATCAAAGAAAGTCTGGTCCTGTAACATGATAATGGTTACATAAGGAACATTGCAGGATGCTGAGACCACAATGGAAAGAGCAACCAAGAACTGATATATATCACATGTATACAGATGAGCTATTTCAATAGCTCTAGGCAAAGGGGCCTCACAATGTTCACTTTACCTTGCTTAGGAGGATGGGCAGTATATGCAAAAGCACCCAAGTGCAAGACAACTTCTAAGTTCAAAGATGAAAGAACTGGCCAGATCTTACCTAACAAGTTATCAAAGAACAGCCCCAGGCTGAGCTCTGGCCTTCTAGATGCACACTTTTCCTCTGTGCTGGAATGTTTTATTAGTCAAGGGAAAAGGCTCGGATTATATAACGCTGGCTCCACCTACCTCACCCCAAATGGGACTTACTGCAAATAACACTCCAGTCAGCATCTCCCAGAAATATTTCATGAGAAATAGCTGTATGGGTGGAAGGAAGGAAAAGAGGAAGGAAGAAAAGGAGGGAGGGTGGGTGGAAGGCTGCAAAACCATCCACTCCTCAGAGACTCAGTGAACCCTAGCCCACTGCAAACTAGGAGAAACTCGGGGATCAGTGTTTTGTGTCAGGCATATCTGTGAGGATTTGGGGCTAGAAGAGTAAATAACAACAGAAAAAACCCAGAGTCTTCACTTTTGCGGCATTGACATTCTAATGTGTATAAAAAAAAAATCAGCAATACATGCTAACGAAAAAATAAATAAAACTCCAGGCAGGAATGGGAGGAAGGTGTTGCTATTTTGTCTGTGGTATCAGCAGAGATCTCACTCACAAATTGGCTGTGAGACCAAGACAGGAGAGAGAGAGAGAGAGAGAGAGAGAGAGAGAGAGAGAGAGAGAGAGAGAGAGAGAGAGAGAGACAGACAGACAGAGACAGAGAGAGAGAGAGAGAGAGAGAGAGAGACAGAGAGAGACAGAGAGAGAGAGACAGGGAGAGAGACAGAGAGAGAGACAGAGAGAGAGACATGACTCTCTGTCAGACAAGCGAAATAGTAGGAGCAGTTAGCAGGTGCAAGGTACAACAAAGAGGTCAGCATGGCTGCTGCAGCTTGAGCAAGAGATGCTGGGAATCTAAGATGGAAAAGGAGGCCAGAGCCCAGGTAGACACTTCAGCTCAAAGGTGAATAAAATAAGATACAACTGAAGGCTTCAAAACAGAGCTCACTAATCTGATTGAGGCTTTAACCAGACTTCTGGTGGCCGTGTTGTTCATAGAGGAGGTGAAGGATGGGCAGGGAGGCGCAGGGAGACCACTAGGAGGCCACTCAAAATTCCAGACTGACAATTGATGGTGCTTTTGAGTACGGTGGAAGTCATGAACAAGGATCAAAGTTGATATCTATGAAAGTAGAGATGGAGACAGTGGGAGAGAGGTGGCAAGGGCAGTCTCAATGCTTCTTGTCTGAAGAACAGGATGGGTGGGTCTCCAGGGAAGCAGACAGAGAGGGAGAGAGGTCTGAAGGCCAGATGTGGTGGCACATGTCCACGATGGTAGCACTTGGGAGGGGGAAGCAGGAGAATCAGGAGAACAAGGCTAGCCTCCAGGTCACGTCTCCTCTTTAGGGACTGGAGAGGAACAGGGCTGTATGAAGACTAGAGAGAATAGCTGCGGGGAGTGGTGCCTGCAAGGCCATGGGAAGAAGCATCTCGGGGCGGGGCACTCCTTCCTTAAACATTGTTGTTAGGACAGTGAGCATTGGAAAAGGACCACAGGATTTAACAAAGTGGGAGGCTGGGGTGACACTGATGAAACTCTGTGAAATGGAAAAGTCTGTTTAGTGTGTGTGTGTGTGTGTGTGTGTGTGAGAGAGAGAGAGAGAGAGAGAGAGAGAGAGAGAGAGAGAGAGAGAGAGAGAAGGCATGTGTGCAGACATGTGAGTCTGTCAGCGTATAGACACACAAACATGTGGAGGCCAGAGGCTGATGTCAAGTGCTTCCCTTAATGCTTTTCTATATCCTGTTGTTTGTTGGTTGGTTTTAAAAAAAATATTTTATTTCATTTATTACTTTTGTATTGCATGCATATGGGTAGAAATGATGTGTCTCATGGCATACGTATGGAGGTCAGAGAACAGCTTTGTCAAGTTGATTCTCTCTTCCCACCTCTGAGAGAATTCCAGGAATCAAACTCAGGCTGTCAGGCTTGACAGCAATCCCCTTTACCTGATGAGCCATCTAGCCAGCCCCACGTCAGGGTTTTGAGATAGGGTCGCTCATTGAATGCAGAGTTCATGATTGGATAGACTACCTAGTCACCAAACTTGGGAGATCCACCTGTTTTCCCCACCTCCCCTCACTGCCCAACTCCCATGCCCCTGCTCTAGAGGTACAGACCTGCACCACCATGCCTGGCTTGCTCTAGAGCTACAGACCTGCACCACTGTGCCTGGCTTTTCCAGTGGGTACTGGGGATGGGTACTAAGTCAGGTCCTCTTACTGGTACAGTAGACACTTTACCAACATTACACAGTCCCTGAGGAAGAGCTTTTGAAGATGAACAATGAACTATCTGTTTATTGTTATAGATTAATACGTCTATCTGTGATAGAGACAAGACAGTCATTAAAGGAGATGCTTTGGCAAGATGACTCTCCACAGTAAGGATCAAAGATGGCAGGCGCCTCCTCTCAAATAGAAAAGGCGATGGGCCAGGCGAGTGAGTAGAGAGGGGGGAGGCTGCAGAAACGCTCTCTGGTGGCTTGCTGCTCTTGGGAGATGGGGAAGGATGTGAAGGAGGAGAAGGGAAGAAGCAGGAACTCCAGGGTTTAGGCAGATGACTGAGTCAGCAAAACACAGCAGCAATGCTGGGCATTACAGGGTCCAGGGATGTCTGTGGCAATCAAATGATAACACTGGGTAGCCTGGGCATGGAGTACCCCCCACTCACACTCTGTTGATAACCTGCTTGCCTATAGAAACTCCCAACAGTTCCAAAGAGCTTGCATAAAATGCTAGTCCTATATTAACAGATCATAGTAGTTAAGAAAATACTGGGACCACTAATTTCTCTTTTCCAGTCAAGTGATAAGGCAGGGGCTGGTGTCGGAGGCCTCCACAGTGGGAGATAAGTTTCTGTCATGTTGTGGCGCCCTGCTAAGAGGAAAGGAAGGCACACTGACTCAGTCAAACATTGTCAGAGTCAGAGCTAGATGTGAGATCCTTTCTTCCCCTGGGTGACCTTGGGCAAATGAGTCTCTCTGAGATACATGCTGAGCAGGAGGATATACCTTCTGCCCCTTCAGGATGCTGTAAGGGATCAATAAGTTTCATCACTCAGCTCCTAGCACAGAAAGGCTCCCTGAGCAGGAAGACACACTTACTAGCCAATTGACTCTGCAAATCATCCAAGTGAACACTAACCCATCCAAGGCATCACCTCCAGGCATCCAACCCCTGTGCCGGCCACCTCTGAATCCACACTCCTTGCTCTCCGTTTACAGCCAAGAACTTTATCAGTCAACACACAGCTTGATTACTCTGGCTCAAGAATAAATTAGCCTTTCCAGTCAATAAGTTCATCTATAGCAAATGGATTAACTCCACTTCCTGTAAGACAGAACACTTCAAAAAAGCGTGTATATATCATAGCTTTCTCTATTGACATAATCTTTGAAAGTTACAAAAAGCATCATTACAGAAAGAGCTCAGTATCCTTCATTCAGCTCTGTTCCCATGGTCATTATACAGTTGCCCAAACCATGAGAACAGCATTGACAAATTATTGTTTACTGTTTAAATTACTCCTCCACGGGCCTTGCTCCAATATTGCCAGCTTGCCTCTAGTGTCCCTTGTCTTCTGCGCCCTTCCCATCTGTGAAGAGGACTGACTGGCCAGACATTTTGATTTAGATTTGTCAGATCTTTTCTCATGGTCAGATTGTACTTGTAATGTTTTGGGTAAAAATCTCCCAGAAATGATGTTTGGCCTACTCAGTGCACCGAAATAGGAAGTTCATGTGGATGCATCTCAGTGCTGGTGAGAAAACCCTTGACAGGTCCATTGTGACTGATGTGAAATGAGACAGAATTCCAGCCTTTCTTATGAATTATGGAAATTAGTACATGTTATCCTCTATGTTTGGTCAAAGAGGTATAGAATAAGAACTTTAACTCAAGTGTTCCGTGTCCACATACCTGCTTTTTCCTATTCTTGCAACTGCACCTGGATGGTCTCCATAGGTTTACCTCATTCCACAGCTGCTCTTCCCCCTCCCCCTTCCCCTCCCGTGCCCCTCCCCCTCCCCCTCTCAGCTCAGAGGCTCCTCAATGAAGGTAGCACAAGGTAAAACAGAAGAGCAAACTAATGCTAACTGATGCTACCAGGAAGCTCCCTGCTGTGATGTGAGACACCTTCAACACCTGCACTCAACTTAGTGCAAGCATAGATAGCAAATCAGAGGGCCTATAAAACCAGAAAACCTGCAATTGATAAAAATGTCTAAGTGGTTCCTGAGAGCCAAGGAGGAGAACTATAGGAAAGACAGGCAGAGCTCAGTTGTGCTGGGAATAATAGCACATGGACACGGCCTTCAGTTCACGCACCCCTGGCACTCACAACCTTCCTGAGATAAAGTTTCATAACACATTCACATCCTGACCTACATGACACGTATGAGACACGAAGAGGCAAAGGTAAGGGATGGCGCCGAAGTTCAAAGCGCAAGTTTCAATCACTCAGTCATTTACTCCTTCATTCACCTATCAATCACAGCCCCCCGGGCTTGCTTTTTAGTCTGAATGCTGAGACACATTTATACTACAGACCATGGCCTCTGGACTGGAAGACAAAAAGACCCCTGTTTCCCCATGACCTTTTCACAGGAGTCTAGGCAGGCCCATCCCCCACTCAAAGCACACAGCCATCAGGCTTCTGTAGAATAGTTGCTCTGTAGTGGTGACTGGTGGGAAGGGAGCCGCCCTGTGTAAAGCCCGAGTGAGGATCACTATCCTCTTGGTAGAGTTTCTTCTCTTTGCCCCTCTTGTTAGCACTCAGGGCAGAGCCTGAATTTGTAAGTGGAATAAACACCAAACCAGACATGGTATAAAATGAGAGCAGGAGGAGAGATTATTTCGGAGGAAGAAGAAGACCAACAAATGGGGAGAGCAGAGGGAAGGGCAGAAAAAAAAACCCACAGTAGAAGGCTGGTGAGATGGCTCAGTGGGTAAAGACTGACACTCTGAGTTTGATCCTCGGGACCCACGTGGTAGAAGGACTGAACTGACCCCCAAGGGTTGTTCCCTGGGCTCCACTGGTACAGTGTGACATATGTGTCCCCTGACACAAATTAACTAATTATACAAAAGAATTCACTATAATGATATATGTACAAAAATGTCACAATGAAATCCATTCCTTTGTATGGTTAGAGAGAGAGAGAGAGAGAGAGAGAGTCAACTTTAGCCACTGATAAATTAGTCATATTTATATCCACCAATTAATAGTTAATGAATACTTTGCTCTCAACCAGGTATATAGAACCCAAAGTGATGGACACAGGATAATCCAGAAGGCTGCAGTTGGACCTGATCTGGTAGATCAGAAACTCTCAGTCTGCAGGAACTCTTCTTACTATAGAGAAGTACAGGGATGGCCCTGCTTTGTGTGGCCTCCCACTGGGATTTTTTTCATTAGATATATTCTTTATTTACATTTTAAATGTTGTCCCCTTTCCTGATTCCCGCCCCCCCCAAATCCCATAAGCCATCTCCCTCCCCTTGTTCCCCAATCAACCCTCTCCCTCTTCCCTGACCTGGCATTCCCCTACACTGCAGCACTGAGCCTTTCCAGGACCAAGGGCCTCTCCTCCCTTTGATGTCCAACAAGGCCATCCTCTGCTACCTATGCATCTGGAGCCATGGGTAACTTCATGTGTACTCTTTGGTTGATGGTTTTGTCCCTGGGAGCTCTGGGAGTACTGGGTGGTTCATATTGTTGTTCCTCCTGTAGCGCTGCAACCCCTTCAGCTCCTTGGGTCCTTTCTCTAGCTCCTTCATTGGGGACCCTGTGCTCAGTTCAATGGCTGGCTGAAGGTGTCCCCCTCTGTATTTGTCATGCACTAGCAGAGCCTCCCAGGGGACAGCTATATCCGGCTCTGGTCAACAAGCACTTGTGGGCATCAATAATAGTGTCTGGGTTTTGTAAATGTATATGGGATGGATCCCTGGGTGGGGTAGCCTCTCAGTGGTCTTTCCCTCAGACTCTGCTCCACCCTTTGTCTCTGTATCTCCTTCTGTGGGTATTTTGTTTCCCCTTCTAAGAAGGATCAGAGTATCCACACTTGGTCTTCCTTCTTCTTGGGCATCATTTGATATGTGAATTGTGTCTTGGGTATTCCAAGCTTCTGGGCTAATATCTACTTATCAGTGAGTGCATACCATGTGTGTTCTTTTGTGATTGGGTTACCTCACTCAAGATGATATTTTCCACCCGTTTGCCTAAGAATTTCATGAATTCATTGCTTTTAATAGCTGAGTAGTATTCTATTGTGTAAATATACCACATTTTCTGTATCTATTCCTTCATTGAGGAACATCTGGGTTCTAGCTTCTGGTATTATAAATAGGGCTGCTATGAACATAGTGGAGCATGTGTCGTTATTACATGCTGGAGAATCCTCTGGGTATATATCCAGGAGTGGTATAACAGGGTCCTCCAGTAGTATTACGCCCAGTTTTCTGAGGAACCGCCAAACTGATTTTCAGAGTGGTTGTACCAACTCACAATCCCACAGCAGTGGAGGAGTGTTCCTCTTTCTCCACATCCTCACCAGCACCTGCTGTCTCCTGAGTTTTTTATCTTAGCCCTTCTGACTGGTGTGAGGTGAAACCTGAGGGTTGCTTTGATTTGCATTTCCCTGATGACTAAGGATGTTGAACATTTCTTTAGGTTCTTCTCAGCCATTCGATATTCCTCAGGTGAAAATTCTTTGTTTAGCTCTGTACCCCATTTTTTAATAGAGTTATGTTCTCTGGAGTCTAACTTCTTGAATTCTTTGTATATATTGAATTTTAACACCTACAAACATAAAACTCTGCAGAAGAAGCAGAAAGACAGCCTCTCCCAGGAATGAGTTAACTCATTCATCCCTCAACTTAACGGGTTGTTCAATAGAGTGGGCAGCACTGGAACCACAAACACACAAACAACAAAAATGAACTTATCAATGTGTTTATATAGTTGGCATATTTGAGGTGTATGTGTGTGTGTGTGTGTGTGTGTGTATGTGTGTGTGTGTGTGTGTGTGTGTGTAATCAGAAAAGAGTTGAGGGAGTGACCTTGGGAGGGACTGGAGGGAAGAAAAAAGAGGGGGAAGTGAGGTAATTATATTTAAATAAAATTTAACATAAAATGTTCAAACACACTTTTTGTTCTTGTTTTTCACAGCAAAGTCCACTATCTCGAGATAAGCCATAGGGATTTGCAGATTCAACTCAAAGGAAGAGGGGCCAGAGGAGGGTGAAAGGTCATCTTGACCAAAAGCTCAAGATTGGCATCTCTTTCTGAAAGCTAATTTAAAAAGAAAATCATGATCTACATGAAGGAAGTAAGGTGTCAAGATGAGAGCCAGCTAAGGAAATGAGGCAATTTCTTAGCAGAGTCTCCTAGAGAAGATGACTTGGAGGGAGAGCACAGTGCCCACAAGTAAGCTGTGTCCCCAGGAGCTGGGATGCAGGATACTCAGAAAGGATACGCATGGCAATGGCCATTTATCACATGTGCCCATAGCTAGCATGGAGTGACAGTGAGTCAGCATGTATTTTAATGCCTTGCACATCTACTCTATAAAACACAAATGCTTGACCAAAGTTCTGCAAACGCACTGAAATGAAACCATCAAGTGAGTACTTCTCAACTCTAGTGCACATACAACACATACCCAGATCTTACTAAAATGCATTTCTGAAGCTCCAAGTCTAAGGTCAGGCTTAGGATCATGCCTGTCTCTCATGTTCTAGGATGACGAGACTAGGTTGCTAGTCTGTGGTCCACACTGTAAGCAGCAAGACACAAAATTAAGTCTACAAGCCTTGGTGATAGGACACCATCTCCCTAGCTTAAGATGCTTCTTTCAGGCCTGGTTCTCCCACACCAGAGTTGCCACACTCACATCAACTCCCATCGCCCTTTCTCTAAGCCATGGAGTCAATATTTCTGTCTGAGCACTCTCTTCATCCATCCAGTACGTGAGAAGAGAGGTTGACAGAGCTGCTACGCTCACAGCAGCAGCACAGAGAATTAATGACTGTCCCCAAGTGTTCTCCTCATGCCTCCAGAGGGACTTCGCTAGGCAGGAAGGTCCACCTCATTTGTTTGTAGAGCTAGCTATCCATTATTTAAAACATAATCTATTAGCTTTAGTTTCATCTGAGACTATAAATCAATAGGCGATCCTCAGTGCAACAGGGACCTATGTCAGTCTCCCTTGAGCTCCATCCAACTAGGGTAGTCAAAACCCCCAGCTGGGACCTCCACATTAACTCTATTGTGAAATAGTGAGAAATATGTGGGCTTGGAAAGAGCCCATCCCTAATGCGGAGTGTAGTTTCAAGCTATGTGTCACACTGTCTTCTGCCCCATACACTCAGGAAATACTACACAGTTATGAAATGTTCATGGGAACACACCTGCAGGGTTGCAGCCAGAGACTCAGCTGGAAATATTTACTAAACTGAGCCATCAAGACATAGTTTTCCTCTTGACTTCAGGGTCTATTTCTGGACTTTCCCTACAGAGTAATCCCTCCCCCTTCCCCTCTTTGTCCCCCTCCCCTTTCCCCTTCTTTCTTCCCTCCCCCTCTCTCTTCCCCTCCTCCTCCTCCTCTCTCTCCTTTCCTCCCTCTCTCCTTCCTTCTCCCCCCTCTCTCTCCCTTACCAGGTAGTTATTACATAAAGTTGTTTAGAACACCTCAACAACTAAAATTATTAAGGAATTTCAGAGATAGAAATTCAGATTCTTAACATTTAAGTTTGACAAGCAAAAAAGCAGCTTTGTGAATGTTCTTCCTGTTAGAGACATCATAAAACAATGACTTAATCACTGGGGAATATTTATTCACAAATAGTGTCAGATGAGGAACTGTAAAATTTATTCAGCTCAAGCATCCTATATAAAGCAATAAATCTGATGTCTTGGACATATTAGCCCAGTGCCACTCTTTATCACATGGAAGCTTATGTCCCTTTGAAATCTTCCTTTTGGAAAAAATACAGCCATTCACCATGTTTTTTTAATTTTTATACTTAACAAAGAACCGGGAAAGATAGCACCATTATCGTAACTCTCTAATGAAGGAAAAACTAAGAAATAATAACTCTGATGCTAAGGAAAAGATGAGAGAACAGAGCTGAGAATAAACACCTGTTAGGTGTTCTGAGGACCACTGACATTTCTGTAGTGTAAGCAGAAACCAGCGTATATAGGTGTAGACATAAGCTGATAACAATTTCAAGGTGTAATTATAATTAGATTGCTATCCACCAACCCATCAGTTGATTCTCATAAAACTTGCTACTCCACATGGAAGCCACACAGCTTTCTAGGTTGGCCATCCTTACTCCTGTGAGCCAAGATAAAGGGCATCACTACCATGCCAGCCCTTCCATGGAAAATTATCTGAGGTTGTTTCCTGGGACTTGCAAATGGCTGTTTTTCCTACACTAGCTGTTTGTGACTTTGAAAGATACAAACTCCCCATAGGCTCCACCAGCCACTGCATAGTGTACAGACTGTAGGAACACCCTGTGATCTCAGTTCAACCCACTCCCCCTGCTTTCTCATATGACATTCCCAAGAATGATTGCAGAATGTGCTGGGGTTGGGACATCTTAAAGTAGGAAAGAGCTGGTTCATTACAGTCTGGACTTTTTTGTCCCTTGGTAATCTGTAGAAATAGGATGGCCTTCAATGCTTAAGTCCCTTCAGTTACACAGCCTCAGCTACAGTGCAAATGGAGCATGCACAGAAGAAGCTCCGCCCACCCTTGCCTGATCCTTGGACTGTCCTGCAATCAGTCTCAGATTTTTGTTGTCCCTCACCATCTGTCTGAGTAAATTCACATAAAGTGTTGCATGGGGTGGTCCCTGGACTTAGACACGTTGGTAATCAGTAAACCTGTTGCAGATAAACAGCTCAGTATTCCTGGACCCAGATGGAGCAGAGATCACAAAGCTACTTAAATGTCCCAAGACAACAAGGACTTGTCTATCTTCTACTCTAGCACATCCATCCACAGAGCCCAGAGGGATAGGAAATTAGTGTCTCTAAGGGAACAAAGGAAAGATTTCACAAGACTCTCAACGCATGAAGCCACAATTAGGCTGTGTCTGTTCAATTATTCAACAAATAATACTGAATGCCTATTAGGGAAGCTGAGACATAACAAAACACAGTCCTCGCCCTCAGGAGACTGACAAAGTTGAGAAAGCATACAATAAACAAATAGATCAAGAATAGAAACACTTTGTTAGCCATTAATATATCTATGGCATAAGCAGATAATACAAATGAATAATGTACAGTCATTCATTGGTATTTATGGGAGGTTGGCTTCAGATTCCCTCACACAGATACCAAAACCTGTACATGCTCAAGACTTTTATGTAAAATGTGATACTATTAACACATAATCTAGGTATATCCTCCCATGTACTTTGAATTGGATCTAGACTATATATTTTATTCACTGTAATGATAATGCTAAATACATAGCTGGTCCTCATTTCATTTCTGTTGCTGTAACCAAATATCTTGACTTAAAAGCAGGTTTGAGGAGAAAAAGGTTTAATTCAGCTTACAATTCCACCATTGATGGAAAACTCAAGTAGGAACTCAAAGCAAATAGTCATATCATACACACAGTCAAAAGCAAAGAAAAGAAATGCACCCATGTTTGCTTGCTCTCACCTAGACATCTCCTGTCTTATGGAATTTGGAGCCCTCCACCTAGGGAATGGTGCCACCCACAATGGGCTGGGTTTTCCCATATCAATTAAAAATCAAAACAATTCCCCACAAACATGCCCATAAGCAAATCTGGTCTAGCTAGTTCAACTGAGGTCCTCTTCTTAGGTGATTCTAGATGTGACAAGTTGGCAAAACTAACCAACACATAAATATTTTACTGTATTGTATTGGAACTGATGGCAAGACAAAAAAGTCTACACACGCTCAATGCAGACATATTTTTTCCAAATATTTTCAATCAATCCAGCCAACACAGAACCTGTAGATAGCAAGAGCCACCTTTAAGTCAGATGGTAAACAGGGGAAATAAGAAGATAAATAGATAAATAAATAAACAAATAGGAGTTCTCCATAGCTGGTCGGAGGAGGAAATCTCCAGTAAACAGCTGAATAGAAACCTAAAGTGAGACACAGTCACAGGGTGACAGGAAGGAGGAGGGCATGCGAGAGACAGAGGAACAGAAGGTGTAAAGGCTAGATGTGAAAACAGTAGTCTAGACAGAGGGTGTGGCTGAAGGTGAGGGGCAGATCACATAGGGCAGTGTTCTTCAGACTCTGGAGGCTGGGAGGGAGCTCAATGGTACAGGACATGACTAGCATGCAAGAGGCTCTGGATTTCATCTCCAGTACATGAAAATAACCAAGTTAGCCTTAAAGCCTGCCTGAGCTGTCCAACAAGTATCTAGCCATGTGCAACTAAGTTTAAGCAAACAATGTAAAATACAGTTCAGCAAGTAAGATGGCTCGGCCGGTAAGGGGCTTGCTGCATAAACCTGACTACCTGAGTTTGATCCCTGGAACCCACATGAAGGGGGAAGGATAGAAGCCACTGGAGAAAGTTGTCCTGTGACCCCCACATATGCCCTGTGATGCATGTATACCCATAGTCTCAAGCACACACACACACACACACACACACACACACACACACACACTACACACATTAAAATGCAATTTAAACAAGTTTAAGTGCCATTCAGTTATGTTAGCCACATTTTAAAGTTCTGTCACCTACATGCTAGTGTTTATCACACTGGGAAGAGCAGACAAGAACTCTTCCAGCAGGATGCAGGACGTTCTCCAGAAGTGCAGTTACACAGCATTCTTTCTCTGAGTGTGTGACCTCTGGTGTCCCCTGGCAGAATCACAAGTGTGTCCACAATGAGCAGATGAATGGGTTTCCTGAATAGAACGTTCTGGATTTGTATTGTCTCATGACCCAGCTGGCATCCAGCTGCAGACAGAGCCAGAACGACTCTCACATCTACTGGCCACACCTGGCTGGTAACAGCTGCTCTGTTTCAATTTCCTTCTTCATAAAGTAACTATTAACAAATAATCACCCAGTATTTATCTTGGATGGGAATGATTTATCAAGGCAGGGTGGGGCTACAAAAATTAAAAACCCAAAGAAGAACTCTTGAAGATTGGAAGCAGCTGCCTGACAGCATGATATTTACATTTTCATTTCCAGGCTATCCTCAAGAGCTGAAATCAAATCCGAGGAAGGTATAATACATGGGACGCCATTGAAGATCAACCGACATTCCAGAAAACGTCCTGCAGGAGAAGGCAGTGAACCATAGCAGGGAGGGTTTCCAGCCACCCTTGCAGGGGTGGCCACTCAGCGTCTGCATCTGAGGCTGGCTGCAGCTTGAAAAGGGTCTTTAAAGACAGACACAGTCGGTGTTTGCCAGCTTCTCTTTGACTCATTCCCATGGCAACAGTATAAAGAAAGAAATTTGTGGACATGAGGGTCCTGTCTCAGGCTTTGACTCGTCATGTAGCTTTGAGGGACAAAAGAACTGTGCCAGCATACGCAGTCTGAGCCAGAAAGAGAAGACAGATGGGGATGTAACTTTCCACTGCAGTATCCCACATAGAAGTGGTTGGTCAAAAATCTGAAGGCGAATACTCACATTCAACTCACACCCTCTACTCCAGCAGGGCACTAGCTCCCTTTCAGGCTTGGGTAATGCGCTTGCTTTCTGCATGTAGTTTGAGGGAGGCAAAGAAACACACATACACATACATACACACATACACACACACACACACACACACTCACACACACACACAGCCCTAATAAACTCAAAATAAAACTTCATTTTCTCTGCTTGCAATCAAAGAAATGTATGTGAAAACAAAATTACAATATTATTTCAGTTGTCAGACAGACAAAGGCCTTTTGTTGTCTGGGTGGAAGGGGCCAGATCTTTTATTACTATATATTAATTATATACAATAATGGGCTTTGTTATGACATTTTCATGCATGTATATAACTTTGATCATGTTTACCTCCTAGTCACCCTCTTCTGACCTCTTCCCCATGATCCCTGTCTCCTTCCAAGCTCCCCCTTTTTCTTCCTGAACATCTGCTTTAGTTTGGTTTCATTCGGTGTTTTGGTAACCCGGTGAATTTCATTGAGGTTGCCTACAGACACATGAGCAATTCACCACCAGCCCCATCTCTGAAGGAAAGGTCTCTGCCTCTTCCAGCAAGCACTGAGTGCCTGTAGTCCCTCAGGGAGAGGTGGGCCTTGTGAGCTTCTCCCTGCTTGCATTTTAACAACAGCCAACACTACTGACGTGTGGAGAAATGGGCTGTCCTCTGCATTGCTCATGTAACACAGAGGGTTACTTCATAGGTGTATCCGAAGCCTTAAAAATGTGCCCCACCCCACCCCACCCCCAATCCAATAACTCTCTTCCAGGAATAACCAGAAATAAAATTAGCAATTTATATGAAAGGCTTCCATCACATATATTTATAGTAAGGGTAAAGAGAAGTCCTCTATAAAAATCCATCAATAAGAGGAAGGGTAAATCAGCTACAGTGCCTGGGAGATATATTGTGTGCCATTGTTCCAAAGCTTCCTTTACAAGATTATTGATCATCCACGTAATATTCATTTCCTAAATTACCATATTATAGAATAATATAATTCTGTGTTAGATCCATATGGCATGCAGTTTAATTCTTTACTCTGAAAGCACTTAAGAACACCGCAGGAATGCTCCACAGTGCTGATCCACACGGCTGGGAATTATGATTTTAATAGACTCCTGGACTGGTGGCTAATTCAAAGTGGCAATTAATAAAAATACTCAGTGGTCGATTTGCTGAATTAAGAAATGATGACATCACAGAGGCTTTGCCAATGGCTTGCTCGGGTTTTCTGGGACACTTCCGGGAAATTTAAAAGAGTCTCTGTTTCCATAAGCTTCCAGATCTGGGGATTTGATTCTATGACTATGAACCTCCTACCTAGAAACACTGGATGCACAATACTCTGTCCCTCTGCAACCAGGCAGAGGACAAGGCAGAGAGAGACACAGTATTCGAGCCTCAGTGGCACAGGGTTCATGCCCAAAGGGACCCCCCAAAGACATTAAGGTTTTCATTGTAAGGGTCACTTTCTTTGTATATCTAGGACCTCAAACAGGATCCAGCCTGTAGATACAAACAATCATTTAAGTGATAAATAAGTAAAGATAAATTCATAAATTGTATACTTTTTATTAAAATCAAAACATTTTAAATTTGCATGTTTTCTACGTGAATGCATGACATGTCTTCTAGAAGAAATGACTATAAACCTAGCAAAGTTGTGTTTTAGAGATCACTTCTGAAAGAATAGAGGGGTGTGTGTGTGTATGCGTGTGTGTGTGTGTGTGTGTGTGTGTGTGTGTGTGTGTGTGGTATATGCATGTTTGAATGTGTAAGCGTGCAAAGGCCAGAGCTTAGATCAGGTGCCTTCCTAGATCTCACTTGAACCCAGAGCTAGAAAGCCAGTTTGCCAGCTACATTGGAAATCTCTTGTTTCTGTCTCCTGCACACTGTGATTACACATAGCTAGGCTGCCATTCCTACTCAGCACTTATGTGGGTTCTAGGAGATTCGAACTCCAGTCCTCACAATTGTGCAGCAAGCGCTTTACCTGCTGAGCCACCTCACCAGCTCCTAAAAGAGGGATAAAAGGCTTATGAGCTGCAATAATCTTTAGAAGCTCTAGGATAGGCTAAGAGAATATGGTTTCTTAGCTGCCAAGCTTTGTGGGATTCAGGAACAGGGTGTTTCTCTTCGGCATGTGGATAACTGCTTTACATTTCTTCTAACCATCTCAAAAGAAAATGTTTTCCAATGAGATGCTTACAAGGTTTATATTTCCCAGAGTTGACTTTGGGAAGTCTTAATTAATTAATTAATTAATTAATTAATTGGTTTCTCAAGACAGGGTTTCTCTGTGTAGCCCTGGCTGTCCTGGAACTCACTCTGTAGATCAAGCTGGCCTCAAACTCAGAAATCCGCCTGCCTCTGCCTCCCAAGTGCTGGGATTAAAGGTGTGTGCCTCCACCGCCCGGCTGAAATCTTAATTTTATTATGTTCCCTCTTGTGTTTTTGTTGTAAAGACCAGGTCTCACTGAATAGCTCAAGCTGACTCTGAACTCATCATTCTTCCTCCATGAGCTCCCAAGGTGCTAGGATTTCTTGAACAATATGTTTAGTTTTGTTTGTATGTATGTCTGGGCATGACATGTGTGTCTAGCGCCCATAGAAGTCAGGCTAGAGAGGGCATCAAATCCCATGGAACTGGAGTTACAGATGGCTAAGAGCTGTCACATGGGTGCTAGGCATTGAACCCAAGTACTCTGGAAGAGCAGCTAGCAGGGCTCTTAACCACTGAGTTATTTCTTCAGCCCCAAGTACTGGGATTATAAGCAAGCATCACTGCATCCTGCCTCTTGGAAAGACCTTCAAATACAGTAGGCTCATGTATCTCCCTAGTGGTGGAATCAATGCACTGCTTAGGACGATTTCAGGGTCAGATTTCCCAGCATCACATCCCAGCACTGCCACAAACTAGCTTGGGCAAGTTCATTCAGTTTCTCTATACCTCAGCTTCCTTGTTAATAAAAAAGGAGAGACTGAGCACACTGTTGATCTTGTAATGAATCACTACTAGTTCATTGGTGGACTAACACTCATTGGTCTTCATTACATTTGAACCAATTAAAAAGTCACAATTATAAGTTGGAGAGGCAGCTGCTCTCACTTGGTAGATGGAGAAGTTATCGCCCTTCTAACCATGGGTGACCAGCACAGCATGCCAGCAGTGCTGGAAACAGCAGCACTCATTAATGCACCAGCTGGATACCCACAACTACACCAGCCTTAACGGTACTACCATAATGCCTTTCCGTGCTAACTCTAGAGCTGCACAGAAACACCACTTCTTCCCTCCCAGTAGTGGATAGATAGTCCAACCCACACTGCCTTTATTTATGGCAAGTCTGTAAAACTCTGATAATTCAGAGAATGCCTGTATTAGCAAGATATTTGCCAGGACACTTACTTTGCAAAACAAGTCACAAGAACAGTGAGTGTAATTCTTCTTACAATTTGTATACATAGCACAAAACTTATTCATTCAATAACCCAATAGCCAATGGACATAGCATTGGTTAAACATATAATTTTTCTTCCTATATACTTCATATAAGATATTCATATTAAAAAAAGAACAACATTAACCCATTTAATGGCACCATTTTATTGGCCTTTATTGGCAGTAACACAGGCTTAGAAACCTTTAACTCTAATGGAAATTAAGTGTTTCGCATTTCAAAAGTTCACTACTGTGACCTTTAAACATTAAAATAACTAGAAGTACCACAACACTAACAGAAAGTAGGAGACATCCTGTGGTCAGCCGAACTGGAAAACATAGTTGACCACAAAAAAAAAAAAAAACCCTCTGGGAAGCCCAAGTGGAGGATATCCTCTGGCTTGGTGCTCAATGACACTTGGTCTGAGAGCCCAGGGGAGCCTTAGAGTGATCCTTAAGTTATAAATACACCTGAGTAATGCTGAGATGGCCCCTGAGAACTGCCATTTTCAAAAACACATAACGATAATTGACCTTAATTGTCAACCTAAAAGAATTAAATGCCCAGGAGAACAGTAAAGCACAGCTCTGGGTGTGTCCACGAGAACATGTCCAGAGATGGTCAGATTAAAGGTTTTTTGGGATAAGTCCTGGATGGATTCATACTATGATGGTATCCTTGGGAGATGGTAAAAGGTAGGAGATGGGTTTAGTTGGAGGAACTGGGGTCTATGGGTCATGTCCTTGGGAGCTGTATCTTACGGGGGACCCCTTCCTGTGTTCCTCCTTTCTCAGCTTCCTAACCATCATGATGTGAGCAGCTCTCTCTCCTCTACATGCTCCTACTACCATGAGCCCAGTTACGGGAGGCCAAACATGGGCGGGATCCTCCAAAACCATGAGCTACATAAATGGTTCCTCCTCTAAGTTGTTTATGTCAGTTACTTTGTCTCAACAAGAAGAAAAGTAACTAATACAAATGTTACAAGGGGCTCTCCTTAGTCATCCAAGAATCCCTGCCACTTGAATTTCATAAAGTCAGAAGATGAAAATTAAACCTGAAAAATGACCAAGAACAAAACAACCGAGCAAGGTTGAGCGATGAATCATGTTTCCAATTTGTGATTTTTGACAAGGACGCTCATTTAAAACAGTAAGTCAAATTCAGCAGTACTATTTTTTTTAAACTCTATTTTCATCATTTTTAATTATGGTTGGGGAGAAATATGTGCACACGTATGCAGGTGCCCTTGGTGGCCAGAAGTGTGGGATCCCCTTAAAGCTAGAGTCAGAGGTGGTTATGAGCTACCTGCTGTGGGTGCTGGAAATCAGACTCTGGTCTTCTAGTCCTTCATGCTCTTAAACACTACACTATTTCTCTAACCCAGCTCCGCCATCTCAAATACCCTTCCATACATTAGCTGTTAAGTACACAATCTAGCCAGACAAGAAAGGCATCTGGGAAGCTATGGACGCCTGCCTTAAGATTCTGATTCAGTTGTCTGGTAAGGACCTCATTGTTTCAAAAAGCTCTCAAAGTATCCTAATGAGTGGCCAGGGCTGAGAACACTATTATTTTCTAAAAGAAAACCAATAAAGTATGGTTAAAATCTCAGACAGAAACGCTAGTAAAGGTAAATAAAATTAGGCTTATTTAAAAAATACTATATTAGGGGCTGAAGAGATGGCTCAGCAGTTAAGAGCACTGGCTGCTCTCCCAGAAGTCCTGAGTTCAATTCCAAGCAATCACATGGTGTCTCACAACCATCTGTAATGGGACCTAATGCCTTCTGGTATGTATGAAGATATTAATTCATATACATAAAATAAATAAATCTTTAATAAAAAAAACCACTGCATTAACTTTGTATTTCTTATATCACCTCTGCTAGCCTTAATAAAGAGACTGTGGGTCAGTATTTAAGGACATCACCAGCCCTCCTACCACTCTCTTTGGAAGCCTTTATAGCCTGGCTTGTGCACGCTCCACTAGAATGTCCCTTTCAAAGTTCACAAAGCATCTTATGTAGCCAAAATCAACCACTTTTCTTCATTTCTCATCTCCTTCGCAATGTTTCCCAGAAGAGGCTAGATCTGCCTTCTGGCCTCTAGCTGGCTTCAATTCCATCCAAAGAGTGGAATTGTGTCCTAGTGTGCTCCTAGTGTCCCCTCTGCTCAGTAAGCCCCTTGTGCCCTGTCCACAGCCCCACTTTCTACCACTGCTTCCAGGACAGAGTCAAGTAATAGCCATTAACTATACACCTCTGTGTTCCACACACAGGCCCACAGGGAACCTAAGTTCGATGTAAAGTGCAGTCTTTATTCCAAGGAGGAAGATGTAATCATAGCTGAAAATCCAACCTCAAAGTCAGATGCAGAAACACTAGAAAGCTGAGCATGAGACAGGTTGGGGTGGGTGAGTCAGAACCAAGATGCCTGGCAATGCCCTTGATAAGAACATTGTTATAAGAGCTAACCAGGAATGACCTCTAACAAGATGCGATAGTATCTAGGGATTTGAATTCGTTACTTTCTTGGCATTTGCCTTGGAGTATGTATGACATTGATATCTCATTTAGCCCTCTTAACAATGCTGTGAGAAAATTGTGAGTTATTGAATATTGAGCAGCAATACAGAGTGGCCCAAGAATATCCCTCTCCCACGTGGTCGAGCAAGGTTACAATTGCACCCCTGTGTCATTCCAGAGGTTGTGAGAAACCTCTTTGGGTCAAGCCACCATCTCCTCTAGTAACTCCTCTAACCCACCTAGCTCTGCTCTCCAAAAACAGCGAGGGTTTGCTTTCTGGATTCTCATGCCTCACACTCCAAATCTCACATTTTCCCCGTTCTACCAAAATAGAGAGACAGGAGGAAAGGCACAGCAGAGGGTCAGAGATAAAGACAAACAAAGCAGGCAGGGAGACAATAGCATTAGCCACAGAGACACATCAGAGAAGATAGAATGCTCTTTGTAGGGCTCCTCCCCACCAGCCCAGACTCCCTTGGGTTTTCTTCCTGGCTGTTTGAAGTATTCTTTCCACTGATGGGGGGTAAGGTAACTTTATATTGCATTGAGTTTTTCTCCCAAATCTCATCTCAAAGTGCCCTGAGGACTCAGAGAAAACCACTATGGAAATAAAAGTATGGGGCGGGGGCAGAGTGCGCGTGGGAACACCCCAGATAATGGAGCTATGGGGATTTTGTTTTAAATGGGAAAGGGGGGGAGTTAGACGATACTGATCACATGAAGTCACCCAAAAGGTGTTTCCCAAAGAAAGAAGATGAAGCAGTAAGGAGACAGGAAAGAAGTAGCAAGCAGAGTGACCTTGATTTAGCAAATGATCTTCATTGATTTTTTTTTTCACCTTCTTGCTTGGGTCTGGGAAATAGTCTATCAAGGGTGTGTGACTGTAATCCCTCTCTCTTTTTTTAAACTGTGTAATGTATGCATGCATGTCTGCTGAGTTTCGCCTGTGGGCATGAAAGTGTGGAGACTAGACATGAACCTCTGGTGGGGTTACTTTGTTTTTTGAAACATGCTGTCTCACTGGCCTGAATTCCACCAAATAGGCTAGGCTGGGAGCCCCAAGGATCCTGTCTTTGCCCCTCCAGCCCTGAGATTGCAAGCACACATCACCAAATCCAGCTTTTACACACAGGTTCTGGGGACCAAATCAGATCATCTTGCTTGTGAGGTAAATGTTCCATTCACAGAACAATTCTCCTAGGTCCAGAATCATCTACTCCTAATGAAGTCAGTGAATTAAAAGAATACATATTGGGGCTGGAGACATGTCTCAGAGGTAAGGAGCATTGACTTGTTTCTCTAGAGGTCCTGAGTCCAATTCCCAGCAACCACAAGGTGGCTTACAACCATCTGTGATGCAATATGATGCCCTCTTCTGGTGTGTCTGAAGATAGCTACAGTGTGCTCATATAAATAAAATACTTTTTTTTTTAAATTCATGTAGTTGTGCCAGGCCCACACCTTACATCCCAGCATTCAGGAGGCAAAGACAAGTGGATCCCTGAGAGTTTGCAGCCATCTTGGTCTACAAGTGAGTTCCAGGCCAGTCAGGGCTAGATAGTGAAACTCCACCTCAAATATATATTTTTATTAAATATAATATGATATACATATATTCCATGAAGAAATGCTGCCTTAGGAAAACCAACAAGGAAATCAAGAACTCTTGAAAACTTTCAGTGTGGTAAATGCCAGCCACTCCCCTTTCTCCAAAAGGTCATTTAGAGAACAATTATGAACCATCAACTCTCTGACATCTGACAACGTCAAAGCCTTCCCAACCAATTCCTTCGCACCCTGGGACCGGAAGAAAATCTAGTACCACCAACACAGTGCTATCTCAAAAATGGAGACAGTGTTTTGAGACTCTTTCTGAAGCTCACAAACTCTTGCAGAAAAGGAAGATACAAACTAAACGCTCTGTCACCTCCCTCCGTCCCTCCGTCATCTGCTTTACCTAATATCTGTCGAAATGTTTTCTATACAAACTAAAAGGTGGGACGCCTAACCTCAAGACTGTGTTAGAGGGGCTGGCCAGGTAGCTCAGTGGATACGGGCACCAGCTGCCAATCCCGACACCCCGAGGTCAATCCTAGGGACTCACACAGTAGATCCCACTTCTGGAAAGCTCTCCTCTTGCCTCCACACACCCCATAGCATGTGTGAGCCCCCTCCCACACACATACACAATAAACGAAGTAAAACTGTAATTAAAAGAAATTAAAGATGGTGTCAGGGGTGAGGCAGACAGCACCATCTCTGAGAGGAATGTGAACTGCCTTGGACAGGAGAACAGAAGTGCCCGTGGACATCCGTGCGCACCCAGCCCTCCTAGACAGTTGGGGAAACGCTAAAGTTTAAATACATATAAAACAATAGAGCCAGAAACCTTAGAAATTATTGAATCTCATTTTGCCAATGGTGGCAGGGGATGGCAAGTGCTTGGCCTCCTACCGAGTTCTTAAAACTACCAGGTGGCAAGGTCCCCTGAGCCACACCCGTTCCAGCATTTGGGCTCATAGGCCCCCCAAGGAGTTAACTTTACTCCTTCCTTTTCTTCTGCAGGGGCTCCTGAAGCCCAGACCAGCCTGAACTCTGTTACAACAGAGGCTTACTATGTGCTCCTGAACCTTCTGCGCTCCCTCCCAAGTGCTAGGATTACAGGGGTGTGCCACCAAGTGCTATAAAACTATTTCCCTTCCAACAAATAACATCAAATTACTTCTCTTCTAGTACCAGATTTGGTAGCTCAGCTACTGTGTGCTTCAGAAAAGACATTATCCTAAAATACACTTTCCAATTTTCCAGCTTTATAAATTATTTTTTTTTATTTATTTGCAGTGCTATAAATCAAACCCAAGGATTTGTGCATTCTAGGCAAGCCCTCTACCTCTGAGCTACATTCCCCACCCTTGTTCTTTTAGAAGAGCAGAAGTTGATGATTTTTATATAATAAGAAAACACAGTAAAGGGCTGGAGAGTTGGCTCGGCGGTTAAGAGCACTGACTGCTCTTCTGAAGGTCCTCCTGAGTTCAAATCTCAGCAACCACATGGTCGCTCACAACCATCCTTAATGAGATCTGACTCCCTCTTCTGGTGCATCTGGGGACAGCTACAGTGTACTTACATATAATAAGTAAATAAATCTTTAAAAAAAAAAACCCACAGTAAAAATGGCTTTTTCCACCTCTCGTGGTACTAAAATTGAACCAGGGCCTAATACATGCTATGAAAGAGACTTATCACAGAGCTATGTCTCCAGGTCTCTTTTTTATGTTATCTTGAGATAGCATCTTGCTAAGTTGCCCAGGCTAACCTTGAACTTACTTATTCTACAACCCAGAGTGACCTTACACTTTCAATTCTCCTATCTAGGCCTGAGTAGCTGGGATTACAGGTTTATGTCACTAAGCTTAGCTTGAAAATGCTATTGTCTTAACAGCTTTTAACAATGGCATTATACTGAAGGGACAGGCTTGATGATCTCAGGACACTGTCATTCAGAATATGAAATGATCAAAGAAAGCTTGAGAGTTCTGAGTGGAAACTCAAGAGGCATTTAGGGGTGGAGGTGAAAGGGAAGACAGAAAGGAGATGGGGAACCAGGGCAAAATGCTGGAGCAGGCGTGTCCAGCCTTTGACATTGCAACCAATTGTCTGAGAAGTTCACAGGAGAGTCATGCAATCCATCCAGTAAGGGGGAAGAATTGGTTGGGGAGAGCAGATTTGATAAGGGGCTTGCTTTGCAATCATGAGAACCTGAGCTCAATCCCCAGAATCCACATAAAAAGAAAGTCAGTGTGTGATGGCACACACCCTCAGCCCCAGCACTGACCAGGTGTGGCATGCACACCTGCAGCCCCAGCACTGGGGAGGCAGAAAGAGGCAGATACCTGAGCCTAGCTGGTCAAACAGTCTAGCCTACTCTGAGAGTGTCAGGACAGTAAGAGATTCTGTTTCCAAAAAGCAAAGTGGACAGTACCTTTGATACAACATCCAAGAGTATCCTCTGGCTTCCACGTGCACGTGAACACATGTGCACCTCCACACACATCATACACAAAAACCACTTGAAAAATAACGTCAGAATATTTTAAGTAAGCTTACAGTCCAGTGTTGAACTGCACTCATAGGTATCTTCAGTCATATATGGCCAATGGGCTGTAGGTTGTGCACATCTTTGAGGCTTTTCAGTGGTTAGAATTTTCCAGAACGTTTTGGAAGAGCAATTCAGCAGTTACTTTGCGTGGCCATTTGTGCACTGCAAATCATTTGGCCTCCCTAAAACCTCCTTAGAATTCCCCATATTTGTAAACACAGAGTTAAGATGGGAAACTTGGGGAAAACAACATTTTTAAAAGAGGGGGTAAAGGCTACATCTTTCTAGATGGATATACAAAGAAAAAGATAGCAAACTTCAAGATGAACCAATTCAGGGGAAGCAGCAGCTCGAAGGCAGAAATGAGCCTAACTCCAAGTCTGGTCCCTGAAGAGTCTAAGGCTGGCATTATTCCTCCATCAGCAGCAGACAGCAGGGGGCCGAGCCATCTAAGTAAGGCTTGTAGGGCAAGAAGTCCTTACCAGACCCCTGGGGGTATGAAAGCAGAGGTTAACAAAAGAGTTATCCAAAAATAAAGATTGCAGAGAACCAGCTACAAAGTAGCTGTTTTCTTGAAGGAGCCGGATCCCTTTTAATTCCATCAAGAAGATATTCTCAGTAGGAACTAATCCCTTTGGGGCAGCATGGAGCAGAAGAACCCAAAGAAAGAGGGGTGTGGAGCAAAAGAAAATATAAAACCGCCCTGAGTTGGAGGGGCTCAAGTCCTGGGAGTTTTATTCCTCTGCCTAGATTAAGACCTGCATTCGTGAAGGGGCTACCTGTGAGCCCTGCTTCCCACTTGCATTCAGCTGTTAAGAGGATGAGGTCATGGGATTAAGACCAAAGACCCCAGGAAAAGAAGGACCAAATGGTCAAGCCATCTACTCTCCTGTGCATACGCACATTTGTGTGGCCATATGGCCTATGCAAGTGGGAAGCACACATTGCAGGCAGCAGGAGCCCCTCTCCCTCCCTCCAAGTCATCCCCAAAGCCAGCCAGGCAATGAGAGCAGCACTCGGATCCCAGCAGAATGGAAGATGGCAGGTGCACCAAGACCTTGGGATCCAGGATTACCTGCCCCTCTCTCTGAATGACTGTTTTGTATAACCAACATGGCTTTATTCTATTCGCTGCCCACAAAAAATAAATAAATAAAATGAAATATTCACGGCGTTACTAAAGTGAGAAGGGAGGGCTCGTCTCAGTGGTCATTTCTCATTCTTTGACTGTTGGAGTAATGAGTTCTCTTTGCTCCAGCTGCTGGAATCATTCGAAGGAGGGACACACGTGGCTGGTAATAAATGCCCTGCTAGAAACCATCACCTTTCCTGAAGCAAGCTAAGTCGTGAGCATGCTGAAACCATGCCCTTTTCTGAAATGGGGGTAATGTACACACCTGTAGAGAGACACACGGAAACATGTCCCAGGGTGTGTTTCATCTTAAAATATTTTGTTACTTGACTACATAAGTTTCATTTGAGTTCTCTTTTCCTTGAAACTGCTTAACAATTTTGTAGCTCAAACTAATGTTCCTCTTGTGACCTCTTTATGTAGACCCCCTACTCACACACTTCTGCCAACAAAAATTCATATTTATATTTATTCATTTATTTTGAAGGAGCATGCTTAATGGCATGCATGTAGAGTTAGGGGACAATTTGTGAGGTGTCTGTTGTCTCCTACTATGAGGGGACTGGGACTTTGGGCAGTGTGCTAAGTGCTCTACCCGCTGAGCCATCCTGTGGTCCTCAGTTCTGTTAATTTTAATGTTTTATGTTATTCTAGTGTTTGGCACTAGGATATTATGATGTTATTCTGTGTCTGCTGTGGGGGTCCTCCAGATTATTCTCCTTGTAACGATGCTGAGGTATTCCTCTGGTTGTTTGGAGGGTTTATGAGTTCTCTGTCTACTTTTCAGTGTTGAAAGATCTATGAGTGACATACCTGTTTTGCATATTACTTTTTCCCTGATTCCTATTGCCAAAGACAGATGGATGGATAGAGATAGATAGATAGATAGATAGATAGATAGATAGATAGATAGATAGACATACATACATATATCCACCCAAAAAAGAAGGAAGGAAGGAAGGAAGGAAAGAAAGAAAAGAAAAGAAAAGAAAAAGAAAAAGAAATTATTTCCAGGGCCATCATTCTATGGCTGTACCTTTTGGAACAACTTCCATTTTTATTTTTATTATAATCATAAACATGATTGCAGTCTTTGTATTTCCTGTTCATGACCACAATCTTCCCTTCTTTTTGTTGATTTTTGTGTTGTTTTTTTTTCTGTGAATTGTCCAGACTTAACTGACTTTAATGAAGGTTTTGATTAAAAGCCCTTCTCCAAAAAACCTTTTTTTTTTATGTCTATCCCAGCTTTTCACCTCCTCGAGTGTACAAGAGATTTAAAGGATCTATTTCACTCTCCTTAAGAATCTACAGATATTAACTTCACTTGACAACAGATGATGCAGGACCCATCAGAGACCTGACACAAAGGCCCATGTTCACTCATTACCACCAGTCCCAGGCCTCGAGAGCAGGGACTTGGAGATTAAAATCCCACTAAAACAGCATTCCTAAATCAGTGGATATGAAATCTGCTCTCATCCTGGGCTCCTTGGAAAGCAGAGAAAGTTCCTCATACATAGAGAAGTGTGGGTATAGCACAACTGAATTTAAACATAGTCAAAGATTTATAGACACAATAGACACACAGGCTCTGCTAAGCTTGGATCATGACGCATTAGTAGATCATAAAACTGATTTAGTCAGCCGGGCAGTGGCGGAACATGCCTTTAATCCCAGCACTTGGGAGGCAGAGGCAGGCAGATTTCTGAGTTCAAGGCCAACCTGGTCCACAGAGTGAGTTCCAGGACAGCCAGGACTATACAGAGAAACACTATCTCGAAAAAACAAAACAAAGCAAAAACTGATGTAGTCATGAGTAGTTTGAAAGAAAAGAAAAGGTAAAGAGTAAGAAAGAAGCAGGAGCTGGGTCCTATCTCCTGGTCCTATTGTTTGAATTATGCACACAGAAACATGCGTGTTGACCAAAGTACAAAACGTTCCACTTCTAGTATACTGTCATCAAGATGATTTCAAAAAGACCAAACCCTACAGGCTCACAGCGCAGAAGGAGAGAATAAATATCCCTGACCCATATGCTCAGGAGGAGACTGCATCCTACGAGTCCCAGAATCGAGTACCACCTCTCGTGTCAGTTGTAGCCAGAAGAATGTGTGCCACGATAGCGGTTGTGAATAGAGTGCCAATGTGATGCCCTCCAAGGGAGCAAGGAAGCACCTGGAGCAGACTCACTTCATGCCACAAGTCAAAAGCCAACAATGCCAAAGCCAAGGGAACATGCTGAGTGGCACAGTGGGAGAGGCACCGTGAGAAGGCGGGGCTCTATGGTGCTCACCTGGAAGGAGGCTGCCTATCTATCTAAAGGACCCGTTCCCACTGGAGAATACAAGAGACAAAGACCTTGTTTCCAAAGATAAACCACTGATTGAATCTTGATGCAAAACATGCTCTTTAATAGAGGCAAGTTACACCCAGTGAAACAAGAGCTAATATTTAAGTCATATACAACATCTATGGGCTAGATACAGCTTTCTCCCTGAGAAAGATGTGATTTGCTTTGTGATTTACTGGGGGAGGGGCGGGGAGGGGACGAGAAACAGGGAGAGCTGAGAAGATGGCTAGGAAGTTAAAGTGCTTGCTATGCAAGCAGAAACCCAGATAAACACTAGGTGGGCGTGGTGGCCTCCCTGTAATCCAGCCTGGGAAGATGGAGACTGGACTTTCAGGGCAAGCTAGCTAAAAACACTAGCTATATGGGTGATCTCTGGCCCGAACTAAGAGTCTCCATCTCAAAGGATCAAGAAGAAAGGTAATCAAGGAAGATTCTCAGTATCACCCTAGGCCTCTGCTTGCATGCATATGCCCATTACCTACTGTAACTTTAATTTTTTTCAAATCCTATTTTTAATGATGGTTCTTAAACATTTTAACCTCCCTTGTAGCCCACCACCCACCAGACGTAGTGGAAAAGAAAGGATACAGGGCGGAGGAGTGGACCTGCTTAGAAAGGCTCTTTGAAGCAACTCGTGTCTATGTTGTCTGGAAATTGGCAGTTCAGTTCACAGGTTAGCAGGCAGTGGCAGCACGATCAACTCACAAACACTTCACGGATACACCAGCAGTCCAATTCAGTAGAGTCGGGATAGCAGACAGGACTCAGCAGCGGTGACACTACCTAGCAGAGACAGCCAGGCCTCAGCCTCGGCTGAAGGGACCAGTAAGAACACCAGGGGAAGTTCTCGGCTGTGCCTCTCTCAGGGAAGCGAAGATCAGGGAAGACGAGAGACCCACAAGCATCGCACAGCTAGCTCTATAAGCAAGCCTAGCTCAGCCTCCATCACTGTCTGTCAAGTCCTATTTATACCCTCCAAACATCACGTGTCCTCCGTGTGCCTTGCCTCAGCACGTGCATCCAATCAGCCCCAGTCCTCGGAGTCCCGACAAATGCAGCTCAACTACGCAATGAAAGGCAGGCCAAAACGTGTGTGTTGTTAGCAAAGAATCCTTCATCACGTGTCCTTTCACGTGTTTGCTTTAGCAGAACATCCTCTCTCCTGTATCTGCTTCAGTGAAATGTTCCTTCATGAGACTGCCTTAGTCTTTCACCTGTGTCCACTTCAGGAAAACACTCCTTCACGTGTATGCCCCAGCAAACCACCTTCCAACACAACTGACCCTCCAAAAAACCCTTAAGTTTCCACTTCAACCTACAATTCAGAGTATACGTATACTCATAAACACACAATACCCACACACATATGGAAAGAAGAAAAGAGAAAAAATATCCACGGAGGGTGGACTGGGGTGGAGTAAGGAGGGAAACTGGATGTTGGGGACTGTATGAAGGTTACAGATATCAATCATGTGACAGGTCTCACCTCTGATAAAGGGATGGAAGAGGAAGAGGGGCGGACAGGAAATAGTAAGGAGTCAGAACTGACAGGACAAAACAAAACAAAACAAAAAACAAAAACAAAGGCTCTAGGAAGCCTCCTTGGTTTCTGGCTTGGTTTCCAAGCAGAGTTCTCTTCACAGAGACCAGACAAACATCAGGAAGGCCAGGGCTGATGAACAGATGGATGTGATATAAGTGCAGATTATGTAGCTGGAAGCGTCTTTAAGAGAAAACTCCTGGGGCATTCCCAGATGACACTAAGTCAGTGCAACACAGAGAAAGTCGCCCGTCCATGTTCACTGCTACACTGTGCCCAGTCAAGATACGGAATCAGCTTAGATGTCCATCATCAGATGAGTGGATACAGAGAATGTGTTATATCTATACAACGGACTTTTATTCCCCCATAAAGAGTGAAATTGTGTCACTTGCAGAACAATGGATGGAACAGAAGATCATGCTTAATAAAATAATCCAGACTCCGAAAGACAAATATCATGTGTATTCTCTCAATTGCAGATTTTTATATATGATATTTGATATATATTATGTTGCAAATCTATATTGATATAAATATATTTATATAACATATAAAAATATGTTTCATAGTAGAAAGAAAACTATTGGAAGGAAGAGAATGAAAAGGAGGGAGAGGGAAAAGACAAATGGTGTATGTTCCCCATATGTGAAGCCTAAATTTAAGTACATATGGATTTAAATAATTTATAAAATGTATAAAATGTCATTCAAAATACATTTGGAGGAGGCTAAGGAAATAACTAATCAATAGCTGCTTACTTCACAAGTGTGAGAACCTGAGTTTGATTCCTAGAGCCCACATTAACATACTGGGCTTGGAGTGCATGTGTAAGCCCAGCACTGGGAAGCGAAAACAAGAGGGTCTGGGGCTTGCGATCCAGTCTATCTTTGTTGGCGATCTGTGTGTCAGAGAGAGACCCTACCCCAAAGGAGATGAACAGCCTTACTCAAGGAGACAAGCAAAGTTGCCTACTGGCCTACACATAGGCCAACAAAGAACACACAGCCATTAAAAGAAAACATTTTACATGATTACTAAAAAAAAGTCGTTCGTAAGATTCAGAAGAGAGAAAAAATTAAAGAAAGAAGCCAAGAACTTTCTAAATAAGAGGAAGAGGGAGGGTAGATTACCATTCATGAAGCCCAGAGCTGGCTGGACAATGGCAGAACATAGAAGACTGAGACGTGTGAAATCCTCTGCAGATGAAGCCAGGTGCCTGTGACATCAGAAGCTAACAGCTTTAAGGAGCAGGGAAGAGGCTCCGTGAAAAAGAAGGCTTCGGATGGAGGTAAAAGAATAAAGAAAAGCAGCTGGGCATGGTGGTGCACGCCGTTAATCCCAGGGCTTAAGAGGCAGAAGACAGAAGACCGACCTCTGTGAGTTTAAGGCCACCTGGTCCACATAGAGCTCTAGGCTAACCTGAGCTACATAAAGAAGCCTTGTCTTAAAAGAAAGGAAGGGAGAGATAAGGAGGGAGGGGGTGGGAAGGAGAGAGGGGGGAGCAAGTGAGGGAACAAGAAGACAGAACCAGATACTCCATATCCAAAACAACTTCCTAGCTGCACATTCCAATTAGTGCTGGAGAATAAGTCATCTCATTGGAAAGCTCAAAATGCAGGAGTTGCGTTTTAAATAACCATAGTGCCCCTCCCTTCCATTATAATCTATTCTCTCCTTTTCCTTCTCCTCTGCCCAGGCCTTGGGACTCCCTGTGGTGCCTATGGCAGGGTCTGTGGGCAAGGAGACAGGACACTCGGCATGAGTGACTGAGCACATCATCCAATCTCTGGGTCTAAAGCTCTCCTCCAAGAAAATGGGGCTAATGGGGCTGTCCCTGCCCTAATTTGGGGTACTTAGAAAAGTATGAAAATCAAAACAGGACAATAACTTATGGGGCAATTTAAATCTTATCAATCACACTTAAAACTAAAGAGGTTTGGGCTAAAATGGGGAAAAAAATAAAATGTACATGGTTATTTAATTCGACTACTTCCCTGAGTCTCTGTATCTTATCTGGAAAGTGGAGAGCTGTATTAAATGATTGTTACCTGACTAACCAGCATTTACCATATTGGTTGGTTAGTTGGTTGACTGCCTGCTTGATTAGTTGGTTAGTTGATTGGCTGGCTGACTTGTTACCTACTTGCACATCTGCCTGGCTAGCTAATTGGTAAGCTAGTTGGCTACCTGATTAGTTGTTTGATTGGTTGTCTACTTGGTTAGTTGATTAGTTGGTTGGTTTGTTGTTTTGTTGGTTAGTTGTTTGCCAGGTTGTTTAGTTAGTTGTTTAGATAGTTGGTTAGTTGTATGCTGTGTTAATTGGTTAGTTGTTTGGTTGGGTGCCTGCCTATCAACCTTCCTAGTTAGTTGGTTGGTTAGTTAACTGACTGGTTAGTAGGTTTGCTTCTAAGGGATTCAGTCTGGGCTTTAGTCCCTGGTAGCTTTTCTTTGACTAAGATTCCCCTGGCCCAGGATACAGCCTAGCACACCACAGCTATTTACATCCACACCTTAACAATCACACAGGCAACTGGCATCAATAAATGCTTGCAGAGTGGGTGAGTGCTTTGAGCCTCTTGGATGTGGGTAGTGACTACCCTAGGAAGTAGAATGAACAAAGGCAACACTACATCTTCAGACCAAGGGAGCACAGCCCTGGCACAGAGCAGACATTCAACAATGGCAGTGAAAGAGATGAATGGTACATGAAATTTATTGAAATTTTTAAATTGAGTATATAGGTGCAGGAATTGCTAACATCCATCTCAGATCTTATTTTCTGGCACAAATTCATGTTAATTCTATAAAAGGTAACTGGAAAACAAAACATTATTTTCAATATTGCTGGCATGAAAAAATATAGCAGCCACAAAGGGCAAGGAAAATGACGGTGCCCTGGACAAACTCATAATTCACCAAAGGGCAAGTTCATGACCATGTCCAACAGCCTCTAAATCTTATTTAGATGCGTTTACCATGTAACTTGGGCCTGTGAGACAAAAGCAAAGTGCAGCTGACTCTATCAAAGTGTAAGTTTTGAAGAGGTCCATAAAAACTCTTCAAATTCTTCAGTGCATTTGAGTCTTAACATGACGGAGAGAAGGGAGAAGGAGACAAAAAGAAAATGGAGTTAATTCTTATATCCTCAGTAATTGCAGATTAGATGAAAATATTACCAGGCAGCACAGGCCTATAATCCCAGCACTCCAGAGGCAGAGACAGAATTCCCAAGTTGGAAGCCAACTTGGAATACATGTTAAGACTCTGTCTCAAAAGAAAAGAAGAGCTGGAGAGATGGCTCAGTGGTTAAGAGCAATGACTGCTCTTCCGAAGGTCCTGAGTTCAAATCCCAGCAACCACATGGTGGCTCACAACCACCCGTAATGAGATATGATGCCCTCTTCTGGTGTGTCTGAAGACAGTTACAGTGTACTTACATATAATAATAAATAAATCTTTAAAAAAGAAGAGAGAAAATAAATGAAATGTGATTTATATATTTGACGACTTAAATAAGGAGAGGAGACAGAAACAAGGAGATCCCATGGCCCTGGTATGTTCATACCCTCTGTAGTAACGGCAGGTTCAAAAAGGAGACAACGCGTGCCTATCAGACACAGAACCTCATCCTTGGTCTAGGATACACCTTCCTTGTCAGAATAGGAACAAAGACAGTTACAGATAATCCTGAACAGAGACAACAAGTAGTGGCCTTGGTTTCAGAGGGACAGACTCAACATCACACTATATGGACATAGGCAAATTTCTTCCCCCGTCAGCCTCCTCATCTATAAAATGCGAATAACTAGTCTTGTGTAAGAAATGATTATGAAGATTAAACCCACAATAAACACGTCAGACACTCTGCATAAGGAACATGGCAAGTGCTGGCAGAAACTGTTTCTCTGATTTTAACTTAGACTTCACATAGCTGTTTGGTAAAGATAGCCTCCAGCTCCAAAGCACTTTGAGTAAGAATGGCCTCATAATGATTTCACTCCACAGTGTCCACTATGTGTTGTGAGTGAGAAAATATTTCCAAGGGAAAATGTCACTTCTCTTTCAGAGATCCAGTTGCTGATGTATGGTCCTCTCACACCTCCTCTGACCCACAACTCGGAAGTTCTGGGAGACACCAGCCACCACTCGAGGCCCCTGAGTCCCAGATCATCAACACTGTGTACCTGTTGCTCCTTCAATCATGTTCTTAGCATGAAGAACTCAGTCAGTCCACTCCCACCATAACACAGAGCAAAATGGATGCCGATTGATAGTCCTCTCCACAGGGAATAGAGACCAAGTGCCCAGGCGTGGCAGCATGCTTCAAGCCCAGCACTCCAGAGACAAAGACAGGAGGGTCTCTATGAGTTAAAAACCAGTTTGGTCTACATAGTGAGTTACAGGCCAGCCAAGGCTTTATAGTGAGATCCTGTCTCAATACACACACACACACACACACACACACACACACACACACACACACCACATATACACACTCACATACAAGGTCACATCACATGAATATATACACACATACCCCCTCACATACACACATACACACGCACACACACGCACATGCATACACAAACATACACACATGAACATACACACCCCCACATACATACAACACACACACATATACACACCACACATATATTCACACACAAGAATACATTCATGTGCATATATACACACATACACACACGAACACACCCATACACAAATGCACATCACATACACATACACACAAATATATACACATATGCACACAAACACACACACACACACACACCAAAAAGAGATGAAGTGCTTTAAGGCTCAGTCTCTGTAGCACTCATTCTGTGCCTCAGTGCCTTGCCTGCTACACTCAATCAGCTGTTTCATGCAATCATGTCTTCATGTGCTCTTAAAGGCATTATTGGTACTATTTTTGGAAACTTCATCTAGCACCAGCCTTACTGAGCACAACATAAAAATATTTGACTGGCTGATTTCTACACCGTTGACCCTTAAAAATGAGCCAATGAACACTAAGGATGTTCATCATCCTTAGTCATTAGGGAAATGCAAATCAAAACAACCCTGAGATTCCATCTCACACCAGTCAGGATGGCTAAGATCAAAAACACAGGAGACAGCAGTTGTTGGCGAGGATGTGGAGAAAGAGGAACACTCCTCCACTGCTGGTGGAATTGCAGGCTGGTACAACCACTCTGGAAAGCAGTCTGGCGGCTCCTCAGAAAACTGGGCATGACACTTCCGGAGGATCCGGCTATACCACTCCTGGGCATATACCCAGAGACTTTACCTGCATGCAATAAGGACACATGCTCCACTATATTCATAGCAGCCTTATTTATAATAGCCAGAAGCTGGAAAGAACCCAGATGTCCCTCAACGGAGGAATGGATTCAGAAGATGTGGTATATTTACACAATGGAATACTACTCTGCAATTAAAAACAATGAATTCACGAAATTCCTAGGCAAATGGTCAGAACTTGAAAATATCATCCTTAGTGAGGTAACCCAATCACAAAAGATCACACATGGTATGAAGTCACTGATAAGGGGATATTGACCCAGAATCTCAGAATACCCTAGACACAATCAGCATATCAATAGATTTCTAAAAAGATGGAAGGAGAGACCCCTGGTCCTGGAAAGACTGGATGTAGGGGAACGCCAGGACAGAGTAATGAGAGGGGGTTGAACGGAGAAAAGAGGGAGGGAAGGGGGCTTATGGGACTTTCGGGGAGGGAGGAAACGGGAAAGGGGAAGTGATTTGGAATGTAAATTAAAAAAATAAAATTAAATTAAATTAAAAAAAAAAAGGAAAAAAAAAAAATGAGCCATATCCAAAAGGTCATAGGTTAACAAGACTGTCCTCAAAACTGTGCTTCTACTAAAAAGACTAAGTTCAGAAGAGATGATTAAACCTCCTACTCAAACATGCCTGATATTTTTAACTGGAGAGGAATGGAAAGTTGGTTTTCCTTTACCACGTGTGTATTGAGCTCCTTTCCCACAATGCCTGGCTTTCTGTCGCTGCTGGTCACAAGAAACTGGATGCTGCAGAAATGTCACCCGCATGGCCACACCCTTCCTCCCTCAGCTCTGACATTCTGAGTCACAACATTGACTACACCCTGGTGCCCTTTCCAAGGTGTGGAGAGAGATTTTTCTTAAAAGACCAAGAGGTGAGATCAGGTGACTCAGAAGAGATCTCATCAGGCAGGACACAAAGCCAAAATGAGGCCTGGAAGACGCAGAGAACAGATGGCCGGTGGGCGGTGGGCAAAGCCAGGGGGATTGAGAAGCTAGGCCCTCAGGATGACACTCCACCATGGGAGATGGCTGTTTGTATGCGATGATGTCCATTTCACCAGATGGCCCACTCACCTCCCAGGGTCTCACCACCAGGTACGCTGGATGGCGTGTAAGAATTTTATCTTACCTGAACAGAGAAAACTAACAGAAAATTAAAAACTCATGGAGTACAACCCTAGAGGTTAATGAGAAAAGAATCCGGAAAAGGTAAAGATGTTTGAGTTTTCTAACAGTTCTTCCATGGCTTGACCACAAAGTTGTAAAACTTAAAAAAAAAAAAGAGTTCCCCTTTACAGATTCTTTGGGCTTTACAAACATCAATTGGAGATGGATAGGCTTAATACCATTAGGAAACATAACTGACCACTAAACCTTTTTTTAGAAGCTTATCACACACAGAAGTGATTTTTTTTAAGTGCGGCATCTCCATACATGTATGATCACAGTTTTTGTGGTTACTAATCTTTAACATGGACTACACAGAAAATTCAAAAACTACCCACAGCTAGGGGCCCATGACAATTCAGAAACCACGACAGGCTTGGCCTGCAAATGCCATACACACACACAGCAACAACATTAGGATCTGGGAGAAAGGAAGGGCACGGGTTCTGCAGGTGGCGTCCTAGGTTGTTGGAATTACTGGATGGTTTTTCTTTCGAATTCAGCTATGGATGGAGAGTTCGTGGTCAGTGTGGCGCTCACACATGGGGAAAGACTTGGTTCGTTTGGTGTTGTGTTCTTGTTTGTTTGTTGTGTTTGCCTTCCCATTCATCACCTACCAATTTGTGACTTGACAGCTCATGCCATCTGCCAATAACCATGTCAGTTCAGTCACATCCAAACCGCTCTAAGGGACAAGTCCACCAATCACAAAACCCGGCTGCCCTGAGCATGTCCGCAGAGGCTGTTACAAACATCTTTAAGTTTCTCGGTCCTGTACTGAGCTAGCCACACTGATAATAACCTGCAACACTTATGAACAGAGAACATGGGTCTGGTGAATCCTTCTGCTTTTTCTCCTTCAGTTAGGATCAGACCCAGACTGTCATTCACACTCAGACTAGCCTCCAGGCCCTGATGTTGCTAATTATCCAGCTCCAGACTGGACATTTTAGTACTCAAATCAAAAGAACTCTGTATGGTTGAGATAGTACTACAATCTGTGAGTGATTTGTCTCCTTTCGCACTTTACGTTTTAAAGTTTAAAAACAGTGTCTCACTGCATAGCCAACGATAGCCATGAACTCCCGAGTGCTGGCATTACAGGCATGAACCGTCATACCATTCCCTCATACCTTTATTATGACTAAAAGTTTGTCTTGGGGCTGGAGAGATAGTTCAGTTGGTAAGAGCACCAACTGCTCTTCCGAAGGTCCTGAGTTCAAATCCCAGCAACCACATGGTGGCTCACAACCATCTGTCATGGGATCTGATGCTCTCTTCTGGAGTGTCTGAAGACAGCTACAGTGTACTTATATATAAAATAAATAAATAAATCTTTAAAAAAAAATAAAAAAAAAAGTTTGTCTTGGGCTGTCAAGATGGTTAGATGGGTAGAATGTATTTGCTGAGCAAACCTGATTGGAGCTCAATTCCCAGAACCCAGTTAAGGAGAAAACTGGGTCCACAGTGTTCTCTCTTGACCTCCACACAAACACCATGTATATCCACACCAGTACTCTAACATACATGCAATAATAATAATAATAATAAAAACATTTTTTAAATTAGTAAGAGTTGTTAGGCAAGGGGGTACACATATTTAATCCCAGCACTTAAGAAGCAGAGATTGGCAGATCTCTGTGAGTTCAAGGACAGCCACAGCTACATAGAGAGAACTTGCCTCAAATTTTTAATCAATTATTAGTAATTAATTAAGCTTATCTTGCCATTTCAAAGCTAGAATATTTGTTTCATTTTGAAAGATGATAAAATATGGAGGGAGACACTTAAAGCAAACATTAATTCATTACTGGAAAATTTTATTTGTTTACTTTTTATGTGTATAGATGTTTGCCTGCATGTATATCTGTGTATCACATACATGCCTGGTGCCCTCAGAGTCCAGAAGGCACTGGGTCCCCTGGAACTTGAGTTACAGACAGCTATGAGCCGCCTTGTGGGTGCTGGGAATTGAGCCTGGATTCTCTAGTAAAGCAACAAGTGTTTTTAAGCAGGGAGCTGTCTCTCCAGCACCCTTCAGAAGCTTTTAAAAGAACAAAAGTACAGTGCTCTAAATAAGGGTGTGGGAAGTAAGTTAAAGAGAGAAGGGAATGATCGCATTTAGCATAGCCCCTCATTCCCTCCGTCTGACCTGCTGTAGTCTTTATTGAGTTAATATAACTAGAACATTCCACTCAAGTTAAACGTCTCCATTATAAACATTCAAAGCCCTCCTTCAGATCAGCCAACCTCATCAGAAGGGCCACCTGCAGAGTCCACATTAACCTTTCCTCTCACGATGCTCCTAGAATATTGGAATTATCTATCACTTTTGATTATGTGAGCACACCTCTCTCATATTGTTCTATCTTCTCAGATACTTTCCTGGAAAGGGGGATTAAAGTGAGTCTAAAAGCAACAAGAAGACAAGCATGCAGCTAAACTGAGACACATCAAGGGTCCTCTCAAGGAAGTGAGGCTATGATCACATAAGATACACTTCCTGCCAAGGGATTCACACTTCTGCGCACCAGACATGAGTGTCATCACCGTAAACAGCTCTGGTTGAGGACTTCAAACTGTTTGACCCTACATAATAACAGGAAAAGACGCAGGAGCATGAAGAACAAGACGGGAGGTAGGGGTTACTTGTTACTTCCTATGAGGAAGGAAAGCAATACAGCCAGTCTTTGTCTCAGATCTGCCCCTAAAATAAGTGAGAATCACAGTAACAATAAAACAACTTCAAAATGTTCTGCCAGCAGCAATTCAAGCTCCAGGAAATGGTCGGACTTCAAGATCCTGCCCTGTGCATTGCACACTGCTAAAAGACCTCCAGCTGACTTGGAGAAGTAACAGTAACTTTTCTGACAATGTAAACACAGCCAATCATGACCCAGTTGAAGTACAACTGGGTTCAATGTAATCAACGGCTGCTACCTACAGGTAGAAAAATTTTACCTTGAAATAGCAACCATTTGTCTACCAAAACTACAAAAGATTGAATACACTTTTTTTTCCCATCCTAACACTCAGCCAAGAAGAAAATGTGTTACTTTTTCTCACCAATTTATCTGTGGGAGTACTAGAAAAACACTGAATGTGGGAATGAAGAAGAGATGGAAACGATTTCCACATTTACTTTCTTTCACCTTCTTTCGAGTCATTACAACTATACCACTGTCCAAATCTTAGCACCTTTGTTGTGAGACAGGACCCAACCTCCTACTGAGTTAAACACCAGGCAAATATGAGCTGTTATTGTTGTCCGAGAGTAGAAGGTCCCTTATTCAATCAACACAGAACACTTACTATGTGCCAGACATGGCTGTAGGTGGTACGTGCTGAGCAGTAAACAGAACTGTGTCCCTGCTCCACCAGAGCTGACATTAGAGTGATTTGAACCTCAGTTTCGGTAACTCCAAGACCTGTTGCAGGGGGCCATACCCAAAATGCCTAAAGACACCAAGCATGGGAAATAACTGAGTTGTGTCTAAAGCTAAACTGGCAGATCACCAAGCTGCCCCCATTATTTCTGGGAGAACTCGCAAATTACATTCTCCATCTTTACAGGTGAGTGTGGTTAAGTAGCAAAGGACTGATAAATGTAGAATGGGAGCAGATGAGACACTACACACGCACACACACACGCACACACACACACACACACACACACGTCTCTTCTCTCTTCCATCTGCTGAATGCAGACAAGTCCAGCTTCCCTGGGTCCACTCGCTCTGCTAAAACCATAAAGTGAAAGAACGACCTTGGGTTCCTGAATCACTGCTTGGAAGTGAGACCTCCCAGATAGGAACTCTCTCTCGGTGAGTGAAAAAGCTGAATTCTCTGCTGCGATTTTGGACACTCTGCCTTTTACTGTACTCTGGCTACCCCTCAGCTGGATAATGCAGCTGTGACAGGTGCCCTATCAGACACCCCTACTTAGCCTCAGCTGATAGTCTCCATGCAGCAATGTTGAACTCTTGTGGTCAAATTTGGAGTTATTTCAAGAGAATCTGGAATTGTTGAATTATTGTGGGGAAATTTTTTTACTTTTTAAATTATTTTTCATTTTGGGATCAGTGTTTTCCTTGCATGCATAGGTACTGGGTTCAATCCCTAGTACCACACACACACACACACACACACACACACACACACACACAATTTTGTTGGGACAAGTGTTCAGTTTTTGACAACATAAATAGGAACTCCAGTCTCCTACACTCCATCCTAACATCAGAACTATACCATATAGATAGATAGATAGATAGATAGATAGATAGATAGATAGATAGATAGATAGATAGATGCACACACAAACATATGTATATGTATATGTATATATATATATATATATCATGTGTATATCCTATCTTCTCAAACAGATTGAACTCCTCCAATCATATAATCATATATATACATATATATATCATATTATATATCACCTGCTATATCTTTCCTATGCTTATGCTGCCAACACATATACATTCCATCCTACCATCAGAATTATACTGTGTGTGTGTGTGTGTGTGTGTGTGTGTGTGTGTGTGTGTGTGTTGGCAGCATAAGCATAGGAAAGATATAACAGGTTTTTATATGGTGAGAACAAAGCAGGAAATTCACTTCTTCCTTCACAACCACTCCCACTTTCATGTGTGTGTGTTATGTGTGTGTAAGATCTTGTGCTAAGATGAGTCAAGTGTGCCTCAGCCTTGACTGTGGCTCTCATCTCTGGAGCCCTCTGCTCACTCTCACACCCTGGAACTTAAGCTGACTCCACAGTTCTACCCACAAACAGCTACAGTAGCGCAGCTTCCTGACCACCTTTCCTGAATGGTCTGGGATGTGCAGAAGGTCAAGTCTCGGTTTTCCTTAGTGCTGGATTGGTTTCACTGTATTTCCTTCCTGCTTTCTCTGAGCAAGTTGTCTCCTTCACTTGGCCTCTCATTACTAATGGACACGGCTGCAGCCAAGTGTGCCCTCAGCTCTGATGACAATAGCTTATTCAGATGGCTCACAGTTGTGGGAGGGTTGCCCGCCGCCCATGTACTTAGAGGAGTGCCTTTTGAGAACTACTGCTTGGAGGAGTTCAGTCTGTTTGAAGAGACAGGACAGTGGCCATAGAGGGTGGCACAGCAGGTTAGCAAATGGCATGGCATCTAGTACCTCGTGGAACAGAGTGCGTGGCAAGAAAGGCTACTGTGCTCGGGTCCTGAGGGAGCGCAAATGCTAACCAGCAGACAGGAGAGGCATGCAAGGGCTTTGCAACAATTGTAAGTTTGGCTGTAGAGAGATGTTTGAGTTAGAGGGTGATTGTTCATGAAGGACCTGGGTGGAATTCATCTATGTAATCAGGCAGAAGAGGAACGAAAAGATTTGAGAATATTCATGCTTTATAAACCCTCCTGCTGGAGGGCAAGTTTGAACTCATGAACTTTCCCTCTGCTTTAGGAACAAAGTGTGCTTCTTCCGACCACTGAGAGCAGTGTCCCTTTCTCCCTCTAGTCAGGTGCCTGGCTGCTTATCTAATTGTCACCCATCCAATGTTGGTTCGAATGTCACTTCTTCGGGATAGCCTTCCCTAGCCATCCTCCTTACTCAGAGGACCATCACCTTCTCCAGCCTCCCTCAGCCCCCTGGTCTTCCCCTTCAGTGTACCCATGTCCATTGACATTCATGGCTCTGGGTAGCTGACTGGGATCATGAGTAGATTCAACCACATTGTGTGCTAGGACAAGGAGGTCTGTGCTTGCTTGTGCTGGGGGCTCCATAAACAGTGCCTCACTTGGCACATAAGAGGAATGTCACCACAGAAACAACCACCTTAGTTATTAAGATTGCAGAAGGAGCTCAGGATGGGAGCACACATCTATAGTCTCAGTACTCAGGAGGATCAGGAATTGGAGCCAGCCTTGTGTAACAGAAAATCACACACACACACACACACACACACGAGGGGGGAAGACAGACAGACATAGAGATAGAGAGACAGACAGAAAGAGTGTTCACGGAAATATAAACCCCCCAGTCAATGGTGTGCATAATGAATTGTTCAGGAGTGAAATACACTGGTGTGTGAAACTTACTGTGAATATATATAAATAATACGAGAGGGTGAGCCTGTGGCTAGGTTGGTGGGATACTTGCCAAGTGTGCACACACCCTGGGTTGAATCCCTAGCACCATGTAAAGTGAGCACAATTAAGCACACCCACCATCCCAGCACTTGGAAGGTGAAGCAGGAAGATCAGAAGGTCTAGTTGCCTGCCATTGGCTACTTGAGAAAGACCAATAAACAGAAACAGAGAGACACAGACAGAGAGACAGACAGTCAGACAGACAGACAGACAGACAGAGACTGACAGAGGAGTGTGACTGTGGTAACAGAAGTCTTAGCTAGTGTGCACAGAACCCTGTATTCAATCCCTAAAACTCCAGAAAAAGAAAAAAAAATTAATGGATGGATGATATGTCAGGGCAAAAATTTTTAGGTGTCAATCATACCATCTACCTGGTAGCTATATAGGTGTTCACTGTATAGTTCTTTCAACTCTTCTTTATGTTTAAAAGTTCAATGTGATGTGGAGTGGGGCTGAGTGGCATAGGTGAAACTAGATGATCCCCTGTCCTATTATGCCTCTGGAGAGACAGATCTACTTTCAAATTCCAGTCCTGTCATGTAACCCTTAGGCCAGACACGTTCTTTAAAGTCTTCTCAACTCCAGCTTCTTCCAAACACAGTGAACCAAACACAAAGAGCCAGCTAATGATACTGTTGTGGGATTAAATAAGACAAAACTCTTGATCTGCCTTCTAACACAGTACTAGCTGTTTCACAGGCATTGGTCCTCCTGCTCCAAAGTCAACAAGTCCACAAACTAGGACAAATCTTCAATAAATCATAAAAAGAAGAATCTTGTGATTTTCTTCCTCTTGCTGTATCTCAAGGGAAATTAAAAGAATAAATTAATTATGCTATTTTTATCGATAAAGATAATGACCTTCTGGTAGTAGGACGCTTGGAGTCGCATGTGTGAAGAAAGTGGCACATGCATACCGTGGATGTCTCCTCACCTCCTCTCCCCATGGCCGTACACTCAGGAGCTGACCAGGATGAGTAACACAGAAGGATGATGGATGGGGAGTTGGGGAAGAATTGTACACAGCACATGGAAGCCAGAGCTCATGTGCAAGAGAAAAGAGCCCCAAGACCTGCAACAGTGGGTGATGTACTTCCAGAGAGAGAGTAGTCATGAGGCCATTTGGGCTTTTAACATAATTACATGAACTGAGAGATGGCCTCAGGATCATAAATAAAAGCCTCCAACTGAGGCTGATCGTATGGGTTCAGCTGAAAGATGTCCAGTGGGTCACTATGTGCATTTCATATCTCAGACCCAAAAGGTAGGAAAAAGGAGCCTGTTGGTGACAACACCCAAGACAACATCCAGACTCAAGGAGAAGTTACACATTCCCATGTCACGAGACAAAGCCAATGCTCATTTGAGAAAATGGAGGTCCAGAGTGTGAAAATCTGTGAAAGGGTTAATTGTACACCCTAGATGAGGTACCCCCATCTGTGGAGATATCATTTTGTCAAGTGTCTCTGTGTGCCTATGTGATCACACACTTAAGATGACAGACTCCAAGCTATTTTAGACACTGTGCACCCTCTCGATCTACCTGGAAATCTCATTCTCTTTGACATAATTATAAGCCTACCCACATGATTGGCCTATTATTAAGCCTAGGCTCTGAAATCCTTGGAGACTTCATGCACTACCTGTATAAACTGGGTACACGTTGCCCATTTGTGATAGAAACATTGCTGGGCTGGGACCAATTATTACATCATTGTAGAACCAATGGGAAACATCACTTCCCAGATCACCGTGACAGCAGTGGCCTGGAAGCAGCCACTTATAAGAATACTTACACCTAGCTGCTTTGCACTGGAGTTTGTTTGTTTGTTTTTGGTTTTGTTGATGCATGATCATGATTTTTTGTTTTGTGTTGCTGTTACTGCTGCTGTTGTTGTTTAAAACAGAGTCTCACTGCAAAACTCTGGCTGACCTAGAATTTGACCTATAGACCAGGCTGGACCTATTCTTAGTGCTCTGCCTATCTCTGCCTCCCGAGTGCTGAGAGAAGGGATGTACCATCACAATACCTTCCTAAGGTGTATTGTTAATAGGTCTGTTTATTATCGTTATTTGGGAAGATGTAAATTTGGGGGCATTGGTCCCATCCCACACACCTTATTTTCAGATGAGTCCTAGCTGAAGGAGGGGTCATGCTAATAATCTGCTTTTGTCCTATGTGCCTCTGCTTATCATATGAAGGGTATGCCCCTAATTCCACAGGTCAGGCTGCAGCCACAAATCCGCCCTCTCAGGAGTGGAGCCAGGATAGAGGTTGGGTAGGCACTCGGTGTACTGGCACCTCTCGGTATGGACAGCACCTCCAGCAGGTGAAGCCCTATGTACAATAGAACATCTATGTACAATAGAACATCTATGTACAATAGAACATCTACAATAGAACCAAGAAGTTATGTGAGAATTCAGCCAAAGACAGTTTTCAGAGGAGGTTGGAGCAAGCTATGGGAAGATGGATATGTCCATGACATAGAAACCCAATACCCTCAGCCTCTGAACTTTGCAGGCTACCATACAATAAAGCAGTGAGGAAATGGAATAAACTTCCCTGGTTTGAATCCTGCCTCTGACATTTGGCCTTGTGAAATGGAAGAGTCACTACTAAGTTGTTCTGGGCCTTGATTTCTTCATCTGAAGCCAGGAGGGTAATAACAGAACTTACTTTATAAGGTTGTGAGACCTGTATGAACCAAACCCTCACAGATGTCAGCTATTCTGTCAGTTAATTAGAGTTTCCCTCGTCAGTCTAACTCCTTCCTGTTCTGAGTATGTCCCAAGAAGTTGTCTTGGGGCCCAGAGACACACACATGATATAATTTATAGAGCTAGATAGATAATCTGTTCTTGAGTCAGAAAAGGGTGGGAGGTGGATCCCAGACCATCCTAAACCTTTAGCAAATGATTTCCTAAACATATTATAAGTAATTCCTAAGTATTGTATTTCCTAAGTACAACATGAGATTCAAATAAAAAAGATGCTGAAAACTTCAACAATTGGATGTCTGCTGCCTGTGTGGACTGTTATCCCTGTGGGAAAAAGTAGTGTCATATTATCCAAATGAAAGCACGTAGGGCTAGAGGCATGGCTCAGTGGTTCAGAACACTTGCTGCTCTTGCAGAGAACCTAGGTTCAGTTCCCAGACCTATGTCAGGTGGCTTACAACAGTCTGTAACTCCAGGTCAAGGCCCTTTTCTGACCTCCGTAGGTATCTTGCATGCACACATGGGCTTGTGCACATGTGCACGTACACATGTATACACACACACACTTTACCATTAAAAAGACAGAATAGAAAAACACTTGGGATATTGGTATTGCTAGACCAGAGACAAGAAATATTCCCCATTGAAGGTTGGGTGTTCATGAAATTCATCATAACAGGAAAACTGACCAAGACAGGCTCCATGGTCCTGATTTTTATATACCTTTATCCATTTGATTATATTCAGAGTAGCTCTCTTAATCTATCTTCCTGTTCTTCTCAAAACAAAGGCTTTATTTGATAATGAAGTGTGTAGGTTTCAAGATAGTTTTGCTCAGCTCTTTTTGACAAGGGCTTATGATCTGAACTATTCATTTCAACACATTTTCTTTCAGACTCCCCATTTTTCTTCAGCCTTGCTGAGTCTGCTGTTGACATTTGGTAAATAAAAAGGCAAGTGACAGGAGCGGCATTCACTACTAGGGTGGAGGAGGGGCAGCCTGGGGGTGTCACATCTCTCCAGGCATCTAGTCCCTGATTCACAGGAGTAACGTTAGATATGCCCTCTATTTACTGGCAAGCTTAAACACCAAAGCCATTTTGTGTTTCTAACATCAGAAGCTATATGTTTGTTTTCCCAGCTCAGAATAGATTGAACATATATAAATCAAAATCTAAATCAAATTCCCCTCGAGCTTAGGATGTGGAGGTCAAAGCCTCGCCTGAGTGGACTGAAGGGTGGTGCTGCAGTAACCTTGGTCTTCAGGCGGCAGCAGCTAGTTGGTTTCACTTACATCTGCATTCGTTGGTTTGAACACGATGCTTAGCAAGAATTGGTGGCACATGTCTCTAATCCCAGTACTTGGGAGGCACATTTTACTGAATAAACTTGAGATTGATGTGAATTTAATAAACTAAATGCTACTATTATAATTTCTAAGGATTCATGCTGCCTTTAATTATGTGTCTGTGTAGGTATGTGCATATGAATGTAGGTGCCTACAGAATCCGAAAGAGGGCATCAGATCCCCTGGAACTGGAGTTAAAGGAAACTGAGCTGCCATACACTGGGTACTGGGAACTGAACTCTGGTTGTTTACAAGAGCCACAAGTACTCTTAACTGCTGAACCATCTCTAGCCCCAACTCTAATTACTACTACAAAGGAGGAGGAGGAGGTGGAAGAGGAGGAGGGAAAGAAGAGGAAGAGGAGGAAGAAGAAAGATGAGGAGCTAAGCCAGAGTTTATATGGGGAAATTCTCCCCTTTTCAAAATGAGAATCTTTGGCTGGGATTTCCATGACTGAGCTTGGCACTTGTCAACATATAGCCAGGGAGCTTTGAAAAACGATAGGCTTTTATTCACAAAGAAGAAAATTGAGACCCTGAAGAATATAGTGAGAATTCTGGAATTTTGAGTTCTTTTAAAAAACACAAATAGTATAATAATATGTTTTCGTTTTAATCCAAGGCGTGGAGTATATAGGCTGCTTCAAATTATCCATAGCAGCTGACTATGATTTGCCTCATGCTCTAGCAGAGGTACAATTTTGCCAGCTACAGATAATCTCTACAATTGTGTGATGTTTAGAATTCTGGGGACTTTTCAGAGGATATATAAAATGTGAGTGCCCTGAAAGGTGGGGTGGGTGGGTGTTGGTTGCAGTTTGTTAAGTAGTTGTGTTCAAAGAAGAAGAAAGAAGAAATTAGATATCCTGATGTGAAGATCAAACTTGCCCCCAAGGAACTCTATGCCCCTAAACAGCAGGAAACAGACTAACACTGGGAATGCTGCCCCCTTTCAACCCTGACTTTATTCAGCATCTCTTTCCTTTCTTTTCTATGCTTTTTTCTCTTCTTTCTAGTGTTAGGAGGTTGAAAGGGTGGAAGAAAAAAGAACCCACAAAGTAGCAAAAAAAGCAGGTATAGCACTGAGTTGAAGAGTAATAGTTATGCCGTAGCCTCTGTCTCCTGGACTCACCCAACTTGATTTCCAGTGCTCCAGCTGTTTCTCCTGGAACCTGGATGTTTATAGTACCCGTGGGCATGCCCAAGGACAAGGGCGGACTCGAGATGCACCCAGAGGATGAGGCAGACGCTAGGGGGGGAGCCAATATTTCTTAACTCAAGTAAGACTTCAGTGATCATCAGTTTCATCTTTAAAAGGCCACTGATGGTTTGTTGTTTTGGGGGAAGGGCTGGGGTGGAGGCCCTGTTGTATTTTTGTTGTAGTTATTATTTGGTTTTTGGGTGTTTGTTTTATTTGTTTAAAGTAAGGTCTTACTATGTAGCTCTGGCTGACCTGGAACTCACTATGTAGACCAGGCTAGCATCTAACAGAAATCAGCCTATGTCTGCCTCCCAAGTGTTAGGATAAAGGTATATGTCATCATATCTTGAGGGAGAAATAATATCAATACTATTCAAACCTTTCCATAATACAGAGGGGAAAATACTTCCCTATTTTAGAGACCAGCATTACCTTTACACTAAAACCATGCCCAAGTTTTTCTTGAATAAAACACAGCTAGGCCTGGTAGTTTATACCTGCCTTCCCAGTACTCTGAAGCCTAGAAAAGGTTGTTGTAAGTTCAAGGCCAGCCTAAGCTACATGGTGAGTTTGAGGACAGCCTTAATTACAGAATATGATTCTGTCTCAAAAAGAAAAAAATAGATTAATATCCCCCAGGAGCCTAGCATTTCCTTTTATAACTACTGGAAGGGGTGGAGAAATGGCTCAGTGGTTAGGCACCCACTTCTCTTGCAGATGTCCCAGATTCAGTCCCTAGCACTACTAGTCACAACTAGTTACAACTGTTAGTCCCAACTGTTTCTAACCCCAGTGCCTCTGCTGACTCTCAAGGGCACTTCACACATACATACACTTAAAATATATATTTAAAAACTTCTAGAAAACGAGAACTCGCATGATGTGGAAGGAACTCACACCATGACTAAGCTAGAAACCACCCCAACAGCGAAGTTTAGCTCCCAACTTTCTATACTCAAGTTACACTGCCTTGTGAAAGGCTGGTAAGTACAAGTTTTGTCTTCATGTTAATATAGGCAAAGTAAAAAGATATTGCAAAAATTCACAGTAAACTAAATTAAGAAGGGAGTTTCTTCACCCAGATAAAGGGCCTCTGCAAGACAGAAATGAAACTATGTACAGCATCCTAGATCACAGTGTGGGTGTGGTCCTCCAGATTCGGTCAACACAAGGATGTCTACTCTCTCTGATCCTATTGAACAATGTGCCAGAAGTTCTAGTCTGTGTAATCAGGCAAGAAAAAAATTTCAAAACATACACATTTAAAAGAAATAAAATTGCCTTCAGTCACAGATAAAGTGATTTTCCATTTAAAAAACCCCTCAACATTTTACAAAATGCTACTAAAACTGAAGTGAATTTGGAAGAATTCTATAACAAAGTTTGTTTATTTATGTGTGTGGATGTTTGCCTGCACATGTCTGCATACCATGTGTGTGCAGTTCCCATAGAGACCAGAAGAGGGTATCAGATACCCTGGAAATTGAGTTACAGGTGGTTCTGAGCTTCTATGCGGGTGCTGGGAATTAAATTTAGGTTCTCTGCAAGAGCAGCCAGGGCTTTTAACCACTGAGCATGCTCTCTAGACCAATAAAGTTAATATTCTTGAATCACATTTGTATATACCAATAAAACATTTAAGTACTGCTTACCAAAGCCTTGAAAAATATGAAATACACACACACACACACACACACACACACTAAATAGATGGAGACACATGTGCCAGGCACAGTGGCCCATGCAAACAATCCAGCACTCTGAAGTCTAAGGCTAAAGCAGAGGAGACATCCTGGTCTGTGTAGGGAGTTCTGAGCCAGCCTAGGCTACCCAGAATGAAAGCCCATCTCAAAATTCAAATAAACAAACAGTATTCTCACTGTCTGACTTTCTATGATGCTAAGACAGTGGAACTCAACTGAGGGTGATCTTAGAAATGGACACTTAGAAATGTCTGAATATTATTGTTGTGACAGCCTGAGGAAGGACAAAGACCAGAAAAAGAAACCATACAATGCTCAGCAAAGACCTCTGCAACAACAAATTATTAATGGCACTAAAATTAAGAAGCCATGAACTAGAGAGATCATGGTTTGTGTTGGCGTCCGGAGAGAAACAGAGAGGAGCAGAACAGGCCACAGAGTCCAGATAGAAACCCTGCACATGTGGTGCCAAGGTAGGTCAATGGAACAATGACAATCCTTCCAAAACATGGCTCTGGAGCAATTAAGCATCTGTATATAAAATGTAGCCTTGACTCTTACCTCGTACAGTACATAAAAATTAGGATGAATGGATCACAATTCTAAAATAAAGGTAAAAATCATAAAACTGCCAGAAGTAGGTTGGCAGAGATGTCTATCCTAAAACACGAGCACACACGTGTACACTTACACACACACACACACACACACACAGAGTCACAGTCACAGTCCTTAAATTTAAAAGTTGATAAAGCTAATCCAATTTAAAACATTTGTTCTTTGAAAAATAGTATTAATAAGATTAAAATGGAAACCCACAAACAAGGAAAAAGTACATTTGCAAAGCACATATCTGATAAAGGCCTGGCCAGGAAAATTCAAACAAAAATAAAACAAGCAATCCAATTGTTTGAATTCACAAAAGATTTAACAGACAGGAAAGAAGAACATGAAAAGAGACACAACAATAGCATTATTAGTAATCAGAGACGTGTAAACTAAGCCCACAAGGAGATAACACCAACCAACTCTTACAGTGGTTGAAATTTAAATTAAAGGGGGAAAGAATCAGACAAGTACCGACGGGGATGAGGAGGGGCCGCTAAGACTCACACATTGCTGCCGGAATGCAAAATTGGGCGGCCTCTTCGGAAAGACTTCAACAGCTTTTACAAGGTTAAACACATACCCAACACTGAACTCAGGATTCTACCCTAACTCACTCAAGGGGAAGAAAATTGTCCAAACAAAGCCTCCTTGGTCAAAACCTGGAAACAACCCAAATGTGCATCAACACGGATAAGCAAATGGTGGTGAGGTGGGATACTAGTCCACCACTAAAAAAAAAAAAATAGGATACAGGTGATGACTCGCATGATGCTTGAGGATGTGAAAGAAGCTACACACTGTAGGTCACACATGTTAGTGATTCCGTCCATGTGACCATCTCCAAAAACCAAAGTATGAAGGATAGACTGGTGGTGTCCCTACCCTTGGTGGGGCAGGAAGAAACTTTTGGGGGATAAGAGAAATGTTCTATATCTGGATTGTGGTGTGGATCCAATGTATACTTCTGTCAAAACATCTCATGAAATGGACCTAAAAGGGGTCATGGTACCAGACATAAAGTATGTCTTCATAAACTTGACTGGAGGAGAAGGAGGAGGAGGAATAAGGATTTGGAGATGGAGTTTGGCTGGCTGAATGCTTGCTCGACCTGCACAAAGCTCTGGGTTGGCTCCCAGCACCACATAAGCAAGGCATGGTGGTGCATACCTGTAACCCCAGCACTCAGGAAGTGCAGGTCAGAGTATTTAGAGTTCAAAGTCATCTTGGTCTACACAGTGAGTTTGGGCCAACCTAAGCTACCCTGTCTGAAAATGAAAATCAAAACCCTGTGGCTCCCCAGTGCACACCCTTTGTACAGAACAGCATTTCAAAAGTCTGAATTAGTCGGTGACCTTTGAAAACAAGGATACTGAGAAGTCGGAACGATGGCCTTTGGAGTCCCAACCCCTCACGGGCTGTCTCTGAGGTCTCACGGGAGGGAGATGGTCTGTCTTGCTGCCTGACCTGACTCATGAGGGCATTTCATTGACCCACCACTCCACCCACCAGCTGCTTAAAGGACAAGGACCAGGCTGGTTTGATCTCTCCTGAACCCCCACAGTGAGAGCCTGGTATGCCCCCCCAGTGTCTGCTAAGTACTGTCCAACAATGCAACTCAACACCACTTCCCTGCAGCTGCAGTAATGCTAACTCTCAACAACACCCAGGTGCTGACTGATCCTTTGGTCCTGAAATCCCCAAAGAGTCACCATCCGTGGCAGCCATCCCATAACCTTGAATAATGTGTCCCTCTGTGTGTTTAGAGATCGTCTCTCATATGTTGTCAAGCAACGAAAATGTTTTAGGGTCAATCCAACCATTCATTTTTGTTTAAAGAAGAGTAGAGTTGTTGTTCGTTGAGAGAAGGCTTGTGAAGATGAAGCGGGTGTGTGTGTGTGTGTGTGTGTGTGTGTGTGTGTGTGTGTATGTGTGCACTTGGCATGTTCCCAGGCCATAGTCCAGTGATGTAAGACTTGGGCTAGGTCAGCTGCTATGAGCTTCTCCCGTTGTCATCTGCACTTCAGAATCGAGTTTCTACAGTGATTTTTACAGTTAGCTGTGGGGCAGGAATGGAGAGCTAACTCCTGTTCCACCTCTGTATTAAAGCACAGCTCCCCTGTTTCCAAGACTGCCTTAACTTGGTCAGGGGTAGGGTGGTAGAATGGGAAGGCCTGAGCTATCCTGCAAGTGACTTTGAAGTGCTAATAATAACTGGTCTACACAACTGACGCTCAAAATGGGTCTGTTTGGGCCACTTTTATTTGAGGTGGCCCAGTGTTACAATTTCCTTATCTTTAATGCTAAAAGGAAAGAGAAAATATGATTATATGTAACTATATCCACATTTTTTTTCATTTGCATTGGGGGGGTATCTGCTTAGTTAGCTTTATAGAATCTCACTGTGTCTTGCAGGCTGGCCTCAAACTGGAGGTCTTCCTGTGTCAGCCTCTCCAATACTGGAATTACAGGTATGGATCTATCTACCTGGCCTTAAATTCCCATCTTAACTCTACACAAACCCAACTCTGCTATTACTAAACTTTATAGGAAAGGTGCTTCATGAGTCCCATGTGGTGGTGGCACACACCTATAACTGCAGAGCTCAGGAGTCTGAGGAAAATAGAAAACCCATGTCTCAAATATAGGAAAGAGTGAGTGGGTGGGGCGCCTTCTTAATTATCTCGGGGTCTCTTCCCCCTCTCTTGAGCCCACTGGAGATTTTGAACCCACTGAAGGCATCTGTCCCTGCCAGTCTCATGACCACCAAACACCTCCTCACCTGCCACCCGAGTGTTCGCCGATCGTTGTGGCTAACCCAGATAGCTCAGCAGCTGGCAAAGCCATGGGGCTTCTTCTCTTCCTCTCCTGCCCTTACACTTCATCACATAATTCCACCAGGTCACAGCACGTTTGCACTCTCCCCTCCAATCCCGACCCTGTCCCGCTTCCACTGTCTACATCGTCTTCGTCCTCATCATGGATTTCAGTCCCATGGCTCCCTCAGCCTCATGTCTCGATGCTTCCCTCTGGTCCGTCAGTTCTGTACCATCCTCTCTGCCATTCTCTAGCCTCCTCAAACCTTTTTTGTACGCTTCCTCAACCTGGAGAACTCCCACCCACAGCCACCGTGCTGTCTATGTCCCCCCCATCATCTCATCCCACCCCCTCCCTGACCATCCAGTATAAATAACATGGGTGCCAACCCCCACCCTGCCTTATTCTCTCTACAGAACTCACCATATTAACTTATTATTACTTGCTGCTCAAAGGGGGTCTATAGGCCACAGTCGTCAACACCATCTTGGGCTTTGTGTTCTGTATGGTTTTAAAGGCACACTACCACCTTGTCCAGGAGCTGCAACCGCACTACCAGCCCCTCCCAGGTCCCTCTAGTTTTAGCAACAAAACCTCCCCTTACACCTTGTCCCAGACCAACTGAATCACAGCTTGAATTTTAACAGAATCTTCAAGCGATTCATATCCTCAGTCAGCTTTGAAAAGTATATTGGACCACTTTCAAATAGCGTAAAACATGGGACCTTGTTTGGATTCATTACTATAAGCCAAGGGTATTGAGGCATCAAAACACAGACTGAATGACTGGATGAAGTGAATAGGCAGATGAAGGCATGAATGCACCCATGAACAGAATGTAGAATCTATGGAATGGGGCTCCGACTTGGTGGCGTGTACAAGGAGGCTGGGGAAGAGCAAGGAAGACATGCAGGGGAAAGCTATCTCCCGTTTGTGGTGTACTGAACAGGAAGACCCCTGACACGGGCAGACCCATCTTCAAACAAAGCAGCCACTCATAAATTCCTGTGAGTTACTTAAACAGAGGGAGAGGATGTGAGAAGCTGAAGTGTTACTAGGTTCCTACTCCATCCTGGGCATCACTGTAAGCATTAGGGAAGAACAGCCAGGGGAGAATGAATCCAGTGGCTCAGAAGCCACCCTGGAGGAGGGCACATGGGAGCCTCAGAGCAAGGCAGGGTGCAGGGTCCTCCTCCACCCTGTGGCCTGGGTACAAAGAACCCTTTACTTTTCCCTGACCTGGAATGCCACCATCAACCCTGACAACCTACCCACCCTTCAGAGCCCCACCCCCAACTCTCCTTAAAATGAACTGCAGTCCGCCTTTATTGCTCTGTTCACATAGTAGGTAGATAGTTTCTGTTCACATAGTAGTTCCTCTTCAGGAGAGACTTCTGCAAAACGGTGGCTCCACATTCAAGTCCATATCCCCTACCCCAGCCCCACACACACACACCCGTCTGGCGAAACAAACATGCAGGCAGTTCCTGCCATTTCCGTGAGAGCAGTGGCAGTCTGTGAGCAGCTCCACGTCAAGCACTGTTTTATACTTTGCCGCAGTCACCAAATCAGCGCCCACACCCAATAGCGGTAGAGCTTTTATTACCCCTATTTCACAAGGGAGAGGAAACAAGGGTCACAGAGGCCAAGGTCACACTGAGCAGAGGCCCACAAGGGGATGAGCGCTGTGCCTGCACACAGCCGACACAGTAAACGTTTGTAGATGTGAACTAAACGGGGAGGCAGCTAGGAAAGGTAGGACGACAGATTTGTACTCTGCCATTATTGCCTGGAACCCAGATGGCAGAAGAGAATGAAAGGCATTGCCCTTCAGAAACTTCTTTCTAGAATAGAAGTGACAGAAGCCTGTGAGCAGGGGTTCCATGGGACACAGTTGGGAGAGCGTACCTTTAAGGGAGCACTAAGTGTGACCGCAGACTGCCCTTTAAGTGGGATTCAGGCAAAGGGACAAGGAGCAGGAGTGTGGTGGTTGGAGCCAGCATAGAACACGCTGCAACGGCCCTGCAACCAAGGTGCTAGGAATTCGGGCAGTATTTTCTAGAAGCAAACCTATTTTTGTCCATTTTTCCCAACAAAGGCAGATGTTTGATTTAGCCTTGTTAAAAATCAAGAAGCATAATGATGTAAATGACAGGCTTGGAGGCAGTCAGGACTTCCAGCAGAATGTGACAGGTCACTGGTTCGGCCTCTCAGATAACTCTGCACAGGACACGTGCTGCAGAGAACAGCATGGAGCCGCAGCTGCCCATCGGAGCAAGCCGCAGACAAGGTGGTAAGTCAAGTGTCCCCAGCAAGAGTCACCTATTCTCCCATTTCCCTCCAGACTGTGCTTTCTCCCACAAACTTCTCAAGATGTCCTATATGAAGCCCAGGCCTCTCCTAGGCTTCAAAGAAGCTGGAATCAGAGGACATATGAAAACAAGCGATAGGGTCAGACTGGATGACCAGTGTTCACTCTGCCGTCCAGAAGCCAGGCATGAGAACGGAATCCATGGTGAAGCCACGGGATGCTGCAAAGCTCAGAGGCAGACAGTGGAGCCACAGGTGGCCTTACCCGTGGAAAACTGAGCCCCGAGGGTGACAGCAGGAAAGGCACCCCAAAAGCACAGAGAAACCAACTCTAATGAGAAGGGGGGAATAAATAAAGGGTCTCAGCGAACAGCTGTCTGCATGGCATTCACTTTCATCCTGATCGCCTATCAGGCTTATGTCTCCTGACCAGTATACTGCAAGAAAAAACAAACAAACAAACAGACATGGGGGGGCAGACTAGGATGGAGATGACAAGTCTTCAAGAGAAGGTTCTGGCTGACAGAGATGAGCCAAGCAGAGACTCAGAGATTGAGAAGGGGCCAAATACAAAGGTTGGAAGGGAGATCAGAAATCCAAAACCCTGTCAAAGAAAATCGACTAATATGGAGCTGAATGGGACAGTACAGGAAAGCTAAATCGCACATGTCACAGATGACTGAATAGTTTTCAGACTCTGCACTCAAATGAGCAACATCCAAGGAGGAAAAGCTCTCAAACGGTTTACAGAACTGTCAAGAACTGGGTGCATGTTAAGCAAAACCTCTGTGATTCGGAGCCAGTGGTCACTAAAGGACTTCTTTATGCCTTCTTCATGACTTCTCTCTCAACATTGTATCACATATATAAAGCCAGAGGGTTGGAGTCCCTAAAAGGTCAACTACTGAATTTTGGAACTACTAGAAAGAATCTCAACAGAAATTCCTGAACACATAGACCCCTCATGTCAGCGACTTTTAAGTGAATCAAAGGAAAATGGCTTTAAACTAAACAGTTATATAGATATAGCCCTCCAGAACACTTAATTTAAAACTGGCATAAGCTCCTTCAAAACTGGAACTTCCAATCTGATATGGGGAAAGGGCATACACGGGCGCGTGGGGGGGGGGGTGAGGAGCAGTTCTCCTTGGTCCTCACTAAAAGCTGCAGCACTACAGAAACCAGTTACCTAAAATAAGAGGTTTGTGTTTGATAAGCTGAATGCATCTATAGTCCAGAATTCCACCACAAACACAGAAGCTTGCCCTGTACGGGAATCATAGCAATCATTCGTATTTCAAAGACCATAGCTGACCGCGCAGTGCAAGTTTCAAAGCACTTCGGCAGAATAATTCCTCCCAAATAGTTACAACAGATCCACAAAATTGTCCACCGAATCACAGAAATCTGTTTCTGAAGGATCATTGGTAGTCTGAGCACCGAGCGTGACTATTCTTCAACAAGCCTCTTGTAAATAATAGGTATACATTTGATCAATGCCTGAACCTTTTGCAAAATGCAAGCAATTATTTTAAGTACCTTATTCCCAAAAGGAAAGGGGGGGAAAAACCCTGTTATGAGCAAAGGGGGAAATGCTATTTCAACACAGAAATTGCTTCAAACTCTCAGGTCATTCCTTGCAGTTAAGACAAAGTGAATACTAGCAACGGGAAGCCCAAAACATCCCCAACACTTCCCACTGAACAGGTCCCTTTTATGCTATCCTAACTACGCCATGTCTAGCTAAACGAAGCGTGTTTGTGGGACCACCAGGAAGCATTTACAACTTGTCCAGAAAAAAAAAAAGGTAAGAACGTGCCTCTTTCTTCACCGCCCACGATGCCTTCTCACAGACAGATTTCTGACAGTTCATCGGCTGGTGCAACTGCTAAGGGCAGAGAAAAGCCCAGCGGTGCTGCAAAGAGCCCACCACCCACCACCACGCGGTGAAGCTGCTCCAGACACCGCCGCGGGCGCAGAGCCGCTGCCAAGCGCTTACCCGAGTCGGCCCGGCAGTGCCCGGAGAGGGCAGCCAGCAGCAAGAGTCCCAGCAGCAGCGGCCGCAGCAGTAGCACATCCTCGGACCCGCGGGCCCTGGAGCTTCTCACGCCCTGGCAACGCGCAGCGATTCCGCCCGCCCCGCAGAGCCCTAGCTCCCGGGGCTGGTCCCGGGGCTCCCGCGCTGCCGGCCCAGCTTCGCTCGGGCCCTGGGGCTTCGCCTCCTGCAGAGCCATAGGGACTGTTCATACATCCAGGCCGCTGCCTCGTTCCACTCCACGCCGGGGAGCCCAACCCTCCGCGCACCGCTCCTCACCGGGCATCTCGGGCCATGGCCCGGGAGTCGGAGGGAGGCAGGAGGTGCGAGCTGCCCGCTCGTCCAGCCTCGGTCGGAGGCGGGCTCAACGGAGCCGCGGCTTCAGGCGCGCGGGTACCGGGGTTGCATGGGGGTTCCCACGGTGCGACGAGGGTGGGACGGGCGGCGCCCCTGTTCCCTCCCCGGGGTCGGATGCTGCACCTCGAGGGCGAGGCTGCGAGACACGGAGACCCGCGGATCTGGCTCGTGCAGCGTGCCGCCCGCCGCCGCCCCTGCGCCCGGGTCTCTAGCCCTGTCGGTTCACTGGATCGCTGGGCTCCGGCTCCAGCCACGAAAGCTACTGCAGCTCAGAGCGGCGCCTCATTGACAAAGAAAGCACGTAGCACCGAAGCGGGCGAGGGAGGCGAGGCAGGCGCGCGCGCGCATCCCCGCGCGAAACCACCGCGCGCCCCCAGCTCCCGCGCGCGGGGCCTGAACCCTGCCCAGCACCGGCGAGGTCCTCGTTGAGGGGGGACTTCCCTCCGCCCAGGGTTCCCAGATCGTGAGAAGGAAAGGTCGGTGGGGTTAGTCCTCTGACTAGAGAAGGGATTAGACACCATCATGGTCAACGTGCTGAGGAAGCTGGGTCTTCAGCCTGCATCTTGGAAAAGCTTTCAGAGGATGAGCAGGAGAGCTTTGTGCAGGTCGTTCACTACTACTCCAAGGGGCTGGCAGACACCTGCCTGCCAGATTTACCCCCAAAGAACTAAAGCTGCTGTGGCCTATTTGCAATGAAACGCTGGAGTAAATAAAACACATTATAAACATTTGTTGCAGTCATACTATGAGAGAGGCAGTGCACTGAGCTTTGGGACAACTACAGGCATTTCCAAAAAGTCTTGCCCAAATCAGAGAGATGACTAGTCAGTCCCTCCCAGTGGGATGAAAGGGCAGAGTCAGCTGAGTTGTCCTTCTGCTCTTACCCTTGTTCTCCATCTGTACCCTTGAGCAGGCTACCTAGTTCGCAGGGGCTTCAAACTCCCTTCAGTCAATAAGTTAGCTGCCCAGCACCCATAGCTTGCCAGCTACTGTGTCAGGTAGTGGGCATGTAGGCAGTGAGAGAGAAGCATTCACACTGACCTGGCCCTATTACATGACAGGCCCTATTCCAGACACTTGAACAACAGCCCTTTAGGTAATAAATTCACTACCTGACAATGCTAAAAACAAACAAACAAAAAACAAAACAAACAAAAACTCAGAGAAAATGGTAAGGTAAAATGCTGGAAAGTGGGGATGGAGGTATTGCAGCAGTAAACAAGATGAAAAGAGGCTTCACTGCGAAGGTGACATTTGGGAGAAGACCAGTAGGAGGTCAAGGGACATGGCAAGCTGAAGAGACAATCATAAGGGCAAACCTTGAGGCTGGCCTGGCCTGGTGTGCTCCAGGCACAGAAAACTGGAGGACGCTGAGATGCTCCCCCCACCTCTCTCTCTCTCTCTCTCTCTCTCTCTCTCTCTCTCTCTCTCTCTCTCACTCACTCACACACAAACACACACACACACACACACACACACACAAACACACACACCAAGCTGGCCCATGGTTCTGGAGAAGGGTTTTCTCTCCCTCACCTGTGACCACAGGATAGCAAGCAGTAAGACCATGTTTTGCAGATGTATTTCCACACGCTAACTTCAGAGAGCAGGTGTGTCCTATCATGCATCTCAGACTTGTTGAAATGCAGTAGTGCAGGTTCTTAAAATCAGAAATGCTCAAAAATATGTGCCATATCAGCTCTCAAAAAAAGTTCCAGGGCTGATGAGATGGTTCAGGGAGCAAAGCCACCTGCTGTCAAGGCCCGACTGACAACCTGAGTTTGATCCCTGGGGACCTACCTACAAGATAAGAGAAAAACAACTCCTGAGAGTTGTCTTTTGATCTTTCTCTCCATACTCTAAACAAATAAAGTAATAATTAAGATTTGGGGACATGAACTCTGAATGACTTCAGCTTTTCAGATCAGACACACTCAACCAATAAAGTTTATACAAATGTCTCCAGATCCAGACAACTCTGAAATGCGCAGCATTTCTGGTTCCAAAGCGTTTGGGATGAGGGGTATTCATCCTTCACTGCTGGGGTTGTGATTTACCCTTGCTCTTTGGTTAAATTTACTGTACTGTTTGGAGTTGTTTTAAGAAACTTACAAGTCAGGGCAGTGGTGGTACATACCTTTAATCCCAGCACTCAGGAAGAGACAGGCAGATTCCTGAATTTGGGGCCAGCCTGGTGGACAGAATGAGTTTCAGGACAACCAGGGCTACAGGGAGGAAACCCTGTCTTGAGGAGGTTGGGGGGGGGGCAGAAATAGCAAGTGAATGAAAAGGAAATGGGGAAGAGGACAAGGGTCCAAAGTCTAGGCAAGGTCTGATCAACTGATGCAGAGTTCGTGTGCCCAGCGGGGGTGGGGAGGGAGGAGGAAGACAGGGCTTGGCACAGTCAACAGGCTTCATTCAACGATACATGGAGACAGGGGACATTCAGGCCCATTTGTGGAAGGTTCTGAATACACCTGGGCTTTTCCTTAAGGAAAGGAAGAATGGGGAAGGGCAAGGGGACCCACCCTCAGGACCACCAACCTGCATGGCTCTCAGGAGCTAAAGACACAAGGGAGAGTATGACAAGGGACAACTCCAGCTTTTCTAGCCTCAGCTGCAACCAGCTGTGAGATGGGTTGGATCAAGACAAAAGAGACAGACTTGCTGGCCCAAGACAAAAAAGATCCAAATGGAGAGAAGGCAATATATAAAACAAGAGGCACAAGACGCAGCCGCAGCCACATTCTCCATGACAGTTAAAAGACAGGCTCCTGCCAGAGGGTGGAGAGTCTCATATTCTGCCTTGTAAACAGGATTCTCCCTTTGCTATTTCTTGCCAGACTTAGACATGACACAGATTGCTTTTCAGTCTCTCGCTGTTAGTTAGGTCGAGAGGCTCTGTCCTCCAACATGCTGGACTTGAGACCAGAGACTCATATCCCTCAAGAAGCCCACAGCCCAGTAAGCAAAGCAGGTGCACAGTGGCCACTTTAGAACCCAGTAAGCATGTGGTAAAGACCTGTGAGCATCCCCATCCCCCACGGAAACAAAGATATGTGAAGATCACCCACCCCCATGGAAACACGGGCTATTTCTGCCTGCAATAGGGAAAAGATGTAAGAACACAGAAGTTTTCAGGCGCAGCAAATGGCCAGGTAGAAAGTCATGAAAGGTTGAAGCATCATGGTGGGAAAGGGAAGGTATCTAGCAAGGGCAACACAGCGGGGCCTTAGGAAGGAAATACCCTGCTTCAGGGCAGGGAAACCACAGTGGAGCAGATACCAAGGGCCTTAGCCAGTAAAGGGGAGGCCTGTTTCTGCAGAAGCAGAAATCTCATGAAGCTTACAAGGGAGTGGGTTCAATGAGGCAGGGTCTTACTGCACAGCCCAGGTTGACTTGGAATACACTGTGTCATGCAACCTAGGGTGACCTCAACTCATAGCAATTCTCCTGCCTCCGTTTCTAGGGCAGAAGAACTACAGATATGAGTTACCATGGCATTTCTGGCTGATGAGTCATTGTTTGGTTAGTAGACAAACCAACTCTTGGGTAGACTTACATTTAACATCTGCCCTCTTTTAGCTAGGACTAAGAAAAACCATATCTCTGTAAACCCCATTTATAAAACTGAAGCGATCCAAGTAACTCCCACATGGGATTGTTTTTAAGGACTGAGTTGATACATGTCAATCATTTAGACATACACTTGACACACAGTAAGTGCTCAATCAATCTTATATTATATGATAATCACAGCCCTCTTAAGCCATAAACTCTTGTATTTATTTTAATATTCTAACCCAAACCTTTGGGACTTCCTCCAGGACTGCTTACTGTTTAAAGGGACAGGTGTCATTTCAAGGATCTTTTCATTAAGTGGGTAGAAGAGCCCATCTCTCAGTAGTGATTTCAGGCCCTGGGTTGAATTTTCTGCCATTATTCTGGGGCACACACCTCCCAGGCCTCTTTTTGCAATGCGCAGCTGTTGCTCCCAAAGTTATTTCACACCAACATGCCTTCCCATTCTAGACACCACTCCTCCCTCCCTCCCTCCCTCCCTCCCTCCCTCCCTCCCTCCCTCCCTTCCTATAGCCAATTGAGTTCTAAACTCTAGTGTCTGCAGTGAGCTAAGCCATGTCTCCACCCTCAGCCGAGTAACCTAAGCTCACACAATGCTCTTCTCAGAGCAGGTGGAGGAGCTGGGGGATGATGAAGAGCAGAGCCAGGGAGGAGTTTGGGGAGGTGAGCACCGGATTTAGCCTGTAAGGGAGAACTAGAACCTCTCCTTATAAACTGTGGTACCCTTTGGGGCCATAGAGTGTGTTCGAGTAACTCAGAGAATCCTCATTTTTAAGAAATGAAAGGAAGCCTGGAGAGATGCCCCAGCTGCTCTTGCAGAGGACCTGGGTTTGGGTCCCAGCACCCACACTAGCTTACAGCCATCTGTACGTCCCATTTCAGGGGATCTGATGCTTTCCTCTGGCCCCCAGAGGTACAGTGTACCCATGCATGCATGCAGGAAAACAGCCATATGCATAAAATAGAAGCAAACTATAAAGTCTGTTTAAAATGGAAAGGACTTCTTTTTAATATGAAAGTGTTTCTACAGAAACCATGAGACCCAAGGACCAGCCACCATAAGGCTATGAGACCTACGTTGTCCGCTTCCTCCAGGAATGGGAGAATTTTAAATAAAATTTAAATGTGGTTTCTCTGGCTTCTAATGCCCCTGATAAAATACTAGATACAACTGGGAAAGTGCATTCCAGAGCCCGCCCTACACCTCAATGTCCTAGCCCTGACCTGAGAGACATACTTGATGGTAGCTTTGTGGGTACCTTGTAGAAAGAACTGCCTGGGAGGGTGAAAGATGCAGTTGGATTAGCAATGCCGGATGGCAGTGGGCAGCTACGGGAGAAAACCAAGCTAAGTGGCAATATGGCAATGTCTCTTTCTAGGGTGATAGAAACACTCTAAAACCAGATTGTGTACAGGTTTCATCATTCTGTAAATATATTAAACTTTATGTCATATTAATCCCATTGGAGATACACTGGAGATTGAACCCAGGGCCTCAACAGACACCGCATGAGGGCACCATTGAGCTGCACCCTTGGCCTCATAAATCATGTCTTAATAAAGCTGTTCTAGAACAAAAGCTGAACCTCACACAAGAGGCTTAATAAATCTTAGATGTTGTCACATTATTCTTTCTTGAGCACATGAAAGGGGAAGATTTTGTACTTAAATTTTCATTTTAAAGTACTATCTTTTTTGAAAGGTCATTAAGAAGTATATAATAATGCATATCCTAACAAAGATATTGGCACATCGTCAATAACTGTCATCCCCTGAAACACCCAGAGCTCCCTTTCATTTGCCAAAACATCTGCTTTACAAGGAGTTCTAATTCAAGCATCTGGAAATAGAGGAATCCAACATCCATTTAGAAAAAACAGGCGAAACCTTAATTACCATTTTTCATTCTAGAGTGCCAGTTAAGTGTCTGACAATAGGTGCTTTTTGTATACCAACCCAATCATGTTTGCCATTTCTTCACAATGGCCACTTGAGTCATCATTTTGGTCTTTAACCTATGCATGAAGCAAATTTTGATTGTCCCTACTATGTCCGGTATGATGTTCTATGGGGTTATAAAGATAGGTCAGGCAAAATCCATACCCTCGGGGGTCTCAGAATACAGCAAGAGAAGAATAAAATTATAAAACATTACTTATGCTATAGGTAAACAGACATATGAAGTTTGGTTCTTCCAGTGTCGGGCAAGGTTCACAAAGGGCACCAGAGCTGAGCCTTGGCAAACAGACATGATGAGAGCACAAAGGAGGCACTTGCACCGTGCGAAGGTGCAGAAGTACGCATCCATAACTGCCAGTGCAGCTCTTCTGGACAAGGAACCACAGGTTTTATTGAGGGGGGACACAGCATAGGGAAGCCGATGGCCTGCTCGGGGTTGGACAGCAACTCGAAAGCTGGATGTCAAGGGTTTTGAACTTTGAAGAGACTGGTCAGGACTTTTCCTGAGGCTGATTTTGCTAGACAGAGCTCGATTTTGGTCTACACTGTATGTGGGTATCACCTCCTCCTCCTGCTCCAAAGTTCTTGCCATCTCCACTGCCACTAAATGCAAGAAAAGTGAATTCTAGAAAGATCACTTGGGCAGAAAATGAGGTAGGACCACGTGGTCAGATTAGGGGACAGGACGGCAGTCACATAACACAAAAGCCTCAGGTCTGAGTCAAGGCAAGGAGGGGAGGGTAGAGGAGAGGAACTGTGTTGGCTTGACAGTGGCAACCTAGTGATGCCAAGTAGGGGGAAAGAAAGAGAGGAGAGGGTCAGGGAGCCATATATCTGAGAATGTAGGCAAAGCAGAGAGAGGATGAGAGAATTCCTGCTCTTTCCCTGAAGAGCACCTAAGTAGAGACATCGCTGTGTGGGTCTAAGCATTAAAGCATGGGAAGGTCACAGGGAGGTCACCCAGAATCTCTGTTTCTAACAAGCTCCATGTGACACTGATGCTGACTGAAAGACAACCCATTTGGGTTACACAAGACAAATGCTTTAGCTTAGCCAAAGAATTTCTTTAAAATAATGATCCTGGACTTCAGCAGCTTTTGAAAAGCTATCCCGGCCTCCTTCTCTCCCTGCATAGAACAATGGAGTTCCCCACAATGACTGAGCCATAAATGCAGTGCTGATCTCCTCTAAAGTCTCTTGTTTTTCCGCTAATGGCACATCACAGAGGCCACTGTGTACAGGTCCACTCCCAAGAACACTGTTAAAGCCAGGCACAGGTCTTTAACCCCAGCACTCTGGAGGCACAGGCAGGCAGAGCTCTGAGACCAACTTGGTCTACACAGGGAGTTCTAGGCTAGCCAGAGCTACATAGTAGGACCCAGTCTAAGGGAGGAATGGGTGTAGGGAAGGAAGGACGGACGGACGGACGGACCAGCCACATCAAGGTCCAACTCTGTACCTTTTCCCTTTTCCATGAGGAAGCATGTCCAATATTACTAAGTCCTTCAGCCAGCGCCCTAAGAATGAACTTGACTGCAGCTGCGCCCAGATCCGCAGCCAGCACTGCTAAAGACTGACAGTTTCAGCTCTGAAACACTGGAGCTCATGTGTTGCCAGAGTACAATTTTTAAAGCTGACTAATCATGAAGAACAGACACGGTATAGTCAAAAATGATTTTTTAATGAAAAGTTATTGAATTGTCAAACATTCTTTGTATGAAAACCAAGAAGCTATACAATAACGTTGTGAGATTATTATAATTATTTTGGTTATTTGAATGCGGGTTTGAGGAAAGCTTAAAAAGTATCAACCTTGGCTCCATAGCTCTGGCTCTAGCATCCTTCCTGGGAATTGGAGTCGCAGGCCCCAGCTTCCTAACTTGAATTAGGGACATCAGTGGGAAAGTCTGAATGCAGAGATGGGCCTGATGTGGCTTGCGCCAGCTTGTGAAAGCTGATTACTAAAATTCCAGGAATTTTGTGAGCTACTTATTAAACAATCATTCTTCTTAAATTGAATTACAAAAGTTACAATTAAATGCCATTAAAAATCAATTGTTGACATAGGCAGTGTTCATAGTTCGTGGTTCCAATGTGCATGAATTTCATTTACTGCCATTTAGTTAAGTAACACTAATTTGCCTATAATACGGACTCATTTTTTGTTGTCACAGCATAGTGTCAATGACTACATAAGCAACCTTTGTTAACCCTTCAGTCTACAAATCACTAATACACATGCTTCCCAGACAGTGGCCAGTGACACTGTCCTTCAAAGACTCTCAGTGACTAGTAATTGCTCATCTGTCAATCAATCCCAGCAGACAGAGGGTATGGCTGGGTTTCCTCTCAGTCTTCCAGTGTAATAAGCCTACATAACATCTTACAAAACTGAATACTCAGGAGCTGGAGAGGGAGTCTCAGTGGTAAGAACACTTACTGTGAAAGCCAGAGAATGTGGGCTCAAATCCCCCAGCAGCCATGTAGTAAGTAGCTGGGCAAAATTGTGTGTACCTACAATTCCAGCACTGGGGGTGAGCTGGGAGATGGAGAGAGGAGGCAAAATGGTGAGTTTCAGGATCAGTAAGAAGGAACCTGACCTAAAAAATGAGGTGGAGACAGACAGACAGACAGACAACTGGCATCCTCTTCTGGCCTGTGCCTTTACAAGGGCCTGTGCGTATCTGCATACATATACACATAACTACACTACACTACACACACACACACACAGACAGAGAGAGAGAGAGAGAGACAGACAGACAGACAGACAGACAGAGAGAGACAGAGACACTTGTCTAGCAAAGGACAGTGACATCAGAGGCACACACTGGACTTGGTAACTGGACTCAGAGAACCAGTAGCTGATGGTGGGAAGGCTGACACATGTGCTGTGTGGATTATTCAGATAAATCTGGGGGAGTCGGGAAGGACAAATTCATCAACATATATAAGCAAAGTGGTTCTGTCAAGAAACACGAAGACATATCCTGCAAAGGAAGCAATCCTGGAGAAATTCATGTTAGAAACTGACAGACAGTGGAGATAAGCAATGCGCTAGGTATGAAATCCAAGAGACCTTTCCCCACTTAGTCAAGAATGCAACGATTGGACAAGGAATAGGTATTGCATAACGGAAGCGGGTTAAGGTAACCACTCTTCAAAATGGCAACGTTTTACATTATTATACCACAGAAGCTTCACAGTCCATTTCTGTAAATACTCCAACCATGATAGGGGCCTCTGTAATACCTTCATAAAGGTCAAGGAACAATTTTATTTTTCTTCTATTGATAACAACTTTGCAGGGATGGCTTGCACTCACCACTTTGCACCAACTGGACACATATTCTATTATCTCCGTGCTTGAGGTTATTTCTGTCTATTAGATCTCTACAAAATGAGGTGTCTCTCTTCATGTTCAATGATATCAGGCAAGTGGCTTGAAATTGTGCCTGATGGAAGTACTGGCCTAATGGATTGGCAAACACTTGACAGGCTGCCTTCTTGACTGTCTAGAATTAAAAACGTGTTGGAAAACCTGGCATCTACCTATAATTCCTATGAATCCAAGACCAGCCTAGGCTACATAGCAAGAACTTATCTCAGATAGGTAGGTAGGTAGGTAGATAGATAGATAGATAGATAGATAGATAGATAGATAGATAGATAGATAGATAGATAGATAAATGATGTTGGAGAAACCATTAATGCAAATTTCACCTAAGTCCCACTATTAACTGCACACTGTGAACAGGAGAAAGTGAGGAAATGATGTTACAGTGCTCTGCAGCCATCAAACAGAACAACATGCATTAGTGAGATGTCCTGACATGACTGTGTTGCACTTCAGCTGTATGCGGGGTACAAACACGCATGCACCAACCATACCTGTTCATCAAAACCATCTTAATAAATCAGTTGTGTTAAAGCAGCTAAAAATAGTCATAGCCTGATTTTTTTTTGTCAAATCATGGCTGGATATATAGTCCTATGCTACATACATATGTAACCAACAAACTTTGATTCCATCGTATGAAAACCAATATGGAATTATAAAATATAAGTACTTGCTGTGTGCTACCACATTCTCTATATTCATTTCTAGCAAACTGTCCCCCCTTTCCCTGCGGGTCAGTAAACATTTACTGGACAGAGAAGACAAAGTCAGGAAATTCTAAAGGGGAAAATCTGTAAAACTGCTTTTTACTGTGTCAACAACTACAGAGTGTCTCTGAGCCTTTTCATTCTTCTTGGAAATAAAGAAAAAAAGTAGAATAGGGAGGTAAAAAGAAATAATCTAGGTTTTGATGAATGATTCATTTCTCCTTCCAAAGCTGCCAAATCTTAGGTTTTTATTACCTTTGGTGGAGACAAAACAATCTATACACTTCTGACTCTGGCAAGTCTATACGGTGGTAGAAGAGTGGATAAGCACACAGATGGCTTCCTTCAATAGACTTGGAGTACTGTCACTTTAAAAAACTATTTAAAGGTAAAAAGCCCCTCACATTGCACCACACTGTCCACAGGATACAAATACACTGCCCTTACTTCCGCTTTGTTGTTACAGAGATTGTGGAACAAATGTCTAGCCAACTTTCTCCCCCTGCTGGCCAGTAGATAACATTGCATAATACTGAAAAGAGTGACCAAACTACTAAACTTGGATGCTCAGATCTCATCTCAGGCCTGATGTAACTTGCTTGGTGTATGCTATGCATTTCTATTGAATTCGTTGCCAACCTATGTCTTACTGAAAAACTACTAGTCAGTGTCCGCTGGATCTGCCATGGTCAGTCATTTGCTGAATCTCAGGCCTGAAGTGGACCCTCTGCGATACCTGTTGGCTTCATCTTCCTCTGGCTGAGTTTGCAACCCCTCAGCTCTTTCACTTAACAGAGTAAACTGAAGTCCAAACCTTCTCAAAATCATAATTAAAAAAAATGAGAAGATAGATTAAATGTAAGCCTCCAAATTTCATTCAACAGATGACTGTTAGCTTACTCCCTTTAAAAAAGTCTTTTTCTATGTGTGAGTGTTTTGCCTGCTTGTAGGGCTGCCCATCACCTGCAATGCAGTGCCTTCAGAAGAAAAAGGGAGCCAATTCCCCTGTTGCTGGAGTTCCAGACAGTTGTGAACTACTGCCTTGTGGGTGCTGGGAACGGACCCCGGTTCTCTGAAAGAGCAGCCAGTGTCTTAACTATTGAACCATCTCTGCAGCCCCGAACTAATTAACTTAGCAAATATTTTAGTACCTACTGCAGTCAGACACACAGCAAATGTCAAAGACACAGCATCTACAAGATAAAAATGGGTCAAATCAGAGTTTCCAGTCGGTGAGACAGATCGGATCAAAGAAGGGATGGGGCCATGGTAATGCCTCGTAAATATAGGCTAAATAGTGCAGACATTCCGCATAAGGAAAAGCATAAATCAAAATAAAAGTATGCATGATATGAAATGCTCAGAAAAAGTTAAGATTTATTCATCTATGCATCTGAGGTCTCTATCTGTACACATGCCTGAATGATGGATGGGGGTATCAGATCCCGTTACAGACGGTTGTGAGCCACCATGTGGGTGCTGGGAATAGAACTAAGGACCTCTGGAGGGGCAACTGGTGTTCTTAGCCGCTGAGCTATCTCTAAAACCCTCAAAATGCTCAAAATTTAATAAAATAATGTATTTATAAAAGAAAGAGGTGTGGCTGAAGAGATAGCTCATCAGTTGAGTCTTGTGAGGACCTGGGTTCACAACCCAGTATCAACAGCAGCTTACAACCATCAGTGACTGTAGTTTCAAGGGACGTGGCACCTTCTTCTACTCTTTACAGACACCAGTCATGCACATGGTGCACGTACATACATGCATGCAAAACAACCAGACAAATGCAAAGAAGAATAAAAATAAGTAAATCCTTTTTAAGGAAAAAAAAAAAGAAAGCAAGTTCTTTGTATTCTCCATTTCTAACACTAAGAACGAAACCAATCACGTTGCACAGAGTATGGGCACTGAAACACTGAAGGACTGTAAATCATGCAAAAACAAAACAAAACAAACAAACAAAAAATAGTAGAAACTGGGCCAACAAAATAGATCACTGGGTAAAAGCACTTAGCATATAAGCCAAGTCTGGTCCCTGGAGTCAGTATAAATGTAGGAGAAAACCAACTATATAAAGCTGTTCTGATTTCTATATGTGCACTGTGCACATGCATACAAACAACATGTACACACACACATACACAGTTATTTTTAATTGCATGTAAAGTAACTATTTGAAAACTGTAATTTTTAAAAATGTGTTTCCCTGAATTTTCTAGGTATGTGGCAACATGTACTATTTTCTATGATAGAAAATATATTATTTTTTTTAACCTCCTATGACTATACTTATCATATATAAACCACAGGTTCACTAAGATAGGACAATGTTATCACAAGCAGCACAAAAACTCATGTGACATGGACCAGAGATTTAATATAAAAGCTAAAACTATAGGAGAAAAAACAAGAGAAAGTTCTAAAACTTCACAATCAAGAAATGTCTTAGGAAACACAAAGCAAAACCACAAGCAGAAAACAACGGTGATAAATTGGGCTTCATCCAAATTCAAAACTTTCACTCTTTCAAATACTGTGTTAAACTAAAAGGAAGCTGGGTGTGATGGTGCATAGCAGGGGGACCTGGAGTTCCAGGCCAGCCTGGGCTACAGAGTTCAAGGTCAGACTGGCTACATAATGGGACCATGTCTCTTCTCCAGAAAGGGAAAAGGATACATTATATTCATAATACAACCCTCTCAATCAAAGACAGACACTGGCCTTCCCCCTCTTGTATAGACTTCAATACCATTGCAGAGAGTCTTCACGCCTGTAGCCTACTCTCCATGGGTCAACCAGAGTGAATTTTAAAAAAACAGATTGGGTTGCATTTGAGCACCTAAAACCTTTTATAGCTTCCTGGTGTCTGGAATGAAGTCTACACCCCTTTCTTTGGCAGAAGGCTGCATGCCCACCCCCACAGTGGCATCCATCTCTCCCACCCATGCACAGCTCCATCAGAGCGGTCACCTCCCCTCCTTTGTTCACATTAAAAGCTCATGTTGGAGCTAAGCTTTTATGCTGTTTCCCCTGTGTGGCTAGCATTCCAAGCACCTCCAATGCCACACTGTTGGCACGGACTTGCTTGGTCTCCCCAGCACAGTGTGGTAAGGCAATGGACCTTCTGCTTTGGTCAGTAATAAATGCCCAGTACCAGGAACACCGATATTTCCTATTTTGAATGACTCATGATGGACTTATGATGTGCGGGTACTGGCTTAATTGTTCACTCAAAGACATTTCCATGCTGTTACCCTCTGTCCCCTAGAAAAACAATTCCTATAGTCCTAGATCCACTTAAATAGCTCAGTGCTCCTTGCTATTCCCTGAAGTTGAGGATCCTTGCAGGCAAATGACGAACTCTAGATTTCATGTAAATCTTAGGCCAGTGTTTGAAAAAGTGACAGTTTTTTGTTGTTGCTGCTGTTTGTTAAGAACACAACCTCACAATGACTAAAGCAAAAAATGTCAAGTTAGAAGACAACTAGAATGCTCACATACTTCAAGTGTAAATTAATTCCAGTATTTCGGAATGCTATGTCGTAGTGTCTAAAGAAGTGAAGTATGGATGTCCCCTACAGTCTACTAATTCTATACCTGCATATATATATATAAATACTGTGTATACTGCATGTGTTCTCCGAAAGATGGACAAGAACATTCACAGCAACAATATTCCAAATACCTAAAAAGGGCAAACTTATTCAAACGACCATTAACAAAACCAGTATACACAAACAAAAGAATAAATACTATAGAGCCATGAGTATAAATGTAATTATGTATAATTTGGAAGACTCTCACCAACAAAATATTGAGAGAAGCAAACACTAAAACAACTTATCTGTTTTATACTTCAGTCAAAAGCTTATGGAGAAAGAAACCTGTATTCACTGGTGTGCTTTGGCTTAGCTCTAGATTTGATCCAAAGCACCAAAAGTCCCTCATCACTGTTCTGCTCTAAGGAATGCTTTCCTACACATCTGCCTGCAGATCTGTGTCTGCAGTTAAGGGCCAGAGAATAAGATGTCACTTGAGAAGTTAACTGAAACTGACTTGGGGCAACCACATTCTTTCAAAGTCCCATAATGTACTTTTCAAAAACTATGACTTCCCTGTTCTTCACCCATGGATAGCAAACAGAATGCTTCCCTCAAAAATATTTGAGAAAAATCAAAATTTCAAGAAAAATGGGCCACGGTTATGCTGTGGTTTCACGTGTTTTTGGCGCAGTGTGCCAGATGACAGTTTGAAAAGAAAGGTAGGAAGCGGACTGGTTGTGGTTGGCCTGGCTCTATCTCAGACGCATACTGGCTAGCAGTCAGACCTTGAGCGTAAACAACTTGTACTGTGTCCTCCTCACCTAACAAAATTCCTAACCCAAGGTGGCTCTGCATCAAATGAAATGTCAACAATGAGGTAGCTGGGTAATACCAATCTTTCCCACCTCTACCCTTAAGAAGTACTGGAGTGGAAAAAAAGTCAGCAAGCTGTTTGCTGCAATATATATATTTTAATTCAAAGTGAATCAACAGTAATACACCATAAATTCTTATTTTGACACTCACCAAAATAGTCACCTGGAAAACCCGCTTTTTGTGACAAAGTACAGAAGGCTTGGTCACATTTAAATCACTGAGAACTAGAGAGAAATACTATCGCAAACTGTAATAGACATTACATCCATAAAAGTTTTCCCAGTCCTTATTGTAATATTGCACAGTGCAACTGCTACATGGCAAACTAGTGTAGCATAGAAGTCAAAGCAAAAACAAACCAGAGAAAGGAGCTGCGAGGGTGAAACTGCCCAACAGCTAACAGTTCAAACCAAGCCATTGGGTCTATCATGGGGTCACTGAAATGACTCTCCTACACCTTGCAGTGTATGATTTAACTTTTACAGAACACAAGCCAAGTTTAAAATCAGCAGTAGAGATATTAAAACGAAAAACTTTGCTAATAGAGTAACATATTAAATACCCTGAAGGAAAAAAACCTAAATATCAAAATAATTGATTAAAAATTCACTTGCAAATTAGCACACGAATATGCAACTTGGAAATCATGCAGTGTTTTATTTAAGAAAACATTAAAACAAAACTATTAAAATAGTTTTAGAGGGGGAAAATCCAGATCCTTCTGCCAGTATACTAAAATCAGACTTCGGGGGAATTTTGAAGTCTTAAATTTTGAAACACATTAAAAAGCCCATGATTATAGTTAATTAAGAGCAGTGCACTTAACAGTGACATGCCTTTAAAAAGCATTACAGTGGTATGAAAATGTTGACTGTTACCATCTACAGTCAATTTAACAAGGCTGCTCCAGTCATGAAGTAAAATACAGAAAGACCATCCCTAGGTAGTAAGCACAGCTTACCAGGCCACTTCCCTTCCTGTTGTGACACAATCAATCTGTGTACTTGGTGTTTCCGAAACATTCGTCGCCAGCACTGAATCTTTTCCAAGAAGTGAGCAGACGCCCGCTAGACCACATAGCTCAGACAAGGCCGTGGCAGGCAGCAGCTACTCAGTGACTCCACAGATGTGTCATCTGTAAGTTAATCTCAGTCTACTCCTTTTTGTAATGTGTGTTATATATATTTCTATTTATATAAAATGCATAGAATCAATTACTAAAAACACTGAGACCTGTAGGGGAATCAAGTCCTTCATTTTCAGTGACTAAAAATGTGCTGCTGGTTTTTACTTTATGATCTAATACTGTGATTTTTAAAATCAACCTTAGGCACGTTTATGTCATGGATGATCGTTAAATAAAACACTGCTTGTGTCAATGGAGTAAAGAAAAGTCTATCACTCTTAGTTATCATCAGCGCGTACTAGAGTTGTACTTGTGGTATGCAACTTGCTTAGTAAGGAAATTCTGTCAATCCAAAACATTTGGAGTTTTACACTCAAATGTTTTGTACTGTTTATTCCAGTAAATGCTGTAAGATTATATTCCAGACTTTTAAGGAAAAAAAAAAGTTAAGTCAAGCCTGCAAGATACAGCTTTCTCACGTGTCTACAATGCCAGTATGAAAATAAAAAAATTAAGTTACATTGATACATCCAAGTTTTTATATGCAGTGATGAGCACAAACATTAATAGAGATAAAATACTGATGCAAATAACACACCCCAAAATAACATAGGCAATTGTTTCCATCATTTACAATACAGTAGTTACAATGACACTCCAAACAGAAAAGCAAAGTAAAAAAAATCAAAACCCCAGCTTCTATCTTGTGTAATTAGACTTATACAGAAATTAGAAAGCTAAATAACAACTAGTTAATCACCTAATTTCACAGCTATCTGAAGTGGCAATCGTTATATAGCAGCTTATCTATGATACATTCAAGATAAATGATACAATTTATTACTTGCCTGTAAGCTAAAACACAGCCTTGGTTTAATACCTTTCCTTAAATTCCACCTCTACACTACAATATACTTGAGGTCTATGCAAAAAGTAGCTACCTTTTATATAAGAAATGGATGATTAAGTCTTTGGTGCTGTAAAAGCAACTTCATTTAAACATCACCACCATCACCACCAAGGGGAGAGGGGGAGGGAAAACCCAATACACACTTCCTAAGAGAAAAAGCATGTAATTTCTGTCCCTGACGGAATGTATTAAATAAGCAAACACCACCAACAAGCAAAAACGAGTACTACAATGTAAAAATACTTAAAAACAAAAATAACCAAAAAACCTTCTCACATGCATAAATGAAAAATTGCACACAAAGAACTCACATCTTTTCAAGCTTCAATAGTAAATATTCTGCTACTATGTGTTAAATACTGCATGGTCTGCCCAAGCAAGAAGGGAGCACATCATGAGTCGATGAACATTTGCATTTTCTTTCATTATCTACTCAAGTCATGCCTACTGCACCTCTAAATATTTTATCAAGTCCAATTATACAGCAAACACTCCCAAAATAAACTTAGGTTGTATTGCAGTTTCACTTAATAGTATATAAAATGCTGTGCTGTGACAGATATCAACTATCCATTAGTTACTGAATCAAGTTTTCTTAAGCACTACTAACTGCTTGCTTTTCTTGAAGCTAGATCATTCTGAAAAAAATCAGACAGCAGAATTCAGCTATAGCAAACATGCTGCCCTCTTAATAAGGAAAAAGCAGCTACTATCTGAAATCATACCACACAAAACCAAAAGGAACATTACTCTACTGAAAGAAAACTAAAGAGTAGGTCTGAATTTTAAGTGCTGCAGTCCAACATTTACAGATAGGTAATAACTTCAACAACCTCAAATATTTAAGGCACTATGTGTAGGAACGGTTTACAATGCAGCTGAGATTATTACAACAACATTAAGAGCCAAGTCTAGGCAATGTTTTGCCCATGCAAAAGACACATGCAAATGTAAAGAACAATAGCTCAATTGCTTAGGTTAAGTGCCCCAACATGTACACACTAAAGACACAGACGACACAGTTCACTCATATGCTGTAATTCTGACACATGTGCATCTGCTGCTCTAAGTCTAGACACAGAATGGCTTCCCAAATGTGGACGTGTCTTGCACTAGTTAGAAGGCAATTTTATAAAAAATAGCAGGAGCAAAACTGGACTTTTGCTCCCATAAGTCACCTGTCTATAGAGTTACTACATAAGAAGATACATGACCAAAGACAAGTTATACCAAATGTGCAAAACACATTAAAAGTGAGTTTTTTTTTAAAGCTCAAAGTTGTTTAAATTGCACCCAAGTCTACATGATTCAAAAATAATTTTCTTGTGCCATGGCTAATATTTATTAAATACCATGTTTTTATTTTTAATCAAACGTTTGTATCATTGAGCTTCCTCAATAGACTGCTATCGAGTTTTCACATATATGGATACTGGCTGAGTTTTGTTGGACTCAATGGAAATCCAGTATATGCAGGTGATGCTGCAATGTAAGAATGTGGAGGGAAGATTGGTTTGTACTGAGTCTGATGAATGGTTGGGGATGGTAACAGGCGGGGGTTTATGCCCACTGGGACTTGGTGAACTATGCCACTGGGATGGGAGATATTGTAAGTTGGATGCTGTAACATAGGTCTTGAGGTACACGGAGAGGCTAGGAGGTGGGCCACGGGTGCAGCACTACTGAGGGTGGCTGATGATGGGTATGGAAGCAGAGTAGGCTGTCCTCCGAGGTGCGTACTTCCAGCCAGGTGGGCATGTACTGCTGTGTGGTTGGGACTTCCATGAGAAAGAGTGAATGGATTACTGGTAACACTAGTAGGAATATATGCTTGCTGTCTTCGATGCCCAAAGTTTCCATTCCATTCTTGATGCCCCGTTCCGAAATGCTGAACCTAATCACAGAGAGAAACATGACTCAACAGCACATTCTGTAAGACCAAAATAAAGATGGAAGGCACTACGACTGGCAGATCACACTGGAAAAGAAGGCACACTAACATCTTCGTATTTCTTATTGTTACTATAGCCACTACCAGCTAGCACTATTATCCCAGTTATTAATCCCTATAATTTATATAGCATTTATGCAAAGCCAACATTCACATATAATTTTGTTAAATTCCAAAACAATCCCCTAACAAAATTTTCCCCATTATCTCTGCTCAAACTTCACACATATACAAAATTAAAAACTAAAATATTGAAGTAAAAGAAACTAAACGGCTGAGCGTAAATCCCAAACGCTCGCAAGCACACATAGGACACACCTGGCTCAGGTTCAAATGCTGCTGGGGGAATGCTGATGTGGGCTTTTGCTGACGAGCGCCCGAGGCAGAAGGCTGGTGCAGCTTTCCAGGGGCCGGTGGGCCTTTTCTCAATGGCTGGCATGTAGAATCTGGCAACAATAACCACCACACACATACAGAATTACAGAGTTGTGGTTTCTGCTTCTCTAATGAAAATTAGACATGTGCTTATAGATGTTACACAACAATGATTGAAAAACCTTCATTTTTAATTTAAAGAGAAAGCCATGGCCTCTAAACATTAGATAATATTTGAAGAGATTTTTTTTTCCCTCTGTGGAATAGATATGACAAGGTCAAAATGGAAGTTCAAAGATGACTTTTGACAATCCTGGGCTCTCATGTCCCCAAATTCAGACCTTTAAAGGCAAACAGAGAGGTAAGTTTACCTGTGTTTGCCATGTGTTCATGGGCACTCAGTCCATTCTCTATCCCTACAGCTGGCTCCACAGCAGTGCCAGCTACTGGCTTGGCTTCTGTGCCAGCACAAGTCCCCAGCTCGGTGTTGTGATGAGCGTCCGCCACAAAACTGCTGTCTGCAAACGGACTGCCATGCCCCGAGGAATCTGATGTTGGAGAGCCATCCACAGTCTCACACCCACTTTCTTGTTCATCATCTGACATACTGTAAGAGAACATTTTTATATTTTTCCACAATTAATTCTAATGTTAATTAGTAGTCTTTAGCACACTAATGACATGCTTATTTTATATATATTTTGTTCTTGGACAATATTTTCCCACAGAATTTCCAGACTCTATTCAGGCTGATAAACAAAATTCCACTTTAGAAATATCTTTTTAAACTATTTCTTCTTTCCTTCACATTTGCTCCATCATAATAGTTCATAAAGTTCTTCTTCATTAATTCTTCAAGACAATTAGTACTGTTCTAGGGGCTAGGAAGAAATCTCAACTGGCAAAATGCAATATGAAAGCCTGAGTTTGGATCCTAGCACCCAAATTAAAAACCTGCGCCCAGCAATGCGCAGATGCAATGGAAACAATGGGAGGCAGAGGCAGGAGGAGCAGGCCTGGGGCCACTGCCACTAGTCTAGCAAGTGAGTGAATCCTAGGTTCAGTGAGAGATCCAAAATTATGGTGGAGAGCAACTGAAGAAGACATCCACCACTGGCCTTGAGTCTTCAGAGGCACATGCACAGATGTCTGTGCATCTACAAATATATATGCATAAACAAGACAAATAAAGTACTATTCTAGCTAGACGATATGTACACATACATGAACCAGGTAGGGACTTTTGTACTTCAGATCCAGCTGAAGGACAGGATCTGTATCCTACTGAAAGGCTTTCTGACCAATCCGCAGCCATCGCAGAATCCTGAACCCCACTCTTCCCACCATCTCATCCCTCAGGAGACCTCACTCCCTGGATTTCCATATTATTGTCTGTTTTAATCATTCATTCCAGTCTTAATAATTTGAGGCATCTATCTTTATATGTATACTTTCTTTTTACTCTTACACACACGCATATATTCATGGCTAGGGCCATTTTATGTGTGTGTGTGTTTTTTTTTTTTCTTCTCAGTTGTTATTTTATTGTAAAATATGTTTAACAATTGCACCCAAATGAATTGGCCTCCTTTTATTCCTCAAATGCAGCAAGATCGATAGATACTTAATCATGTTTTAGTTTTTTTATTTGTTATGAAGTTCTTTTTTATATATATATATATATATTTTTACATTCAAAATCATTTCCCCTTTCCCGTTTCCTCCCTCCCCGAAAGTCCCATAAGCCCCCTTCCCTCCCTCTTTTCCCCATTCAACCCCCTCTCGCTTCTCTGTCTCGGCATTCCCCTACATCCAGTCTTTCCAGGACCAGGGGTCTCTCCTTCCATCTTCTTGGAAATCTACTGATATGCGTATTGTGTCTAGGGTATTCCAAGATTCTGGGTTAATATCCCCTTATCAGTGACTGCATATTATGTGTGTTCTTTATAGCCTTTCCAACAAATGGTGCTGGCTCAACTGGAGGTCAACATGCAGAAGAATGCAAATTAACCCATTCTTATCGCCTTGCACTAAGCTCAATTCCAAGTGGATCAAGGACCTCCACATAAAACCAGACACACTGAAACTAATAGAAAGGAAACTAGGGAAGAACCTTGAACATATGGGCACAGGGGAGAATTTCCTGAATAGAACTCCAATAGCTTATGCTCTAAGATCAAGAATTGACAAATGGGACCTCATAAAATTACAAAGTTTTTGCAAGGCAAAAGACACTGTCAAAAAGACAAAGCGGCAACTAACTAACTGGGAAATGATCTTTACCAACCCTACACCCTACAGAGGGCTAATATCCAATATATACAAAGAACTCAAGAAGTTAAACTCCAGAGAGGCAAGTAACCCTATTAAAAAATGGGGTACAGAGCTAAACAAAGAGTTCTCACCTGAAGAATATCTAATGGATGAGAAGCACCTAAAGAGATGTTCATCATCCTTAGTCATTAGGGAAATGCAAATCAAAACAACCCTGAGATTCCATCTCACACCAGTCAGAATGGCTAAGATCAAAAAACACAGGAGACAGCAGTTGTTGGCAAGGATGTGGAGAAAGAGGAACACTCCTCCACTGCTAGTGGGATTACAAGCTGGTACAACCACTCTGGAAAGCAGTCTAGCGGTTCCTCAGAAAACTGGGCATGACACTCCCGGAGGATCCGGCTATACCACTCCTGGGCATATACCCAGAGGCTTTACCTGCATGCAATAAGGACACATGCTCCACTATGTTCATAGCAGCCTTATTTATCATAGCCAGAAGCTGGAAAGAACCCAGATGTCCCTCAACAGAGGAATGGATTCAGAAGATGTGGTATATTTACACAATGGAATACTATTCTGCAATCAAAAACAATGAATCCACGAAATTCCTAGGCAAATGGTCAGAACTTGAAAATATGTGTGTGTTTTTATATGACTGTTATGTGTGATTTATGTATGTATCAACTTCTAAGGGACATATAGAAAGATGCAGTAGAACATATTTATGTCTCTGCAGAGCTTGGACCAGTGAATACTCCAACCACAGTTCTGACTAAGAGAAAGGTATAAACTGACTTTAAAAAATCCTTTTCAAATATTGTCACCAGTTTTTAAAATGTAAAATCAAATGTATTTCATAAAAATTGTTGTGGCTTATCTCTCAATATGTTAGCATGTTGGATGGTTAGGAAACACTATTTTAGACACTGCATGTTCCCACAAAGCAATACCAAAGGACGAAGACAATTCAGTTACCAATGGTAGAGGTAAAAGTCAGAGTGGCTGCGCTTTAGGTAGCAGGCCACTGGGTACTTCATCATGAAAAATGTATTAGGACCTTAACTTTTTTTTTTTTTTTTTTTTGGTTTTTCGAGACAGGGTTTCTCTGTGTAGCCCTGGCTGTCCTGGAACTCACTTTGTAGACCAGGCTGGCCTCGAACTCAGAAATCCGCCTGCCTCTGCCTCCCAAGTGCTGGGATTAAAGGCGTGCGCCACCACCGCCCGGCAGGACCTTAACTTTTAAAATAAAGGTTTGGTTTGTTTGTTTGTTTGTTTGAGATAGGGTCTTACTACATAGCCCTAGAAGACTTAGATCTCACAAAGATCACCTGCCTCTGTCTCCCAAATTCTAGGAGTAAAGGCATGTACCACCACAAATCAGAGCTAATTTTTTATGGAAAAAATAATAACTAAAACTACAAGCTTACCAAACTGATGTCATTCAAAACCTGCACGCAAAAGAGCAATCACTGTAGCAAATGGCAGACACTACTTTACACATGACAGGAGAAATCCAGCATTTAGCAGATTTCACATTTATGACAAGCGTCTATTAAATTCCTTTACCTGTTCGGTCTCTTGCAAGGGGATGGGCTGGACTGCCCTGAAGAGCTGGTGCTCAGAGTGCTATCAGGACTGCTGAGTGAGCACATCCGATCAATATTCAAAGTGCTTTGGCAAGCTTCACAATCAAGACTACCTTTACACCTAGTGATGTGGGAGGGAAAAGAAACATGGGTCAAAGTGAGAGGACATTCTCAAACCAGTCAAATACTACAGAGCTTACAGGCAGTTAACAGTTCAAATCAGCTACTCACAGTCCAAACATACAGCTTATAAATTCAGATAAAAGGCTACAATTCTATCCCAGGGGACACTGGTTTTCTGCACTTAGGAAGATGCTACCATTGTCTGTGAGGACTGTGCATCTGGCACTTACTCTCGGAGTGAAGGTCTGGGTGAGGTCTCTTCATCATCGCTGTCACTGCTAATGGTGATCACACTCACGGCAGGACTTGGGGAGTCGGCGATGATGATGGTTTGCCGCTGTTTGTCTGAAACTGAAGAATCCTGTCTGACAGACGCTTCACGGCAAGTTCTTGCCTCTCCTTCTGAGGTATGATTGTCCTGTGTTTCCACACAACTTACTTCCTCGACCTCTTTCCCACTGATTATCTTTGGAGAAATAAATGCTGAATGTGGAATATTGGTGTTCTGCAACGAATTACTCCTGCAACCAAAGAAATAATTTGTAATCTCTATAGTCACAATAGAGAAATCATATTTCTTGAAAATATTTTGTCAAACGAAACAATGCAAACTTTCACTTGGTTCATGGATTTAACACACTGATATATCAAGAGTTCTGTGATTTATAAAATGTTATCTCTGAAACATTGCTGTAGCTTGCATTTACATACTTTTGCTGTACATTGATATCTGAATGTCTACAGTTGTTATATTACAGGTAGATAATGAATCCTAAGTCAAAAGGTCAATAAAGACAGTCTTACCAATAGAAAGCATTTATTTCCTCTCTTCCTGGCTCCCATTCCATTAGTTTTATCAAAAATACCTCTGAGAAATTGAGAAGGGAGCCAGCTTAGTGTTTGTGTCAGAGCTACAAAAAGAGGCCATTTTTGAACACAACAGAGTGACCCTTTGGTGTACATGCAAATTTAATCTTAAAATCCAATTTTGAAATGCAGAAGAAAGTAAATACCAACCTGTTCTGGCACAGCTTATTTTTCTTGGTAGTGGCAGGCTGAGGCCAGACAACATGTGCAATGCCCACGCTGATAGGCTGAGGGGCCGATAATGTTATCTGGTTGGTTAGAAGAGGCGGTGGCATCACCGAGTTGTAATGATTGCTGTGTGGAATCATTTTCCTATGGAGCAAGTTTAAAAAATTGAATCTCCCTTTTTACTGGGATCTGTTTTGCACATTATTCATAGAGAAGTTCTTCTGTTTTGGACTTACCCCCAGTCCCCAAGCCTCTGTGAACCAGCCATGCCTTCAGAAGTTAGTGTTGCAGCAGCAGGAGCCATGGGTGTTACCTGCTGCCAGGCAGGTATTAGCATCTGCTGTGTTCGACCAGACCATGTCTGCTGCATCAAAAAATGGCCCAAAAAAGTTACAGATAATACAACCCGAATTCAAAACAGTTACTAGTAATTACATAACTAGTAATTACAAAAGCTAAAGGACATGGCCTGCAAGAAAGGACTGAATTCTCTACCAGATCCTTCCATACTACCCAGAAGTATCAGCTAACATGTGACTTATATTTTTGTTAATGGAGGAGAGCACAAATGTAAGAGTAAATTGTGACCAACCTGTGAAAGGACTCCAGGTCGGATCTGCAGAGGCTGCACAGCTGGGGCCTGAGTCACAAGCGGAACTGTATTGTCTACCCTTATGGAGTAACTGGTGGGTTTACCATGTGCTGCAGGAATACCTAGGGAATACAACAGCCATCCAATAGGAGAAAACAATTTCCTGGTATAACTTCAAAAATTATTTTAAATGTATAAATGGTTTAAATTTTGATTCAGATTTCTACATAAGAATAATTAACAAAATTATCTATTAGTAAAGGTAAGTATTTCCTATCTTGTAATATTTTGTCTCAAATACTGATGCCAAAATACTCCATTCTTTCTATAAAATGTATCAAGCATTTCTCTGTATCTTCTTTATTCCCTTCACCTTTTTGATCAAATTCAATAGTTGTTTAAGATCAAAATTGTTATAGTGCAGTTAAGAAAAATAATTGATTAGAATTGCTTTAATATTTGAAGAGCTAGGTACAAAGGTTGTGGAAGAGTTGGGTGTGGTGCAACACCTCTGAAAACCCAGCACTGTGTGGTGGAGGCAGTGGGACTTCAAATTTAAGGCTGTCCTGGGCTATGCAAAGCCAGTGTCTACAAATTCAAAAGCAAATAAAACAGACAAACAAAAGAATCATTACTTAAGTGTTTCTAGAGATGCTAAGACCATGTCTATGGCAGACACTACTACATTTAAGCCATTGATATATTTACTAACAAATGCACAAAGTTATTCTTTAACAATTATAAGCCAAATTAAAAAAAAAAAAGTCCTGTCATACTGAAATGTATCTCCTGTCTCCTACTTCATGCTGTACATAGAAGGTAGGCTCTGAAAAGCACTGCTGCTCCACACCTGCATAAAACGCACTGCAGTGCAGGTGGGAGCCCTGTCACTGCCTTGACACAAGAGCAAGAACCAAAGAATCTACTCGCCAGCATAGACTGTAAGAATACCTAAGGAAGAAGTCAAAGTCTATGGCTCGATTCCTTAATACATGCACAGTTTAAAACAAGCAAATGTGCAGAGTGGTGGTGGCGCACACCTACAGTCCAGCACTCAGGAGGAAGGGCAGGTAGTCTACAGAGCGAGTTCCAGGACAGTCAGGTATATAGAGAACCTCATCTTGAAAACAACAAACAAAACCAAAAACTAACACAACAGTATTTCTAAGCATGCTAGCCAACTTATGATGTAAGCATTTTTATTACCAGAAAGTTGTTACTTTTTAAAATGTGTTATGTATAAATATGTATATGTAAATATGTATAAATATGTGATATCACATAGCGATATGTCACGTGACAACACTCGGGTCAAGAGTCACTCACAGTGACAGTGTTCTCTTAAGACTGTATTATTGGAACTATGGATAAGAGAACTTGCCTAGCACTTATGCACAATGCCCTGAGTTCAATTCAAGGGGTGCAGGATTGAAGGTTAATATACTCCTTAGTGAGTACACTCTGATTTCACAATAAACCTATCATTTCTCAGCATTTATCTACCCTTAAGTAGTCATGACTCTCTATACCTGTTCTGAAAGGAAAGCTACATGAAAGAATAACCAGCTAACACTGTCTCACATCCATCTGCTATTACTAGTCATCAATATACTTCTTGGTGCTTTGTGCGGGAGATGTTAAAATAAACTTTAAAAAATTATTCAATATTAAGGCAAAATAAAAATTTCAAATAACCATCTGAATCAACAAATCAGAGCTAGGAATGACCATGGTATCACCTATCCAGTCTACTTCCTTTATAAATGCTAAAGAAGGTTAAGCCTCAAGTGGAATTCTGAACAGCAAGATCAGAAGTGCATTTCCAGGTCTCCCGACTCAACCGCATCAAGTGCTCTCACTAAAGCTCTACAGCACTGTGGTGAAGTTCAACACGGGCACTTGGGGCCTTATCCACAGTCACTCTGTTGCTTTGAGGTGGGAAAGCCAGCAGGGTGTGGTGGAGTGTGACTTTAATCCCCGCACTCCGGATGCAGAGGCAGGTGGATGGTGAGTGAGTACCAGATGAAGAAATGCCCACTTTATATCCCAAATGAAAGCATGCATACCTTGAATAGCTGGGGGACAGATGATCAGGGTCTGATGGAAAGCATCACCACAACCGAACTGTGCAGTCCCCGCCTGCAGAGGTATGCCATGGTGCACAACCGAGTGAGCAGATGTGGTTAACGCCTGAAACAATCAATGCACTTTACATTACACAGGGCAGCCTCCAAATAGCTACAAATACACTGTAGATCCACACATACTTTTTTTTCATGTGCATTGTGTTTTCCCTACTTGTATGTCTGTGTGAGAGAGTCAGATCCTCTGGAACTGGAGTTACAGACAGGTGTGAGCTGCTGTGTGGGTGCTGGGAATTGAACCTGGGTCCTCTGGAAGAGTAGCCAGTGCTCTTAACCACTGAGCCATCACTCCAGCCCCATACATACTCCTTAAAAAAAAAATCACAATTCTGTAGTAAAAATTAACCCAGAAAATAAAATAAAAAGCAGATTAACTTAAATTGGGTTTACTGAACTCTATTTTTAATAAGCACTGTGGCTTTTACAGCAGAGCAGGGAGTTGAGAGTGGATGAGAAGGTTCATTCTACTTGGTTTAGACAGGACACAACCACAGCAACCTTGCTACAGCAGCTGTCCACACGATGTTCACACCTCAAAGCAAAGTGACCGCTGATAACACCTTTCACAAAGTACTGACTGCAATTCTCACCTGACTTCTTAGGGTCCCCACTTTAGTGAAGCTGGCCGCTAGCGCAGCGGTACCATTGGATGCAACTGGTCGCAAGAGTGACATTTTACTGTGGTTATTTGTTTCACATGAACTCGGAGACTTACAAATATCCATGATATGAAAACAGGACTTCACACTGAAAAAAAATCAGAAAATATTTTAACATTATTTAAAATGTTTAAGATTAATGTATACTAACAGATTAAAATTATATGGAAAAGAATAAATTCTACAATTTGTACTTTATTTTATATACATTTTCTAATAGTAATTTCTACAAGAAAAATATCAAAGCAAATATATATTATGGTGGTAAAAACTTAAGAGACCAAAGCAGTATTACACCCTTTTTGATTGGCAAACAATAACTTAATAATCTCTACCATATAATTTTTTTCCTAAATTTTAATATACAAATCACTAAATTAATGGTACCAAGAATGTCATTATGTTATTTTCAAATGGATCATTTATGAAAATCCAGAGAATATCTGCAGTGTTTAAGAGAGATATACCTGGGTTTTATAAAAAAATACTAATACAGGGATATTTCACAATAATGAATATATTGATTCATTCACATAATTTTCTTTACTATTTTTAAAATAGTAGATAAGTTGCTTTAAGTTGTGAGGGAGTGTTTATTGGTGTTTAAAGTGGCGGGCTTTGCTGTGGCATTCACACACACACACACACACACACACACACACACACACACGAAGGGCTCACTACACCACACTCTTATCCCCTTTCCCTCCCCCTCACCTGCCCCTCCCTTTCACTGCCCCCTTGCTGGTCCACTCACCCCGACAGGTCTTTGTTCTGCCCTTGTGTCACATGATTCTATTATATTTGCTAACCCAGAATGACTAGGTCTGGGAGACAAAACATCACAAGTTTTGCTTAAGTAGCTGACAAGGCCTGCAGAATGTGAGCACACCTGCTTCCTTGCTAACCCATCAAATCCTTTCCTTCTAGAATTCCAAAAAGGAGGAAGAAAGGAATCAAAAGATACACTAGGAAATCAGACAATAGAGCTACAGGTCTCAAAGAAGACAGAACCTAGGGAGAGCCGGTGAAAACAGAGATGGGACTTAAGGGTGAGCCTCCCCATTCTTTCATCACTCACTACTCCAGCAGGAACACCTCCTTACAGAGGAGCTCCTCGCTTGCTCTCACTGGCAGTGTGACAGTGTGATTGGAGTCAGGAGGTGAACTGGCCTGCCTTTCTGGGTTCTAATTCTACTCTGTCACTTACTAGTCTATGCAACCTCAGCCAAGTTAACTCGGTTTCTAGATTTGGTTAATCAATATATAGTGAAGACACTGATTTCATTACACCTACCATTATTTAAAAAAAAACAGTATAAAAGATTATAAAGTGACATACTGGTTGCTGTGAGGAAAATCTAGTAGATGCTTCATATTAACGAATGGGTGGTTCAGAGTCTCAATTGGAGTAATTCTTAAATCTGCGTCAATCAGCAACATTTTCTTCAACAGACTAACAAATTCTCTTCTATCAGCTTTCTCAGCCAAGAGATCACTTCCCTCCAAGTCCATCACTGTGTTCACCTATAACAGCAAAGTTTGAAGCCATCAAATAAAATAAGCCATAGAAATAAAGGGCCTGTTAAATTTTTACATCTTAAAAAACAAAACAGTGAGCCACAGTCATTTGAAACAAAAAGAACTGAAATTCACAAATCTACAAATCTTCTGAAGTAACAAACATGATTCAAAGTGGGAAATTTAAAAAAAATTATTATTGCATAAGTGAAGGAGTGTGTACATGTATCTCTGTGTGAATGTGTGCGTGTGTAACTGTGTTAAGTATCTATTTTTATGTCTCCATCTATCTGTCTCTGTCTCTGTATGATTCTGTATGGATCTGTCTCTGTGTGTCTTGTATTGAGTGTGTACGCCTGTGAGTGAGTGTGGGTATGTTTGTGTGCATGTGTGTATTCATGTATGCGGACGTCTTTATGGAGTAGGTTCTTTCCTTTCACCTTTGAATGTGTTCCAGGAACAGAACTAAGGTCACCAGGCTCACATAACCAATGCTTCTTTTCCATGAGGACATCTTACCAGCCCAAATGTTTACTAAACACAGACCTATTCCTACCATGACAAGAAAAGAAGTCATCCTGTTAGTTTTCCTCTTGAAAACCAAAGCAGAAGAAGAAGAGGAAGAGGAGGAGGAGGAGGAGGAGGAAGAAAGAAAGAAAGAAAGAAAGAAAGAAAGAAAGAAAGAAAGAAAGAAAGAAAGAAAGAAAGAAAGAAAGAGAAAACCTCTTTAGAAAATGACAGCACAGGCAAATTAAAAACTTGGCAAAAACAAATATAATTTAGTCAGTGAAAGTTTGAAAATTTTGAATTAATTCAATTTGAAACACTTAAAAAGTAAGACTTTGAAATGACCAGGGTGTGTTCAATCCTTGGCACTCAAGGATCACCTTCGGTACACAAGGTTAACATGTGCCTTCAATACTCACATGCACTATATCGTCCAGACTGTTGAATATGTACTTTCTGGCCTCTTTAGACTTCATTCCTGTCTCTGCCTCATGCTCTTCCAGTGTCTTATTACATACATCAAAAAGAAAATAACATTGTTACTCACTATACCCCTATTTCTAGTCCTTTACACCTGACACATTTAGCCTAATACTAGGTACAGTAGTTTCAAAAGAGTAACAAGCAAAATTTTATTTTATAATACAAATAAACTAATAAATATAAAGCCAGGAATAGTGTGCACTCATGTAAGCCCAGTACTCAGGAGGCTGAGATAGGAGGATCAAATTAGAGGCCAGCCTGAGCTACATAGTGAAACCCCTGTTGTGCTGGTTAGTTTGTCAACTTCATACATGCTAGAGTCATCTTAGAAAAGGGAACTTCAGCTGAGAAAATTATCTCTATCAGGCGGTCTATAGGCAAGTCTATAAGTCTGTAAGTCTAATGATTAATGTGGGAGTTCACTGGTACAGTACCCCCACCTGGGCATGCAGCCGTAGGTGACACAAGAAAGCAAGTGGAGGAGCTGGAGAGACAGCTCAGTGGCCAAGAACACTTGCTGTTACAGAGGATAAAGTTCTGTTTCCCAGAATCTGCATAGTAGCTAACAAGTACCGATAGCCCCAGTTCCAGAATATCTGACACCCTCTTTTGGCCTCTGAGGGTACCAGGCACACATGTGGTGCACATATATACATGCAAGCAAAACACACATAAAAAGTAAAATACTCTAAAACATTGTTTTTTTTAAAAGATTTTTTTTTTAATTTAATGTATATGAGTACACTAGCTGTCTTCAGACACACCAGAAGAGAGCATTGGATCCCATTACAGATGGTTGTGAGCCACCATGTGGTTGCTGGGAACTGAACTCAGGACCTCTGAAGAGCAGTCGGTGCTCTTAACCACTAAGCCATCTATCTCTCCAGCCCATAAACATTTTTTAAGGTATAGAAGGCATTATACATAAGAGGCATCTTAGAAAACTGTTTAATAAATATATTTTTAGTGAATTACCTTTAATCGCCAACCAGAATGAGACATATCTGTTTCTCTGCAAAAAAATCTTGTGGATTTTGTACCCACATTCAACAACTGTTCTCCTGGTAAACCTTGAGTCTGAGAAATGTATCGGATCTGAAAAATAATTTTAAAACAAATTTATTCTTTCATATGACAGGCATTAATTGAACATTTTATCAGCAACTACATGATACTATCTATGCCTTCATATAAGGAAGGAATCTGCAGTGTTTTAAGTCTAAAATAAATGTAGTCAGAGTTGTCTGAGAAATGCCTGACACATACTTTATGCAAATTATTAAAACAATGTAAAATATTAAGGTTCTATATAAATCAAGAGAGGAAACCAACATGTTTAAAACCTGGAAATACAGAGGGAGAACTAACAAGAGATCAAATGACCTTTGGGGAAGGGGAGACGATACTGGGGGTTTGAACCTGTGACCTCATACATGCCAGGCAAGTGCTCTCCCACTGAGTTAGTCCCAGATAGTAACTTAGTAGGAAGGAAAGAGAGGGATTTGAATTGATTCTGGGGAAGTGCTGACAGGGCCTTGGTGTCCTATGTGACAAAGTGACAAGGTTACAGATGCATCCTCACAAGGGACACCCTGAAACCCTAGGTGCAGAGCCTCTCAGCTTCATGCCTTCATCTGGAATACCTGTTCTAGGCGTTACATGGCACTCTCTCTCCCTTCAGTTCTGGGCTCTAATATCACCTTATTCATTATGCCTTCCCAGCCAGTAAGCAAGAGTTAACTGTCTTTCCTGCAACCCCGTTCTCTCAGGTAGATTTTTCCCCATCATGCTTTTCACCATCTGGTATACTAGACTTTTCCTTTCCATCTTCCTACTTGACTCTGCAATTCCCAACATCTATGACAGTGCCTGGTACACACTGTTAGATAGTGGTTCTCACACTCCATGACTAGTCAGTATAAAAGAAAGGCATGGACTTTAAAGGGGGAATGTAACTTAGGACCGAAAAGTCCTCCATCTTCCTTCTTTCCAGTTTAATCTTAGATTCTGCTTTACTAAGCAGTCCATCTGTTCTTTCACCTTCTAGTTCTTTACTCTCTTAACTCTTTCCCCTCAGATTAAGAAAAATCCCATTATCTTCTAGCCTCAAAAAAAAGCCTCTTTGCTGCTTTTAAGCAGGCCTTTCCTTACTTTCTTTTTATGTACAGTTGGAGGTGAGTGTCGCTAGGTAGCTCAGACTGGCCTCAAATGCAAAGGCTATCCAGCCTTGGCCCCCTGGAGGCTGGAACTATATGCCACCACACCTGGCTTCATTTTACTTTCACACCAATGGCTCCCAGCCTGTTACTTAAATTGTGTTCATTCTGGGCATGGTGGTAAACTCCTTTGATCCCTGCACTTGGGAGGCAGTGGCAGGTAGATCTTTGTGAGTTCAAGTCTAGACTGATCTACAAAGACAGTTAAAGGATAACCAGAACTATGCAGAGACCCTTTCTCAAAAAAAAACAAAAGACAACTTCTGTTATTAAAGTCTTTATAAATAACAAAAGCAAAACAGAAAATAAGGACTGTTTTGCTAGTCACAGTAGTTTATACTCAGCACTTGGAAGGCTGAAATAGCCTCAGATGCCTCTGGGGTGGGATGGGAATAATGCAATAAAAATCCTGAAAGATAAAATGCTACCATTTCAGGACAAAATGATGCAATAGCATGGATTTCTCCTTCCCTGGAACTCAAATCTTAGGACAAGACAGCAGGGCTGGCTGGGGTACTGGAAAAACTCCTGCAGATTGAGAAAAGCCCTCCTCTCCAGGGGCTAGACTGATACCATCGGTGTGAGACTGGAGCCCAGAAGGTAGCCATTACAAAACAAGGCAGCAGTACAGAGCAGAATTGCTTGTACCCTTTAACTTTTAATCCTTTTTCAAGGTTGCTTTAGGAGTATTATTACCCATTAAGCATGTGTAAGTGATATACTGTTAATGGCTTCTGAAAACAGACTGCCTGTGTTAGTTTAGTTTTTTTGCTTTATGTTTTAAGATGTGTCTCTGTGTGTGGTGTATTGGATGCATGCTTGTTTAAATGTGTATGGGAGCCTGTATGATATGGGGACAGTCATGTATGTTTCCAGATGTGTGATGAACCAAGGAGAAGATTGCTCTCCACTTATTCACTGAGGCAAGGTCTCTCAATTGAACCCAGAGTTTGCAGATACAGCTCTTGTCCCTGTCTTCTGAATTTGGAATTATGCCTACCCAACTTCATGGAATCTGGGGATCCAAACTCTAGACCTCACATGCACAAGAGCTGCAAGCCCACTGAGCCATCTCCCCAGCCACTTTTCTATAATCTAGACTCCTCACCTGAAAACAGACATGGTTAGTATCCCAGAGATATTATGAAAGAAATGTAAAGTCTTATCATAGTAGTTTCTGGGACAGGAACTCAGTAAGTATTAATGAGAAATATTACTATTGCCCACTGCCAGTTTAAGGTTAAAAACAGCAATAATATATTTTGAAGACAATGCACTAAGGCTAAGGCTATATATAATTCAGTAGTAGAACATTTAATTCAATCTTGGGCATTGGGGATGAGGGAGATCACAAAGTTTTTAGTTAGACCTGATGGCACACAACTACAATCTAAGCACTTCTGAGCTGGAACCAGGAGAATCAGGAGTTCAAGGTCATCCTCAGTTTCAAAGAGAGCTTGAAGCCATTCTAAGCTACCTGAGAGAGTCCCTGTTTCAAAGAAACAAAGACCTTGGTACTTTATTTGGAGTACCAAAGTGTACAGAAGCAACTGATTCCTGGAAAGAGGGAACAGGAGAGGGAAGGAGAAGGAGGTGGGGGGTAGGTAGGTATAATTTGATATAGACCTACTACATCCTAAGTTAGGTGATCATAACCTAAGGAGAGTGACAGAATCTCTGAAAATTAAACACTAGTATTTGCAAATGCTTTTGCTAGGTAGTCCCAGAACTCAGGAGGCTGAGGTAAGAGTATTAAAGTGTTGCTGTTGCTGTTGTTTTTAAGAGTATTAAAGTTCAAGGACAGCATGAGCCATCCTGTGCTAGAGTGTGAAATCCTATCTCAAAAGAGTGAAAATCTTCCTAAGATTAAGAGCAAAATATGGGGGCTGGAGAGATGGTTCAGTGGTTAAGAACAATTGACTGCTCTTCCAGAGGTCCTAAGTTCAATTCCCAGCAACCACATGGTGGCTCAGAGTCAGCTATAATGGAATCCGATGCCCTCTTCTGATGTGTCTGAAGATAGTTACAGGGTACTCACATATATTAAATAAATAAATCTTTAAGAAAAATAACAAAGTAAGGATACACAGGATTTATTTATATCTGCATATTTCTAAAAATAACTTCGAAAACTATAATTGGTGCCTTGTGATAATGACTTTCTTCTAGTCCTTTAGAAGAACACACACACACACACAGACACACATATATGCATGCAGATATGGATATCTGAAAACTACTGTTCATTTAAACCAGGTAACACCTGTTCCAAATTTGGTTTGGTTCCTCCTTACAACTTTGTCTTTTTAAAAAAAAAAAAATTACAGTAATTAGAAAAACCAAGTTTGGGTCAGGCTTTTGTCTTTAAAATTACCATTGTGACTTAACAATTCTGTTCATTTGGATGTGGGGAACTTCATTTTCCCTCCTTCATATAAAGGAGGGAGCAGAGTAAGTCTTCTGATAAGACTAACATGAGCTGCCCAAGACACTGTCCAAATCCAGAGTGCACAAGCTAGTCATCTTGAAGTTGCCACTAGATGGTGTCCTGCTCCACAGGATTGCAATGTCATAAACTAGTCCACAGCTACAACTAAGTTCCTAGCAGCTGAATGGGGCTTTGGTGCTTCAGCAGCTTGGAATTGTGGGACTCTGGTTAGACTGCTGTCCTTCAGAACCAGTAATAGTCTAGCAGCTGCATCAGAGTCCAAAGTAAACTAAAAACATTCCTACAGAGAAGATGTACAGAAACTGTTACATAAACTTTCAGAGGACTTCAGAACATAAAGAGGTAAAGCACACAATTTAGAGAGCTGACCTAAAAGAGAAGGCTCACTGGTAGAAAGAACGCACTGTAAATGATGAGATTAATGTCAATGACATTATCTCTTGTTAATGAGAATACTGAATCATCTCAGAAATATCTAAGTCACCCAAATTAATTACTTCTCAGATCCTTTATTTGTTTTATTTTGAATTATGTATATTTATGTGACTGTGTAATATGCATGTGTGTTTAGGTGCCAGTGGAGGGCACAAGTAGGTGGTGGATCCTCTGGAGCTCGAATTACAGACAGTTGTGAACCATCTGATGTAGGAACCAGGAACAGAATAGAAGAGCAGAACATGTCTCAACCACCGAGCCATCATTCCATCCCCTCATATCCATTTTGATATAGAAAATCAACAATAAAAACTAGAATTAAGGCCAGGCATAGCAGTGCACGCCTTTAACCCCAGCACTTGGGAGAGGGCAGGAGCGGGTGGATCTCTGTGAAATAATCCCACCTGTCTGTCTAGTGAATTCCGGGGCAGTCGGGGCTATATAGACAGACCCTGTCTCAGAAAAGAAAAGAAAAGAAAAGAAAAGAAAAGAAAAGAAAAGAAAAGAAAAGAAAAGAAAAAGGAAAAAGGAAAAAGGAAAAGGAAAAAAGAAAGAAAGAAAAAAGAAAAATGATAAACAGGACTGAGCAAAGTGAGATGTGCCCTAAGACGGGGGAAGAGTATCACAAGGTTAATGTGAGACTGAGCTACACACTGACAACCTGCCTCAAACAAAAGCTAAATACTATATTATCCAATATTATATGACATATAGGATGATGACTACGTCACAGAACTGGTTTGAAGTCTGTAGATTGTAAATTAACTTATAAAAATGTATCTGTGGTCGTTTGAATAAGATGTCCCCCTAAGAGTTCCTGGCACTGGCACAGTTGGTCTTCAGCAGCTGACTGTCTGGGGAGAACACGGAGGTGTGTGCCCTTGCTGGAGGGAGGACGTCAGCAGGGCGGACTTGGAGTTTCAGAAGACTCTTGCTGTATTGCACTAGCTCTCTCTGCTTCCTGTTTGTGGGTTGAGATGTGAGATCCCAGCTGAGCTCCAGCCCCTGGCTGCCTGCTGCCTGCTGCCTGCTGCCTCTGCCATCATGGACTCTTTCTGGAACTATAAGCCCAAAACAAACTCCTCCTTCTACAAGTTGCGTTGGCCATGTCTGATAACAGCATTAGGAACTAGAGTGTTAGAAAAGAACTTTTAAGTCAAGATCTAATGTTAAGTGAATTTAAATTTAAGATACTAAGTTTTGACACTTCATGGAGATTTTCACATTTTGTGTATGGGGAATCATGTAATGTTCTAAGACTAGAAATTACTCTTACTTTCTAGCAATTCAAATCACTGAGACAGTTCTGTTACCTGATCATACTCCAAGGCTCCCGGGTAGAGTGGCCATCCAAGGAATAACTCAGCGATCACACATCCCAGTGACCACATGTCTATGGCTTCACAAAACGGCAACCCCAATATAATCTCTGGAGCTCTAGGGGGAGAAAAGAAGAAAGTCAGGTTCCTTTTCACTTTAACCTAATTTTATTTAACATTCTAAGAAAAATTATAAATGACAGAAAAATCATGTTTATAGTTATGTCTCTGAGAATTTGTCAAACCCCAATCCTAACCCTAGGTAATGTGAAGGGATCGTGAGCACAACAGCTCCATTATGAAGTCTCTTCCCCACAAACCTTTCCCTTAACAACATCTCTGTTATCACTTAAAAAAAAAAGAAAACAACACATACCTTACTTTTCAAGCTACAGCAGATTAGAAATAATACATGAAAGCTGACAAAAAAAAATTAAACACTTGTGATTTCAAAAGAACTGAAAAAACAGGCAGTAAAAGTTAAAACCAAATGAAAACAAAATTCCTGAAGCTAATAGTTAGTCTAGAGCCCATGTGACCTCAGAATGTAACAGCAATGAACAGTCACATAACTGTGTCTTTAGTCATCCTTAAGACACTAGTGCAATATATTCTGTTTTGAAGGTAAACGTATGGGCTAGATAAATGACTTGGAGTTAAGAATACAGCCTGCTCTTCCACAGTTCAATTCCCAGCATCCACACGGCAGTCACAGTTGTCCGTAATTCTAGTTCCAGGGCATCCTATGCCTCCTCCTGGCTTCAACAAGCACCAGGCACACATACAGTGTAGGCAAATCACCAATACATATCAATACAAAGTTTTTTAAGTTAATTTTTTAAAAGTATGGTTTAAGATAGAACAATTTAAAATGCATCTTAGCACTTAGAACACTTCAGTTATTTGGAAAACTATGTCAGTATCAGATCCATTATGCTACTACGTCATGCGGCTTTCTTATGAGGAGTCTAATGTGGCAGGAGCCTACATCCATTTTCTGAAGAGAACTAGCACGCTATAGGAGAGCCTCCACGCACAGGATGCCTCCACGCACAGGATGCCTCCACGCACAGGAGAGCCTCCACGCACAGGATGCCTCCACGCACAGGATGCCTCCACGCACAGGAGAGCCTCCAGGCACAGGATGCCTCCACACACAGGAGAGCCTCCAGGCACAGGATGCCTCCACGCACAGGATGCCTCCACGCTACAGGAGAGCCTCCACGCACAGGATGCCTCCACGCACAGGAGAGCCTCCACGCACAGGATGCCTCCACGCACAGGAATCACACACAGTTATCCTAGGTCTATGGGCATATGTGTGTTTAACTTTCAAGGACAAAACAATGAATATTTTCCCCTAAAAGATTTGAGAACAACTGGTCAAGTTGCCATATTCTCTTTTTCCACTACACAGACACCTCTGCAGACACAAAGTATTCACAAACATCAGGAATTGAGCACTGAACATTTCTACCATCTAAGTCTCAGACCCTATAACACATTAGCTAACTGTATTAACAATGTTGGATGAGGAGCTAGAGAGATGGCTCAGCGGTTAATGACTGCTCTTCCAAAGGTTCTGAGTTCAAATCCCAGCAACTACATAGTGGTTCACAACCATCCGTAATGAGATCTGATACCCTCTTCTGGTATGTCTGAAAACAGCTACAGTGTACTTACATATAATAAATAAATAAATCTTTAAAAAAACTGTTGGGTGAATCAAACAGCTCAACAATCAGCAGGTAAACAGATCACCAACCAGGCAAACTGATTTCAGTCCCTGGACTCCACATGGGAAGAGACGAGAACTCCAGGGAGCACCCTCTGATCTCTACACATGCTCTGTGGCACAAGTGCACATAAATGCATACATACATGCACCACACACAAACTCATTCTCTCATTCTCTTTCTCTCTCTCTCTCTCTCTCTCTCCCTCCCTCCCTCCCTCCCTCCCTCTCTCTCTGGTAAAAGGGACCCAATTCAGATACTTGCAGAAATGTCCCTGAGTGCAGATTTGTCTGGCGGCTCCACAACAGCGGGTTTTCATTATAAATCTGATATGAAAATGCTGTTTTCTCATCACTTGTGGACGACATACAGTTTCACTACGTTTCATTACTAATTTTCATTCTCACCAACTCACTAATGTGATGTTACCTTCTTCCTCTTCCACTGTAATTAAGTTAATCTGTAAAGTTTCTATTCCTTATTAAATATTAGAGTCAGGTATGGTATGTACTCTTTAAAGACTGCAGCAGGGCCACAAACTAAGGCTAGACTGAGCTATATAGGCAAGACCCTGCTCAAAAGAATATATAACATTTAAGGCTAACCATGTATTTCCCTCTATGAATATAAATTCATAAATCCTTATTTATTAGGTAGACTATAACTCACTGTTGTAATTGGTCACTCACCATGGCCCTGCTTTCACAGAGCTCTGGAATAACAAGGCATTCCAGGCTCCTGGTGTTCTCTTCTTCCTACAGCCATAGAAGCAGTCATTTCTTTAAGAATACCTGGTGTTTCTTTTAGTAGAAAGCAGTACAATGAAATATATAATTATAATAGTAAAAATGTGGTAAATTTAATCACTGAATCCAACACTAATCTGACCAAATTATTTCTATTTAGCCATTAATATGTTTTTCAAATTTACCACACACTATATTTAGATCTATTCTTTTTCTACCTCCCAACTCCTCCCAGATCACACCCATACAATCTATACATTAGAGTACAACCAACTTCTTTTTCTTAAAAGGAAAGAAGGAAGGAAGGAAAAAGAAGCCCATGGAATCTGCTTTGTGCATGGTGCCTGCCCTAGAATGTGGTCAGCATGCTCAGTGTCACTCCAGGGAAAAAAGATTTTCCCTCTTCCAGCCACTACTAGTTACAAACAGCTTCTATTCTAGCTTCCTATTCTGAGGACGGGACTTTCTGCCCACCGTTTTCCTTTCTCCAAGCAAGGAATCTGTTGACTTGAACGTTTGCAGGTCATGTGCTTGCAGCCACAGCCTCTGAGTTCATGTCTGGAAAACAGTTTCCTTGATGTCATTCACCATGGCATCCATGTACTTTCTATGTGCACCATCACATGTAGAAGTAGGGAAGCAACACGGTAAAGCACCTACACTCGGGATAACCCTGACAGAGAAACAAGGTTCCGTGGCTCACCCCTCTTATTCATTTTTGGGAGGCTTATTAAACAAGAGGACTGTAATGAGTTGAACGCCAGCATGGACTACATAGGGAATCCCAGGTCACTCTGAGCTACAGAGACCTAGTCTCAAAAACCCAAACTTTAAAGCTTAGCATTTTAAGAACACCACAAAATCACTGTAGTGATTAACATTGTTTCCGATTCCTTCACCAGCTTGGGAAATACACTTTTGCATAAACAGACTTCTGAATACATAAATATCATTTGTGCATTATACATACATAGACAAGTCACAAAGTAAATAGGTATATTCAATGAACAGTCCAGCCTTGTCTGAAGGCTCACTTTATAAGTAATTACACACTGTTAAGAGTCCAATCTAAACCTTGCAGCTCCAAAGTTGAGGTCACATGGTAAGAAAGTATATCTCTATATAAAATGATTTTCTTTTTCTGCCGTGTGTTTTAGGCAAGTTGAAGGAAATTTTCCTCAGTGAGAACAGACCTCTGAATGGACTGGTAGACTACTGATAGAGTACTGGAGGGGATGCTCGGGATTCTTCAAATAAGAATGCAGTGAGGTAAGAGTCACTCAGAAAAGATGGCTATTAATGGAACATCTCAGGGTTTTTGATTCCATTTTTACCTACTCAAATGTTGAATTACTAGCAAAGAATCCCATCCCTGTTAGGGAAAGGGCTGTCTTGGTTTAGGAACTCAGTATGTCCAGTTCTAGAAACAATTATACCTATAGTAGGCAGGTACCATGGGCTACCACTGGAAATGCCATTAAACTATGAATTTGTGTTGGTGGTATATTCATCAAGAAGTATTGAGCTTTGGATGTAATTCAACCCTAGAAGGTTTTCCTAGCAAGCATGAGGTCCTGGGGTGCAAGGGTAGGAGTAGAGTAGGGAGGAAAACTGGTCAGACGATGTCTCCCACTAGAGTGATTTTACAAGCAGAGATCTTCATTTCTTCGTGTTAATGAAGTAAGCGTAATGCCGAGCTGCTCTCTACCCATGGCTGACTAATGGCACAGACTTAAACCATTTTTGCTTTTGAAATGGAATTTCACTATATTTCCCAGCCTGACCTCCCGGTAACTGAGAGCGCAGACTCATGTACTGAGGCGGCCATGTTTCCTAAGCTATGTCGTGACTTCCTAGGTTGAAGCTGCCTGTTGATGTGTTAGGTCTCAGACTTAACCCCAGTCTGATCAAGCTTAAGGCGATGATGATTTCTTCAACATAAACATGATGACTGTTAGTGACATCACTAAGTAAAACTAAAAGGCAGGTGTGCTCTATGTTGCTTCATGCTAAGTGTGTGTGCACCTGCATGCTTTCCTGACTTTGACAGGATAAAGACAACAACAGGGTGAGATATACAACACCAACTTATACAAGATAAAAAAATTATTAATTTTTGTGAACATTAAAAACCACTCAATCGGGCTGGAGAGATGGCTCAGTGGTTAAGAGCACTGACTGCTCTTCCAGAGGTCCTGAGTTCAATTCCCAGCACCCACATGGTGGCTCACAACCATCCATAATAAGATCTGATGCCCTCTTCTGGGGTGTCTGAAGACAGTCACAGTGTACTCACATACATAAAAAAAAAAAAAAGAAAGCCGGGCAGCAGTGGCGCACGCCTTTAATCCCAGCACTTGGGAGGCAGAGGCAGGTGAATTTCTGAGTTCGAGGCCAGCCTGGTCTACAAAGTGAGTTCCAGGACAGCCAGGGCTACACAGAGAAACCCTGTCTTGAAAAACAAAACAAAAAACAACAAAAAAAAAAACAAAAACAAAAAACAAAAACCACTCAATCCAGAGGTCTTCTAAGATAGAGGTAGGTGTGGGAAAGGTTTTAAGAACAAACAAAACCAGACAAAACAGGCACAGTCCTGAGGAGTTCTGAAAACAGTCACAGAACTGTGCAACCATTAAAGCATTCAGTTTTAAGGACAGAGGCATAATGTTTATTGCATCATGCCTTAGCTCCACTTTATTAACACTTGTGCCTAGCTTAACTTTGAACATCAACCCTCTCTTTCTACATTTACTTCCCCTGAGGAATCACAACAAACTGATCAACCTGCATTCTGTAACCTGTACTCAAAAGAGTCTGACTATGTAGTCCTGGCTACCTTCCTTTTTGCTATGCAGCCCAGAGTGGCTGGAACTCAGAGACCCAGCTGACTCTACCACCTAAGTTCTGGAACTAAAGGTATGGGTCATCATCCCAGCCAGCTTTTGTTTATGTATATTATTTCTTTTTTATTGCTAAATAGTACCTAACCCATTGAATACATTTTAGGTGACCATTTATCAGATGATGGGCAATAAACTGTGTATACTTCTTGGCAACTCTTTTTAAAAAAAAAAAAGATAGACTGAGTACTAACTTAGCTCAGCCGTAGAACACTTCCCTAACATGTACAAAGTCCAGGTTTGATGTCCAGCAGAGAAAGAGAAAGGGGGCAAACAAAGGGGAGACATAAAAGGGAAGAGAGAGAAGTGGGGAGCAGGGAAGGAGGTGGAGCTAAGGCGCCTCAAAGTGACCAAACTGAGAAAAGATTCTTATGTGGTTACTCCCGCCCTCTAGCTTTCCCCATCTTTGGGTTTTCAGTCCCCAAGCCAGGAAGGTCAAATACAGCCCTTCTCTTCCACTTTCCACATGTATTAGCAAATCTTACTAGCTAGCATCAAAATAGGTGCAGAACTGGTCACACTACTCCACCTTTGCTGCTACACTCCCTAATCCAGACCGACATCTTGTTTGGATTGCATCAACAGCTTCTGTTTCAGCTTCTGTCCTTGTTTTCTCCCACATATCAAGACAGCAACAAGAGGGGTAACACAAACCAGACCACAACATTCCTCACCCCAGAATCCCTAGGAGAATCCTATCTTAGTGAACGATTCCTCATAGTAGCCCCAGACCTCAGCAATACCAGTATTTCCTACCATCATCTTATGTGCTGTGAGCCAACTACATTGGTATAAAAACCTCTTCAAACCTGCTCAAACCATTACACTTAAGGATACCTAGGAGATTGTTCCAAGAAGCAAGACTTGATTCTCTTGTCTTATTTGTCTTTCTGCTTAATGATCACTTTATTACAAAGACCCTCTCACAGTCTTACACAGGAGGAAGTATCACCATCCTGTGACATTGGCTTTCTGTCTAGATCTTGCTTGGTTTTTCTTTTATAACGCTTTCTAACAACTGATTTATATGTTGGCACATTGTCTCTTTCCGCTTGCTTCAGCAGACAAGCATTCTATGAAGGCACAAGACTTGGACTTTTTGTTCCAGTGTTGTGATGCTAGCACCTGAAGAACACTGCCTGGCACACAGCAGGTGCTCTCCATCCAAGCAATGAATTTTAACAAAGCATTTATAGCTCATGAAACTAAGGGGCTTTTTTGGTAGAATCAAATATATAAGTTCAACAGGTAGCAGGCAAGAAACTCTGACATGCTAGCCAGCTTGCATTTAAGACAGCTGAACATCTTAGGACTTAGAACAAAATAACCATTTACTGAGAGCTAACAATGGGTCAGGTGCCATGGAAATAACTGTTAGTTCATTGATCATTTAAAGAAAATGTTCTACAAACAAAATGCAGCAACTCAGGTAAGCAAAATGTTTCACATAAAAGAACTGCTGGACTGAGTGCAACCAACCCACAGAAGCACAGAAAGTGACAGATCTTTGTTTTTGAGGCAGGTTTTTAAATTGGTTTGCTATGAAAGGAAGAGAAGAAAGGCAGGGCCCAGAATTATCAAAGATAAGGGAGGAGCTGAGATTTTTAAAAGATTTGTCTTTAATTATATATATGTCTGTGTGTGGGTATGTGTAGGTGTGTGCAGGTGTCTGAGGAGTCTGAGGAGGCCAGAGATGCTGGACTCCCCTTAGACTTTAAAAATTGAGTCTTAATCTTCTTTCTCTCATCATACCAACCTCAAATTATGAAACTGACTCAGAGAAGTAGAGAAGCAAACTAACAAAACCCTAGGCATTGACCCAGAAGTCATTTTTAGTGGCTTTCCTTATATTTCCTTATTTTCCTTATATACTTTCATCACATTTTAGAAAATGAAAATATTAATTAACCTAAAAAATATTTTTCTGAAAATAAGTACATAATTTAAGGAACTACCTACTACAGCCTTCTATGATTAACTTAGTCTGTAACTTTCTACAACAAGCAAAAGAAACAGGATATAGAAAGAGAAAGGGGGATGAAGAGAATCTTGATACAGTTTCCTCTGGGTCTGACATGTCTGTTTACATCATGGACAAGAGTAGCTATAGTAACAGACAGGAGACCATGGCTTGCCCTGTATTCATGGGCTGACATCAGGATTTTAGTTGGAGCCTTTTAACACTCCCTCTATAGAGGCTAGGGGTGGAAGCGTGCTCAACAGAGATTTCAACCAGTCTTTCATGACGTAGTAATAGTAATCTTAGAAATATTAATAGGTAAAAGAAGTTTCTTTGTCTTTTGTTGTAGTTTTCGGTTTTTTTGTTTTTTGTTTTTGTTTGTTTGGTTTGGTTTTGTTTTTTGAGACAAGATTTCTTTGTGTATCCCTGCCTATCTGTAACTCTCAGACAATCTGTAGAGCAGGCTGACCTGGAACTCACAGAGATATGCCTGCCTCTGCCTCCTGAGTACCACCACCACACCCAGCCCTATAAGTTTACTAAGAATGAATGAACTAGGGGGTGCAGGTGTCCAGGTGCGCGCGCGCGCGCACACACACACACACACACATATAAAATATACTTGGATCGTGCTCACCCTGACCTCTTTAACCCCGCCCCGCCTCCAGGCAAATCCTTTCTTTTCTCAACATGTAACCTTCCTACTTTTCACTCCATGTAAATTATTTAAAGAACATATAATTACAAGAGTAACTAGAGCTGGTAATCTATTTAATACATTCATAACAAAGCCCTGAGTTAATCCTCAAAAGTACAGAAGCAGGCATAGCATTCTTTTGTAATCCCAGCATTCAGGAATGGAGACAGTGGATCAGAGGGTCAAGGTTATCCTCCACAGCTACGGACTAAGGCCAGACTGGGATATGGGACTCTAGTCTCCAAAATCCCTTTAATCCCAGCACTTGGAGAACAGAAGCATGTGGATCTCTGAATTCGAGATCAGTCTGGTCTATATAGCCAGTTCTAGGACAGCAGGGGCTACTTATTGAGACTCTAAATGTCTCAACTAACAAACAAAAAAAGGTATTAAAATTTGTAAAGCTAGCCGGGGCAGTGGTGGCGCACGCCTTTAATTCTAGCACTTGGGAGGCAGAGGCAGGCGGATTTCTGAGTCACTGTAGGCCAGTCTGGTCTACAATGAGTTCTAGGGCATCCAGGAATATACAGAGAAACCCTGTCTCGAAAAACAAAAACAAAAAAACCCCAAAAAAACAAAAAACAAAATTTGTAAAGCTATATGTATATAACCTTTGAAGTCTCACTCTTTTCCTAGCTCACAAGAAAGGCCAGAAATGTTGCTAACAGCCAACCATGTCTTGACTTTGTTGTAGCCTACCCACAGTAAAGATTGCTTTGATCCTTTTGACTGGTTTTGAACTTTCCTGTTTCTAAGTGGGCCCCCTCTCTTCCCACTTACCGCTTGTATCTAAATCTATTTTAAACCATCTTCTTCCTTCCTCCCCACTCTGCCTCTCTCTCCAGCTTTAGAACTCACTGAACTCCTCCTGTTCCTTCAGACACCTAAGTGCTGCATCTACAGGCATGAGCCCAATGCCTGGCTAAACACCTTTCAAAACACCTCTAGAGAGATGGCTCAGTAGTTAAGAGCATATGCTGGTCCTGAAGAGGAAGGATAGAATCCCATTCCCAGCACCCACATCAGAAGCCCTAAAGAACCTCGAAACCCAACTCTAAGGGTTCCAACATTTCTCTGACCTTCTTACACACACACATAATTACAAAATATTTTAAAGCATTTAAATTTACAAACTAAAAATAATAAGACTACACAATATTCAGATAATACCCTGAATCAAATTCCTCAAATATTAACACATTATCCTATTTGTATTATATATCTCTCTGTCCTTTTACACACATACAAATACTGTTTTTGAGAAACTTGATAAGATTCAAGTTGTAGGTAATATGCCCTTTAACTCCAAATGCATCATTTAGTATATACTTCCTAAAAACAAGGTCTCTTACACAGCTATAATACATCAAAAATCAGGAAATTAACATTAGCACAATAATGTTATTCAAAGCCAGGGATACACAGTGAGACTCTGTCTCAAGAAAGAAAAGAAGGGGCCTGGTGTGGTAGCATATGACTTTAATCCTAGCACTTAGGAGGCAGAGGCAAGTGGATCTCTGTGAGTCCAAGGCCAGACTGACCTATATAGTGAGTGCCAGGAGCCAGAGCTTTGTAGTGAGACCATTGTGGGGGGGAGGGCGTGCAGGGGAGGAGGGAGATGGGAAGGGGGATAAGGAAAGGAGGAGGGAGGGGAATGGAGGGCAATGGCAGAGAGGGGAAAGAAGGAAAGGATAGAAAGGAAGAAAATGTTTGCCCATCACAACAAACAATGTTTACCTTTCTAGCAAACACATATGTAAAAGGGGCTGGAGACATGGCTTGGCAGTTAAGTGCACGGGCTTAAGTGCAGGGGACCTGGGTACGTGTTCACAACAATCTGTAACTCCAGTTCCAGGAACGGTGCCCTCTTCTGGGCTATGCAAATACCAAGCATGCAAATGTTACCATTTGCAAGCAAAACACTCATACACATAAAAATAAATAAAAGCTTTTTAAAAAGAAGTAATAAGCCAGGCCTAGGGCCAGCAAGAAGGCTCAACTGGTAAAAACACTTGTACTCAAGCTTCAAAATCTGAGTTCAATCCCCTGAACCCACACAGCAGAGCAAGGGTTATACTCTAATCTGCACATACACTCACTTCTTTTATCCCAGCAGAGACAGAGGCATTGAGGCCAGCCTGATCTACATAGTGAGTTCCAGAACAGTCAAGACTATACAGAGACCCTGTCTCAAAAAGATAAATAGAAAATAGATAGATAAACAGATACAGACAGACAGACAGATGGATAGATACATAGATGCATGATTGATAGGTATAGATACATAGATACTTAAAATTTAAAAATCAGTCCCAATGTCACAGAACTAATAATACCAGCTACTCAGGTGGCTAAAGCAGGAGGAACCCAAGTTCAAGGCCTGTTCTACAGAGCTCTAAGGCAGTGCAGGCTATGGAGAGAGATTCTGTTTCAAAACTAAAAGATACAAAAAGGGCTAGGATTGTATCTCAGTGGTACATGGGCTTCCTTGGTATGTGTGAAGCCCTGGATTCAAACAACGAGATAAAAATGAATAAACAAATAAGTACATAAGTTCTATGGTTACTATCTCTAGGCTTAAGCAAATTAGACATTTCATTAACCTCAATTCATTTACAAACTAGGGATACTGTGCGCTGCATATACCTTGTACCCTAAGGTTCATGCACTGAAAACACAACTCCCAATGTAAAAAGGCCAGCTGGAAGGTAGCCAGCCACCACCTATGAAAAGACTAATGTTGGTCTATGGGAATGCATCAGTGTCATAGGACAGAATCTGTTTTTGCAAAAGGCTGTTTGTTATGAAAGGGTCAAGGCTGAACGTCACATCTTGCTGGAACTTGTGCCCCTTTCTGCAGGAGGCTGGTTCCTTTTCCACTTCACCATGTTGTACCACAGTCACACAAGCCCTCTCCACAACTCTGCATCAATGTTTAGATATCATCAGCTACCAGAATTGAATACATAAATAACTGTTCATAAGTCCGCTATACAACACATGAATGACAGGGATTCACTTGCCTTTACAGAACACAACAAAACCAAGTGCCAGCGGCATATTATTAATTTCCCCAGCCAAAAAACACATCTAAAATTAAGAGTACTAGAGTGACTGCCTCTGTGTTTATGAAAAATAGTAGCACAACAAAAACTTAAGCTAACGAATAAACCTGGCAAGGAATAACGTGAACTCTCTACAAACAAGACAACATAACTGTGTGTTTTGTCTCTAAAGAAGACTAGAAGGTTCTTAAGGCTCCCTTAAAGAAATATTCCCTGGGCTAGCACGTGGTTCAACTGATAAAAGCATTTACAAGCCTGGTAAGTGGTGGAGGAATAACCTACTCTGAAGGCTGCCTTCTGACCACCACACCTGAGCCATGGAGCATGTGCACACCCACATAGAACATATGCACACACAGTAATAATAAAATTTAAGAAGCACTGGGGAATATAAAATATCCAATTTGATACAATGCTCCCCAAAATCCATCCCACTTCAATGTTTTAGATTAAATTCTCAGATACTCTGTAACCTACAAAATAGGTAACTACATTAAGCAACTCCTAAATCCAGACTACTGGGATTTAAGGAAACATGAAGGCAGACCTCTAAAACCATGACCGACCATACATGATTTCCTACTAAAACCTCTACTTCCCTGAGATAATTGCTCTAAAAATAACTGTCACTCTGTGAATTATATTCTGAGTAAAGGAAGTAAGAAGAGTCAATTATAAAGCTAGATAATATACAAACAGCCTGGTGGTACAGATCTGGAGTGGTAATATGTACATAGGATCATCATTTGTCCAGGGAAAGGAGGTGCATATGTAAGAGGGTGGAAGAGTGCATGAACGCAGGGTGTGTGAAGTCAACTGTGTGTAAAGACAGGAGTACACAAGAACTCTGTCTCTTACATAGCTTCCTATGTATGTAGTTTTATAAGTAAGTGTGTAAGTAGTTTAGTATGAAACTAAACTCTTTAAAAAATCTATTTTAAAAGTCTACAGAAAGTAACTTAAAACAGACAAGACGCAAACTCTAAGAAACAAATCCCAGTATAAAAAGAAAATATCATGGATTGAAACTACATTTTCTTGAGATAATTGTTAAGTTTTCAGTTCAAAAGAGACGTTACGGTAAGCTCTCCTTTTGGGTAAGAAGTTTAATTAGAAAAGTTATTGGTGGGCATGGGGGTGTTACACCTTTAATCCCAGCAACATTCAAGAGACAGAGGAAAGCCAGGACTGCACAGCAGGACTGACTGTCAGAAACAAATAGAAACATGTTAGGCATTTAAAGAAATAGAAAAGTTAACAGACATGTAGGCGTATAGAAAGCCACTTGGTGGAGCTCTGAGGAGTACTCAGGACAAGGCAGAGTTGGTGATCCCTTCTTTAAAGATCTAGGAGCAAGAGGTAAAGTTTCACAGCAAGGACCTGCAGCCAAACAGTGCCTGATTCCTAGGTGGCAAGAAAAGGAGGGAATTCCAAGGAAGGCAAGTGCACCTCTGAGGCCTGGAGTGGGGCAAGGAAGAGGAGAAGCACACCTAATTAAGGGATCCTCATTATAAGGGAGGAGGAGGATGTGCTGCCACTGGGATCTTTCCAATGTCTCTGACTCTGGCAACCTGGCCTAGAAGCTGCTCTGGTAAAGGGAGAATGGCACCTGTCATTCTGGAATCCAAGCCCCTGTGGAGTCTGTTTACCGTCCTGCCGCTCACTGTAGCAGCTGGGATCTATAAAGATGGAGCTCTAACCTGAGCAGCAACCCATCTCATGTTCAAACAGTTGCTAACTAATAGCAAGGCATAAAGGATAAACAGAAGGCAGTGGCCTAAAGCCTGCAACTGTCTCATCGACCTGGAAACACAAAGACTACCATTCAGACTGTTAGGGAAGAGGAGCCTTGGCCTAAGCTTTTCAAAAACACAAGGAAAAAAATCACAAAGAGTAAACAAAAAGACCAGCCGACCTAGAAATAACACCACTACCCACCTTCTATACTAAAACTAAAATCACTCAAGGAAACACTATCACACAAAGCCTCTAGATAGCCCTGCCCAACAGATGTCCAAATTGCTGGAGACATCATCTCTACCATGCAGCTGAATGTGCTGGTCACTTCAGATGTGACTAATGTAGCTGAGGCCATGGCTCAGCTTCTGTCATTTCAAAGAATATCAATTAGTTCATACCTACTACACAGCATCAGACACTACCGGCTACCATACTAAATAAACAGCACAATTCAGGAACATTTCATGCCCACAGTCCAGCATTAACACTCTCAGTGAGGTAGGAAACACAATTCAATGCCAAAATCCAGAGGGAAGAAAACAACAGAAGCCTCCTACAGTCACAGAGCTACTGAGATTATAAAACATGCACTTTAAAACATTTAAGAAAACAGATAAAACAAGAGACTGTCACCAGAAAAAATTCCAACCTATTTTTTTAAAAAACACACAAATTCACGGGGCTGGAGAGCTAAGTCAGTGGTTAAGAACATCTGTCTCCTGCATAGGACCTGGATTCAGTTCTCAGTTCCCATTTGGTGGCTCAGAAACATCCATCCTAACCCTAATTTGAGGAGATCTAGTGTCCTCCTCTGACCTCCACATGACACATGTACATACATGCAGGTAAAGCACAATACACATAAAATAAGCTATCAAAAGAAACTTAAAAAACATTGTTTTAAAAGAAATCAAGAGTATCAGGAGATGGTGGCATATGCCTTTAATGCCAGCACTTGGGAGGCAGAGGCAGGTGGATCTCAGGTGGATCTCTGTGGATTTAAGGCCAGTCCAGGATAGCCAGAGTGAGTTCAAGGCCAGCCTGGACTACAGGGCTACACAGGAAAATGGTGGGGAGAGAGAGAGAGGGAGAGGGAGAGGGAGAGGGAGAGGGAGAGGGAGAGGGAGAGGGAGAGGGAGAGGGAGAGGGAGAGAGAGAGAGAGAGAGAGAGAGAGAGAGAGAGAGAGAGAGAGAGAGGAAAAGAAAACCACCCCCCCAAAAAAAAACCAAAAACCCAGATAAAAGTTACTCCATAAAGTAGAGAGACTATGGAGTTTGTTAACAAACATAGCAGGAGTCGTTCTATGGTGCATTCACATTGTAACAATGCTGCATGCTCCATTATTTAAAAAAAAAAAGGATGCAGGGATGCAGGGATGCAGAGTGCCGAGCTGAGCTAAGAGCACTTGTTATTCTTAATGACTGAGGTTTCATTCCCAGCACCTATACTGTGCCAAAGGATCTGGCATCTTCTAGTCCTTTTCTGGCCTCCAAGGATACTGCATGCACATGCTGCACTAACACACATGCAGGCAAAATAAATATAGAACACAAAAATAAATATAGAAAAGGAAAAAAAAACCCTGAATGCATTAATCCAGGATAGACACTGCACACCTGTACTTAGGAGGCCAAGGCGCTGGAGGAAATGAACTGAGTTCAATCCCTGCCTGGGCTACACAATGATTCCCAGGCCAGATAAGGCTAACAAGACCCTGTCTCAAATAAATACAGATAGGTAAATGGCCACGAAAATTCAACTACGTTATACCAACTGATTTGGCACTGAAGAACTGCAGCAGTACACGTGTCAGAAGTAAGTCATCAAGAAATAAGCTCAGGACACTCCCTGTCACCACATCACTGTTCTTGCAAAGCTCCACCCCTCTGTGTAGCTTCTATGTATAAAGTGCATGCAGTGTCCCAACACATTAGTGGTCGACCTGCATTATTGATTCATCTTCACAGCAACCTTTGAAGTAGCTATTAACATTTTCAAGATGAGTAAACTGAGGCTCAGAAAGGAGGTGACTTGCTACAGGTGACACAGTAAGTAAAGAACCAGAATCATAAGTGTGTGAGTTAATACAGTAACATAACTTCCTGTGCTTAGCCCATCAAGCCTACGCTCTTGTTCTGTTTCATGACTTAAATTCCACCCTTGTCCAAAAACAGGATATTTAATTCCTCATGAACTAAGACAATAAATTATTAAAACATAGCATTAATACATTATTAGAATATAGTTACATTCCTTTATAACCCTAAATTTGACAACAGTTTCTTAAATTTTAAGCCCCAAGCATGGACAACAAAAGAAAAAATAGAAAACTACACTTTGTTAAAACAAACAATTTTGTACAAAGGTGGCTAGAGAGAGACTAGAGACATGGTTCAGTGGTTAAGAGCCTTCTTGCTCTTCCAGAGGACCTGAGTTCACACAGGGTGGCTCACAACCATCTATAACTCCAGCTCCAGGAGTTACATGCCCTCTTTTAGTCTCCATGAGCAAGCCATGAAGAGCAAGCCAATAAGCAGCAGCATTCCTCCATAGACTCACCATCAACACCTGCCTCCAGTTCCTTGCCTTGAGTTCCTGACAAGCCTTCCTTCAGTGATGGGCTATGATGTGGAAGTGTAATAAAGTGCTTCTTTCAGCCATGGTGTTTTATCATAGCAATAGAAATCCAAATCCTAACTAATACACACATAAAATAAACTCGTGTGTGTGTGTGTGTGTGTTAAAGAAAAATTACAGTGCAGAGGTCCAGACCAGAACAAAAACAAAACACAGAAAAAGGTGTGGCAAATTTACATGCAGGAATATATCAGAGTTAAATCAATACGATCTGGTCACACAGCAACTACATAAGCAGTAGGGAAAAGAGACACCAAAGAACTGCTTCTCAACGGAGTGTGATGGCACACACCTTTATGCCCAGCACTCCATCATTGTTGTTCAACAAATGTGAATCTCAACTTCCTGTTCATAAAATGCAGTTGATGTTGCTATTTTTTAGCTATGCCAAGGGCCAAGGGTAAACCCTTTAGCATAGTGATGAGGACAAAGCAGTCAAAAAATGTCATTATGTTATATTCTTATTCCCCACACTTAAAAAAAGTACCTACACAAAACACATAAAACATATCTATACTTTCAATGTTGTAAAAAGCAGCTAAACCATTTCAAATTTTGTGAGTTTGTCTACTGAACCAACTAATGTGAAAATACCTTGTAAAGAAAGGTATTTTCTTCTTTAAAAAAAAAAACAAAAAACTTGTAGGCAAGGAAGAGAAGAGAAGGGGATGAAAGGGTCTAGTGCATCCCAGAGCTTTAAGTTTGCAGCTGGTTGATTCTCCCACATCCCCTTCTTGGATGCTGAGATTACAGCGGCCAATACATACAACTTGGGGACCAAACTTAAGGCTTCCTGCATGCCAGGCGAGTATTCTACAAAAGGCCACCTTCGTGTTATGATTATAAACACTGAACAATGTAATATTTACTACATTCTTGCTAGCTTTTAAAATTTTTCGTGTGGTTAAAGAAATGGCTTAGCAATTCAGAGTGCTTTTCCTCCTCTTGCAGAAGATCTGACTGAGTTCAGTCCCCAACTCCCTAGCTCACAACTACCACCTATAAATGCTAGCTCCAGATCTGATAGCTCTGCTCTATGCAAGCACCTGCATTCATATGCACATACTCAGACACAGATACAGAATTTTTTTAAATACAATCTTTTAAAAAATTTTTGTAATTTAAAAACAAAGTGAAATGATTTTTAATTTTAGAGAAATAGATACAATTTTGTAAATCAGGGCTTTCACAAAAGCTGTATTTTTTTCTATTTAATGTCCAAGTTTAGCACATATTGGAGTCTGTCTAAGTAATACAATCTCACCTCACCAGCTGACACCTAAATTATTCACCAGCACAGAACTGGCACTCTTCCATGGTAACACACTTGTTAATAACATTTAGGGAACTAAATTCCAGCCACTGGAAGATGCTGAAGACAGAGAAATAAATAGGCATATATGCTTTCAGGTGTGAGAGACAGTTATCTAACCCATGTCCTCATGACAGTCCACTGCCATTGTACATCCGTGAGGGTAGATGTTCCTTTCCAATAGTGCTACAGAAGCCTATGGGAGATACTGACAGCCTTTGAAATCATAAACTTTTATTGACTTGAATTAAAGGCCATCATGAAAGTCTTCTTTTAACCTATGAGTGACTGTAAGAGGTACACGTAATTTTAGCACACAGCCTTTCAAGCCTGAGAGAACTTGACTAGTCAATCTAGCTTACGGACATTATGTTTATTCTGTATTTTACAGCTACCATGTGCAGAATTAAACAGCTGTGATGAAGCTTTAAAAATGCTTTTGACATATGCCTAAATAGAGCCATTGAGCATTTAGACAGCAAAGCTTTGTTCACTAGTCCACACCTACAGGACAAGAGGGCAGTATAGTCCCTTTACCTATCTATGTAGAAGTGTATGGTTAAATAGCCTCCTCACTTATAAAGTCAATGACAGAAATTAAAATTCAGAGTTTCCAGTGTCCTGGTTCTTGCACCAACTCTATTATTTATTCATCGTCATCCTCTTCCTTTTCTTCCTCCTCCTTTTTCTGGTTACTAATATTTTTTGAATCATATACAAAAAACTGTCATTATATAAAAATAATTCAAGAATCAGACAAGAGTTATGTGTGAATATGAAGCATGAACATACAACAAGTGGAAGATCACATGAGGAGGATATTACTTTTTGTTTCATCTAAGGAAAAATCTAATACTCAATATGTGCATTAATTCAAATGCTCCTTTCAAATGATCATTATTTTAGGACATGGTCAATTCTCCTTCTTTCTATGGCTTTTAGTACCTTAGGTACAATACTAAAAGAGCTATTATCTGAAATATTTTCCATGGCACAGACCCCAAAGGCAGTGCTCTAAGTAAGCAAGGTACAAATAATGTACTAACACTTCAATATTTTTAGAAAAAAATAAAATGTATATACTGAATCTGCTCACTCACCAGTATTCTTATGGTAAACAAGTACACTTATGTTACATGAATGAACACAGAATATGTTCAATTTCTGCTTATTAGAAGAGGACATTTTAACAATGAGAGATGCCTAGAAACCAAGAGCTCACTCAACATCGCTTTCCTTAGAAAAATGAGTCCAACCCCAGTTCAACAGTAAGAGAGCGCTTCACGGCTATCAGAATAGAAGAAAGAGGTCTGGAGAGATGGCTCAGCAGACAAGAGCGCTACCTGCTCTTCCAGAGGACCCAGCTTCCATTCCCTGCACCCACATGCTGGCTCACAACCATCTCTAATTCCAGCTCCAGGCCATCCAATCTTCTTTCGGCCTCCTTGGCACCAGGTACACACCAGGTACACAGATATGCATATAAGCTAAACACCTGTCTTAGCTGGGGTTTTTTTTACTACTGTGAACAAATACCATGACCAAGGCGAGTCTCATAAAGGATATTTAATTGGGGCTGCCTTACAGGTTCAGAGATTGAGTCCAGTATCATCAAGGCAGGAACATGGCAGCATCCTGGCAGGCATGGAGCAGGAGGAACTGAGAGTTCTACATCTTCATCTGAAGGCTGCTGGTGGAAGACTCACTTCCAGGCAGCTAGGGTGAGGGTCTTAAGCCCACACCCACAGTAACACACCTACTCCAACAAGGTCGAACCTCCTAATAGTGCCACTCCCTGGGCCAAGCATGTATAAACCATCACAACACCCAAAACATAAAATAATAAATTTTAAAATGTTTTTAAAGATTGAAAAAGAAAAGGGGGGGGGGAAGAACCATCAGGGATGTGGAAAAGTTGGGTTCCAGATATATACTATTAAAACTGTGAAATGCTATTGGAAACATAGAGGATCTTCAAAGAATTCAAAATGGAATCATAATATAAGCCCAGCAACTAAAGGAGTCGTCTTGAGGAGACAGCTGCCTATTATGTTCACTGCAACTACTCAGATGAGCTTTCAGGGGGGTCTGAGTGACAGCATGAGACGGAGAAGTGGTTACTAGCAGTTGAGATAATGGGGTACTGTCCAAAGAACATATCTGAGATGTGCAAGATGAAAATGCCCGAAAGACCCGTCACAGCGATGAGACTGTATTTAATACTATAAAGGTTGGATGAGACCTATCTACTTTTACATCAGGTAAAATTAAGAACTATTTCCCAAAATAGGCTGACAACCTCCAAGACCACATGGTGGGAGAAGATCCAGCACCTACAAGTTGTCCTCTGACCTCCACACTCACACTGTGGCACAGCATGGACCCAATAAACAAATACATGTAGTGAGTAATAGTAGAAATTAATCATAATTTCTATACTGGACATGGTTGCTCATGTTTGTAATCACAGCACTACAGTGCTAAGGGAGGAGGATCACTGAGAGTTCAAGGCCAGCCTCGGCTACATAGCAAAAACAAGTCTCAAAAACCTAAATTAAATTTTTAAAAGTGAATAATATTATTAAGATATTAGCACAAAAGCACTGGAGAGATGGCTCCATGGCTAAGAGCATAGGCTCTTGCAAAAACCGTGGGCTCAATTCCCATCACCCATATGGTAACACACAACCATCTGTAACCACAGTGCATGTACGTACATGCAAGCAGACCATCCATACACAGTAAGTTAAATAAATAAAAATCTAAATAAGAAATCCCCATTAGTTCTGTTTAAAAAATAAAGGATGTATGCCCATATCACCTTTAATCCCAGCTCTTGGGATCCCAGCAGAGGCAGGCAGATCTCTGTGTTTGAGGCCAGCCTTGTCTACAGAGTTAGTTCCAGGACAGCCAGGGCTACACAGAAAAATCATGTCTCAAAAAAAATTAATTAATTAAAAATAAATATTAAAAATGTGAGCTCAATAAGGCAATATGTTTACAAATGTAGTCTTCGGGTTTTCCTAACACACAGGGACAATACTGACCAAGGGTGTCCAGGACATATATATATGTACATATATAGAAAAGAATTTTTGTGAAAATAATTCCAAACTGTAATTTTTAGAAATATCAACTTGAGGACAGCAAGATAGTAAAGGTACAGAAAGATGCCTAGACATTACATAATATAACCCTCACCTGCTAGCCATGCCTCCCAAATTCAAAGCAAGTAGTATCAATCAGAAGGTCTAAAATTAGCTGGGCAAGGTAGAGGAGCATGTCTCCAATCTCAGTACTCAAGAGATGGAGGGAATTCGTTTAGGAGTTCAAGCTTCAGTTACACAGTAAGGCAAAAAACAGCCTGGGCTATATAAGATTGTTTAAAGCCATCAAAAAATAGCTGTCCCTTAGGTGGGTAGAAAATTCCTAATATAAACTTTATAAATATGTCTGTTTATAATTCTAAAGCTTTAAATAGTAACAAAGATGGGTGTAGTAACTTATGCCTTTAATCCCAACATTCCAGAGGCAGGGCAGGTGGATCTCTATTCATTCATAGTGACATCCAGGAGAGCCAGAATTATATAGAGACTCTATCACAAAACAAGCAAACAAAGCAGAATGAAACTCAAGGTGTCAGAACTAGATAGACCAGTATGTATTGGCAGCTTTACTATATAAACCTTTAGAAATGTAGAGCAGAGATACATGTCATGTATCTTCTAGTTTGACCATGAGAAGGCTCTGACACTCTCCTATCAATACATACACTTGCATTAGCATACAGATCTTATTTGCTAAATAACCATTCTCAAAAGAAAAAAATGAAGTGGGGGGGTTTAATGGGGGGGGGGTTTAATCCCAGCAATTGGGAGACAAGAGAAGCAGATTTCTGTGAGTTTGAGGCCAACCTGGTCTACAGAGCTAGTTCCAGAACAGCACAGAGAAACCGTCTTAGAAAGAAAGGAAGGAAGGGAAGGAGGTACGGAGGGAGGGAGGGGAGACCTACAGAAAAGGCAATCCCGGGGCTGGGGCTACTGAGTATAAGACAAGTCAGAACATCTTATGCCAGAAAGCAAGCACCTAAGGAAGGCTGAGGTCACAGCACAGAGGCAGGGGCAAGTATAAAGGGACTTTCTTCCGCTGAGCAATCTGAAATGATTTGCACAGGATGAGTGGCCGAGATGAGAGAATGGCTGGGAAGCTCTGGGACCCGCAGGCCTGGAGCGGGCAGTGCAGCAGGAGAGTCAACAAGAGGCCTCACCTCGGTAGAGGCAGTGACTGGAACTTGTTTTCTAACCGGCCGTATATGCTCTCTATCACACATACGCATGCGCAAACACAAGAACAAATTTAAATTTTTAAACAGGTAAAATAAGTTCATCAAAATCTATACTTAAGGAATGTCTACAAATTATTATTGTTGTTGTTGTTGTGCAAATGATGTGCTAGTGGGCATGCATATGCTGGTCAAATGACAACTTTCAGGAATCTAGTCTCCAGCTTTTCCCTGAGTTCAAGGTTTTGAACTCAGGCTGGCAAGTACCTACCTACTGAGCCATCCTGCTGGCCCAAAAATATCCTTGTAATCTAGGAGTACACTGAACTACTTAGGGCCAAAGGGGCTCTGTATCTGAAACTGCGTGAGTGAGTGAGTGAGTGAGTGAGTGAGTGAGTGAGTGAGTGAGAGTGAGAGAGAGAGAGAGTGTGTGTGTGTGTGTGTACACAAAAAATATGCAAAGGAAAACTAAGAAGGTAAAAAGTTAGTATTTTATATATCTAAAACTATTTCAAACTAAAAAAATTAAAATTGAAAAAAGTATAAAAGAATAAAAATGCGCTCTCTATTAAGTTCCCCCACTTTCTGCTGTCCAGCTGCTCATCATGCTGGTCAGGCTGGGCAGTCTTTGTGCTAGTCAGGGCACCCCGTATGCACAATGCACCCCACTTTAGAGGCACTAAGTGTTTTAGGAAAAGGCTCTAATCAGGGACAATTCTATTCTTTTCACTGGTAACCTGAACTCACCGCTAGCACTAGGGATCCGTGCTTCTACTGAAGCATGCTCTAACATGGACCAGCCTTGGTTGGGACAGGAAGATGAGAAGGCTGGAGAACAATGGTGGGGTGTGTGTGCTGGGTACATAAGCATTCTAAAATTGATTAATCAACTTACAACTACGACTATAGTCAAAGTTATGGAATTGTATGCTTTAACTGAATTAAGCTCAAGAACAGCCCAGGCTACAGAGTGATTCTTAGGTCGTTCTAGACTTATAGAGTAAGTCTTTCTCCTCCTGCTCCCTAACCCCCAAGTTGAGAAAAAGAGGTGAGAAGCAAAGTAGAATAAAAATGCTTTGAAAACAAAAATGAAATGGTGCAGAAGCACATTAGTCTATTCTAAAGCAACCTACCTGGGTTTGGGGGTACACACCTAGCACTTACGAGTCAGAGGCAGGGCAGTGACACGTTTATATGGCCAGACTAGTCTATATAGAATGTACCCGGGCCTACATAGTAAGAACCTGACTCAAAAGAAAAAAAATCAATAAATAAAGTAACCTATATAAAGTATCAATCACAACAGGTCTTTCTATATACCTTAATTTTATTAGAGGAACGTTACCTTTGATACTTCTGGGTGCAAAAAGAAATGCTATGTGAGTGTGCCCTAAAGAAGAGATGCTGTCTCACTATTCATCACTCCCCCTTTCTGTACTATCACAGGAATAACAAGGAGCCTCCTGCTCCACCATGGTTGAGGCTAGAACCACAGCTGGGTGAGTGGTCTCACCGCGTTATACCCTCATTCCTACAGAGCATGTACTACTTCAATGGCAATTACCAAGTCATAGCACAGCAACATGTATTTCCTTCTAAGCAGGTTACTTTATAGCCCACTTTCCTGTCTCTGCTCTGAAATAGCTGAGACCCACAGGCTAAAATTCTATATTTAAAAAAAAAAATAAAAGGACGTCATGACCTGAATATTGCCACCACACCTCATAAATACAGCACCTTCTGCTGCTAAAGCTTTCCACATTCAAAAGCCCTACGTGTTCCTGACAGAAACCACACTCAGGCAGCTGAATTTAGAACATGCTGACCTTGAGCAAATCAATGCCCTTAGCATGTACTCTGGCTTCCATCACTGCAGGAGCTAGACAGCCTCACCATCTATAGTAGTCAACAAGCTCTGGCCGCTGCCCCTGTCTATTTTAAGATATCCCTACTACATTTGTGTTGCAGTTTAAACGGGTAACACATGAATCTGTGTCTAAATCAATCCTTTACCTTAAAAACTAGGATATACATATATTATCCGCATCTTAAAATATTTATTATACTACCATTTAATCACGCAGAATCTTTTAAACAGAAAAATCAAGTATAATCCAATTTCTAAGTAACCCTGTCATAAGCTAAGACAGAAGCAGCAGGGTTCCAAAAATGATGTGCAAATTCTGAAATAAAGTAATAGTTAGCTACCATTTTCATATAAAAATAGACCAGACTCAGTACAACCTAATTAAGAACTACACTGCATTTCTGCTAATCTATCTCAATATTTACTAACTATTCTACCTTTTAAATCTGCCATCAAGTTCATTTTCAGTACTTTATGAATGTATAATCATCCAAAACATAAACATGAGCTTTTATTTATTGAAATACAAACTTCTGGTATTTTTTTAAAACTCTCAACACACAGAACCTGTGACTAATCTTAGCTCTGTACAGCTTCTAAAAACCAGGTAAATATTAATCCGAACTCAGAATAAAAGTTATACTTAGCAATTATTCAGAATTTTCTTCCTTTCTTAACATAAAAGGCTAATGTTTATGCCAAGACCTAATGCTAGAAAACAGGATTATATTTAGGTTGCTTTTTAAAGATTCTCTTCTGAAACATTAATATCCAATAGAAATTCATTCTCGAGTATGAAATGTTTCTGCTTACTCTCCTCCCAAACATTTCAGTCATAAAAAGGAGACTAGATATCACATAGCACAGAATCTGACATGGAAATAGTGCAGGACCCAAATATAATGAAGTCACTTACTAACGAGTGAACTAAATATAGGGCGCAAGCAGCTGGAGCTGGAGTTTACATAATATGCTAGCTGGCTACTGAAAGCTCGGAGCCCACAGTCTGTGACAGAAAGGACCGGAGTCGGGAAAGCACTAGTTTTTCTATGCAACTGAATAAGATTTCAAAATCTTTTTTCCAGAGAAAAAAAAAATCAGCTAAAGTTGAATCTTACATTTCAATGAACTAAAAAAGGACAGAGTAGTTAGGAGGACAGAGGATCAAGTAAATCTAAGTTTATGAAATAGCAAAGCATCCACCTATTGAAAAGGAGGCTTTAGTGCCATTTTGGGTGTGCCTTTTCATTGTGTGTGTGTGTGTGTGTGTGTGTGTGTGTGTGTGTGTGTGTGTTTTGAGACAGGGTTCCACTGTGTGGCCTTGGCTGGCCCATCTGCTTCTGTCTCCCCAGTGGATTAAAGATGTGTACCTCCAAATCCCACATCTAAACAGTTTTAAAAATGGTATTCAGCAACTCTAATACTAGACATAATACAATCCAAAATATACTAACAATATATCAGACTCATTTCCTAATGTTTATGTCAATAAGCTTAATTATGACAGAGTTACATGAATTTCTTCTGGTAACCTATTAGTATAGCTAGGCACACAGAGTTGCTTTCTGTAGAAGCTGACTGACTGACTTCTTCTTATCTATGCAGAGTATTACAGCATGTTTACAGAAGACTAATCAGGAAAACCAAAAGTAGTACAAAGGCAGATGTGACACCCCAAAACAGCTACCCCCTTGTCGGGGCAAAGTTTATAACCCTCCTATTGTAGCAACCCCTGACCACAGCCTACATTTCCATCTACTTAGTGACTTGTGAAAAAGCACTCCTCTTTCAGTACTGCTCCTGTACCTGCCCCCACTGTGCTGAAGAACACGGCACTCTAGACTACACCAAGAACAGCTCAGCGTTCACGTGAAATGCAAACAACATATTCCCCAACTTAGGAATTGGGGATTCAAATTATGAACTCAAAGACATTTTCATGCTCACAGAGGAACCTTACTAAGCATTAGCTAGCGACTAAGACTATAGTATAAGACTAGCATTGCCTGAGGACTGCTTTGTCTGTCCTCAATGGGAAAGGATGAGCCTAATCCTGTAGAGACTCGATGGGCCAGGGAAGGGGGATGCTCAGAGGGTGAAAAGGGGAGGGGCTGAAGAACTCTGGGAGGGGGAACAGGGAGGCAGAGCAGCATTTGGAATGCAAATAAATAAAATAACTAATTTAAAAAATTAATAAAGATCTCACTATTATGTAATAAAAAAGTATCAATAAAACAAAACGGAATGATATTCTGCTAAAAAAAAAAAAGACTAGCATTACACTAAATCTTGAAGGAACCTCTATTAGTAGCTGCATAGAAATTATTTCTGTCTTCAAATTTTCCCCCACATAACACCAACACTAAGATATCATTACTTATAGCATATAGATTGAAAAATTCATTGCAGCTATGTACATACATGTAAATCTTAATGTCATTAATCAGAATAATGGTCTGAACTACAAATTTTTCTAAATGTTATTATATGAGATTATGTCTTTATTAAATTACTTCACCAAGACTAGAGAGATGGCTCAGTAGGTAAAGGCATTTGTCACAAAGTCTGATGACCTGGGTTCAATCCCAAGGACCCACATGGTAGAGGGAAACCAGACTCCCACAAGTTATCCTCAGACTTGCACATGTTCACCATGGCGTGTATGCACACACACACACACACACACACACACACACACACAAACATACACACACATGCACAAGTGCACAATAAATAAGTGTAAAATAAATAAATGTAAAAAAATGAAAATGAATGTACAAATGTAAAAAACAAAACTTTAAAAATTAAGAATTACTTCTTCCAAGCACTGAAATGCTCCAAGAAATACACAGAAACTACTTTCAAAAACACTTTGCAACATTTAAAAGACTTGTGTTTCATATTATTTGTGCATTATTCTCTATCTCCCATTAATAACAAAAATAACCAGACATCTCCAGGTGGTGGTAGCCCACACCTTTAGTCCTAACTCCTCAGAGGCAGAGGCAAGCAGATCTGAGTTTGAGGCCTCCTGATCTATAGAGTGAGCTCCAGGATAGCCAGGGCTACACAGAGAGACCCTGTCTCAAAAAAGTCAAAAAACAGCTATCTTTAGCATAGAACTAATAGAGATTTCTATTGTCCTTAAGTAATTTTATGCCTGGATTTTCACATCTTTTACAACCTCAAACCTAAAGATCTCATTGATTTCCTTATTTAACCGAAAAAGCAGTCTCTCTCATCACATACACATTATCAAATTTCACTTAGCAGAAGTCAGCATGTTAGGTAGCCAAAGCCTAAGGCTGCCTACCTGTAGTAGCGAGACTGTAGATACGTCGAGCAAACAGTCTTTGATACATGGCTGGCCGATCCAAAGTCGATCACTTTAACCCTGTATGGCTGTCGAACAGGATCCACCAACATAATATTCTCTGGTTTGAGGTCAGCATGAATTAAACCAAGACTTTTTAATTTCTTCAGTGCAGTGGCCACTTGCTGAAGAACTGGCCGGATAACCTTCAGAGGCAGGGGACTGAACTTATTCTGTTTCAGGAAGTCATACAGGTTCTGTTCCAGCATCTCAAAGACTAGGCAGGTGTGGTTGCGGTGCTGGAAGCACTCATAGGCTCGCACAAAGTTATACTCGTCGGCGTTCTCAGTGCTGAGCCTAGCTAAGATGCTCACTTCTATCTGCCCCTGACGTGCATACGAAGGGTGATTCTTCAAAATTTTAATGGCTACAATTTCATTTGTCCCTCTCTTCCAGCATTTGACAACCTGGCCAAAAGTGCCACGACCAAGAAAATCCAGGACTTCATACGTGTTTTTCATAGAGCATAAGACTTCATGCTGCACTAACTGATAGTCACCTTCCCCGCTGGTGCAGTTCTGTTTCGATCCTGTGGTCGCTGTCACAACTGTCACTGGGTTTCCCATGTTGGTTTGCAACATTGCAGGAAGTATGGACAGTTCATCGACAATCTGCATCGCGCCGCTGTGATTATCCAACTCCTCACTCTTGCGTTTTAACCCGCATCGCTGGGGACCCTCTAGGAAATGTAACCTGTTCCTCCACACCACGGCCCGCGGTGCCTCTACTCCAGCCTGCTGCGCCTGAGCTGCTATGACCTTTGTAGCACCTGCAGTGTCTTTGACAACAATGGCACCTGCCTGCAATGAAAAGCTGTGTCCTCGAGGTTTGGTAAATGGTCTCTTTGTTTGGAAAGCACTACCCTTCGTGGAAGGATGAGAATTTCCAAAGTTTCTACCATTCACATGGATCTGAGGATAGGTTCTTTCCTGGAAAACAAAACCGCTTGGCTCTACTTTGAGTTTCTTCACACTACAAAAGGCACTTGACTGAGTTTGATAAACATACGGTGGGTAGACCAAGACTTGTGAGGCCATACCTGCAAAAGAAAAAAGGAAATAAAAGTCAGTCAGAAAACCAAGTTTTACCTCAACTTTAAAATGTAGGAATAAAACTTTCAGAGTAAAATTCATAAGAAGCTAAAATAATAATTTTAAAATTCCATTTAGATTTTTTTCCCCTGGGAGGAGGTAAGATCTCCAATAACTCGACATTAGTTCTTCAGTATTTTAGTAATTTGGAGAAATACTTAGTCAACATCTAAATAGCCAGGATGTGCAATAGAAACTGTGCTAACCATTTTCCCTGTGAAAGGAAAAGTACAACTCCCTAAATAAGTGGCACACATGTGGCAAAAATATTCTCTCATCAAACTAATTTATGAACCAGCAGCTCGGGAGGCAGTTCATCAGTGGGAACACTTGCTGCACACGCGTGAGGGCCAATGTTCAGCACCCAGCAACTTGGCAGAGCTAGCTATGGTCCCTCGCATCCCGGTAACTCCAGTACTGAGAACTGAGACAGCATTGCTGGGGCTTGCTGACTTCCAGCCTCGATGAAAAATGGGAGCTCCACATTTAGCCTCAAAGGAACAAAGCAGAGGATAATAGGAGATACCTGACATCTTGCTCTGGACTCTACATGTGCACTCTGATACACGCATACACCTCACACACATAAAATTATGAACCAGTCAACACAGTTTATAATCGGGAAGAAACAACTATGCATGTTAAGCATGTATGTGCATACAGGGATTAATTTAAAAGGGCCATCCTTTTCATGAACAGTTCTAATCCTATATTCTACTTACCAAATCCCCTTTGATCTTAAAGGGCATTTATTACACTATAAAGACAACTTAATGGCTTTCTATCCAGTTCCCTTCATCCTGATGAAGTTCCCAAACATTTTATGGATTTTATTCTTACTCCATCTACACAGTCATCAAGCATACAATGGTTTTATAAATAGTATCTGGCTCCAATGTAACACAGATACAAAGGGGGACAGCTGGCACAGCTGACTTTTCTCCCTATGACCTTATTTTTATGAACTTAGAATTTATGCAATATACAATCCAACAACTGCTAATCCATATACACAAACTTAACACACACACAAATAAATTCTTAGTACCACAGAGCAAAACACACTAATTACATAGTTATTTAATCTACCTCCAACTAGTCTATCATATAACAACATACAACACAAGTCAAAATCATCACTTGACAAAAGCACTGATTACTTTACTAGTCCATGTTCTTTCCTTGCACAAAACGTCCCACAGGTTCTCTTTAGTTATATCCTTCTCTGCATCTACCCTTGAGCACACACTACAAACTGTAAGAGCTGACCAAATATTGCAGTACTTTCTTGCTCATGTTGTCATGAAACACATACTCACCACGCACCTCCAAGAAGAGCTAGGCATTGAGATTCAGAGTAACTCCCCACTCTTCTCCTTTAGAATCAATCACTGCACTGTAACTGTCATTATGCGCATATCTTTCACATGAGATCTGAATTAAAGAGTCTAGGATGTAAAGTTGATGTTCAATAAATTTTGGATGGTTCTATTAACTTCAAAATAACTTAAGTAGGCCAAAGAGATGACTCATTGAGTAAAGCACTTGGATGCAAGCATAAGAGCCTGAATTTATGTAGAACACTAGGCCTTCAGACATAGGATGGCTAGGACTTGCTGGCCAGGCAATGGGACTGAAACTGCAAGCCCCAAGGGTCAAGGAGTGAAGGAGAAGAGTGATGCATCAGGACACTTCTCCTCCTCTGGCTTATACATGCACATATTCACATGAGCATACACTCATGCATATACATGCAAATATACTGTAGACATGTATCACATAGACACACAAATTACCTTTATTCAACCCAATTTTAAACTCTGCATTAACTGTGTTGTCTCATATTTTAACATATCACAACTATCAACTGTTTTTATCTCAAAAATAATTGCCATAGTATACAATATTTACAATATTAAAAATAACAAATGGGAAAAAATATTAGAAAGAGCTATAACAGATGGGGGAGTAACTATGCAACTGCTTACTGAATGCTTTATAATATTTGGCTTAATGATACTGATATCTTTCCAACTGCTCTTATGATCACTCAAGTCCAGTGAATAAAGGCATCTGCTACACAAGGCTAGCAACCTGAGTTCAATACCCAGAACCTACAGGAGCTAGATGGAGAGAACCAACTCCACATAATTGTCTATAGACACACATACAAACACACACACAACACACACACACACATATACATCATGCATGCACACACAAAAATAAACAAAAATTAAAACAAAAAAATCAAAGCTCAAAGGGACCAAGTAATTGGTCTCAAAACAATGTTTAAAAAAAAAAAAAGTAAACACACCACCCCTGAGATAAAGCTTCCAAAAGTTTCCTGTGCACCACCTATCCAATTTCCAAGCTGCCCTACTATAAAGTCAGAGACAAACTTCACAGACAGATCAAGACTTTATATTCACTAAATTAAACTCTGGGGTTAAAACCTTTAAGGAAGTTCATCTGTTTCCAAAAAAAAAAAAAGAAAGAAAAGAGAAGAGAAGGAAAGGAAAGGAAAGAAGAGAAAAGAAAAGAAAAGCTCCAGCATCTATCCTATACCTTTACCCAGGGGCAAAGCTGCACTAATTTACCACATTTTAAGGCAGGATCTCGTATAACTGTGACAGACATGGGACTCCCTATTTAGATCAGTCTATCAACAAACTCACAGAGATCCATCTGACTCTGCCTCCCTAGTGCTGGGATTAAATACCCAGCTAATTTAACAAAATAATCCAAATTGAGAACTCTTTCTAGACATATCAAGCTCTTATATTATGCATTTTGTAGGGGTGTCCATTCACAGACTCAATGTTAACTTCTCTCCTATGATACTAACTTTTAAAACACCTATATAATCCATACCCATAGATCCAAAATGACAAATATAAAAATCACTTATTAATATCAGTTGCTGTATACTCAACAGTTACTGAACACCATGGAATCAGAAACATTGTTTTTGTACAATACTATGCCTCATTTTTTCCTTGTAATATAAACTAATTTAAACTAGTATAAAATATACTCTGCAGCTACATTCTTTTTTTTTATTTTCTAAGTTTTTTTATTTACATTCAAAATCATTTCCCCTTTCCCGTTTCCTCCTCCCCGAAAGTCCCATAAGCCCCCTTCCCTCCCTCTTTTCTCCATTCAACCCCCTCTCGTTTCTCTGTCCTGGCATTCCCCTACGTCCAGTCTTTCCAGGACTAGGGGTCTCTCCTTCCATCTTCTTGGAAATCTTCTTGGAAATCTATTGATATTCGAATTGTGTCTAGGGTATTCCGAGATTCTGGGTTAATAATATCCCCTTATTAGTGACTGCATACCATGTGTGTTCTTTTGTGATTGGGTTACCTCACTAAGGATGATATTTTCAAGTTCTGACCATTTGCCTAGGAATTTCATGAGTTCATTGTTTTTAATTGCAGAGTAGTATTCCATTGTGTAAATATACCACATCTTCTGAATCCATTCCTCCGTTGAGGGACATCTGGGTTCTTTCCAGCTTCTGGCTATTATAAATAAGGCTGCTATGAACATAGTGGAGCATGTGTCCTTATTGCATGCAGGTAAAGCCTCTGGGTATATGCCCAGGAGTGGTGTAGTCGGATCCTCCGGGAGTGTCATGCCCAGTTTTCTGAGGAACCACCAGACTGCTTTCCAGAGTGGTTGTGTCAGCTTACAATCCCACCAGCAGTGGAGGAGTGTTCCTCTTTCTCCACACCCTTGCCAACAACTGCTGTCTCCTGTGTTTTTGATCTTAGCCATTCTGACTGGTGTGAGATGGAATCTCAGGGTTGTTTTGATTTGCATTTCCCTAATGACTAAGGATGATGAACATCTCTTTAGGTGCTTCTCAGCCATTAGATATTCTTCAGGTGAGAACTCTTTGTTTAGCTCTGTACCCCATTTTTTAATAGGGTTACTTGGCTCTCTGGAGTCTAACTTCTTGAGTTCTTTGTATATATTGGATATTAGCCCTCTGTAGGATGTAGAGTTAGTAAAGATCTTTTCCCAGTTAGTTGGCTGCCGCTTTGTCTTTTTGACAGTGTCTTTTGCTTTACAGAAACTTTGTAATTTTATGAGGTCCCATTTGTCAATTCTTGATCTTAGAGCATAAGCTATCGGTGTTCTGTTCAGGAAATTCTCCCCTGTGCCCATATGTTCAAGGTTCTTCCCTAGTTTCCTTTCTATTAGTTTCGGTGTGTCTGGTTTTATGTCTTTGCCATTGGTTCTTATCAGCAGACTTAGGAATGGGTTTTGAAATACTACTTCTTTGACAGTGGCAGTTACCTACAACTGTTAGGTAGCATCGTAAAGGTCCTAATGGAGCAGCCATTAAGCTTTTATTTCTCAGGCTTACTCACTTCAGAATCTATAGCTGTGGCTAGCTTAAAACTCATTGCAATCCTCCTGCCTTAGAACGAGGTGAAGAATTCCAAGTGTGCACAACCACACCCAGCTCTCATCTCAGGTGCTTTGTTATGAATATTATGTTTACAGACTCTCAAAATGTGTACACTGAACCAGATATAGTGGCACATGCCTTTAACCCCAGTATGGGGGGGCAGAGGGGGGAAGGCAGGTGGCCCTTTGAGTTAGAGGACAGCCTGCTCTACAGAGCAAGTTCCTGGACAACCAGGGCTACACAGAGAACCCCTGTCAAAAAAGTACACTGAAACCTTCCCTCCACACCAAGTGTAATCCTAGAAGCCAGGAGGCTGAGGCAGAGAGATTGGCATGAGTTCAAGGCCAGCCTGGGCTACAGAGTGAGACCCTACCTCAAAAATACAAAGGGGCTTTGGGTTGACTAGGTTGTGACTGCACTCTTTCATAAATGGGGACTCAAGGAACTTGACTGCCCCTCTACCATATGAAGTCACAGCTAGGTGCTGTCTATGGAGCAGAGAGCAAGCTTTCAACAAATCCTGAAACTGGTTGAAACTTGGGGGTCTCCAGCCTACAGAATGTGCAATAAATTTATATTCTTTACAAACTTGTGGTAGCAAACCAAAATAAATAGACATGGGTTTTGCCCTAATCCTATAGTTAACCTGAAATCCTATTTAAACCCTACCTTGTGTAACAATTAATCAGTAATATAAGCAATATGAACATTGACAGATACGGATTTGGCCATTGTGAAGACATGTTCTCCTGGTTTCTTCTTACACATAATATGGGGTCTACTGAGCAAAGCAGAAACCAAGGCAGAAATGCTTTGCTACCAAATTCAATTACTGAAACATTTCTGTCAAGCTTATCTATGCATTATGGGTAAAGGGCTATTTAAATAACAAGACAAATATAAGTGAATAGTTTCTTAAACTCTCCTTATTCAGTATCCTTCCACTTGTCCAAATCATTTTTCAAATATCTTTCAAATATCTTAAAAACTACAATATACATATATAAACACACCACACACACACACACACACACAAACACACACACACACACACACACACACACACACACACACACACACGTCATTGAAACGGTGGCCATTAAACAGTAATTCCCCATCCTCCCATCTCATGACTCTGGCAACCACCATTTTTTTTCTGTTCTATGAATTTGACTTCAAAATATACCTCATAAGTGGACTAATATTTGCCTATTTTATGATTTAGAATGTCAGGATTTATCCATGTTTAACATGTAACCAGATTTTCTTCCTTTGCAAGATTAAATAGTCTTTCATGCATGTACATATGACATTTTATTCATCCATCCATGGACGGACACTAGAGTTGCTTCTATTTTGCAGGGATGGGGCTACGTTGTTGTTGTTATTGTTATTGTTGTTTGCTATGTATACCAAGCAGGACTTAAATTGATAGAGAGCCACCTACCTCTGCCCCTCCATGGTTCTGGGATTAAAGAATTACATCTTTAATCTTAATAACTATCAACTCCACTCAGGAGGCAGAGGCAAACAGATCTCTGTGAGTTCAAGGCCAGCCTGGTCTACATATCAAATTCCAGGACAACCAGAGCAACATAAAGACCCTGTCTCAAAAACAAAAAAGAAAAAAAAAATCACCTACCAATTCTTCCAATATTGAAATAAGTAGATATGGGTTCAATGATAAAGGAAGTCTCTTTAAAGGAAGAGAGGCTGGAACAGAAAATTAAGCATGCAATTAAAGTTGCCTTATGAGATTAACGTATGTTGTGTGACAAAAACTTTTCCCAAGAAGAAACTATCCACACATCTACTCCCCCTGACAAGGTACCCACAACAGACCAAACAACAAATAGGAACAAAGTCTAACTTGGTCACCCAGAGTTTTATTTGGGTTACTTACAGAAATGACTCTCAGACAGCTGCAGCACCAAAGCCCACCCCAGCAAGACTGACAGCTGACAAAACTGGAAAGCTGGAGCACACTGCAGAGCCTGAAGACCGCTCAACGGGTTGGAAAGGGTCCGTTCCAGGTGCCTGTCCAAACAGCTCAGCCAGGCCCTGCTTCTGACTTTCTTCTTTACAGCTTAACTGCCCTTGTCACAGAGAGACTCTCAGACAAGGGCAATATTGATTATAAAATATATAATTTTATTCATTACTCTGGCAGGAGGGGCCTAGTAAATGAATCTAGTTCTTTTCGGAGACTATCAATGTCTTCTCTACAACCAGAGAGGTTATCAATGTTTTATTAGTCTGATTCTACACCGTCTCACTTATATGAAACAAGAAGCTTTGGCCTATCTATCTGAGTTAAATTCGTTTAACAGTTTTATCATTTGAAAGCCAGTAAGATGGCTCAGTGGGCGAAGGCAATAACCACCAAACCTGATGACTCACACGGAAGGAGAGAGCTAGATGTCCTCTGACCCCTCACAAGCATATCTCCACCACACACACCCACAATTCTACAAAAAATACTAGATGCTGGGCGCATGAAAAACACCTTTAGTGTCAGCTCTTGGGAAGGAGAAGGAAGCAGATCCATTATTTGAGGCAAGCAAGGTCTACAAGACAAAATACTGGCTAGCCACGACTCATCTTAAAAACAAAAGTTCTAGCATTTCAAAGATAACAACGGAGTTTTAAGTTCCTAAACTTTCATTGTGACTATAAAGCCTAGGGAAACTACATTGCTTCTGATATCAATAGATTTTTTTGTAGAAGAAATTGAAGATTGTTAATTTGGCTTTCATTTCTAAATTTAAAATTCTGTGTAGACAACCTAAACAAAACCAAAGCCTGGTATGGTAGCACATGCCCATACTCTCAGCATTTAGGGAAGCAGAGACAGAAGAATCAGGAGTGCAAGGTCATCCTCCAAAACACAGCAGCTTTGATATGAGACACTCATATTTAAATTTAAAATAAAATGCCACTTGCTCCACTGTGCTACAACTGCTGTGTGTTTCCTACAGACAAAACTGGCCAACTAGTTCAGTGTGGTTATCCACCTCACCCCACACCATGCGAGAGAGAGAGAGAGAGAGAGAGAAAGAGAGAGAGAGAAAGAGAGAGAGAGAGAATGAACAAACAAAGAAAATTAAAAAAAAAAACAAAGGAAGTTAAGAAGTTAGAAAGAGCATGTTCCGTTTGATTTCTGGATTTGGAGGGCTCAGGGGACACTGTCCTCCCTGTTTGTGTTCTGAGGCGGAATCTCCACATGTGGCTTAGGATAGCCTTTAAGACACTAAGAGGAGGTTCTTCATGGGGCTGGGAAGGCAGGAGAGCTGCCTCTGGTTAATGATCCCCCAAACTGTACTCCAAGAATGAACACCTGTGGCTTAGCATGAGACTTTTATAATGCTGTATTTGTCTTTCATAACATTTCACTCAAATTATTCTCCAAATAAAGCACACACTTTCCCTCAAGAGGACTAATACAAATAGTTCGTATTTCCACCTATCTACTCCAAAGACCATAAAGTCAAAAGAAATCTGAGTTTCTAAATGCCTGAATGCTTTGGGTGTGTGTGAGTGCCCACACAGACTCACATTGTTATCCCTTTCAGTTTAAAGTGCATGCTACATTTTTAACAAATTAATCATCAACCTTTAAATGAGAAACCAAAGATACAAAAAAATACATACTATAAAGAGAAAAAGAATACACTGCAGCAAACAAGTTTGACTTTATTCTTCTGGGTGCGGTGGTTCATGCTTGGAAGCCCTGGAACGTTCCAGGTAAAAGCAGGATACAGAGTTAAGGCCATCCTAGGCTACATATCTAGTATCTATCCAATCCAGGTTAGCCTAACCCTAACTCTAACCCTAGGCTATATGATACTGTGGTTAGCAAAACTCAATAGAAAAATGGGCAATGATACACAAGAGGTAAGTCACAGAAAGAAAATGCAAGTCAAAAGACATTTAAAAAAAAAATCCAACCTCACTGACAATAAGGGAAGCATAAAACCTATAGTCAGATGCCATTTTGTACCCATCAAGACTGCCAAAAAGCAGTAGAACCGTATCTAAAGAGAACAAGTCTATCTGTAAATGCTGGTCAAAAGTTGTGGTCGCTTTAGACAGCAAAACCAAAGACAAGCACAGTCCACAAAGCAGCAGTTCTCCAGGTCCATCCCCCACCTAGAGAGATGCTCACCAGCAAGTTTATAGAAACAGATAAAATAGTGTTCTCTTCACTACTGCACACAGTAATGAATTCTGAAACAACCTGGCATGTACTGGGTATCATAGTTTACTCATAAAATACTAAGTATACAATATAAATATGGCTCTTAGAGTTGAGGGTTTTAGTCCAATGCTCAGGGTATTTGCCTAGGAAGCGCAAAGCCCTACATATGGTACCCAACACTAGAGAGAAAATTACCACATTTTTGTGTACCACATACACACACACAAATTCCTAAAAGTTAACATATAACTGGTTTTAAAATGCATGCCAATTTCAAGTGTTAAAAATGGAGAATGTTCATATTATACTAAAGAATAGAATGAACTAAAATCAATGACAATGTTACAGATCACACATCATTTACTATAACATATTCTTAGAGACAAAACTCCTAACATCCTCCAACTCCAAAAGAGCTGGGTGCAGAATACCAAAGAGACCATTCCATTAGATGTCTGAGTCCCTAATACGAAATGACATGGTTCCGGAGTTGGAGAGTTTGCACAACGAGTTAAAGCACCTCCTGGTTGCTGAAGACCCCAGTTTGGTTCCCAGAACCTACATGGACGTTCGCAACCATCTGTACCTCCAGTTCTGAAAGATCTGATGACCTTTTCAGGACTCCATGAGAACTGCACACATGCTGTGCACATACATACACTCAGACACACAAATACATATAAAACATGTATATATTTTTAAATCCCTTTTAAAGGAGAAGAATGAATGTTAGTATCCTAGGATCCAAGACGATAGAGGCAGGAATTCTGTAATATTCTTGTAACTAAGCATTACTTCTGTCCAGGTCGTTCACTGTGACTGAACTGTAAAGTACATAAAACCCCAAACAGCAGGTCAAATCCCTGGGATCACTAGCCAGCCTTTGTTTTGTTTCTGCTTTCTGAATCATTCTCCCATGTGCAGCCCAGGCTGGACTCAAATTCCTAATCTATCTGATAGCCTACTAAGTGTTGCATTAAATGCTACCATGCCAGTCTCGCTGGCCTATTTTACATTTAAAAAAAATAATAAAATTAAAGGTATTCATAAGTAGTAGGTATAATCTATTTAAAAGAAAGAGCATTATCTTAGAGCTTTTGACTAGTGTGTTACTTGACTAATCAGTAGACTAGAAGCAGGATTTTATTATGTGAGTCAATAAATGTTTTACAATATAAAAGGCCTTTTTTTCTTTCCTCTCTTTTCACACTTCTGGTAAATGAATTTGAAGTCTTAAACCTGCTAAGCAAGCCAATAATAAACTACATTCCTGGAATGTTATTTTTTACTTTGAAACAGGGTGTCATCCAAGCAGACCTTGAATCTGCTGTTCTGTAGCAAAAGCAAGGTCTTAAATTTGTGATCCTCCTGCCTCTGCCTCCCAAGCAGCCAGGACTATAACATGAAACCTGACATTTCTTTCTTAAGATACTGGAAGAGAGTGGAACTGCACAGCCTGGAACGTTCTAAGAAAGCAGTGCCAAGCCAGTCTGCCACTGTTCCTTTACTCTGTGTCTTCTCTCAAACAGAAGGCAAGACACACTAGAGAATGAGCCGCTGGTGTGAACAGGGCCTTTCATCTTCATCATTAATTGTCCCGACTTAAAATGCCTGCACCATTCCACGTGTTCTTAACTACTACTTTATCCAGCAGATCACACTGAACCACTTCACACAGACATTTGCCCAGAACTGAAACACATATATAAAGCTTCATAAACAAAGCCTATTATCTGAAGTGCCTATAAAACATTGTATTTGAAAATACTGAAGTCTTGGGTATTTTCCAGCAGTATTGTGAAGAAGGCATCTAGAGAATGTGTTGACTATACACAATCTCAGTGTTAAATAACAAGCCTGATCTGACTTAGCAAAACACTCCCAACTTTTGGAACAGAAAATGACCTGCTGGACATTCCAAAGGTGCTAGAAATCACTCTACCAGTCCAAATCAGTCTAAAAAGGGATCACCCCTACTAGAACAGTAATTTCCTAATTTCTCTTAAGATATGTAAGATAAACAGTAGAAATACTGATTGGCTGAAGAAAAGGTTTATCTAGTACTTTCTTGAAGTAAGCTTAAAATTAAAAAAATCAAAATTTAAGCCAGGCAGTAGTAGTACGCCTTTAATCCCAGCACTTGGGAGGCAGAGGCAGGCAGATTTCTGAGTTCGAGGCCAGCCTGGTCTACAGAGTGAGTTCCAGGACAGCCAGGGCTACACAGAGAAACCCTGTCTCAAACAAACAAACAAACAAACAAAAAGCATCAAAATTTACTTCATAAAGCTGGGCACAGTGGCGCACACCTTCAAACCCAGCACTCAAGAGGTGACGTCAGGTGTTTCTCTGTGAATTTGAGGCCAGCCTGGTCTACACAATGAGATCCAGAACAGAAAAAGCTAAATAGAGGGACCAAGTCTCAAGGGGAAAAAATTAGTTCATAATGCTTCAGTTCAAAGCTTCATCACTTTCATTGATATCTACCAAAATCTTATACACTCTTATACTAAGATGCATCTACTATATCTCATATATATAAAATATATTAAAATTAAAACTTACTCAAATTCATAAGGGTGAAAAGGTTTCAAAATAATACTAACAACAACACTGAAGAGGCTGATTCAAAAGATTGAGGTCAACCTGGCTACAGTTTAAATGACAAGCCAACCAGGGCTAGGTGCAATCCTGCCTTTAAAATTTTTTTTTAAAACAGAATAAAAATTTAAAAACTGAATTTGAAAGAAAAGACAAACTTAAAGATAGATTTAAAGACAAATCTTTAAAATTATGTTAAAACCACTACTAACCCAGTATTATGATCTAGAATCAGACTTCGACAGTAGGTATATCAATGCCAAGTTTACTAGGGATGATTTTAAACTTAAGGAGAACCACCTGCCTTTGCCTCCTGGAGGGCCACCACCACCCCAGCTCTAGCATAGTTTGAAACCTGAGCCTACACATTAGAACACCTTGGTCTACATAGTGAGTTCCGGAATAGTCAGGGCTCCACGCCTGGTGACAGAGGCATGTGGTTCTCTATAGTTCAATTCAGGGCTACAGAGACTCTGTCTCTGGATGGGTGGGTGGGTGGGTGGATGGATGGATGGATGGATGGATGGATGGATGGATGGATGGATGGATGGAAGCCAAAGCTGTGAGTTCAACTCATTAAAGAAACAAACAAACCAGAGAGCTGTGAGGATGACTCAGACAGTGGGTTAAGTGCCCAAGCTTCAGTTTAGATCTCCACAGCCATATAAAAGGCCAGGCTTAGGTGTGTGTGTGTGTGTGTGTGTGTGTGTGTGAGAGAGAGAGAGAGAGTGTGAGTGTGTGCACATGCTCGAGAGTGTCCTCAACCCTGGGAGGCAGGAAGGAAGATGAAGGGTGTGGTTAGCCAGAAAACCTAGCCAATCAGTGTTCCATGTTCAGTAAGAAACCCTACCTCAAAATTAAGGGAGGACAGAAGAACACACCTCACATCAACTTCTGGCCTCTGCTTGTGTGTGCGCACACTCACACACACACACACACACACACACAAATATTTTACTATAAAACCATTAAAGCTACCTAACACATATTTGAAAGAGATTAAATTTCAGTGTAGCAAAACGTCTTTAATACAAAAAAAATCTTTAATTACTATAAAATTATAAAACAATCAAAAACCTATTTTCTTAGTTGTTTTATTGTGAATTTATTCAATTAAAATACATGTAAAACCTGGCAAACCGATTTAGTCTTCCACAGGACAACTTCTATTCGTTTATTAGATTATATACATGGTCCTCATCATGACATTCTCATACTGTACATATCACATTGTAATCATAGTCATAAACTTTACCCTCTCTTATTCATCTCACTCCCACTAAGCACCTTCTTCCCAAGCTGCTCCAGTTCTCTTCATACCTTTTGTGAGTATGCGACCCACTGGTTTCATTAGGCTTGTTTATATAAGCACGAGAGCTTGCTCGGAGCACAGGCATCTTACCAGTGGCCACACAACTAACGAACATGTTTCTCCCAATCAACCATTAACTGCATATAACTCTCCAGGGAGCAGTAAAGCCCCATGAGTCCCTTTCCTTCCCATGAAAGGATGTTGACTGGCCCAATCTTGTACAAAGTGTGTGAAAGTAATCTCAGTGGCTGTGAGTTCAAGAGTTCAACAGCTATGGGGCTGGAGAGAGGCATGGCTCAGCAGTTAAAAAGTACAGTTCCTAGCACCTGCTTCAGACAGTTCTGAACTGCTTGAAACTCCAGCTTCAGAGAATCTGATGCTCTTTTCTGGCCCCCCACATACTGCGGTAGGCACACACACATACACAGGAACAAAAATTCTTAATTAAAATTTTCACTTTAGGGCTGGAGAGATGGCTCAGCAGTTAAGAGCACTGACTGCTCTTCCAAAGGTCCTGAGTTCAAATCCCAGCAACCACATGGCGGCTCACAACCATCTGTAATGAGATTTGATGCCCTCTTCTGGTGTGTCTGAAGACTACGATGTACTTATATATAATAAATAAATAAATCTTTTTAAAATTTTTTTTCACTTTAAAAAGAGTACAGGACAGGTGGTGGTGGTAAACACCTTTAATCCCAGCTCTCAGGAGGCAGACAGGCAGAGCTCGGAGTGTGAAGCCTGGTCTACAGCCAGAGCCATACAGGGAAACCCTGTCTGAGGGAAGAGGGGGGAGCAATAAAGAAACAGAGACAGGAAATTGTGGCATGTCGAAAAGTTGTGTCCACAACAGATTCTCTGAGATTCTTTCCATCCTCTTCTTGGTGCTCCCTGAGCCTTGGTGCTGTTGTTTTAAAAAGGGTAACATCCTACTTTATACAGGCATAACTTAATGGACTGCTTGTCCCATTTGATAAAACTGTAATGAACCTGATATTCTTAGTATAGATACACAGAAAGGGGCATGATATTTTGAAAAGTCAATTGCACAAATTTTACTAATACAACCACCAAAACCAAGTTTCTTCAGATTTAAAGTTTTAACAACCTGAGTTCAATCCCCAGAACTCACAAAAAGGTAAAGAGGAATCTACAAAGTTGTCCTCTGCCCTCACTCACATGGGCCCTGGTGTGCAATGCACAACTGTCCTCTGCCCTCACACATGGGCCCTGGTGTGCAATGCACAGCTGTCTCTGCCCTCACACATGGGCCCTGGTATGCAATTCACTCTCCTCCAACCAGCACACAAAATAAGGAAATATTTTTGTTTGTTTGTTTGTTTTTTGGTTTTGATTTTTGAAGACAGGGTCTCACCATGCAGTCCTGGCTGGCCTGGAACTATGTAGACCAGGCTGGCCTTGAACTCACTGAGATTCACCTCCCTCTGTCTCCCAAGTACTGATTTTAAAGATTCAGGGCATTATTCCTAGCTATAATTATTTTAAAGCAGAGGAAATGATGATACTAGATGGAGAATAGAGTATCTTTGTAGAAAATCAAATATGTAAAATATTTTGACAGCTATATTAACATTTCATTTCTTATAGCCTAAGTCTATGAGCCAGTTACCAAAAAAAAAGAAAAAATCAATTAAAGCATACTAAAGAGACTATAAACCCAATTATTTTGGAACTTAGAACAATTATTATCTAATCTAATTTTGTATTTACAACTAATTTAATACAAAAATACTTATACTAGCTCTACCAAAACTAACTAGAATTGGCACAAAAACATATGGGCAGCACAAATTAGACTTGATGGTTATTTTTTTAAAGCATGAAGTTGGCAGGAGCTGAAAAGTGGGGATGGATCTGGGAGGACTTAAAGGAAGTTCAGTGACAAACATTATCAAAGTACATGGTATGGCCAGACCTGCCACATACCTCTAATGCCGACGGGGGCTGGGGCTGGGGGCTAACAAGACTTCTAAGCCAGCCTTCAACAGTAAGTTCCTCCAGATCAGCCAGAATCAAACGATGAGCACTGTCTCAGTAAAAGTGTCAATTTCTCAAAGAAGACTACTGACAAAGCTGGGCATGGTGGAGCACACCTTTAATCCCAACACTCTGGATTGGAGGCCAGCCTGGTCTACAGAGTGAGTTACAGATATATATAGCAATGAAGCCAAGCATAGGGTCACAAACCTTTAATCCCAGCACTCAGGAGGCAAAAGCAATTGGATCTTTGTGAGTTCTAGACCAGGCTGATCTACTTAAGGAGTTCCAGGACAGCCAGGGCTATACAGAGAAACCCTGTCTCAAAAAACAAAAAAAAAAATAAATAAATAAATAAATAAAAAAAGGAAAGGAAAGGAGAAGACAGGAGAGGAGAGGAGAGGAGAGGAGAGGAGAGGAGAATATCGGAGATGAAGACAGCAGCCTGGCTCCTGGCTCCACAGTAGCACAGCCTGTCATTTTCATTGCAATTTTGTCATTATGCCCCACTTAATTTCAATTAATTACACACTTAAAACTCTCAAACTTATTTTAAATTATACTTTAGAAATAATGTCTCTTAAAAGCCACATCCAGCCTTCAATGTTATCACTCTAACTTATTAACTATTTAAACTGTAGCTATATATCCAAAGCCACATAGTTTACCAAACCTTAAGACTGTCTTATTACATAAGAAAGGCATACAAAAATATTCTACAGGCTTCATGGAGTTGTTTTCTAAAGTGAAAAATATTTTGTAATTAAGTAATTTACTGAAATGTTTCAAAGCTTACTACTGTTTATTTTAAAACTTATTTTTTGTAAAAATTTAAAACAAATCCAACTATGTATGAAAGTATTAAAGAATTTGAAATTATCCATGTGTAGTAACTCATACCTGTTATATCAACACTTATGAACTAGGCAAGAGAATTATCCTAAATTCAAAACCAGCCTCTGTTTATACAGTGAATTACAGCTATATCCTGTCCAAGAGAGAGAAAAGTTATAAGTATTTTTAATATAAGTTTTACATTTCTATCAAACCTTCAGATAATTTTATTGGTAATCCAAATGCAATCAATTATAACTTATAAAAATAAACTACATAAAAATAATAAGGGTAGCTGGGTGGTGGTAGTGCATGCCTTTAATCTCTGCACTCAGGAGGTGGAGGCAGGCAGCCCAGTCTACAGAATTAACAGGGCAGTCAGGGGTAAACAGAGAAACTCTGTCTTGAAAAACAAGTAATTATTAATGAAAAGGTTAAATGACATATATTCTACAAATGTTATTTTTTTCATACCCCAGGCTGGTTGTGAACTCAACATGTACCTGAGGATGATGTGGAACTTCTGATCCTCTGGCTTACACCACGAGTGCTCCTGGAATTATCAATCTGGACCAATATGTTTGGGTTTTATGTGCTATTGGGGATCAAGCCAGGGCTTCCTGAACTCTAGACAGCACTTAAACTGAGCTACATCCCCAGGCTTAATCTCACTAATGTAATGTTCTTCATATATAACAAATTTTCCAACTAGAAAATGTTCTCCACATAGTTACTGAGGGGAGGGGAAATACATGTGACTAAACACAGCAATCCTTTATCTTCAATGTGACCAAGAGTTACACTAGAGAATCAGTCTTCAGGGCTGGAGGGATAGCTCAGTGGTTAAAAGTACCTGTCATTCTTGTAGAAGACCTAAGTTTGGTTACCAACACCTACATGGCAACTCACAAACAGTTCAGGAAGATCCAGCACCATCTTTTAGCCTTCACAGGTACCAGGTACATGAGGTGCACTTACATACACACAGGCAAAAGATTCATATATATAAAACAAAATAATATATATATATAGAGAGAGAGACAAGGTCTCACTATGTAGCTCTCTGACTGTTCCTAAACTCACTATGTAGACCAGGTTGACTCTGAACTCAGACAACCACCCGCCTCTACATTTGGGATTAAATGTGTGCACCATTACTTATGGCCAAAAATAAATGAATCTTTTAATTTTTTTTAAAAAAGAACAGAATTCATCTTTAACAACTTAAATCTTTTTCCAAATAAAAAAGTTACGGCTCAAATGAGTAATACACTTTCTTATTCTTCCCTATACTAAATTTCCTTTTTTAAAAGAAGGCATAATCCTTTTGGTTTATTAGAGGATGGGGGAAGGGAACATGATAACCCTGAACTTGATCACAGGATCTTGTGGTTGAAGGAGAACAACCTCTTATTGTCCCGACTGCTGCATGTTCTATGGCAAACACATGGCCATACATGTATATGCAAGAAAGCACGCGTGCATGCATGCACACACGCACGAAGAAACCATTTTTTAAGGATAGGAGCAAAGAAAATGCCAAATGAAAATGAATATGGAAATCTACCCATTTAAAAAATGAATATGCTTAGTCCAGTGGAGGCAGAGGCAGGTGGATCTCTTTGAGTTTGAGGCTAGCCTGGTCTTCATAGTGAGATCCAGGTTAGCCAGTGAGCTGCATAATGTGAGACCTTGTTGAGAAGACTGAAATGCTTAGGCTGGGCATAGAGTCGAGATGAAAATAGAGGGAGTAGAAGTTTGAGGTCAGCCTGGACTATAGGAGTCTGTCTTAAAAACCTGGGAGATAGGTAGTAGGGGAAGAGACTGATTAGGTTGATTCTGGAATGAGGTCATGTATACTAGCACTGGTATTCCTGGCATTGAGTTCAAGGCCCGCCAGAGCTATACAGTAAGGCTTAGTCAAACACAAAAATAGAAGGCAGGCTGGAAAGAGAGCTCAGCAACTAAAGCAGTGGATATTCTTCCAGAAGACACAGGTACAATTCTTAGCAACTATATGGTGGCTTCCAATCACCTGTAACTCCAGTTCTAGAGAATTCAGTGCCCTCTCCTGGCTTCTATGATACCAGGCTCACAAGTGGTTCAGATAACTATGCAGACAATACATCTATACACATAAAACAAACAATAGGATCTACATAAATAAAAACAAAATGCATCTATATTAGGCTAGGTGTATAACCCAGTTATAGAGAGCATGCTCGGTGTGTGAGATCTTGGGCTCTCTTCCAGAACAGACAGATAAAAATAAATGCATGGCTGTCTGCCTTGGGAAGTGGATTGTGTGACAGGTATCAGAAACCTGGGGTTTAATTCGGTCTGAAAACACAAGATCTATAAAATTTGATATGTACTTTGGCTTTACTTTTTAAGGATCTTTTAAAACAAAATAGAATCCTGTAGGTCAGACTCATGCCCTTTGCTCTTCTGATTTCAGAGAAACCTGTAACCTGAGACTTTTTTAAGGTTCTACACACCTATATTGCCAGACAGAAGTAATAAACTTTTATACTGTTTTGTATTTGTGTTGTTTGCTATTATTGTTTTGGTTCTTTGTTTTGTTGTTTTAAATCAGCCAGGCAGCCGGGTGGTGGTGGTGCATGCCTTTAATCCCAGCACTTGGGAGGCAGAGGCAGGTGGATTTCTGAGTTCGAGGCCAGCCTGGTCTACAGAGTGAGGTCCACCAGGACAGCCAGGACTATACAGAGAAACCCTGTCTCGAAAAACAAAAAAAACAAAAGAAAACATAAGTCAGCCAGGCCTGGTGGTATTACTTGGGCAGTAGAGGCAGGAAGATGAGTTACATAAGACCTAAAGTAAATCAGCTAAGACAAACTCCACCCTAACAATATCATTATGGACACTAGCAGCATCTCTCTGGTTCTTTTTACTTCCACTCTAATATTGCTTTTGCCCAAACTACTCTTAATTAGACCAAGACAACCAAAAGAAATTAACTGCTTCCTTAAGTTGACCACAAAGCACTCTGTTAAAAATTAAATAAATGAGCAGAGGTAGCACCCACCTTTAATCCCAGCACTCAGGAGGCAGAGGCAGGAGGATCTCAAGTTCAAAGCCAGTCTGATCTACAGAGCAAGTTCCAAGATAGCCAGGACTACACAGAGAAACCCTTGTCTAGAAAAAACAAAAGGAATTAAAAAAATAAAAATAAAAACCCTACCATGATTCAAAACTTCTGCTCCAAATATATATTCTTCTTCAAGTTATAACCTTTTAAAGGTACCAGGGAAGGTTATTAACTTTTAAGCAGATGGATCCAGAGCCAGTAAGGGCATTTAGGATAATTCCTTTCATTTTTATATTTATATCACATGCAAACACCCCTTCCTCCTGACAACTGTTGTGAGAAAGTTCTCTTTTCCCAGAGAAATAATACTACATCCTAGTTAAAGTGGTGGAGGGGCAGTACCTCTAAACAAACACCAATAAAAGTCCCTCTTCAGAAGTAGCTTCCAACTTAAACATGCACCACGTAAGCCTGCACTCTGGACATTAAGAAATCAGGACAGCTGCAACCCACAAATTTTACAAAGGGAATGCTTACTTTGGCAGCAATAATAATCGTGTATCAAAATTAGCCTGTGTGCTCTAATAAATATAAGACACAGTAACAACTTGTGAAAAGTAGAGAAATTCCAGTTTTTAGAACATCCTTGAGGCATTGTCATGACATCTTTTCATATCTAAGCTCAGCTGAAGTTGCAATAGAAACAATGTTTCCATGTCTCTGAATCAACCACCAATAGGACAATTCTCATCTACCTTATCATACTGGAAGAACTGTTGCAATGAGAACTGTACTAGGAAGCTAAGTTCTCCACCTCAAAAAAACAAAGGTAACTTCAAAAATTAATGGAATAAGCCACTGCAACATAGATGCAAACAATTATTCCATTTAAGTGGATGTGCATGAATTACATTTGATTAACAATTCCACATTGTGAGGCTGACATTTTCTCCTTCCTCTTTTCCATATGCCTTCAGTGTTCATGCAGCAAATATTTAAAAACAAAAATTCAATCAGGAAGGTCATTTGACAGCTACTACCTTTTGAACTTGCAGGAAAGCATGCATTCAGCACTGGCTTTAAACAAACACCTATGTGTCAAATGGTATACTTGCTACAGCAGCCGACCTCTGTAATTTGCAACCCTACTTTATGGTATCCTATGACAGATCATCCAAAAAATTAACAGAGTATAATCTTCAGCTTCTTCTCAAGCACATTTACAAGAATTATCTCATAGAAACCATCTACTTTAATGAGACTCTAAAAACCCCATGCCCAGAAGCCAATGGCTGGTTTATAAACAAGATAATGACTAGTTCAATGGAAAAGGCATTATGACAAAATGCTAAGACTGTCTCACCATGTTAGGATCTGCTTGCCTAATATGTATGTTTAGCTACTGTAGTCAGCAATGTCCAAATATAAATTTAAAACATTTAATGACCAGTTCTGTTCTGTTCTAGATTTCAAGCTCATCTTACCTGTTTAAAACACTGATGCTAAATTTTTATCTATCCTCCAAAATATTTTTTCTTTTTGCAAATATATTTCCTAGAGTGGAAAGGAGGACCTAAGAAATAAATTCTCCCTAAAAATACAATAAAATATCCAAGTGCTGAAAAAGCAGACATTTCTGATATAGATAGATATATAGATCGAATTGATCGATCTATGGTATATCTACCATAACAAATTAAAAATAATCAGAATAATTTAAGAAAAATAAACTGACACAGGTTAAGCACTAAATTTCACAAATGTGAGCTCCCTGCACTTTATATAAATGCAGCCATAAATATACCACGAAATATTTTGTTAATTTAAAAATTAAGAATTTGGGTTGTTCGGTTAAATTTCAATTACTGTTAAGTGTCATGAAGACAGAGTAATACAACAAAACAATTTTAAAAGGTCAGTCATATTTTGTTTACTTAAAATACTAAGCTTAATCATGACCTGTTTAAACCTTATCGTTGCTCATTGTATAAAATTAGCACTGCACTTGCAAACCTAAGCAGAATCTAGACTTATCAAACATATGGTAAGACTTGCCCAGTTTCTGAAATAGTAAATGTGGATAAACATTTAAGATATTTTTCTTGGTAAACAATAACAAAAGCCCTAAAATTGTTTTCATAATCTGATCAGAAAGAAAAAAATTCCTTAAAATTTTTCAAGCACCAGGCAATTAAAATCTGGAAATTAAGTTAAATTGTTTGAAGTACCCCCACTAGAGAGGCTGTAGTTCACAGAAAAAAAACCTAAAATAGAAAACAGAAAAATAAAAAACAGCAGATCTCCAAACAACTCAGAGGTACATAGAAAGGAAGACTGGTTTTCCAGCTAACTTTTCCAGCCCTGTACCAGAGAGACAACCAAAACAAAGTTGACCGTAAAACCATGAGTTTTCCCTGTAAACTGGGCCATAATCTGAAACCTAAGGGGGGTGGGGGGAACCCGCTGCTGCTGCTGATGCTAATAGAAGCTCCTTATAAGCTGCAAACTGACAGGTGGAAAAAAAAATTCGCTAGCAGGCCAGCCAGAGGTTGTGAAAACACGGTTCAAGGACCGAACATGTTGTGACTACTCTGTAACAGGTCCAAGGTAATTTACGCACACACCCTTCAGCGCAATCCCTCAAGCACAGATAAGACTAGGAAACAACAGGCTTCCCCCAAGATCCACATACCATTTTACAACAGCCGTCTCCCCTCAGACAGGAAAACAGACATCCTGGTCCCGAGTCCTTTCCGCCGATCTCCCCCAGAGTGAAGGGAAGAGGGCCGCCGCCGTAACGAGAGAAGCCGGCAACAGCCCTGCCGCGCGGCCGCCACGCCTTCCTCCCGCCGCCGCTAGGGACGCGAAGCCGCGGATCACATTTCTCCTCCCCAACAATCACACGCATGCACGTCTCCAGAATTGACACCCTCCAAACCCGCCGCCCCGCGACGCCGGTGACAGGGCCACCAAGCCTCCGCGGCGCAGCCACGGGGCTGGGCGCTCCGGCAGCGTGCGTGCACGTTGGTGTTCGCTCCCATCAATGAAAGGAACGAGGTCTCCGTAGTGACGGCCTAAAGCCGCCGAGCCGAAACGGGGGGGCCCCCGTGGGACCAAACAAAACTTCGGTTGCTGGGAAGAGCCGTTGCGCAACCTTGGCTGGGGGGAAGGCCTGGACTGCCCGGCGCGGCCAGGGCGGCTTCCCGGAGGCTGCGCCAAGCGCGCGCCGAAAGCACGCGCGATCCCCGCGTCCGGCCGCCTCGGGCCTGGCGTGGCGCCGGCCTTCGGGAACCGCCCCGGCCGGCCACACTGGACAACCGGGCGGAAACGGAGCGCCGACGCTCCGAGGGTTCCCCCAGCCCCGAGGCCCCGCGACGACGCCGAGCTGCCCGCCCTTGCCTGGCTTCCTTACCTTCCTAGAGGCCCGCGCTCTCCCCGCTTCGAGCGGCCGCAGCCCTGAGCATGTCCGGGTTGGGTCGCGGGGGCCGTGCGGGGACCCGGAGCCAAGCGCTTCAGCAGGCGGCGCCACCCAGCCGGGGCTCAGCCCCTCTCGGCGGCCGCTGCCATCTTGTCCTGGCGGCTGAGAGGAAACGGCGAAACACCCTCCCCCGACCGCTGCTGCTGCTGCTTCTCAGGCTGCCGATCGCCGGGCCTGTCTCCCTCATCTTCCTTCCCGGGGACCTGGGGTGGGGACGGCTCGACTGGGGAGAGGGGCAGTGACAAGCCGGCGGCCACCGGGGCCTACGGGCAGCAAGGGAAGCAGGGCCCGCGGTGGTGAGGGCCCATTTCCCCAGCCCCGGAGTTGAGACAAGGACGAGGGCTGCTTGCGAGGCAGCCAGGGGCCTGCAGCTCGGACTCCTCAGGGCGCCGCGGTGCCGGCAGTCGTCACCCAGGCTGCTGCCGCGGGCCGCCCCGATCTCCGGCCCCTCCTCCGCGCCCGCCGGCCTCGGCCGCCGCCTCCGCAGCGCCACCGCCCGCTCGGCCGCTCTGTGCGCCGAGCCCCGGCGGCCCCGCTCGGGTAGGGCCGCGGCGCCTCCGCGAAGCCCCTCCCCGGGGTCCGCCCGCAGCCGCGCCCTTGACGCTCGCAGCCCGCCAGGCCGCCCGCGCGGATCCAACCCTGAGCTCTCACGCCATCCCTCCAACAGGAACAGCTTCCGTCAGCCCTCCTCTGCCGTTCTGAGCCTGTCTCCGGGCCCAAAAATACACATTTAAGGGACGATCCTAATACCCAAAGGGGTTCAGATGCGGAAGCAGGGTTCCACAGGCCTTTCCAGGTTACCCCATCCTAATTCCCTTCCCACCCCTTTAGAATCTGTTTCTTGACATCTTAGGAGTCTAAAAACCCAGAAAGAGAAAATGTTTAACCAAATGAATAATCTCAGCCTAAAATAGGTCCTTCTCGCTCCCCCATTCCAAAACAGCAGGAGACTTGTCACACCATGTCAAAGAATGAGGGAAGAACTCTCTTGGAAGTTTTCCAAGTGCACCACCACAGCGTTGGGGAGCTGCCCACCTCTATGTTGATAATTCTCCATCGAGTTAGTTCCACACCCAAGCTAGTTTCTTCGCTCCTGGAAACTAGGAAATCAACAGAATGGTCCATTTCCACCCACGTAACCATAGAACCATGGAATTTGAGATGAAAGAATCTTACTGATGCATAGTCCAAACTCTTATGCTAAGACAAGGGTTTAGACAAGTTTCGATGACGTGAGCAAGGTTATAGAGCAAAGTCTTAGTCTCCACCTCTGTCCCCTCCATCTCTCTCTCCAGAAAGCAACTATCTTCGAAGCAACCCATCATTCAGTAAACCTATTTTGCCACCTGTTTCGTCTGGGTTCTAAACTAATGTTTAACGTTTCAGCAACGCAAGAACTCTATAATGGAAACGTCCTTTGCTTTCTTCATATCTTTACCAGAAGGACTGAGTTTGCTGATGTATTTCTCCACACATTTTCTATTGCAGCAGCTGGGACTAAAGGGAGGGTCAACTTGCTGGGTAGATATTAGTCCTTTACCTATTGCCTTTCAAACTAAAGAGGACTGTGTAGAATGTTTTTAAAAGGGAAAAGGGTATCCCTCGGGTGTTTTCTTCAAGACAGGATACTCAGTGAAGACTAAAGTAGAAAAACCAATGACTGATTTTTAGAAAAGGCATATGCATGAAATTGGGCATGGTGATGCATGCTGGGAAGATGGAGGAAACGGAAGGGGCTCAAGATAGCCTCTACATAGAAAAAGAATGCAATGTCGGAGCCATTCTTTTTTCTTTAGCATTTTACATTGGATTTCCTTTAAGGCAATAATCTAAAAACCAAACAAAAATTACTGCTAAAAAAAAGAAAGAAAAAAAGAAAAAGAAAGAAATCTATACTTATAGAGAATTTTCTCAGAGAACTCTCTCCATTAGAACTAACTTTTCCCAACTTTTGCAAGCATATCTCTAGCCTCTGAATGGAAGACTTTCCTTGTTTTGCTACATTTATGAAGAGGCCCCTGGGGGTTCACCCCACCCCCTTCCTATGAATTTCAGGAAGGATTTCTGTCACCTTTCTTTTAACCCTTGCCTTGCCAGTGACTAAATATAGACCCTAACTTAAAACTTCCCAGTAAAGCTTGCTAAATAAATACACCCCCTCCTCAGTAAACCTATTGTGTCCTAACCTAATCCGATTCATCTCTTCCCCTCAAATCCATTCTGAACTGGACCATACAGATGATCTTCCTCCAAAACCATGACGTATCCTTTTGTTGTTAAGTTCATATTTTTAAGAGAAGGGTGCTTCTAAACAGTGTAGCGGCTCACTCCTGTACCCTAAACAGGGTGTAGCGGCTCACTCCTGTACCCTAGTACTCCAGAGCCTGAGCCAGGAGTGTCTTGCAGAGTCTAAGACCGTGGGCTTCATAGTGAGTGCCAAGCCATCTCAGAATACAGACTGACTTTCTACTGGAGTAAGGAAAGACTAATTATCCTCTCATAGTTCCAAATAATTTTAAATACAGGCTACTTCTGACACAGAGACACAGGTCTGTGATCTCAATGACTCAGGAGCCTGAAGCAGGAAGGCCTCTAGGTCAAAAGAGTCTGGGCTACACAGTGAGTTCAAAGCCCACCTGAGCAATTTCATGTGGCCCTGTCTCAAAAAGTTTTCCAGGTCCAGGGAGTCCTAAAATTAAGGGTTTAAATTCAATCCCCAGCAACCACACAAAAAGTTAATTCCAGTAAGCCCAGAGATAGGGAAGAAGAGGATCCCTGGGGCCTTTGGCTAGCCTGCCTAGTCCAATTAGTGAGGCCCAGACTCACTAAGGAGAGCTCCCTGAGAACTGTCAATGGACAAGGTAGAAAACCATTGAGCTGGGTGGGCTCAGAACTTTATTCCAGGGCAAAGGAAGCCAATGAAGAAGAAGGGTTTATTTGGGAAGGGAAAAGTGTTATCAAAGAAGTCACGACTATCTTTGGATTCAGTGGAATCCATTTGTTTTTCTTTCTACTTATTCAAATTTTCTTCCAATAGCAGCCAGTCTCTATGATAGTAAAAAACCAAAGTCACATTGGCCTAAACCAGTGCTATAAGGCCCTGCTCAGGACTGGAGCATCAGAAACTCACTATCCCAAGTGTTGTCCTTCCGGTCATTTCTTGCTCGGGTTCCAAGCTTCCCTCTAAGTACTCCCTCACCTTTTTCGTGTGTGTGTGTGTGTGTGTGTGTGTGTGTGTTGCTTTGGTTTGGTTTGGTTTAGGGGGTGGTTAGAGACAGGTTTCTCTGTGTAGCCCTGACTGTCCTGGAACTCACTCTGTAGACCAGGCTGGCCTCAACTTTTTCAAGCCACTCTTGATTTTTTCCCCCTGTCCCAGAGACTGAACCTAGTGCAAAGCACCAGTCTACCACTGAGCAATACCCCGGTTCCTTTTCTATGTTTTATTTGTGACAGGGTCTTGCTAACCTGCCCAGGCTGACCTTGAACTCACTCTGTAAGTTAGGCAGGCCTTGAACTTATGAGCTTCTTTTCTCAGCAGCCTGTAACTACTATGATTACAGTGGCTTTAATCACAGACCTGTACCAGGCCCAGCATAATTTAGTATCTTTCTGTGTCTCCCAAGGGCCAGCCATTTTAGATATGCTCATGTACATTTTCTGTCTTCTTCTGAAAGGAACACTTTTTTGTCATTTGTCAGTTGTTTGATCCCCCACAGTCCAGAATAGAAACGCAATAAATATTTATAAAATGAAAGAATAGACTTTTCTATGTAAACAGAAAGAAGCTGTCCACAAATTCAGCCTGTAAGCAGTCACAGACCTTGGTCTTTCTCTTAGGTCTGCCTCTACCTCCGATGGTACTCTGTCCAGATGGGGCCGGTCCTCCCTGAACTGCCCTTGTATCCATCTCTATTAAACTGCACACACGTGTCAGCTTCAAGAAATGGCCTCAAACAGCCTTAGCTCACCATGCTAATGCTTCTATTCAAAGCACTGCAGTTTCCAGAAAAACCTTGGAACTCTTTCACAGCCTGAGTCACCAACCCACGCACAGCTATCTTCCTCAAGGAAGCTGGGCTCTGAGGCATTTTCTGGTTGTTATTCTCTCCCCTTCAGACCCTAGGTATTCTTTTTGGTCCTTTTTTTTTTTCCATGTGAGACAGGACAGGGGTTGGGTGGAGCAGGGTGTGCCAAGAAAACCAATGAACTCCCTAACTACAAACCAAGGAGGAAAAGTTTATCTGGGGGCTTTATTTCTCCTCCTGGCAGGAGGTCCTGACTCCCTAATGTAAATAATCTACCTTCTTCCTGGAGATCAACTTTGTATATCTAGGCCTCAGGGAGGGGCAGCTGGATAGAAATAACCATCAAGAAGCTATCAGCTCTAGCCCATATTTGAATAACTAAAAAGCCCACCAAGTAATTAACTCTTTACAGCCTAAAGTTCTGCTTCTCTTTCAAAAACATTTAATTAAGAAGATAAAAAAGCAAACAAAGCAGGTAAGATGGCTCAAAAGGTAAAGAGCTTGTTGCCAGAATCAGAGAGCTCTGAGTGTGAGAGACCCAGTCTCAACTGTGAGGGAGAGCAGTTGAAGACACCCAATATCAGCTTCTCCATACCTACCCTCTCGTGCACGCACACACATGCCAACAGTATAGGCATTCAATCCAGTTTCCACACCACAGATACATGCAAAAAATTAGTACCACATTAATAGGACATTAATAATTGCATCTAAATGATTTATTTTATATTATGTGCATTGATGTTTTGCCTTCATGTATGTCTGTTTGAAGGTCTCAGAGCTGGAGTTACAGTGGTGAGCTGCCATGTACCTGTTGGGAACTGACCTCTGGAAGAGCAGCAATGCTCTTAACTGCTGAGCCATCTCTCCAGACACATAATCTCATTTTAATATGGAGGTTAGGCATTACAGTCAGCAAAAAGAAAAATCCCATAGAACGAAATTCATTCCTTAAAAGTCCTAAAATTACCCATGAAGTAGAGTATTATTTTGGATGTACAACGTGGTACAATAATATGTACTATAGCAAGTCAGAGGACACTTATGGAGATCAGTTTACTACTTCCATATATGGGATACAGGGATTGAACTCAGGTCTCAGGCTTGCCAGCAAGCACCTTTACCAGATGAACCATCTTGCTGGCCCCTTATCATGTTTTTTTTTTAAAAAAAAAAAAAAAAGATGTAGCCTAATAATTTCTCTCAGACATCCTGTAGTCTTTCTATATCATTTTGTTTTGGTTTGTTTTTGAGACAAGGCTCTCTATGTAGTCCTAGCTGTCCTAGAGCTCTATGTAGACCAGGATGGCCTTGAACTTGAGATCCCCCTGCCTCTGCCTCATCCTGGTTTTTCTTTTGTTTCCATGTGTATTGTTCGCTTCTTTTTGTATGTAGTACATGGTGCATAGGGCTCCAGCCTAGTGGCTGGTGCATACGAGGTAAGAGCTCACTGAGTTACATCCCCAGCCTCATCCTGTACGATAACTCTCAGAAGTCAAATGAACTTAAGAAGCAAAGCACAGATCACTTCAAAGGGTGTTTTGGGTGGGTGGGTTGGTTGGTTGATTGGTTGGTTGGTTGGTTGGTTCTGAGCTAAGGATGACAAGGGTCTAGGAACATAGACATGTTCTACCTCAGAACTTGATTACATGAAGTTTTGTAATCACAAAACAAAAAGACAGCCATAGATTAATGAATTTACAAATATATTATAGGACAGCAAGTGAGTGGGTCAGACCAAAGCAGGAGGACTCTGCTATACAGATTCAGGTTTCTTTCTCTCCTTTTGAGACAGGGTCTCTCAGTGTAGCCCTGGCTGGCCTGGTGGACCAGGCTGGTCTTGAACTTGCAGTGGTTCTCTTACCTTTGCCTCTGAGTGTTAGGATTATAGATGTGTGTGCCACAACTGCTACAGGTATCAGATGGTTTCATGACATTCTTAATGTTTGTGATGGTGGAAGCTAGTGGTCTGCTAAAACATTTTTCACAAGAATTCATTTCGATGAAACCTTATCTCAAAAAACAAGGTGGGGCCAGTGTGATGGTTTAGTAAGTAAAGGGGCTTGCTGCCAAACCTGATGGGCCTGAGTATGATCCCTGAGTCCCACATGATGAAAGGAGAGAACCTCCTCCTGACAGTTGTCCTCTGACTCCACAGGAGTGCTGTGGCATGTCCACACACACATCTAAATAGATAAGTGAAGTTTTTAAAGTAATAAGGTAGAGAGCAATTGAGGAAGATATACCTAATATTAATATTAACTTTGGACCTCCAGGGGTACCCACACAGTTGAGTGCACCCACACACGTGTGCACACATATATACACCAGACACACAGACAAATACATATGTATTCATAAAGAACATTACAATCTTGCTTTGGAAGGACTAATTCAGAAAGGACTATGTCTCTGAGAAGCCTTAAAATAAAACCAGGAGTAAGACAAGCACCCTGGAGAAGGACAGCAGAGCTTAGGGTCCTCTCAAACAGTAATAGAAAGAACAGATAGATGATGACACAAGTCTACAATCCCCAGCACTGGGCAGCTGTCCTCCAACTCCACATGTGCTCAGTGGCACTTGTATACACACACACACACACACACACACACACACACACACACACACACACAAAAGTTTTAAAAAGACTTCTAAAACAGACAACAAGAAGGATCCATATCTGTGATGTTTAGGGCTAAGAAGTAGGCTTAGTAGATAAAATGTCTGCCTCCTAACATGAAGGCCTGAGTTCAGATCCCCAGAAACTGAGTTACAGGCCAGCCTGGACTACACAAGACACTGGATAGATAGATGATAGATATACAGACAGATAGATAGATAGATAGATAGATAGATAGATAGATAGATAGATAGATAGATAGATGTAGGCAGTCATTTAAGAATGAAAGCCTTATCTGTTCCCATTCTACCTCTCAAATAATTGGTACAAAGACCAAGTTTATTAACAAACCTTAAGCATTATGACTGGGCAGACATTCATTTATTCTAACTCTCTAAGCTATCACAAGCCCCACATTACTTGCAGTTTGAGTCTTGCCTGGCTTGCTCTACTCCACATCTGTCCTCATGGTGAATCTCTTGGCGACCCCTCCTCAGAAGACCTCCTGGACCTTCTCCTGGCCACCACTTCTCTTCCTCCATCTCCATCTGTGGGACCCTACCACGGGATTAGTAGTCTTGCCTTCTCTGCCCAGTCATAGGCTGATCAGCTCTTTATTAACCAATCAGAGATAATTGGGGAATATTCTTTACACAACATAGGTACAGGAAATGGTTCAGTAATCATGACAATGCTAGCATCTGGTCTGTAACCAGATCTCTGGGCATGAAAATCAGCAAATGAAAATACAATGCACAAAACCATCCCCCAATAGATTCATAGATATGGGTTGTGTTAGCACAAGCCTGTAATTCTAGCACTATGGAAGCTGACATGGAAGGATTGAGTCTGAGACTATCCTGGACCACATAGCTAGAAATAATGAATAATAAGAAGAGATCCATCCCATATACAATTACAAAACCTAGACTATTGTGGATGCCAACAAGTGCTTGCTGACAGGAGCCTGATATAGCTGTCACCTGGGAAACTCTGCCAGTGCATGAAAAATACAGAGGGGGACACTCTCAGCCAAACATTGAACTGAGCACAGGGTCCCCAATGGAGGAGCTAGAAAAAGGACCCAAGGAGCTGAAGGGGTCTGCAGCGCCATAGGAGGAACAAAAATTTGAACCACCCAATACCCCCAGAGCTCCCAGGAACTAAACCACCAACTAAAGAATACACAGGAGGGACCCATGGCTCCAGATGCATATGCAGCAGAGGATGGCCTTGTTGGACATCAAAGGGAGGAGAAGCTCTTGGTCCTGAGAAGGCTAGATGCCCCAGTATAGGGGAATGCCAGGACAGGGAAGCAGGAGTGGGTGGTTTGGTGAGCAGGGGGGAGGGAGGATGGGTTAGGGGATTTTCGGGAGGGGGGAACCAGGAAAGGGGACAACAGTTGAAATGTAAATAAAGAATATATCTAATAAAAAATAAAATAGAAAATCAATAACAACAACAAAAAAAGAAATAATGAAATACTGCATGGCAAAGAGTTGTCCATGCTTCTGTCTGCTACCCTGCCTTTGTTCATGGAAAAGAGATTCAGTTGCCTGAGAGTAGGAGTTCATATCAGCTTCATCACTGACCCAAGACCACATAGGCCCAACTCTCTTACCTCAGACAGACATCCCACCGATATATCATAATGACTTTCTGAATTCCCAAAGTAGGAACTCATTGTTTTATCCCCAAATTTCTTCTCTGTCTCTTTACATCTAGACCAAGGAAGCAGCCAGAGTTGCTCTAGATTCAATAGTGACAGCCCATCTCCAGGCAGCAAAAGCCCCACTCTTTCCTTTGGAGTTCAGGTGCTATCATGTAACATATGAAGAAGCACACTGGGACCATTCAAGACAAGCTGTGCTCACTAACAGAAGTGGCAAGTTCAGTCATGCACAGCCTTGTAACAATGACAACAAGCCACAACTGCAACAAAATCCTGCCCACTAACGGATTCTTTGGGGGATGGCAAAATGCCAGGCACTTAGAAACGAGTCCTTGGGTTCAAACTTATACTTCATGCCTTACTGTGCACAGGTCAATGCAGCACTTCTCAGAGACAGGAGGCAGGGAGCTGGTCCCACGGCACTAGTGCAGCTGAAGTTGTAGTGAACGAACTATAAAGATAGTTGTGCCCTTAAGGACAGGACCTGTGATGTGGCTTAGTGGGTAAAAGTACCTGACAACTTTGATACCTAGACCCACATGGTAGAAAGAAAGGACCCACAAGCTGTCCTCTGACTTCCACATGTGTCTGTCACACACACATGCATTTTCTGAGGGTTGGATTGGTCTTTCCGTTGTTTCCTTCCTCCCTCCCTCCCTCTCTATTTCCTTCTCTCCTTTCTTCCTTAGACAGGGTCTCACTATGTAGTCCTTGCTGTCCTGGAACTCCTTATATAGACCAGGCTGGCCTCAAATTCACAAAAACCCCCCTGCCTCTGTAGGATTAGAGGTGTGCAGCACTATCTTCAGCCTGTGGATCTTCTTGTGACAAAACCATGTATTTAGATTCTTTGTGCATCTCATTTCATCCCTAATTTAGGGTTAAAGTCACCTCTCCCAGTTCAAGTTCTGCTCTAAATACAAAAAGTGTCCCTGGAACATTCCTATTTACACCTGGCTATAGAAATCTTTAACAGTGAAATTTGATCTTTAGTATCTCAATCTTTCAGTATACCCAAGTTTAGTCATAGAAAAAGTATACTATCTGCTTATTTTGGGGACAGTGTAGCTCAGACTAGCTTTGCACTCACTACATAGCTGAAGATGTCTCTTGACCCTCTGACTGCTACCTCCCAAAAGCTGAGATTACAAGCCATCCACCACCATGCCTGGCATAAAAAGTATACTACTTAAAACATTGTTTGTATTTTAAAATAGCCAGAATAAAAAATACCCTAAACAAAGCCTTCAACTGAATAAGAAAAAGACACGTTCCAAGAGACTCTGCTCTTCTTCCATCTATAAAAAAAAAGTCTTAATATAAGATTTATTAACTTTTCTGTTTAAAAAATTTCATAATTGTCATACAAATCTACATGGCTGCAGCATGAGTTGTTCCTCCCCCTATGCAGCCGCTGGGTTGAAACAGACTTCCTTTCTTATTCTTGACCCTCCCAAGAAAATGGAGGGAAAAAAAGAGCAGAATCCATCAGGAGAGTCCTCAGCTAGCCCTAGGTCTTGAGACACATTGCATAGTCCCCAAAGCAGGATTCCTCTTTCTAAAGAAAATGTCTTTTCCTCTTTCAGGAAGTGTCTATACATCTTTAAGGAATGATAGGTCTCCTGAGTATTTCCCCTATTTGATTTTTCTTTCTCACCCTCCCCCTTCTTTTTGTTTGTTTGTTTTGTTTTTGAGATAGTTTCATATAGTCCAGACTGGTCTCTTGGCATCTAGCTGATGATGACCTTGAACTTCTGATCCTCCTGACTCCACCTCCCCAGTACTGGAATCACAGATACTGCCACCATGCCTAGTTTTATGTTGTTTAATGCAGTGCTGGAGATTGCCCTAATGGCTCTTTTTTTTTCAGAGTTTTTCTTTGTAGCCCTGGCTGTCCTGGAGCTCATTCTGTATATTAGGCTGGCCATGAACTGAAGATATCTACCTGTGTCTGCCTTCTTAGTGATAGGCTTAAAGGTGTGTGATACTATATCTAGCCATTTCCTAATTTTTCTGTGTTGTTGGGACTCATGAATGCTAGGCTAGTTTGCTAGGCTGAGCAACATTCCCATTTCTCCTTGAATTTAATAATTTCTTCCTTCCCATAGAGCTGAGCACTTGCAAACTTGATCTATGGTAGAAGCAAGGTAGAATTTCACTCAATCTAAATATTACAGAATGTGTCACTTCAAGATAATTGGAGAGGCCAGAGACATGGCTCTTCCTTAGGTCCCAGGTTCTATTTCCAGCACCCACATGGTAGCTGATGACCATCTATAACTCCAGTTCCATGGGATCCATCTGACACACTCTTCCGGTTTCTATGGATACACATATATATATACACATAAAATAAACAAATATCTAAAAAGATAATCTGTCAAATTCCTGGTATTCGTGATCTCTGTCCTATTTGAGATCAGCTCCAAAAGTGGGGTGTTGGAGATTAGTTCTAATGCTTTGATTCAATAGGGAATCTGCATGTCCAAATGCTAAAGGTCCTTGTCCCCAATTGGTTTTTGATCTATCAATAAAGATGCCAGCAGCCAATGGCTGGGCAAAGGGAGACTGGACGGGACCCTTAGAATTGTGCATGCTTGAACTAAGGGGAGAAGAAAGAGGGAATCACCATGACTGTGGAGGTGGAGGGGCAGAGATGGATCAGATTTAGAGCTGCAGAGGAAGGATCATCTGAAATATAGTTCTAAAGGGAAAGTGAACCCCAAAAGGGCTGCCCAGAAGCAAAGACCAATGGGCATCACAGAAGGTAACAGGGCAGAAAAGTTAAAAGTAGACTTAGAAGGTGTTGAGCTAGGAGAGTACTGGAGGGAAAAGCATGCTAGTTGGGGTAAGCTTAGAATTGCCAAGCCCTTAAGTAGCCAAGGCATTTCAAAAATAAGCTGATGTATGTGTATCTTTCATTTGTGGATCCAAAGAGTTCCTAGGCAGAAGCACATGATCCACCTGGAACACAAAGTGGCATAGCTAAAAACTCACCACTACAGTGGGAGAAGAAAGAGAAAGACCTGAGGTACAGAAAGAAATGGGTGCCTTTCTTCAACATTCCCAGCCACACACCCTTCTCCCTCCCTTTCTCCTTCCCAGCTCTTTTTGGAACAGCACAGCACCTTATATTCCTGTAGCCCAGGATAACTTTGAACCTCCAGCAATTCTTCTGCTTCACATGTGCTGGGATTATAGGCATAAACCACAATGCTGGGCTCCTCTTTTCTCAAAAGGAAGAATTAGTCATTCATAAGTATGATCCTTGCTTCTGAAATTTACTGCAATCTATTTTGTAACAGGACTGTAGTTCTTGTTCAACTTTGAAAGGTCCAATTTTTGTTGAGAAGTGAATTACCATGCCATAAATACAAAATCCTAAAATCTATCCTGGAATCATATCCCAGTCAAAAAAAATTACAGTCCTGACTAGTTCTTCTGAATTTATAATCCAATGCTATATGAAATGTCCTCAGACCAAGTACAGGTCTTCCCTACCCACAGTGACCCCAATATGCCTGGTTTGCCTTCAGTAAATGTAAGTATAGTTATTCATGTCAAGTGCTTACTACCAGTGAGTTTAAATTATATGTATCACTGTGATTATTGGAATTAATAATGGGGTTAGTGTTTTGTTTTGTTTTGTTTTGCTAGGGATCCGATACAGGGCCTCACGAAAGCTAAGCAAGACGTTACCATGAGTCATACTCTTGTCCCTGGGCTTGTTTGTTAGAGCCAGGGTCTTATGTATCAACTCACAAAATAGCCAAGGATGACTTTGAACTTCTCACCTCCTGCCCCAATCTCTTGAGTTCTGGAATTGTAGGCATGTATCATCATGCTTTATTTAGGTAGTGCTGGGAAATCAAACCCAAGACTTCTTGCATGCTAGAGAAGCACTCTACTGAGTGCACTACATCCTCAATCCTCAATGTGTCTAAGATATGAAATGTTCAGTATTTTCAGTCTTCATAGTTTGTTTTGTGTGGCACAGACAACCTGCTCACAGCTTTAAGAAAGCAGAAGGAACATTAATTAATCCTAAAGTTGCTATGGAGATTAATGCAGCAAAATGTTTTCTTTCCTAATAGGAAAAGTATGCACTTGCAAATATTTTAAAAAAAAGTAAGGAAAATGAAAAGCCCATGTGATTGTGGGGGAAGCAATCAAACACAGGAGTAGGAAGTTAAATGATGTATTTTCCTACAAAGAATACTTACTGTACAAGCTGTAGCAACAACATTAAGACTAGCATTCTTGTAATTGGCATACTGAAAATTATAGTGGGAAGGGCAGTGTTGGTCTGTTCTCAGAAAAGGAATTCCATTCAGAATGAGAACCACAACAAATTCATTTTCTCATAAATTCAGTGTCCTAGTTAGGATTATTATTGCTGTGACGAAACTCCATGAAACACCAAGTTGGGAACAAAAGGATTTATTTGGTTTATACTTCCATATCACAGTTCATCATTGAAGTCAGGAGACAAGATAGGGCAAGAACCTGGAAACAGGAGTGGATGCAAAAGCCATGGGGGAGTGCTGCTTACTGACTTGTTCCTCATGGCTTGCTCAGCCTGATTTCTTATAGAACTCAGGGCCACAGCTCAGGGATGGCACCATTCACAGTGGGCTGGGCCTTGCCCATCAATCACATTTTCTTAATTTAAGAAAATACCATACAGGCTTGCCTACAGCTTGATCTTGGTGGGGGAGGGGCATTTTCTTAATTACAGTTCCCTCCTCTCTAATGACTCTAGCTTGTGTCAAGTTGACATAAAACTAACTAGCAGTCAATAAAATATCAAAGTTGTGCCAGGCAGGCAGTAGTAGCACATGCCTTTAATCCCAGCACTTGAGAGGCAGGCTAATCTCTGAGTTCAAGGCTAACCTGGTCACAGAGTCAGCCAGGACAACACAGAGAAACTGTCTTTAAAAAAAAAAAAAAAGGAAGAGAAAACAAAGGTGTTCAAAAACATCTAATTTAAATCACACAGATTTTGAACAAAGTCAGAGCTGGAGAAATGACTCAGTAGGTAAGAATCTATACTGCTCTTCCAAAGGACCTGATTTTGATTCCCATTATCCACATTAGACTGCTTACAAAAGCCTGGTAATTCCATCTCCAGAAGGATCTGACACCTCTGCAGCCATCAGCATTGCACACACATGCACACAAGCATATACACATATACACACGAAAGCACACTCAAATGTGCTCACAGGTATACACACATACACATGTGCACATGCATATATACATACACAATGAAATATAATAAAAAGTGTTGTTTTTAAAAAGTCAGTTTACAGTGTGGGATATGTAATTAGTAAGACCTGAGTTGAGTACCCAGAACCCACTTTTGGATGTACCTTCAGCCCCAGGGGACTCAATGCCTCTTCTTGCTTCCAGGGCCACATGTGACAAGTTAGGACCCCTATCTTTGAAGGCAAAAAAGACTGGCTGAGGTGCAGCACACTGGCACACACTGGCACTTCTAGAGGTCTCACAATGCCCTGCTTCTGACCCTTGTGATTCTGTTCATGTGTTCACCTTGTGAATGTTATTAAGGTGTATACTTATGTTTCCTTCTCTCTCTCTCTCTCTCTCTCTCTCTCTCTCTCTCTCTCTCTCTCTCACACACACACACACACACACACACACACACACATAGATACAATCAGCAAAAGGGATCAATACTGTCACAAATGTGTTTATAAATTTCTTGTCTCTTGCCCCTGAAACACTTAAAATATAAAGACCCCATAGCCCATCTTCATAACAATTTACTTCTATTATCAAAAACTTAAAAAGAGATAAGCTAACGCAATACTGGAAGCAACTTAATATCTATACATATGAGTCTATTGTTGTTGCTTTTTTTTTTTTTTTTTTTTTTGGTTTTTCAAGACAGGGTTTCTCTGTGTAGCCCTGGCTGTCCTGGAACTTACTTTGTAGACCAGGCTGGCCTCGAACTCAGAAATCCTCCTGCCTCTGCCTCCCAAGTGCTGGGATTAAAGGCGTGCGCCACCACTGCCCAGCTTTGTTGTTGCTTTTTATATCTAAGATATTTTCCTCAGTCAACTGTTTTGTTTTCTTTTGATTCATTTTTGGTTTTGAGGGGGTGGTGTGTATCGTGTATGCAGGGGTGCTTACCCATGCATGTGCATGTGGAAGACAGAGGTAGACAGATATTCCTCAATTACTCCCTGCTTTACATAGTTTGGTTTTTCTTTTTACTTACTTTAATGGTGTGTGTATGTGTAGGATTGTGAAAGGCAGCCTGGTTTCTGGTTGAGCTAGGTCAGAAACCCCGGAGACCCTGCAGGGGACAACCCTGCAAGGAATGGTAGGCATTCTGTCCTGCTCCTGGACACCAGGCTCCTGACAAAGCAGCAGCTCTCCATAGGTCTGTGACCATCAGTCATGTAAGGGAAACGCCCCAAGCCCCTGCATAGGTAGGTTGACCTCTCCATTTTAATGAGGTACCTAAAGGCCTTGAGGCTTAGTCAATAAACTCCCCTTCTAACCTCAGGCCCGCCCTGAGAAAGTGGGGTACAGTTTTATTCATTGCCACTTTCCACCATGACAATAAATGCCTTTAAACCATGGACTGTCTCTTTTCATTGGGATCCACCGTAGGGAGTAATGGAGCAGGTCTTTGCCTAAAGAGCTGCTTCTAATCTCCCACAGGAGGCCTCTCAGCTCTCCCAGCTACAGCCTCCACCAAGCCAAACCACCTGCCAAGCAAGCCAAGGACTCTCCTCCCCACCACCCAGCCAGAGCTCTCCCTTCTTTTCCCCTTTGGCCCCGGGCTAGATCCAGCCCACAGGCCCCCACTCCATTCTCAGCTCTTCTGCAGCTCCCAGCAGGACCTAAGAACCAGGCACTGCCCGCCCCCAGCCTCCTTGCAGGCCCAGGGACCCTCGAGTCGGCTCCTGCTCTCCCCAGGACCTCAGACTGGGCTCCTCAACCCTGGGAGCAGTGTCCAGCTGCTTCACATAGCCCAACACCCTCCAGGCCCTGGCTTAGGGTAAGCGCAGTCAAAATTTCCCATGTCCTGCCTCCCCAAGTGGCCAGAGCCCTGGGAAGGATACAGGACACCCATTAACCCAACATGTATGCATCCACACATGTGATTGTTGTGCCTACAGAGGCTAGTGACAACAGATCCTCTAGAGCTGGAGTTATGTGAGCCACTGGTCTGAGTACTGGAAACAGAACTCATGTCCTCCCCAAGAATAGTATAGGTGCTGAATCTGCCTGTCTCTGTCCACCCCAGCCTTGGAGTAAGGTGCTCCTAGATTTTATATGGGAGCTTAGGATCTGAACAGACTTTTGGAATCTCCCATTCAGAATCAGTGTTAACCATAGCACCCCAGATCCACTTCACTGTTTGCCACTTCTGAGTGTCTCAGAGGCTCAGTCCCCTTATCTATCAAATGAGACCTGCTCTACGGGTTGCTCTAATGATTGAAGGAGTAAATGGCTGTGAAGTGCTTGGCACAAAAAAAGAGTAGAGTCAGCTGCCATTAACATCACAATCATGACTACTGTTGCTGTCTTCCAACACATCATTCTCCACACTGATGGATCATATAAAGGTTTAATCCAGATGGACATAGTGATTCGCACCCATAATACTAGCACTTGGGAGGCTAAGTTAGGATGGTTTCCTTAAATTTAGGGCTACAGAGTGAGTTCCTATCTCATCAAACTAAAAACAAACAGATATAAAAACATATAGACCGTATGGGGTTCTATATAGTCATAGAACTTATGGATAGTCTCTATATAGCAAGGAAATTTGTTATGATGACTTACAGTCTGTAGTCCAACTCCCCAACAACGCACAGCTGTGAATGAGAAGTCCAAGGATCTAGTAATTGCTCAGTCCCACAAAGCTAGTTGTTTCAGCTGGTCTTCTGTAGAAGTTGATTCCCACAAATGTGCTGGCAAGTAAACACAAGCAGGCAAAGAAGAGTGAATCTTCCTTCCAATGTCCTTATGTAGGCCTCCAGCAGAAGGTGAGTCCCAGATTAGATCTGGGACTTGCTTTGTCTCAGACTGACCTTGAACTCAGAGATCTCCTTGCTTTAGTCTCCTGGGATTAAAGGCATGTACTACCTTGCCTGGGCCTAAGCTTTTCATAGCCACTATGTCTCAAGAACTCCATGCCAAGATCCAGGTCAGAAACTTGTATCTTTTAGCCTCAAGATCGGGACTAGAGAGCCCTCCAATTCTGGATTGTAGTTAATTCCAGATATTGCCAAGTTGACAACCAGGAACAGTCATTACATAGTCTAATTCTGTTCCTCAAATACATAATGTTATTTATTTATTTATTTATTTATTTATTTATTTTAAATGCTCTCACAAACTAAGCATGGTATAGAAACACACACCTGAAGCCGGGCGATGGTGGCGCACGCCTTTAATCCCAGCACTTGGGAGGCAGAGGCAGGAGGATTTCTGAGTTCGAGGCCAGCCTGGTCTACAAAGTGAGTTCCAGGACAGCCAGGGCTACACAGAGAAACCCTGTCTCAAAAAACCAAAAAAACCAAAAACAAAAAAAAAAAAAAAAAAAACAAACACACACCTGTAATCCTGGTACTTGGGAAATAGAGGCAAGAGGATCAGGAATTCAAGGTTGGGCTGGAGAGATGGCTCAGTAGTTAAGAGCACTGACTGCTCTTCCAGAGATCCTGAGTTCAAATCCCAGAAACCACATGGTAGCTCACAACCATCTGTAATGGGATCTAATGCCCTCTTCTAGTGTGACTAAGAAGAGTGACAGTGTACTCACATGCATAAAGTAAGTAAATAAATAAATCTTTAGAATAAAAAAAAAGGAATTCAAGGTCAACCTCTTCTACTTAAAAAATTCAAAGCCATTCAGAGATTTTAGAGGCAGAGGTGGATCTCTGCAAATTTGAGGCCAGCCTGGTCTACATAGAGATTCTATCTCAAGCAAACAAACAAAGCAGTCCACTAATGTAATACTTTTCCCTTCAAGGACATCTGAGCTGGGCATCTCCCAGTGTCTTTTATTACTTTATTTTGAGTGTAATTTATTTGTCCAGACCGGTTTTAGCTGCCTCGGCCTTTGGGTGCTAGAATTACAGGCATGTGTCATCCAACCTGGCTCATGATTGTATTTTGATAAGAAAATGGAAGTGGGAAGATGTTGTGCAAACTGAGAAGATGAAACTCCTATGGCTGTCACATTAATATCTATCACTTCTTCCTCCACCGCTGTCTCATCATGTCCCAACCAATATATTGACAGCAGCCCTGTGGAGAAACTCAGTAGCAAGGAACGCAGGCCTCTAGTCATAGCTTTAGGAGAGACTAAGAGATCCTGCAGTTGATGTCAGCAAGCTTTGACCAACACTGAATACAATCTCTTTAAAAACTTGAGTCACAGAGGAGGAGATGGAAAACGATGCAGTACAAGCCTGAATTCAAATCCCTAGCATCCATATAAAGCTAGGCAGGCCAGACAGCTGCTGATAGCCCCAATACACAGAATGTAGGTATAGGGAGATAGCCAAATTAGTGAGCTTGGTTCAATTAGTGAGAGACTCTGCCTCAGTAAATAAAATGGAGAGCTGTTGCTACTTTGTTTCCAACCCAATTCCCCAGTAAAAGAAAGCTCAACTCAATCAGTTAACAAAACAAGCTATAAGCCTAGATTGGGCAGATCTCCCACTACACTACTCTATTTCCATCTATGTTATCCCATATAATTTGCAGTTTCTGCAGGCCACGAGCTTCTCTCTCTACAGTCTCTCTGTCGATCCTCCTAGCTTCTCTCCTTGTCCTTCCTCTCTTCCTGTTGATCCTCCCGCCCCCCCACTCCTCCTCTAAACTCTCAGCTCCTCCCACTTCCTCCTGCCCAATCATTGGCTCAAGCCTTTATTTGAAAAGTTAATGTGGGGAGAATGTTCAAAAGGCAACTCCTCATCTGCAGCCCCTCTGAAGAGTACAATTAGCATCAGTTTTCAGCCTTCTGGTCCAGGATCATCTGACAGACCTTGGTAATGCAGAATTTTGAAGGGCTGATTACTCTGTCTTGGCAGAGATTATCAGTCGACTATTCCGCATAGTGTGTTCTTTTTTTGGACAATATTTGTCTGTAGATGAAATGAGGCAATTCTTGCCTGGTGGCTGTCTCACCACAACTGAAGCAACTCCATTGATGCTCAATTTCTTCTTTGAATTCAAGAAAGGGGTGCTATCAGGAGCAGACAGGTCTCCAGTCAAATGATCCTTAATAAAGAAATGTCACTAAACATCATATTCTGTGGACTTCTGACGCCTTTGAAGACCACCATCTATCTACCTAAAGCATCTCTGAACTGTTAAGCCTTGACTACTCTCAGCCATTTCTAATCGAAATAACTCAGGAACACCCTTTTAATTAACTCACAACCATGATTTTGCTATCTGGCCCTTAACTTGCATTACTTAATCATCTAAAAACAGTTTATAATTGCAGTTATAGAAGAACTGAATCTAAACCTTGTATTCTTAAATGTGTTATATAGGCACAATGCCTACATGGGAGTAACAATATTAATCCCAGTTTTATATTAATAATAAATTCATACCAATGAAAACCTTAAATTTACACAAACAACTTCTGAACCAATATATGAGATTATAACTTCACCTTCGTATCAATTATAAAGACTTCTACCAATGTAAGATCTGGCTATGTAATGTTTTGCTTAAAAGTACATTTGCTAACCTATCCCTATTTGTCTATTTCTATAATTTCTATGATATTACTATAGAGAGTAATTAAAGAAGCCAGCCAATGTCAATTTCAGGCTTCATGTGGACACACATACAGCATATAACACATCACACCCCCACACAATACAACTCTGAGTCACAACCCATACAGCTCAGCCTTCCAGAATTCCTGATCCAGAGAAATAGTGAAATAGGAAATGCTATTTTAATCCAGTAGGTTTAGGGGGTAATGTGTTCCAAAGCGACAGATAAATGAACTCATTCTTCATGTTCTCAATGATGTGTGAGCAGAGCAGACCTCATCTGTGCTTTAAATTACAGTGGGGTGATGCAGCATAAACAAAGAAATGAAGCCCAATATCGACAACTGCTCTAGGGATACACAGCCAGCAGTATATCTGGGGACTAGGGAGCAACATGGTGATAATAATGGAGGTAGAAGAAGCATTTTAGGTAAGGCAACACAAACTTTGTTTTCTGTTTGCATGTTTAAGATTAGACTTGATTTTAGAACAGTTTTATAAACTTTCAGAAAAAATGGGAATAAAGTACAGAAAGTTCCCACATACCACTCTAACACAGTTTCCCCTGATATAGAATCTTTGTAAAATTATTTTTGTTTGTTTATCTATTTAAGTATATATATATATATATATATATTTGTTGAGACAGGGTCTCAGTATGTTACTCTGGCCGGTCTAGAAATCACTGTGTAGAGTAGGCTGGCTTCATTTCACAGAGATCTGCCTGCCTCTGCCTCCTGAGTATGCCCAGCTGATTTATCACTTCAGTAGACCTTGATCTCCTGGGTAGGGTAGTGTCTCAGTTACTTTTCATTCTTTCATTCTTTCTTTCTTTTCTTATTTTTTTTTCCAGAAACAATGGTAACTCAATCTCTGGGAGCAACAACTAAAACCTAATCTTGTAAGCCTTATTAAAATCTGATTGCTCCCGTGGTGAATCCTTGCAGATCTGCCAGGATACCAGGAAACTCTAGCAGCTACATCTTCCCCATATGCTGTCCCTATTCCAAAAGGACCTAACTATCTCCTGCTTCCTCTTCCTCTGTCCAACCTGGAAGTCCCACCCTCTTGCCCAGTGATTGGCTCCTTTATTCATTAGGGGATTGGTTCATAAGAAGCCACCCTGAGTATGTGACTTATTCCTCATTCAAGATATCCCCTTCTGGGAGAATGTAATTAAATTAAAAATACAAATAGCATAGAGCCATCCATAACACTTCCCCCATTCTGTTCTAACAAAACACGAAAACTTTCTCTCTCAAGATAGAGCACAACTATTATCATTTTGTATTTTATAAGGTATAGATAGACCTAACACCCAGCCCATCAATTTTGAGATTAAGCTAGAACATTGTCATCTATCCTAAATTAAAAGACTTATCATTCTACACCTGACTCATGTCCTGACTTTAGATTATAAGCCATCTAAAAACCATCTTCTCAAATCTATGTCATCTTTCTCAGTACTAAACAGCTTGGGTTAGTTATGAGACTACTAGTCTTCAACCCCATCAGAAATCCAAGAACAACTAATATTACCTGAAAATAAGAGAAGCACAAAATATAGCTTCCAAAACTTAGCCAATTTATAGAGAGTGCTGATCACCTGGATAGTCCCTTATACTTCAAAAGGTTGGAGCATTGGGTCTTAAGCCTTCTGGCCAAGGATCATCTGACAGACTTTGTAATGCAGAATTTTGAAGGACTGATTACCCTGTCTTGGCAGAGATTATCAGTCAACTATTCTGCATAGTGTATCCTTTTTCTGGACAGTATTTTGTCTGTAGATGAAATGAGGCAATTCTTGCCTAGTGGCTCTCTCGCCATAACTAGAGCAACTCCATTGATGCTCAGTTTCTTCTTTGAATCCAAGAAAGGGAATGCTGTCAGGAGCAGACTTGTCTCAACAAGCAAGTGAATAAATAACATTAAGGGGCTGGAGAGATGGCTCAGTGGTTAAGAGCACTGACTGCTCTTCCAGAGGTCCTGAGTTCAATTCCCAGCAAGCACATGGTGGCTCACAACCATCTGTAATGGGATCTGATGCCCTCTTCTGGTGTGTCTGAGGACAGCGTCAGTGTACTCATATACATGAAATAAATAAATCTTTAAAAAATAAATAAATAAATAAATAACATTAAATGCCACATTCTATGGATTTCTGACATTTTTGAAAACCAACTATCTATTGTGAAGTAATGTGGACCATTCTCTGTTAACTACTCTTAGCTATTTCTAATTAAAATATCTGAAAACACCCTAACAATAAACTCAGAGCCATGAATTTGCTATTTGCCCCTTAACTCACAGCTTAATCATCTCAGATCAGTTTATAATAACAGAAGTAGAAGAACTGGGTCTAAGCCCTTTACTTTTACATTTTTAGTATCAATAGAAGAAATTTATACCAATGAAAACCTTGATTTTGCATCAAAATAAATTGTGTACCAAAATAAGAACTTATGACTTCAACTTAGTAACAATTATAAAGATTGCTACCAAATGAGATTATGGCTATACAATCAATTCTAGCTATTTCCTCCCTGTTCCAAATATGACCATTTCTATATTCCCTAGAAAGATAACCTAAAATAACCACCTCCAGCCCCAAAGCCCAGGGAACTGGGGCAATGACTCTTCATATCTTCTTCAAGCTGAATATGGGCATTGAGATATTTTGAAGGAGGGGTGGAAGGTTAGGGAAAATGGGGGAGTTGGTTGGCCTTAAGAAGGTCACACCAATAATTGTATTAGTCTCTGATGCCTGTGTCCTGACTGGATCCAGCTGAAAGTCCAAGACATCAGGAGTTCAAGCAGGTCAGTTCAACATGTCAGACGACAAGACTCACCAAGGCGGTATACAAATATTGTAATATACAAATCTTAAAACAAAATTTTAGTATCATTAAGATAACCTTTTTGTTTGATTCTCTGGAATCTAGTTCTTCGGAGGGTCTCCCTCTATCAAATCTGATCCATATGACTCTGGAAGGTGTATAGACACTAATCACCTTTTCTAAAAAACACAGACAAAACCTTTCTCCCAAATCAGCATATCTTTGAGCCAGTAACCAGAAAAACCTTTATTTTGACTTCTCTGTCAAAGGAATAATATAACCACAAAACTCAACATCACACCCATTTTGAATGTTAAAACAATCCAAAACAAATAAAGTAAACTAAATACTGTATGTGCCTATTCTTAGGCCTTTTCTATTTTGCCATGTAGGATAATAATCCAGAATTCCCGTGAAGCCCACGTCAGACAGAATTTGAGTATCCTGTAAGATGTATTAGAACAATATATCTTTATACCATCTTTAAAGCAATTAATTCAAACTTTAATATCTGTTTATAGGAAGCAGGTAGCTTTTACTTGTTAAGCTCTCTGCCTAGAGCAGCCATCTTGTTATACCATCTATCTGTCAGCTCTCTGCCTGGAGCCACAGAATTAACACCTGTTCACTGACCTCTCTACTTAAAGTCAGTGACTAATTTTCTCTATCCTAGTTCTGAACCACAGGTGAAATTCCTCATGTGATTCAGACAAACTCTGTATATAAATCTATCCTAAAAGCAAATAATCCCGATTTTATAAATTCACAGTTCAATTAATCTCTGCCCCAAGAAGTAGGCAACTTTCATTCTACAGCTCTCTGCCTCAGAGCAGCCTGCATTCCCCACAGCAGGTAACTTCAGAGCTGCTTTGTTTCAATTCCCTGCCCCATCCCCACTTGAATCCACATGACTTGCTCATCTCAGTGCTATCCACTTAAAGAAAAAGAAAAGAAATAAAACTCTAGCTCTCAGGCTAATAATCTTAAATTTCTTGTGGATTCTTGCCTAACACGTTGGTTCACCACCTGTTGGGGGAAATATTTAGAAATGATCTGACGCATTCCTGCGCTTGTGCTGACAACTCTTAGCCTCAGTGGCCTGACCAGCCATTCACTGGCGGGCAGTGGCTGACCTGTTTTTGACTCTGAACTCTACAATCTCTCCACCCAGCTCGCTAGGTTCCCAGTGGCAGGTCACTACCACGCCAAACCTGTGCTTCAGATCTCCCACGGCCTTTGTGGTGCACATCTGGCAAACCCACGCTTTGCCATACTTTTCTCTCTTGAATCCAGATGAGCCTCTGTGTGAAGGAAAACACAACACAAACTTAGTTCAGAAACAATGGTAACTCAATCTCTGGGTGCAACAACTAAAATCTAATCTTGTAAGCCTTATTAAAATCTGATTCCTCTGGTGGCAAATCCTTGGGGATCCGCCATGATACCAGGAAACTCTAGCAGCTACATCTTACCCATATCCATATGCTGTCTCCGTTCAAAAAGCCTCAGTTACTTTTCTATTGCTATGATAAGATACCAGACCAAAGCAACTCATAGAAGAGTTTACTAAGCTTACAGTTTCAGAGGGTGAGTCCATGATCATCAAAGTGGAGAGCACGGAAACAAGCAGGCATGGTGCTAGATCAGTAGCTGAGACCTTACATCTGACCCACAAGCAGGAGGCAGATATATAGAAACACTTGGAAAGGCACAGGCTTTTGAAACCTCAAAGCTGCCAATGAGACACCTTCTCCAACAAGGCCACACTCCCTAATTCTTCCCAGACAGTTCTACCAGTTGAGTGTTAAATATTCAACTATGAGCCTATGGAAGCCATTGTCGTTCAAACCACCACATTCCACTCCCTGGCACCTTTAAGCCTGTAGTCACATCAGAATGCAAAAGGCACATTGCCCAACTTTAAGATACTGCATAGTCTCAAGAAAGTCTCAAGACTGTTTAAAAGTCCAAAGTCTTTTAAGACTCAAGGCATACTCTTAATTTTAACGACCTGTAAAAAATCAAAAGACAAATTACATGCTTCTAATATACAATGGCACAGAATATATGTTATCAGTCTAAGGAAATACTGGATCAAAGCAAGATCAAAACTCAGTAGGGAAAAGTCCAAGTCCTATAGCTCTAAGTACAATGTCAAACGGTGTAGGTGGTTCTTTGCTTCCACTTTATTTATTTATTTATTTATTTATTTATTTATTTATTTATTTGAGTACATTGTACCTGTCTTCAGACACTCCAGAAGATTGTGGTAAGCCACCATATGGTTGCTGGGATTTGAACTCAAGACCTTCGGAAAAGCAGTCAGTGCTCTTAACTGCTGAGCCATCTCTTCAGCCCTTTTATACTTCTCTGTCTTGGGATGGCAGCACTCTTTGTTCACACTACACAGCTCTCCCTGGCAGGTACGCCACAGCTCTGCCACCGTCAACATCTGAGCATCTCCAACGCAATCCAGACAGAATTCCTCAGTGTAACCAGCCCTGGCTGTTCTGGAGTCACTTTGTAGACCAGGCTGGCCTTGAACTCACAGAGATTGCCCTCAAAAAGATTGCCCTGCCTCTGCCTCCTGAGTGCCAGGATTAAAGGTGTGCACCACCACGCCTAGCTCTATTTTTGTTTTTTTTTAAATAACATGAGTAATAGATTTTAGCAGATATGATGGTATATGCCTGTTATTTTAGCCCTTAAGAGATAAAGGCAGGAAGATCAATAGTTCAAGGCCATATTCAACTAGACAGTACATTCAAGGGCAGCTTAAGCTGTGTAAAAAAATATACTGTTTAAAAATCTTGGGTGCTGGAGAGATGACTCAGTGGTTAAGAGCACTGACTGCTCTTCCAAAGGTCCTGAGTTCAAATCCCAGCAACCACATGGTGACTCACAACTACCCGTAAAGAGATCTGACACCTTCTTCTGGTGTGTCTGAAGACAGCTTACATATAATGATAAAGAAATCTTAGGGATGGTACTAATGGGGCCAGAGTGAGCGGGTCAACTCCCAGCAACCATATGATGGTTCACAACCTTCTGTAAAGCTACAGTGTACCCATATACATAAAATAAATAAATAAACCTAAAAAAAAGGGGGTTACTCATTGCTCTTAACAGGGTTCAATTTCCAGCACCCACATGGCAGCTCACAGCCATCTGTAACTCAATTTCAGGGGAGATCCAATGCCCTTTACTAGCCTCTGCAGGCACCAGGCATGCACATGGTATACATACATACATACATACACGCAAAACACTCATATACTTTTTTTTTACTAAATAAAAATATTGAGTTTGGAGCAATGGCCCAGCAATTAAGAGCTCTTCCTGTTTTTGCAGAGGGCCTGGGTTCAGTTCCAAGCAGCAGCACAGTCACCATAGTCTGTATCTCTAGTTCCAGCAGGGCAGATACCCCTCTGGCCTCTGCAGACCCTGCATGAACATTATATACTTATACAGACAGGCAAACATGCATACGCATAATACAAAAAGACATTTTTTTAAAAAATGTTGGCCATAGGCCAGGCAGAGAGAAACCCAAATCTTTTGGTTCAGACTTCATCTTAGGGAACCTGACCTAAGGTTGAGCTTGAGTTAACTAACAAACTGGCACCTAGCACCAGTTTCCAGGTTATTCCCCAACAAATCAAAACCTCCAAGTTACAAGCCTGTCCCTGACACTTCACTTCCTAACAACCACCTTTCAGGAGGAAAACAGAAGTTAAATTTATGGTTTGGCTCTCAGCAAACCGTCCAATTATAGTAAAGGCCATAATACCCCCCCCCAATCAGATGTATGGCAGGCTAGATACCCCCTTCTTGCTCTATAAATGCTTGCCTGAAACTAGGCTCAGGGCTGTCCCTTCCTTTTGGGGTTTACAAATGCTTCCTGGCACAAGACCTCAACAAGTAAAGCTTCCTGCCACCAACCCTGACAACCTGAGTTAGATCCTCAGGATCCAGCAGAGGAAAGGGAGAATCAGCTCCCTTAAATTGTCCTCTGACCTCCACACACATTCTGTAGCTCTCTTACTACCTTCCCCCACCACACACACAAAATAAATAAACAAAAAAGCAATAAAAGATGTTAGCCACAGCCAAGCGCGGTGGACCAGGCCTGTAATCCCAGCTGAGAACAGTCCCAGCCTGAGACAGCAGACAATGGAATTGCGAGTTCAAAGTCTCCTTGTGCTACAGACTGAGGCCAAGACCAGCCTGGGCAGAAAGAGGGCATAGGATGTGACTCAGCATTACCTGAATAACATGTTCAAAGACTCTCCTTCCTTTAGACCCCAAGAGGACCCTCAGCAGAGTGGCCTGTCCTCACCCTCCATTTCTTCCTGATCTTTACTGTCGCTTTGACTTTGGATAAAGTTTTCTTGCTACTTTGCAACTTGTGTGTGCCTTTACTTCAGTTTCTTGAATAAGATGTTCACAACCTAGCATGGAAGATTTCATCGTACATTTCCAGGTAACGGTATATCACTGGGGGCAAGACAGGGCAGGAACCTGGTGGCAGGAACTGAAGCAGAGACCATAGAGGAGCGTTACTTACTGGCCTGCTTCCCATGGCTTGCTCAGCTTACTTCAACAGCCCAGAACAACCTACCCAGGGCTGGCACCATCTACAGGAAGTTGGGCCCTCCAATATTAATCAATAAAATGCCCCACAGACATGCCCACAGGCCAGTCTGTTGGAGGTGATTTATCAGTTGACCAAAATTGACAAAAACTAACTAGCATACTAGGAACCACTTGACCCCCATACCCACCACTGGTAAACACTGTCTAAATAAATAAATAAATAAATAAATAAATTACAAGAAAAACTAACAATTATTATAGAGATTATGATGAAAATTCCTACTAAGGATAGGATTTTGAGCTAGAGCTCTAGCCCAGTCTCTTTTGGTAAAATTCTGATGTAAAACATAAGCTTAGGCAGAACTAAATTTTTTCAATTAAAAAATTTAAAAACAAATTGTTTAACACTTTTCAAAAATAGTAAAGACCTAAAAGACTAAATTGATATGTAATCCATCTTAAGACAAAACTTCTGGCCGTGCTTGGTGGTACCTGCCTATATATAACCCAGCAGCGCTAAGGAGGCAGAGGCCAGGGCCATCCTGGCTTACTGAGGAGTACCAGGGCAGCCAGGGCTACACAAAGAAGCTCTTTCTTAAAAAATTAAAACAAAACTCAAAGAGAGTGGCGGGGGGACACTATGGGTTTTTGTTTGTTGGGTTTTTTGGGGGAACGAGGGGACAGTATTGGTTGGTTGGTTGATAGGTTTGATTTTTCAAGGCAGGGTTTCTCTGTGTAGTCCTGGCTGTCCTGGAACTCTCTTTGTAGACCAGGTTGGCCTTAAACTCACAAAGATCCTCCTGTCTCTGCCTCTCTAGTGCTGGGATTAAAGGTTGTGTCACCACAACCAGGCTGAAAGACCTTGTAACAAAAGCATACTAATTAATGAATTCTAACTCTATGATTTAGATAATAAAAACTACCCTTTTTCTTTTCCTTCTCTCTTTTTCTTTTGTTTTGCTTTGTTTCATTTTGAAACAATATCTCACACTGTAGCCTAGACTGGCCTTAAACTGGTAGGTTTCTCTTGCCTTAGTCTCCCAGTGCTAGGATTACAGAGCTACCCAATTGACTGCCCTTGTTGATTTAAGGGAAATAAACTGATCAAGTAGATGTTAAGCTAAGCAGCATTAGGCATGCCCACTATGGTTCAGTATGTCTCCGTTGTCACAAATATTAAAAGAATGATCCAGCCTGGTATTAGGGCATATTCCTGTTGATCCCAACATTTAGAAAGCTGAGGGAGGAGAATTGTGAGTTTGAGGCTAGCCTCAGCTACACATTGAATTCTGGGTCAGCCTGAGCTATTTACCAAGAGAATGTCCCTCCCCACTTACATTACAATCTCCATCATATTATTCACATGTGTACATACTCAGGTATCCACATGCATGTATATACATACAACCTGCTTGTTTGCATTTCTTTTGTTTTTTTAAATTTAACTATACCCATATATTGTGTAATGCTTCTTACTTGTTATTTGAGAATTTCATAGTGTACACAATGTTATTTTGGTCATATCCACCCCTCGAACTACCCCAGCTCCCCCAGTCAATCCCTCTCCCCACTTTATGGCCTCTTCATTTTACAAGTCAGATCTATAAGTGCTGCCTGTATGCCCAGGAGTGTGGGGCAATCCACTGAAGGTGGGGCCAGGCCCACAAAGAAAAATGACTCTCCCTCCCTCAGGAGCCGACAGCTGCCAATAGCTGCTCAGCTAGAGGCAAGGCCTCATGAGTCCCTCCCCCATCCTGCTTTTGGTTTTGGAGATAGTACCTTGCTTTATATCCTAGGCTAGAACTCTCAGTCCTCTTCCCTCTTCCTCCCTAGTGCAGGCATTATAGGCATGTACCTCTACACAGAACCATTGGGATTATTATTATTATTATTATTATTATTATTATTACTGGCTCAGCTCTGAATTTTCCTTTTTTTATCTCTTTCTTTTTCGTTGTTTGTTTGACCAGGCCTCACTCTGTAGCTCAGTCTGGCCCTCCACTCATTATGTAGACCAAGGTGGCCTAGTGTTCAAGATAGTCCTCCTGATATCCTGAGTGTTAGTATATCACAGGCGTGAGCCATCAAGTCCCGACTGTTCTTCTTTTTAAAAAACATGTTTTGTTTTAAATTTTCAGTTGATGCATACTAATAATTTCACATTTATAGGATATAACATTTCAATGCACACATACAATGAATGTGTTTCTGTCTTCATGGGCATCTACAAGTGTGGGCACATACACAGCCCGCTCTTTTGCATTGTTCCCCCAGTGCCCATCTGGAGCTGGTATCTCAAATTATGTGGATACCAATCTAAGCAAATTAGAACATGCTGCTTTTCCTGTATTTGCAAAGCAAATCTAACATTTAAAAACACAGCCTAACACCGTTTCATCTTCAAAAAACGAGGAAACAGATGACCAACCAGAGGAAATCCTAGGTTAGATGTTTATAAATTCCAAAGACATCACAGTTGTCCTGCTTTTGAAAATAAGCCTTTTGTAAGGAAGGTTGTGACTACTGCGCCTGTGTGCACAGGCAGGGCAGGTTAGGGCACAATCCAGAAAAGCTCTTGGGGTTGTGTTCCTTCCCAGTCCTACTTCATAGAGATGGCCAAGGATTGCTGCAGGCAGGGCCTCCCCAGGGCTACATAAGAGGATGGAGGATGGCCTGAGCTACAGAGTGAGCCCCTGTTTCAAAACAGAAAGTCTTCCAAACTTACTTTATAGGAATATATGTGAAGTGTTTGGCTTTTTTTTTTGTCAAAATAGGAAAAATAAAAATAAAAACACTAGAAGCTACAGAGATGGCTTTGTGGTGAAGAGTATTTGCAGTAATTCCAGAGGACTTAAATTTAGTTTCCAGCATCCGTGTCAAGCTGCTCAAAACTGTCTTTATATAACTACAGTTCCAGGGGATCCAATACCTTCTTCTGGTCTCTTAGGACACCTGTATAAACAACACGCACACACACACACACACACACACACACACACACACACAGAAGAGGGAGTCAGGAATGGTGACCATGCACACCTTTAATTCAACAGGCAGATCTCTGATATTGAGCCCAGCCTTATCTATCTACACAGTTTGTGAACAGTTTAGAATAACTTGGTCTCAAAGGGAAAAAAAAAAAGGAAAGGAAGAAGAGGAGGAAATCCTGAAAACCTGTAAAAAAATTAAATATATATATGTATATATATATATATATATATATATATATATATATAAAGTAAAAAATATAAAAGGGAGTGGTGAGGTGGGCCTCATAGCATGCTCCCAGAATCCTGCTATCTTGGAGACTGAGACTGGAGGAGTTTGAAGGCAGCCTGGGATACATAATGATCTTCAATTCTGGGGCCTTGGGGAGGACATTCACAGGTGTTAAAAAAAAAAAAAAAGTAAAGAAAATTTTTGAAGGCCCGTGTGGTGTCTTATCCCTGCAATCCCAGCACTTAGGAGATGAAGAAAGGGGAATCTGAAATTAAAGGTCATCTGGGCTACTCATCAGCAAAGAGATGATCTACACAGAGCTAATGTGCTGATCAAGGCTTGAAGTTTTCAGAAGCCCCTGGACTTCTATCAGAGTCTGAGTCACCCGCCCACATTCTTCTTCCTCTGGGAAGTTGAGGTTGGAGGGGGATTTTGTCACTTTTGTTGCTGTTTTTATTTTCCCCTTCCTTTTGGACCCTAGATATCCTTTCTTGCCGTCGGTCCTTGGGAGCGGAACTGGGGTGTGCCTAAGTCAACCAAGATACTCCCTAAATACAAATGCAGGAGGAATAGCTTATCAAGTTTGTTTTCCTGCCTTGTGTCAAGTCCTGGCTGCTTTATGCAAATAATGTACAGAGCTACATTTATAATATTATCCAGTCAACCCAGGAGTTGTGAAGTTGTTTGGATGAGTATAAAATAGCATAACCAGGAAATAGAATCTAATATTTATCTTACGTCTTCTGGTTGCAGTAGACTTCTATCCTTTGGCTCAGTTGTTTGCTGTTACTGTATTCATCACACAAAATTTTTTAAACAATATACATTAGAATTATAAGGTACAGGGGTTTTTTTTATTGAATTTTTTGCCGGTATGTATTTAGGTGTATGTTAGGTATACCATGTATATGAAAATGCTCAGAGAGGACAGAAGAGAGCACAAGATCTCCTAGAACTGGAATTGCAGATGGTTGTGAGCAACCATAAAGGTGCTGGGCACTGAGCATGGGTCCTCTGGAAGAGTAGCCAGCTCTCTTAACACTGAGCCATCTTTTCAGTCACTTGAAGGTACAGCTTAACTAAACTCAGAAATTCAAAGATGTGTTGTGGTTTTAGAGACAGGATCTTGTGTGTAGCACAAACAGGATTTTATATGTAGCCAGGGATGACCTTGAATTTTTGGTTCTCCTGCTTCACCTTCTCAGTGCTGGGATTAAAACTGTAGGCCATTACCCTTGGTTTTATGCATGGGATTGAACTCAGGGCTTCAGGCAAGTTAAGGTAGGCACTCTACCAACTGAGCTACATCCCAGCCTAACACTGTTCCTGACTTCTCTGTCTCTGCCTTGATCATTCACAGATTTTTATTCTCACTAAATCTTTGTGCTTCTCTATGAGTGTTGCTTGCCAGAGGACAAGACACATATACGAGCCAGGCAGTGGTAGCACATGCTTTTAATCCCAGCTCTCGAGAGGTGTTTGCTGGTCCAAACACCGGCATGTTTCCTGTCTTGACAATAATGGTCTAAACTTCTGAAACTGTAAGCCAGCCCCAATTAAATGTTCTCTTTTATAAGAATTGACATGTGGGGTTGAAGAGATGCTGGCTGCTCTTCCAAAGGACCTGGGTTCAATTCCCAGCACTCACATGGCAGCTCATAACTGTCTATAACTTTAATTCCAGGGGATCTGATGCCTTCACACAGACAGACATGTGGGAAGAGCACCAATCTACATAAAATAAAAATAAATAAATCATTTTTTTTTAAAAAAAAGTTACATCATCACAGGGTCTCTTCACAGCAATAAAACCCTAACTAGGGGCGCTGGAGAGATGGCTCAGTGGTTAAGAGCACTGACGGCTCTTCTGAAGGTCCTGAGTTCAAATCCCAGCAACCACATGGTGGCTCACAACCATCCATAATAAGATCTGACACCGTCTTCTGATGTGTCTGAAGGCAGCTACAGTGTACTTACATATAATAAATAAACAAATCTTTAAAAAAAATGCCCTACCTAGGATATTTATTTATTTATTTATTTAATGAGACAGGATCTTTATTATATAGCTCTGGCTGTCCTAGAACTCAAAGAAATTGACCTACCTCTGCCTCCCCTGGAACTAAAAGCAAAGCATGTACTACCACACCTGGTCTCACTCATGTATTTTTAAATATTTGTTTGTTTATTTATTTGTGTGTGTGTGTGTGTGTGTGTGTGTGTGTGTGTGACCATGCACAAGAACATAGTTGCCCATGGAGCCCAGAATAGGGTATCCAGTCTCCTAGAATTCCAGCTACAAGTGGTTGGGAGCTACTCCATGTGGCTGCAGGGAATGCAACCTGGGTCCTC